>CAWUFW010000022.1:3725000-4925000 GCA_963921515.1 Calotriton arnoldi
TGCGTCCCTGGTGCGCCTTCTGGCCAAGCGGTGCATAGCGATGCATTGGAAGGCGCCGGAGGGTCCTCCCCTAGCGGCATGGGTGGGAGCAGTCAAGAAGTGGTGCACAGCAGAGGAGGAGGTACTCCGGTCTGAAGAGGTCAAGGTAGCCCGCAAACATCCTATATCTATGCCGTGGGATATGTTACTCCATTCCTTTGTGCAAGAAACATCAGATGCACCAGAGTCCCAGGCTATCCGCTCCCCCGTGGTACGGGTGAGCCCCGCGGCAACTTAGAGTAGTCCGCAGGTAGAATAGACGCTCGGTGGGTCAAGGCTGACGGCCAAGCATGGGCGATACGCGCATTACTCTTCATGCGACACTCCAGGACCCTCCCCTCCCCCCCCCTGCGCATGCATAGTCAGAGACCTAGCCATAATGCAGTAATCAGGCGGCCCATACCAAGAGGTGCAATATATGACACAGTGTATCCCAGTTGTGTCTCCCTAGTTTGTTCCAGTTTACATCATTAGCTGGCACTTACCACTACTTTTAGCATAGGGCTGACAATGAGAGCAAAGCCCAACTTCCAGTACAGATCACAAACTACCTTGCATGAACACAGAATTCGCCTCACCTATCGATCCACATCAACTTTACCAATTCCAGAACCGTTCAGGGGGGCGCTCAATATGATGTAATTCTATTTCATGACAAGAAGTTAAATGGATGACATACATTCTAAATGATACTGATGCTAATGTACTGTACTTTTTCAAAAATGCCAATAAAAATGATTTTGTAAAAAAAAAACTCCCTTGTCAAATGATACCATATACCCAGGGCCTGTAATCTTAATGCTACTAGTGGGCCTGCTTAAATCATAAAAATGTTCCCTAAGGATTCATTTATCTCAAATCTTTGGTTTTTCACTGGTCACTAGAAGCGATCCTATTACTTATCTACGACACCGTTATTTTTCGAAAGAACATATCAACCAGCATAGATGTGTTGAGGTAAAAAAACAACTGTATTTTGTTTGAACAAATTATGCATACCAAAAGTATTTGCCACATTATATATTTCAAAATTCCAAGCAGTACATAAACAAAGTTTTAAATATAAACACTGACGCCACCATATAATCCAATAGTCTTATACAGTATCTATACAATATAGGAACCCATGGTAACGTAATGAAACTTCTTAACAAAAACGGTTACACAGAAACACATGTCCCATCAAATTAATTAACAAAATAATTTTTTAGAAAATCTAAAATGGGACTAAACATAGCAAAAAGCTGTAGCTCTTAGTGTTAAGGAGGAAGAGCTGTCGACGTTTCGGTCTCCAGGGGCCAACTAGGTCTGCGAGACCATTCTCAGAACTCAGCGTAGAATGGACAGTTAATCCTGTATGTACTTGCTTCTAAAATAAACTGGCTCCATAAAAATTGCCACCTCTACTGTACAGTTCATGCTATATCTGATTAGTCATACAGGTCTAATTCTTTAAAACTCCATATCAAGGCGTCCAGGTAAACACTATGGTCCATACAAATGGTTGTGGCATATACTTTTGGTATGCATCATTTGTTAAAACAAAATACAGTTGTTTTTTTCCTCAACACATCTATGCTGGTTGATATGTTCTTTTGAAAAATAACTGTGTCGTAGATAATAGGATCACTTCTAGTGACCAGTGAAAAACTAAAGATTTGAGATAAATGAATCCTTAGGGAACATTTTTGTGATTTAACTTGTCTACCCAGTTCCTTGAGGAAGACTGGGTTGCCCTATGTTGTTGTATAACCAATGGGCCTGCAGCACTGGTTGTGCCACCCACACAAGTAGCCTTTGAAACCTGTCTCAGGCCTGCCACTGCAAGGCCTGTGTTTGCAGTTTTACTGCCACTGCAAAATGGCATTTAAAACCACTTGCCAAGCCGTAAACTCCCCCTTTATTACACACAGGTCACCCCTAAGGGCAGGGTGCTGTGTAAGTAAAAGGTAGGGCATGTACTATTAAGTTTTACATGTCCTGGTAGTGACACACAGCTAAATTTGTTTTTTTCACTACTGTGAGGCCTACTCTTCTCGTAGGCTAGCATTGGAAATTTCTTAAGACACGTTTAAGCTGTAATTCCTTATTAGAAAGGAGTAGCTAAATAATGTTTCTTATCTTTGAAATGGCAATGATAAATCCTCTTAAGTGATAAAGTTGGATTTGACATTACTATTTTAGAAATGCCACTTTTAGCAAGTGGAAATTTCTCTGCTCTTAATGCCTGCAGCCTGTCTCCAATACATGTCTGGGCTGGGTGACAGCTACACTTTGTGCATTCCCTCTAGACAGCCACAGGGTGGGTGTGACAGAGGATTCATCTGCATTCATCTGCATTCTGATAGCCTTCCTGGGCAGGAAGGGGGAGAGGGGGATGACATCTGAATAGGCTGTGTCCTGTCCCTACGCAAAGGACTGATTACCCCTCACAGATAGCCTGACAGACAGGGTTGGGATGAAAGGGGACATGTGCACTTCAAGGAGCCGCTTTGAAGTCACCCCCACTTCAAAGGTGGGGGAGAGGATGTGGTCTGACGGCTAGATTGCCGACTTTGGAGCTGGGAAACCAAGGTTCGAGCCTCGGGGTCGCGTCCACATCCTGTGATTCTGGGCAAATCACTTAATCTCCCCGTGCCTACCCAAAAAATGAATGTGTCCTTGTGTAAGTAACCGGTGCTCATGTAAAGCGCTCCAATACCTTCGGGTCGAGTTCGCGCTATATCAATCTGCAACAAAAAAAAAAGGCACATTTGGGTATTAGTACTGGGGCTCTGACCCTACCAAGACATTACACTACTGGACCTGTGAAGAACTCTACCAAGAGTAAGGACTGGTTTGCTACAAGAACTGACACTCTGCTTGACTGACTGTTCCAAGGAACTATTTCACTGCTGTGCTGAGCTGCCTCTGCTGTCTGCTGATCTCTGCCCTGCTGAGGACAAGGACTGGACCCATCTCACTTGAACCCAAAGTGACTCCAGGGGCTTGTTGGCTTGCCTCATCTTTTCTGAAGTCTCAGGGTCATAAAAGGCTTCTTGCAATTCTGCTGGTGCAGCTGGACTCTGCCATCTGTGAGTCCTACCCTTGCCTAAGGTGTCCCCTCCAGTCCTGGGACTCAAAAGTGGGTCTTGCAGCTCTTCCTACATTGACGCAGCATCGGTTTTGCGCCAATCGGAACCGACGCATCACCCTTCCACTCCGACGCACTGGCTGCCCAAAGACAGCGGTTCCACAGCTGGCGTGGCTCGACAACAACGGTCTGCACGGCTCGATGACGACGCAGTGCCTACATCGTACAAAGGGTTCATCGACGAAGCTCCACTGATCTCCTGCATCAGTGCCGACTCTCGTTTCCTTGACTCCTTGCCTCAAGTCTTCGACTTCAACGCTTTGATCCTTTGTTATTGGGACCTGTATGAGTCTTGTAGCCGGCCTGCCCTTCACCACGGTCGGCTTGAACTTTGATTTACCCCGATCTAGCGCGCCCTCAAGTAGCCTTTTAGCGCTATTGACTTCTAAGCATTATTTTCGGTTTATTCTTTATAAATTCATAACTCCGGTTCTACTTATTGGGTTAGTTTGGTCTTGCTTTACTCATACAATTATTCTCTAATTTTCTAAACCTGTGTAAAGTCTTTTTGTGGTGTTTTTATTGGGTTACTGTGTGCGTGTATTGCACAAATACTTTACACATTGCCTCTTAAGTTAAGCCTGCCTGCTCTATACCAAGCAACTAGAAGGTGAGCACAGGTTAATTTAAAGTGTGGATCTAGCTTACCCTGACTAGGATTGTGATCCCTACTTGGACAGAGTGCAAACCTCTGCCAACTAGAGACCCAATTTCTAACAGAAAGGAACACCCATTCCTAAAGAGCAGGGACACCACGAATTACCAGAGTGATATTGACTAACACTAGACCAATGTGACACTCTACTGCTTGGGACAGATAAGGACAACTGGCGGCACTCCGTGGGTTCTATGTACAGATATGTTTTCTCTTTATCTATCGTCTTTTTTCTACTAACAACTTGCAGATGCCACTTGCTTAATGCTTAAGCAGCTGACTATAAGCAGACAACACTTTAAACGGGTGTGTGAGCTCCCTAATGACCCCTGACTGTCAAGTAAACAAAAACAGAAAGGCCATTTTACAAATGAACACAGGTTACTTTACTTGTAAGCAGGGTCTAGTTTTTACCATATAGTGCCCCAGGCCCATTCTGTCCACATCTGAAGCATAAGAGTCTAAATTGTCCCTGCCAGCCCATAGACAGGGTTGTGTTAAAATTTTCCACACTGCATTGAGCGTTTAGGAGGCAGTAGGCCCCTTGCCCTCCTGTACACTCAGATGTATCTCTCCTATGACATCTTTCTGAACATCAAGATGTAGCAATAACAGGATGTGTCTGTCATTTAGAAGAACAAGATTGGCCAAGAGTAAGGAGTGGGTGCCAACTGGGCCAACTGGGACTTTCCACAGCTTTAGAAATTACAAGTGACGTCTAACATTTTGTATTCTTCTGCTTTCTTATAAAACGTTTCCGAGAAGTGACGCAAATCATGTTCGATAAATGTTCAATTTCATTATGATTTACGGTCAAACATCAAGTGACCTTTTGGTAAACTTTTGTAATGTAGTGTCACTTCTGTTTTCCTAATATTTCCGAGAAGTGACCAAAGTGTTCCTCCTAATATTTCTGAGAAGTGGTCAAAGTGCGTCATGTTCTGCGGTCAAAGCACCAGATCTGTGGTCAATAGTTCCTCATTTAAAGAGTATAAATGATCTGCTCTTCAGTCCATTCGATGGACTACCTCGCACAAGTGACCCCATGGGTCATGACGTGTGTGCCCCCTCAGCCATCTTCTCTAGCAGCTTTGGCTGAGGCTATAATGCTTATTATATCTTGAAACTGTCTCTTTCTCTCTCCTCTGCATTTGCCGTGATTTTTAAACTTATAAAATTGCATGATTTACTTCTTCATCTAGCAAGGTGTCTCTGAAACTTGTTATCTTCTAGATTACACAATGCTATTTTTGATTAACATTGTGCCTATGACATTTAATGCATAAAATTGTCCTTTAATAAAGTGCCACTCTGACTCAGTTCTGACTCAGTTCCTGCATGTCACACGTGTGTCTTATTATTATAGATAGCACATTTATAGGGTGAAAAAACCACCCTGCAACAGTAGTGCTATTGAATTATCATGACTGGGCCTTTACAGGGTCCTAAACATGAATAAGTATCCAGTATTTCGTTTACAATGGAGACAACCCTAATGTTTACAGATATTGCAGAGACAGCCACATTGGGTGGGGCCTGTGCACTGAAGCACAAAGAGCGAGTACGCTAAACTTGATCTCTAATCATCACCAGGCTGATGAATAACAGAAGCCCTCACATCTGTTGTCCTCTTATAAATCACAAGAAATACCCTGAGTACAAAATACACGTTATCTGCAAGTTGCGGGTCATGCCCTTGGACGCCGAACAATGCAGATTTCAGAAAATATATATACACACCCATGTTTCCTGTAAAAACGCTCTTCCCTGATGAAGAAGCCTTGACACGATTTTGTTCTAGTGAGCGTTTTTGGGAAGTTTGTCTAATTGCAAAGCTCTTCCCTCCTTCCCTCTTCCAGAACCCACCTTTACTCTCCCCCGTCAACGTTTCGAGGCAGCTTCAGCACTGGAGGCCACTGCAATCAACATAAAAATGTTGCACAACAAGCGCAATCCATCACTATCCTCAGCCAGGCTTTCTAGTATTCCCCCCCCCCCCCACAGAGCCCCCCTACCACCTCCATTTCACCTCGCTTACTTTAAATACATGGGACGTAGATGCATGCCATGGGTTCCAAAATGCAGAATAACGACAAGGACATTTTAGGGACAACTAATATGAAAACGTGGGTCATGCTGAAGGCACTTAATGTACAGAACACCGGGAAGGCAGCCCTGTGTGAAGCACACAACCTGGTACGAAACAGAGAAGCAATGAGGCAGCTGGTGAGACCCAGATATAAACGTGAGGTCAGTGAGAATCAATGAAGCACAGAGAGGTCAAGAGACATCATTCTGCATGGAACATGACCGCAGACACGCACTATGCACAGAAATGCACCCATGTGCTCGTTCTAGGACACTGGTGCCACTGGCACACTCCGGGCCTGATTCACAGAACTAACTTACGTCAAAAACGTAAACGTAAAGTTAGTACTTTTTAGGTATTCACAGAATACACTTACTCATTCTGTGAATACCAAAATGAGTAAGTGTATTCTGTGAATACCTAAAAAGTACTAACTTTACGTTTACGTTTACGTTTTTGACGTAAGTTAGTTCTGTGAATCAGGCCCTCCATGACTAGCACAACCACAGGCCTGTTGTTTGGGGGGAAGGGTGGGGGATGGCGACTGACAAGATGAGCTTGTGCACAATTACTGCCCAGCATCAAAAAGAAGAAGTTACTTACCTTCTGTAATGCTTTTTCTGGTGGATACAGTATCTGCCTGTGGATTCCTCAACTTTTGAATTACCCCAATGGGCAGCATTCCACCAAATTTTTCTCATTAGCTCTCCCACGTCACAATGTATCGGCTCCGCACGTAACTCCGCGTTACGTCATCAGAGCCATAAGAGGACCTCGTCGGCGTGCTGACATCAGTTCCACCCATTTTTTTCTGTGCCTTCGAGGCTAACGGGTGAACCAACAACATTTCCACAGGTATACATAGTATACGATACAAAACAGAATAAGGAAATAACAACATGCAATAGAATTTCCAAATCAAAGCATCCTCATGATTTAAATAGAAAATCTCATAGGAAACATTCATATGAAGGATATATACAAATGTATTTTCGGTATAAGCAGACAGGCAACGGGGAGGCGGGTGGATCAGTGAGGAATCCACAGGCAGATACTGAATCCACCAGAAAAAGCATTACAGAAGGTAAGTAACTTGTTCTTCTGATGAATACATATGCCTGTAGATTCCTCACCTTTTGAATAGAATCCCCAAGCAGTCCCGCACTCGGAGGAGGGTCCCTGCCTGCCTATACCAAAAAAATCCTGTAACACAGAACGAGCAAAATGGCCGTCCCTCCTCACTTCCGAATCCAAGCAATAATGCTTTGCAAAAGTGTGGAGGGAGGCCCAAGTTGCTGCTTTGCAGATGTCAATCACATGGACACCTCTAGCCAAAGCAGAAGAAGAAGATTTAGCTCTGGTAGAATGAGTTAGAATACCTTCAGGTGGCTCCTTCTTAGCCATGGCATAGCAAATCTTGATGTGCAGGATTATCCACCAGGATAAAGTTCTTTTGTGGACAGCCTTGCCCTTCATTTTGCCCACATATCTGATGAATAGCTGGTCATCCAGTCTGAACTCTCTGGTTCTGTCCAAGTAGAAGCTCACTGCCCTCTTGGGGGTCAAAACAATGAAGTCTCTCCTCCTCCTCAGATGGATGTCGGGAAGGGTAGAAAGTAGGCAAGGTAATGGACTGCGCAAACACAAGGAGATGATGGACGGAGCGCTGAAACTTTTCAGACACTCACCCCCAGTCACAGATCTGGGTTGAATCCATCATCGTTCTTTAGCTCACTTCGCCACCCCAGTTCCGACACAGCTATATGCAAATCAGTCTTGACTATGTGCCTCATGGGAACAGTCCAGACCGAACTGCCAAGCCATGTCTTCCCTGGACCGGAAACAAGCATCCTGGGACCGGTTACGGGCTAACAGCCCTCATCAGCCAGGCTAGCTTGAATCCAGTGGCAAAGTGAGCAAGGAACCCACGTCTGGGCATACCCTGCCAACTTAGGGCGAACAAAGCAAACACAAGGAAATGATGCACGGAGCGCTGAAACTTTTCAGACACTCACCCCCAGTCACAGATCTGGGTTGAATCCATCATCGTTCTTTAGCTCACTTCGCCACCCCAGTTCAGACACAGCTATATGCAAATCAGTCTTGACCCTGTGCCTCATGGGAACAGTCCAGACAAAACTGCCAAGCCATGTCTTCCCTGGACCGGAAACAAGCATCCTGGGACCGGTTTCGGGCTAACAGCCCTCATCAGCCAGGCTAGCTTGAATCCAGTGGCAAAGTGAGCAAGGGACCCACGTCTGGGCATACCCTGCCAACTTAGGGCGAACAAAGCAAACACAAGGAGATGATGGACGGAGCGCTGAAACTTTTCAGACACTCACCCCCAGTCACAGATCTGGGTTGAATCCATCATCGTTCTTTAGCTCACTTCGCCACCCCAGTTCAGACACAGCTATATGCAAATCAGTCTTGACCCTGTGCCTCATGGGAACAGTCCAGACCGAACTGCCAAGCCATGTCTTCCCTGGACCGGAAACAAGCATCCTGGGACCGTTTTCGGGCTAACAGCCCTCATCAGCCAGGCTAGCTTGAATCCAGTGGCAAAGTGAGCAAGGGACCCACGTCTGGGCATACCCTGCCAACTTAGGGCGAACAAAGCAAACACAAGGAGATGATGGACAGAGCGCTGAAACTTTTCAGACACTCACCCCCAGTCACAGATCTGGGTTGAAACCATCATCGTTCTTTAGCTCACTTCACCACCCCAGTTCAGACACAGCTATATGCAAATCAGTCTTGACCCTGTGCCTCATGGGAACAGTCCAGGCCAAACTGCCAAGCCATGTCTTCCCTGGACCGGAAACAAGCATCCTGGGACCGTTTTCGGGCTAACAGCCCTCATCAGCCAGGCTAGCTTGAATCCAGTGGCAAAGTGAGCAAGGGACCCACGTCTGGGCATACCCTGCCAACTTAGGGCGAACAAAGCAAACACAAGGAGATGATGGACAGAGCGCTGAAACTTTTCAGACACTCACCCCCAGTCACAGATCTGGGTTGAATCCATCATCGTTCTTTAGCTCACTTCGCCACCCCAGTTCAGACACAGCTATATGCAAATCAGTCTTGACCCTGTGCCTCATGGGAACAGACCAGACCGAACTGCCAAGCCATGTCTTCCCTGGACCGGAAACAAGCATCCTGAGACCGTTTTCGGGCTAACAACCCTCATCAGCCAGGCTAGCTTGAATCCAGTGGCAAAGTGAGCAAGGGACCCACGTCTGGGCATACCCTGCCAACTTAGGGCGAACAAAGCAAACACAAGGAGATGATGGATGGAGCACTGAAACTTTTCAGACACTCACCCCCAGTCACAGATCTGGGTTGAATCCATCATCGTTCTTTAGCTCACTTTGCCACCCCAGTTCAGGCACAGCTATATGCAAATTAGTCTTGACCCTGTGCCTCATGGGAACAGTCCAGACCGAACTGCCAAGCCATGTCTTCCCTGGACCGGAAACAAGCATCCTGGGACCGGTTTCGGGCTAACAGCCCTCATCAGATAGGCTAGCTTGAATCCAGTGGCAAAGTGAGCAAGGGACCCACGTCTGGGCATACCCTGCTAACTTAGGGCGAACAAAGCAAACACAAGGAGATGATGGACGGAGCGCTGAAACTTTTCAGACACTCACCCCCAGTCACAGATCTGGGTTGAATCCATCATCGTTCTTTAGCTCACTTCGCCACCCCAGTTCAGACACAGCTATAATGGTAATGGACTGCCCCAAGTGGAATGGAGTGACCACCTTAGGCAGGAAAGCAGCTCTGGTCCAAATAGCCATCTTATCCGTATGGAATGATGTAAAAGGAGGCTTGGAGCTAAGAGCCTGCAATTCACTCACCCTTCTAGCAGATGTAATTGCAACTAAAAATATAGTTTTGAAAGTGAGAAACCTTAACGGGCAACTATGCAAGGGTACAAATTGCGAACCCATTAGAAATGTAAGAACAAGATTAAGATCCCACTGAGGCATTGTAAACGGAGTGGGAGGAAATCTATTAGTGAGACCCTTTATAAATCTCTTAACTATAGGCAATTTAAAAAGTGAAGGCTGATCCGGCAAACACAGAAATCCCGACAAAGCAGATAGGTAACCTTTAACAGTTGCAATTGCGCAACATTGCAGCACCAAAAATAGCCTCTGACAAATGGGCTTTCAAAGGGTCAACTGACTTCTCTCCACACCATTTAGTGAATTTTGTCCACCTGCCAGCATAGAAAGTCTTGGTGGAGTGTCTCCAGGCCGATAAAATAACGTCCACCACATCAGGAGGGAGAGAAAAAGAACTCATGTCGCCCCGTTCAATCTCCAGACATGAAGGGGCAGGCTCTGGAGGTGGGGGTGTAGAACTTGCCCCTGTGATTGCGAGAGGAGGTCTGCCCTGAGAGGGAGACGGAACTGAGGGTACAAAGAGAGGAAAAAAAATCTGTGTATTACACCCTTCTCGGCCAATCCGGAGCTACTAATATGACTTGGGCCCGGGCTTGGGGAATCTTCCTCAGAACTTGAGGAATCAAGGGTATGGGGAGAAACGCATAAAGAAGCTGGGAGCCCCAATCTAACAGAAACACGCCCCCCCAACACTCCCTGCATCAGATACTGGAGATTGCAGAACCATGGGCAGTGAGCATTCTCGTGAGTGGCAAACAGGTCCAACAGAGGAAACCCCCACATCTCGAAAATGTGAAGTACTACATCCGGATGGATACGCCACTCGTGATCGACTGAATACTGCCGACTGAGACTGTCCGCAGGTATATTCTGAACTCCGGCCAAGTGATTAGCAATGAGCCCAGGACCAAAGTTGCAGAGCTTCTCTGCAGAGAAGATAGGACCCTACTCATCCCTGTTTGTTGATATACCACATGACTGTAGTTGTCTGTTAAGACCTGAACTGTCTGACCACAAAGGGAAGGGAGAAAGGCCTTGAGAGCTAGACATATCGCCCGCAATTCCAAAAGATTGATGTGCAACAACCTTTTCTCTGGAGATCAAAGACCTTTGACCTCCAGATCGCCCAGATGGGCTCCCCACCCTAGAGTTGAGGCATCTGTTATCATTGTGGCCACCGGAGAAGGAGGGTAAAATGGCAACCCGTGAGACAGGTTGCCTGAAACACTCCACCAATGCAGATCTGCCGCAGCGTCTCTGGAGATTTTGACTAACTCCTCAAGATCTCTGTTGTGTTGAAACCACTGCCTGCGGAGGCACCACTGAAGAGCCCTTATATGCCAGAGTGCATGGTTGACCAACAGAATGCAGGAAGCAAACAGACCGAGCAGGCGCAAGACCTTCAGGACTGGAACAAATGCTCCTTTCTGAAACAGTGGAATCATAGCCTGAATGTCTTGAATTCTCTGTGATAGCGGGAAGGCATGACTCACTGTAATGTCCAGCACTGCCCTGTAGGGAAGTAGGATCTGCTTTCATGGTTACCCCCACTTTTTGCCTAGTGTCAGTGTGTTTTAACTGTAGTTTGGTGGGATCCTGCTAACCAGGACCCCAGCATCTGTGCTGTCTCCCAAAATGGCTCTGGTAAGTACATTTGTACCGCGACAATTGGCAACTGGTGTACCCTTATAAGTCCCTAACATATAGTACTATGGTACCAAGGGCATAGGTACACAAGGGGTCTCCCATGGGCTGCAGCATGTATTGCGCCACCCATGGGAGTCCACTTAAACTCAGACTACAGACCTGCCATTGCATTCAGTGTGAGGTGGTGTTTGCACCTATCACAACAGATTTAAGTGTCTTTCTATCTGAGGTCACTACACTTAAAAGTCACCCCTATGGAAGGCCCTTCAGTCCTGAGGGCAGGGTGCTTGGTTATAAGTGTTAGGGTGCCCCTGCATGAGTAGGACACCACTACAAATCCAGAAGTCGACTCTCCAGGCTTTGTAAGTGCAGTCAGATGTTTTAAGATATAAAGTGGACAGCAGTTGTCATAAGCCACCTACCTGGATCCCAGATGATTCCAATGGGGCAGCGAAGCTAGTTCCCAAATCCTCCCGAGACCTGCTCTTGGTTTACAGGAGGAGATACTGCTCTGGTGGCAAATCCCAGGGGGGGAGGGGGTTGAGATGGAGAGAGCATGTGGAGTCAAAGATGCTGTTACTAGTCTATTCAACAGCAACACTGCAGCAGGCATTCACACCAGTCTGATGAATGGTACCGGCAGATATGGTACCTTTAGTTTTGTTGTTGTTTTGTTTTCAATTAGATTGTCCATAGAGGCTCCTTTATCAAAATGTGTGAAAACTGTAGTGAGTATGATTTCAGCATCAAACCCACAAGCTAATTTGGATGGGGTTAGCTTCACCCAAGTTATCCTGGCAGAGCCCTGCCAACAGCAGGTACAAGGTAAACAAAAACGCTGGTTATCTATGTTTGCAGCACGATGTTGCGACTGAGCTCAGCGCGTAGTAAAATCAAGTCTGTTAATGTGTCTCTCCTTTTCTTGTTCTTTTCTCCATCCAGGTGCGAGACTAATGCGGGACGTACTTTGCGGTGAGGTCAAAGCGAAGGATCAAGGGAGTTGGCAAGACAGAGTCCTGGAAGCCGGGAAACAGGTAAGTGGCAGACGAAGAGGCTAAGCGAAGGGGAGGAGTGTGGACGTCTTTAAATAAGACTGCTCTAGAACATTCATAAAGATCACATTCTAATTGTTTGCAACAAGGAACAGGTGTAGATAATTAAATTGATGAAGCTGCCTTTAAGAAGGTGCCTTAGAATGTTCGCAAAGGTCGCGTTTTGATTGCTTATAGCAAGGAACAGGCGCAGATGATTAATTTGATGAGGCTGTCTTCTAGAAGGTGTTTCAGAATGTTCACAAAAGTTGCATTCTAATTGCTTAAGCAAGGAACAGGTGCAGGGGATTAATTTGATGAGGGCTGTCTTCTGGTCGGTTCACGGCGAGGTAATTTATGCCGGTTTTTTGATGCTTATTCTGGTGGATTTTCTGGATGTTTCTGTGACGCCTAAAGCCTGACCTTACATATGCAAGGTAAAACATTTGTAAAAGTTATTAAGCCTTTTCAAACCAACCGGGGAACACCAGCTGCAGCTAGCTCTTACCAACAACATGTAATATGGCCAAAAGTCAGGGTACAAGACGTTTGTTCATTCATAAGTGTTGGGAGGAATGAAATGAGCCATGCGGGTATATTGTGATAGTCAAGAGAGGTGAGCTGTGGCAGGAATTCTGACAGCAGTCATTACGAGAAGTCTAACTATATAATGGATGCGCCGAACCAGGTCATGTGTGGTATCAAACATGTTGGAATTCTACCCCAACACCGATTCCGGTGTTGGAGGTATGATCCCATGTACTGGGGGGGCCCTTTAGGGGAGCCCCCTGTACTCCTGGTTACATACTGCCTTTCAGGGTCTGCCAGCAAGCTACTGCTGCTGCCAACTACAGGCACGGTTCTGCCCTCCTGCTGCTGAGCTGAGCTCAAGCAGGGGAAGGTAGAACAATAGGTTTCCTGTCACAGGGAGGTGTGACCACCTCCCAGACAGGACTTAGTGTATTGGGCTGGTGTGGGGGCGCTTTTCAGTGCCACCACACTGCACTGAAGGGCACATTTGGTGCCCTCCTTGAAAACTCCGGTTTAAGCCAGTTCATGAACCCTTGGTTCCCGCTCTGGCGCGAAACTGGATAAAGGACAGGGGAGTATCCTCCCTTCTGTCCAGCCCCTCTTCTGGGAGGAACCCCTGAGTCCTTCCAATCCTATCCTTGGGTATTTAATGGCTCCCCCGTGGATGGGTCCTCAAATTCATCGTGGAACAAGACTCACCTCTGAAATCAAGACACTCTTCAACCGTCTGGACACTTGGACTTCGTTGGACTTTGACTGGTACCGAGACTGCATAAAGGAAGACTCCTGCTGCTCCTGGTCTTGCTGTTCTTCAAGTCTTCTGCCTCATCTGTGTCTGTGCTTTGCTCAGGTTCTGGGTCAACATTTTGAATTTTGAATTTTTCCTGTTTGAAGAAGGAATTCAAAATCCTGAGGTCGAGGATCGGCCATAAACGACTGTCCTTTTTGGGAATCAGGAAATACCGGGAATAACACCCCTGACACCGTTCCTGCTTTGGAACCAACTCTATTGCACCCTTTAGAAGCAGCAATTGCACCTCCTGCTAGAGAAGCAGAAGATGCTCCTTCAAAGGTCTTGTCGAGGACGAAAAGGAGGGGGAAACTCCTGGAAAGGTAGGGCATACGCATTCTCCTCGATGTCTAACACCTAGAGGTCTGTAGTGACAGACCTCCAGTGAGGCAGAAAATAGGTCACCCGTCCTCTAACGGGGCAAGCATCCTCTAAAATGGCAGAGCTAGAGCTGCTTTCCTGCAACAACAGCTGGAGAGGGCAAGTAGAGGAAGAGGAGACTTGCTGACGGGCAGAACCCCGCAGATGACCTCTGCCCCTTCCCCTGTAGGTTTTATAAAGGGGATTTATGCCCTGCTACTGCTGTTGCTGCTGCTGACAACTTCTTCCCCGAAAGGACAGGTTCCTCAAAAATACTTGAAACCTGTGACATTGCCTATAGTCCCAAGGCTGGGTGTGAAGTAACAAGGATCTCGCAGTCGTCCTGCTGTCCTTAAATCACTAAAGCGCAGTCAGCCTTGCCCCCAAACAAATGAGACCTATTGAATGGTAAGTCCAAAAGTAGCCTGGACATCCGGTGAAAAGCCCGATCTCCTCAACCAGGCATGACATCTAGTAGTCACAGAAAAACCCATGGCACTTGCCACTGAGTCCGCACTGGCCAGCCCTGATTGTATAACCTGGCAGGCAGCCCCTGAGCATCCGACAGCAGTTCAGGAAAATGACCCAGAAGATCCGTTGGCAACTTTGGGACAACCTCCTTCCCTGAGTCCATCAAGGCATGAACATAACACCCTAACAGATAAGTCGCATTAGTAGACTTAAGGGCCATACTCCCTGAAGAAAAGATCTTTTTGGCCAACTGCTCCATCCTTTTGGACTACCTATCTGCAGGCGTGGTAGGAAAAGAGCCCGCCGACAACTTGGAGGAGCAAGAAGCCTGACCCACCAGACTCTCGGGCAAAGGGTGAGATGACAAAAATGCTGGGTCTCCAGGAGCTGTTTTATATCTTCTGGCTACTGACCTAGAAACCGCAGCAGAGGTCAGAGGCTTTTGCCAGACCTCTAAGATAGGCTCTGTTAAAGCCTCAATGAATGGAAATAATGGCTCTGATGAAGAGGATGACGAATGAAGTTCCTCAGTAAGGATATTAGACTTCAATTCGGCAGATGGAAGAGGCAAGTCCACTAATTCTGCAGCCTTTCTTATCACTGCATAAGTGATTAGGCAACACTAATTCTCACTCAGGGGAGGTATCCAATCCACTTCCCTTCACTTTGCCTTCGAAATCAGGATCCAAATCCACAATTTCACCTTCTTCAGCACCTTCATGCTCTTCATGATACCTTTCCTCTTCCAACACCCTCTGAGCCTCCCTAGGGGGGTCTGATTCTTGGCATCGGCAGCGCCGGTAACTTCGGTACTGGCATCACAGGTCAATCCAAAGGCAAGGTCTGTGGAACCGGCTGTCGATGAGATGGCTCATTCAATAAAGGATCACGCCCTTCCTACATTGGCAACTGTGTTGGCAGTCTCGGCCAAAGGAGACATAGGCATGAACAGCAAGAAAGGAGCCTGCTTGAAGTGAGGTGGGAAACCCCCAAGTGAATGAGCAAGTGGACCCATGGGGCCGGCAGGCACACCATATGGAGTCACAGCCCTCTCAAAAATGCTAAACATAGCATTAAGAAAGTTGGATGGATCCGAGCCTGGAGTTGGGAACGTCGGATATTCCGGATTCTGGTTCCAGGGCTCTGGTGCCGTACAAGAGACCGCCAAATCTGGCTCTGGCTGTGGAGTCAGAGTCTTCGGTGCTGGTGCTGGAGGTGGAGTCACAGGCTTCGGGGCTGGAGGTGAAGTCACAGGTTTCGGAGCCGGTGGAGGAGTGTTAGATCTGGGAGCGGGAGATGAAGGAGGAGACGTTCTCGGAGACGGAGTTGGAGATATTTCAACTCTACGCCGAGGTCTTGGGTTCGGGGTAGCCGACTTCTGAGACTCGTTTTTAGATGAGCGATGCCGAGACCCATGGTGGCGCTTCTTCTTATGCTTCCTCTTGGAAGATCTTGAAGTATGGGGAGACGGTGACTTCGAACAAGGTTGAGATCTCCGATGACCCCTCTTCTGCTTCTTGGCCCTGGCCATAAACAACTTAGCCTCCCTTTCCTTCAAGGCCTTAGGGTTCATCTGTCTACATGATGAACAAGCCTTGACGTCGTGGTCCGATGACAAACATCAGAGGCAATCCTCATGCGGGTCAGTAATAGACATTTGACCACTGCATTCCCTAAATGGCTTAAAACCTGACTTCCTTGGAGGAGACATCTTCAACAGCAACAAAGTTGCAGAAAGAGATACAAAAGAAATCTCCCAGAAATGGAGAGCCTGGAACAAAAACGCTGCGCGTCAATGGCGCAGAAAAAAGGGGAACTGATATCAGCACACGACAAGGTCCTCTTATGGCTCCGATGAGGTCACGCGGAGTCGCGTGTGGAGCCGATACATTGTGACATCCTCATCGATGTGGGAGAGCTATGGAGAAAAGTTTCCATGGAATGCTGTGCATTGGGGTAATTCAAAAGGTGAGGAATCCACAGGCAGATGTATCCATCAGAAATATATTTATCAGTAAAGCGAGCGTCATGACACGAGATGCCGCTGCTGCTTGTGAAGCCCTGAAGCCGCCGCCCCATCTCTAAAACTAACACAGCAAGTGGCATGTGCAGAAGCCACTTACTATGCAACTTGTGACCCTCTGCACCCTTCGCAGACAGCCATGGAAGAGGAATACAAGAGGAATGTCAGGAGGATCATGTGGTGATTCCTCGAGGAAGCAGAGCCGGGGTAAGTTACACAGCGGATGCACGGCGCCCGAGACGATAATCAGCATTTCCTCTGCCCTTCCCTCATGGGGCCGCAAACTACCCAAATCGGGTTGATCTAGATTTATTCAATGTATGTAATATTATCCTTTGATTGATTGTATGACTGAATATCGTCTTCACAGCAGTCTGACTTACTGAATCCAGTCACAGTGTAGTGTAGGCTTTGACTGTCAGTCCTGAAGAATTGCCACATGATCCTCCTGACATTATTAGGCGAGAAACATGTCGACCATATACAACCATTTTTACTTCACGTAGCTAACCAGGACCATTATATCCTAAAGTAGCACTGATAATTTTTAATTAGGGTTGTGAGGCCCTTCATTAAATTCAGTGATTTTGAGCATCACAACACCTATTTTAACTCACATGTACACATCCACCCTACACTTATCCTAAGCCCACACACCCCCACTTCACCTGACGGCTAAAAAAAGATCTCCGACAAAGAGCCCACTAGTGGGTGCCCGTCGGGCATTGCAGCGCCAGCTCGATGAGGAGCTAGCCCGATGATGAAGCATGACACCTTTCGGGGTGTGTGAGGGCCCATGCTCCTATTGGAGCATATTCCTTCCCCTGGAAACTAACTTATATGTTTAAGGAACTGCCCCCCACCCCCATCTCAATGTTATAAGCAGCATGTGTGCTGGACCTTAAAAAAGCTCCTGGGTCCTCTAGTTGTAAAGAGTGAATTCCAGATAGACATGCAAGAATTCTGAGGTATTGGGGCAGGCTCCTCTATGGGAGTGAGCCCTGTCATGTTTAATATTGAGGGTGCAGGGGAAACATAGGGTGGAGTTACCTTAGTTGAGACCAAAGGAGTCCTTCCCATTCCTCCCTCCTCTGGGGCAACAGGAACAGTGGTTGACGTATTTACCCCAGTAAAAATTGTCAAAGCATGTGTCGTAGCCCCAGATAAAGTAGGGTTATATAAGGGAACTGCGGGACCAATAGTACCAGGAACAGACATTGCATCTGGAGCGTTAGAAACAGAGGAATTAGCAGGAGCACGAATCCCAGAAGTCACTCTCATAAGACTCTGACCTAAATTCACAGGGACGGTGGGTCTCTCTGAGCTTCCACCCATTAGAGCACTACCCATCCCTTCAAACGGGACCACATTATATGGTGGCAGGTGGATTGACAATAGCACATTCAAACAGTCATCACTAGAATCACTGTCACTACTATCATCTGAACCCTCTGGATTCTCCGTTTTGTCCTCCCCTTTCGTCTCTGGGGTTTCACTTTCATCAATGCAGGGTATAGCCTGGTACTGTCAATTATTTCTACTCGCCATTTTTGTTGTTCTGCATCCCACTTGGCTTCAACGCAACTACGCACTACTCTCCTAACTTTACCCTGATTGTTCTCTCTTATTTTTGGCATGAGCCGCATCTACCCAAGAATTGAGATCTTCATATTGAGCGGGTCTAGGGGGTGGCTTCATCTCAAACAAAACTCTTTGCAAGTTTTCAATAATTGGCAAATTAAATGTGCCATAGCAATGAAACCTCAATACTCCTTTATTCTCAGTGATCTTGTGCCCCTGGCTCAACCAAATGCACGTGTGGAGCCCCACATTTACTGCCATATAATGACCTGCCGTGCCTTCGGGTGGTGCCTCTTCACCCTTTCGAACAGGAACTCTCACATGTCCCCTGATCAAATCTCTAACAGCTCTGAAACATTTAATTTTTAAGAACAATTTCAACAATCACATTAGAAAATTTTATTTCAAATCAAAAATAATTTCTTTTTACCATCAACTCTTGTTTGGCATTAACAGCCAATCCCACCTGCAGTGCGGCTCTCTGTGACGCAACAACCAATAGCAGTGTGGCACCTACACCAACCGTCCAATTCCAACATGACACCCAATGACGTAACTCTCACTCCTTGCAGCGGTTCACCCTTCTTTACAATTTTCAATAGCAAGCCTTTTTCCACAACACTAAGCAAACATAATAAAAGAAATACTAAGCAATTACAAGAAACCACTTTTTGTCAGGCCCACTGAAGGAATAAAAGTATTCAATCATACAAGAATTGGTGTGGAGTAACACTTTCCGACCTACTCCACACACAGAACAAATCTTGACCCGCGGAAATCATCCTGACTAATGCAGTTTCTCCTTCCACTAGCACCAATCAATGTTAGTACTCTCACAACAGAGTTACAATTCGCTGTCTCAATTGTGCAGTCGATGGTACCTCACAACTGACACCACAAAACTTAGCAGACAATTTACAACACAATATACTTTTACCTATTCCAGGATCTTGGGCTACAACTAGCCCGATAACAACTGCAACACTAAAAGCATCTGCATTTAAACAACAACGAAAACATTTTCGCTCTGCCCCACACAATTGTAACATAATACTGCAAGCTTGACATACACAATTGCAACACGAGACCCTATTAATACTCACTCTCCTCTGCCGCTAAAACTCTTTTTCAAACTGCTAGAACACTGCCAATCCTCTAAACCGGGACATGACTTTAGGGCAGGTATTGGACTTGGGCAACTCTAGAACGCATATAAGGGAATTCTAGCCCACTTCAGTCCAGTAACTAACCATCCAACGTGCTACCATCTGAGGGCACGCTGGTACTTACACCTTAATCTTACACCTTAATCTTTTCATAAAGACATCAAATATATTCCCCCATTGGTCATATGGACCTTTGTTAGTTGACTTGAAGCGTTGTACGGTAGACAACTTCAGAAATACACTTTCAACTTGTGAAGCCAATGTGACACCACAATAAGGACCAGGAATCAATAATTATGATTTCATGGGTTTATTTTAGAATATGGACTCATCCAATATATAAACAGAGTACAAAGAAATCACAAACCACAGTAATATATTTTCCAGGTTGAAATGTTTCAATAAATTGAGCCATAATACTATAAGATACAGAATGGTAACAGCCATGACAAGAATAAAAAAAAATTTCGCAAACAGGTGTTCCATTAAAAAAAATTTCTTTTCTAATCTAAACATAAGATAAGAACAGAAATTGCTCACAAGGATTTCTATCCAGGGAGTAGAGAATGTGTCAGCATAAGATAGAACTTCTGTAGAAGTTCAGAGAAATTAAGAGTGTTCAGCATAAAGCTTCACACTCAGGGGATACTCAGCAGAAATCGGTTCCCTCTCAGAGTCAAGGAAAAGTCTGCTTAACTGACTAAGGAAACATCAATTAAATATATTAGTAGCTTCAAAAGCATCCTTATCTCTCTTTACACCACCAGGAACCAACCGAATTGTTAACTGCGACAGGCATCAGCACACTCCCTTAAGTTCCCATCTCATTGAAATTGGGACTGCAGAGCTCGACCTTGAGCATCCCACCATCCTGGTACGTGATAAATAAAAGGCCTCCTATGACCATTATTTCTCCATGTTCACTGCCAGATTCTTCCCTCAGGCATCACTAACAATCATCTAATATATACAACGAGTCTTTCTCTAGCTAACAAAAAACATATGAACGCACCTGCAAATGAAAAGATTATGCACTAACAAATTTAAAAAAACATTTTCGGTCGATGCTTTATGTCAAGTTAAGCTTTTTAGAACCAAAATGGATTACAACATGAAACAAACGAAATCAATATAAATAGACATAACATGGTTACAACTGACAATTGATCAACTAAATGCACTCATATGTTTAACTTTAATGTTGCAATGAATATACTCTATTGATTCGTTTAAAGGTAACACACACATTGATGAAGTTAAATCACACATTGAATATAAATGAAGTATATGAATATATAGATTCAAATAAATCACGTAAAAGGGTGGGGCTTATGCTGCTCCAATAGCCACAACTTCACTACCACTTGCTGCATATTAAAAAACAGGCGTTTGCACAGATTCCAACTGGCCAAACGGCATAGTGTTCTATATGAAGGAATTGATAGCAAGACCCTATCCATCTGCATAAAAGAGTTGTTTAAATGTGAATCCTACTACTAATGGGCAAACATTCCCAGTCCTCTAAAACAATGTACCTGCTGAAACCTTTACTGCCCATGAATGTAAGTGCCACTTGGGATGTGGGTCCTATGACAATGATACCTGCAACTCCCAACCCTCCTGTTCTCACGCTGCATTGGAGCAGCAGCTGTTGAACCGGTCTGAAAAGACGAGGAAAAAAGAGAAATTCTATGTCAGGACCAGAGGCTTGGATTATGCTTAAGTCTTCCTTTATTTTTCCACTCAGCAGCCTTATCAACATGTCAAACAAAAGACTACAAATCCCATGAGTCTTTGTAATAGAACCAGTAACAACCATAGTGTTAGTCCCATATAAACAGTAGCAAGGAACAGCACTTTCTCTTTCTTCGCTGCTCAGCAGTCAGTTAAGTGCTTTTCCTTACTATTGTTTATTCTAGTCAGGTTGTGCCCCGTTGCCTACCTCTTTGCCGTAAAATAATTGAACTGACGGTTAGGAGAACTGTGGTGCCCTCGTCAGAGGGAGACGGGGGGGGGGGGAGGCTACCTCTGCTAATGCTAGAGGCCCCCCCAAGAACAAGGGCAGGGGCAAGGCGTGTAGGGCCCCCTATGACCACCTCTATGGATGCCTTTGAAAATCTACGCCAGGCCTTTTTAAAGAGGCGCCATGAGAGCGATGCCCAAGAGGATTCCCAACTGGGAGAGACCCCCGACGAAGATGCCTGCCCGCAAGATGAGGCGGAGGACAATACCGGGGCGGATACCGATGTAGACGGTGACTCGGACAATGAGCCAGGTCCGAGTAGACCCTGGCGCCCGGAATCCCGGCTGGAAGAACCTCACGCCAACGACTCCTCTGATACCTCAGGGATGTTAAATCCTGAAGACATCTATCATCCCTGTTCGGTGGACTGGATCCCAGCGCCGGCGGTGGCGTCTTATGTGACCAGCCGCATCAGAAAACCCATTGACCAAGAGGTCAGCGGACGCCTGAAGGCTGAATGTCCCCGGCCTGCTCTGGCAAATAAAGTGGCTCACACCCCTGAAATAGACTCTAGAATGGCGACCTTCATCACAAAATTTATAAAAGACCCCAAAAAGGGTCTAGACCGCTCTTGGCGGTCTTGCCAGGATAAGGTGCTAGATGTACTGGGGCCGCTCACTAAGATTCTGGACATGGCGGAAGACGCCAAAGAGACTGGCCACTTGATAGACCCTGCAATACTCTCGGGTTGGGCCCAAAGGGCCCTTTGTTTCCTCGGAAACGCGAATTGTGTGCTTTCAACAGAACGCAGATGTTCTCTGCTCATTAAAATCGAGACCAGACTTGGCGAGTTAGACACCACGAAGGCTGGGCCAGTGGCGAACAGGGGCCTCTTCGGAAAGCCGTTCATTAAAGAACTTTCCCGGTTCGTGAACACTTTTTCCTCTCTTGATGAAGCTCAACAATCCATCAAGAAAGTGTTCAGCCAGTAAATTTTTGGAGGGGCCGGAAGAGGTAGGGGGTGCTCCTCCGGCCGAGCATCGAATCCCAACCCCCACAGGCTCCAGACTAAATGCTCCATGCAGTGGCAGGACCAGAAACGCTTCGGGGGCTTCTATCCCTCGAGAGGCCGCGGCTGGAAAGGTGGCTTCCATGGAGCCAGCAACGCACCCGGGGGTGTCACAGGTAAGGAATATCCCTTCTTTCCTACCAGAGGTGGGGGGACGGTTGCAAGAGTTCCTGCACAAGTGGGCAGAGATTACACTAGACGCTTGGGTTCTATAGACCGTCACTGGGTTTCACATAGAATTCCACGGCACACCGCATCAACAGTCTTGACCTCGCCCCTTGTTCTTTTTGCAAGAAGAATCGCAGGTGGTCGACAGGGAGGTGGAAGAACTCCTCCAAAAAGGAGCCATTGTACCTGTTTCTCCTCACCCCAGAGGCTTTATCAGCAACCTTTTCCTAGTCGAAAAGAAAGACAAGGGTTTCCAGCCAGTGATCAATCTTTCGGGATTTCAATTGGTGGGTGGTCTACCGCCATTTCAAAATGGAAGGGATCCACCTTCTCAGGGATGTTCTTTTACCAGGCGACTGGATGGTACGGCTCGACCTGAAGGATGCCTATCTGACAGTGCCGATCTTTTTTCCCCACAGACGCTTCTTCCAATTTTAATGGAGGAACCGATTTTTCGAGTTCACTTGTCTTCCGTTCGGTCTGTCCTCAGCACCTTGGTGTTTTACCAAGCTGCTGAGACCAGCCATGGAATGGCTCTGCGCTCCAGGTGTACACCTCATAATCTATCTCAACGACATCCTTCTGATGCACCAGGAGGAGGCGGTGTTGCTTTCCCAACTTTAAAATACTCAAACTCACCTCCTGGACCTGGGGTTTATCTTGAACGATCTGAAATCGGTGTTCACACCAACAAAATGCTTGACCTTCCTAGGGTTCGAAGTGGACACCGTGCAGCAATGCCTGCAGTAACCCCAACCAAAGATACGTTTGATTAGCAGGGAGCTACGCCGTACCTTGGCAAAAGACACCTTCTCCCTGCGGCACTTGGCTCGGATTGTCGGTCTATTGTCGTCCTTGATCCAGGCGATCTTTCCCAGACCCTTTCATTATCGGGTGCTTCAACGTCTGAAGACTCAACATTTACACCAGGGTCTAGCTTATACCCAGCAGGTAGCTCTCTCTCCGGAGGCCCGTTCGGAACTGCATTGGTGGTTAGAACACATGCAAGCCTGGAACGGGAGGGCCATTTTCGGCTCAGTGCCGGAGCTGGTGATCGAGTCGGATGCCAGCCGTCTCGGATGGGGCGCTCATTGCGGTGACGTTACCACGTGTAGCCAATGGTCGGAACAGGAGGAGTCTCTCCACATCAATTGTTTGGAGCTCCTGGTGGGCTCTTTTGCCATCCAGAACCTCGCGGCCAACAAGGCGTCTTGCGCCATACTCCTAAAGATGGACAATATCTCTGCAGTGAGATACATCAATTGCCTGGGTGGCAGAAGATCCAAGGTTCTGGCGGACCTGGCCAAGGATTTTTGGAACTACTGCCTCAATCACAATCGGTCCGTCACAGCGGAATACCTCCCAGGGAGCCTCAATCAGATGGCGGATTGGCACTCCAGACACCTGCAGGATTTCAGTGCCTGGAAGTTAGATCCCCAGATCTTTCGGAAGCGCATGGGAAATTGGGGCCCATGTCAAGTGGATTTCTTCGCCTCGCGCCTCAATCACCAATTACCTCGCTTCTTCAGCTGGAGACCAGACCCACTCGCGGAAGCGACGGATGCGTTCCTACAGGACTGGACTCCATTTCGAGGGTATGCCTTCCCCCCTTTCTCCATGATTCACGGCACTAATCAGAGGTCAGAAAGCGGAAGTGATCCTGGTGATGCCGCTTTGGAGGTCGCAAGTCTGGTTTCCAGTTCTTCTGGAACTTTCTACGGATTTTCCAATCCAACTACCCCAGACTCCTCTTCTGCTGACGAACTCGAACGGCAGGTTGCACCCTCTAGTTCAAGAGGCGACCCTGACCCTCATGGCATGGAAGATTTCAGGGGTCGCTGGGAAATCCCAGGCCTTTCGTCAAGGGCTTCCTCGCTTATCAGAAAGGCATGGGCGGAGTCTACGATCAAATGATACAAATCAGCCTGGCGCAAGTGGTCACGTTGGTGTCCGCGACGGGGTTACAATCCTGTGGGGGCAGATGTAGTTTTAGGTGGTGAATTATTTATCAGACTTGGCCGAGAAAGGTCTAGCTTACTGGTCAATTAATGCCAGTCGATCTATTTCGGCAGTTCATGTCCCTCTACACGAGATTCCAGTGGGTGAGCACCCCTTGGTCTGTAGATTGATGAGGGGTATTCAATTGTCTTTTCCTCCACGCCCTAAGTATTCCTCTTTATGGGATGTAAACATTGTCCTTAGGCTTTTCCAATCCTGGCAGGATAATAGATATCTTACACGGAAAGAGCTAACGGGAAAACTGGCCATGCTCTTGTGCTTGATCTCTTGTAAACGGGTATCAGACGTACGAGTGCTAGAAGTTTCTTCTCGTATTTTCATGCCGGAGGGCGTGTCCTTTACAAATGGCCAACGGACAAAATCCAATACTAGGGTCGTCCATTATCCGGCGTTTCCTGGCCACCCTAAATTGTGCGTGGTACGTTGCCTCAAGACTTATGAGGAAATGACAGAAGAGTATCGTCCCCCTTGGACCTCACAACTTTTCCTTTTGTTAAAGAAACCTTTCAAACCAGTTTCTTCCGCTACGATTGCACGCTGGGTGCGATGGATTCTGCAGGAAGCTGGAATAGATACCTCATCCTTTGGTGCACACTCCGCAAGGGGTGCCATGGCGTCAAAAGCCTTCTCGCTGGGGAGTCGCCTGGAAGACATCCTCAGAGCAGCGGATTGGTCCTCAGACTCTGTTTTAAAGGCTTTTTATTTCAAGCCTATCTTAGGCATGGCCTCGCTAGTGGTCAATCAGATTTGAACTAGCATAATCTGAGCCTCCGGTCCTGACATAGAATGAAAAATTTACTAGCTATCGTGAAGGAAAGTTTCAATTCTATTAAGGACGAGGAGGCGAGGATTATTCCCTCCCAATGCATTTTGCCTGCTAGTACCCTTCCTGGGTATCTCACCATCAACTGTTGGATAACATTTATTTATCTTTCGCACAATTTCACGACTTCAGTTTGTTATTGATCAGGATGTATTGTTTCCTCAGATATGTTTGGGATGTTACTTTGTATCACTGTCTCCATTGTTTAGATTTGCTTTTAATGGACACTGTGATTATACATTCTATTGGTTCTTCTGGTTTGCTGATGCGTTCTCTATTGTCTACGCAGGGTCGGATCAGAAGAAAGATTTTTTTTTTATTTTTTATTCTTTTTATTGAAAGTTGGAAGCAAAGCAACTATTGTTAATGACACATTGTTACAGGACATGTTAAAAAATACAATTCTTTCACAGTGCAGGGTACGCGTCGGTTACAATATGTACGAAGTTATCGGTAGCATATGTAGTATTTCCCAACCCTCATTATTCCCCGTGGAAGGGCGAATCATCAACCGGCATACATATCATTCCCCTGCTTTTGTTCCAAGTCCCCCAGATCTTGGTCCACTTTTGAGGACAACCTCTTCCCTCATAAATCACTCTTTCAGCCTGCATGCACCAGTCCATGTCATTTTCCCACTCTCGGAGTCTAGGCCCGGCCACCCTTTTCCACGTCTGTGCAATATTGCATTTCGTCACCATACAATCCAGGGCGATCCAGGTTCTTTCTTTGAATGTAAAGTCGTTGTTGTCCCAGACATTAAGGAGACACCATCGGGGTGAAACCGTTACCTGTTTACCACACAGTGTCAACATTTTCCCCATTATTTTATCCCAGTACTTTTGAATAATCGGGCAATCCCACCACTGATGCATAAAAGTTCCCTCTTGACCACATTTCTTAGGGCAGAGTGAGGAATCCGAGACGCCCATTTTGGCCAGTGTCGTGCGCGTGTAGTATGTTCTATGCAAGACCTTTAGTTGTATTAATCGGAATCGAGAAGGCACTGCCACCTCCCGGGGGGACGCCAGTGCTTCTTGCCACTGTTCATAGCTCATATCTCCGACATCATCCACCCACCTAGCCCGTAGTTTCCCCAGGCGATCTGGCATATTATTTAATATCTTCTTATAAGACAGTGATATTGCTTTTTTCGTTAAATAGTCGTCTAAAAGTCTATCCTCCAGGGGGGAAGGAGTCCGGGAGCTCAGCACCCCTAGGAACTGCTTTTTGAAGTGCGCTACGCACCTGTAGATATCGAAAAGTTTCCCCTACGCCAAGTTCATAGTCCCTTTGGAGATTGCCACAGGGAACTGTCTCCCCTTTTGCCCATAGGTCCCCAACCTTGGAGAGTCCAATGAGGTCCCATTTATCAAACCCAGGTTGTTTAGCCAATAGTCCCAGTTGTGCCGACTCCAATAGTGGAGTAGCCAATGTTATCTTATTTTTCCACCCCAATGCGGCTGTTGCCGTATGCCATAGTGCGGTTGTTGTTGATGTTGGCGTGTGCAGCGGCGCGTTGCCTCGCCCACCGTAAATCGCTCTTAGGTAATTTCCGGATGGCATATTGTATCTGTCCATCCTGTATGCTGGATCTGTTCTTGGCCAGTGCACCCAGTGGTTTGTAACTGCAAGTTGAGCCGCCCAATAGTAATACTGGGTTGTTGGGAGGGCTATACCCCCATCGTACCAGCTTTTTGTGAGCTTAGTCAGTGCTATGCGAGGGACACCATTATCCCAAAGGAGTGTACGAATCTCTGCATCAATCGCCTGAAAATACTTCGGTGGAACCAGATAGGGAGCGTTCTGTAAAACGTATACAAATCGGGGGAGCGCCATCATTTTATATAGGGCGGCTTTTCCAAGTAACGTGAGAGGAAGTGTCCTCCAATGCCGCACATCTTCTTGTAGCCGACGCAATGGGGGGGGGCTAAGTTACACTCATAAAAGACTGCTGGGTCTGTTGGGACATAAATCCCTAAGTATCGAAACCCATCAGTTACTCTTTGTGCAGCGCAGAGCCTAGGAAGCTTGATGACCGGGCCGCATAGGACGTATATGAGCGACTTGTCCCAGTTAATAGTATAACCTGAATATTTTTGGAAGAGGGTAAATATATGCAGAACTCTGTGTATAGAGGAATATGGGTTGGCCAAGTAAAGTAGTATATCGTCTGCATACAAGGAGATTCGATCCTCCCACTCTTCTGTCCATTTGAGTCCCCTAAGAAGCGGATCCCCCCTGACCCATGTCGCTAATGGTTCTAGCGCCAGTGCAAATATTAATGGTGAAAGTGGGCATCCCTGCCGTGTCCCCCTTCGCAGCTCGAAGATCGTGGATCTTCCTCCATTCACTGTAACCTGTGCTAGGGGCCCTGTGTAAAGAAGTCTTACCCATGACACATATTTCTCACCAAATCCAAGTCTCTCCAAGATTGCAAATAAGAAAGGCCATTCAATCATATCAAATGCCTTTTGGGCATCTAGCGATACTATCACCGCTTCCTCGCTAATATTCCGGGCCCTGCCTAACACTCCATGGAGGCTCCGCAGGTTGAGCGCAGTGTTTCTACCTGGCATAAAGCCGGATTGATCGGGGTGGATCAACTTCTGCAGCAGGGGAGTCAAACACGTTGCCAGGATTTTGGCAAGAATCTTCACCTCTGCATTTAGCAAAGAGATGGGCCGGTATGAACTACAGTTTTCAGGGGGTTTCCCACTTTTGTGTATCACGACGATACTGGCGAGCCGCTGACTCTCAGGTGGGGTACCACACGTAACGCTTTCCGCGTACATCTTCACTAAGTATGGAGCTATTGTAGATGCAGTTAATTTGTACAATTCTATCGGTAAACCGCTTGGTCCCATTGCCTTCCCTGTCTGTAACGCCCCGATTGCCTGTACCACCTCTCTCTCAATTAAATCTACCTACAAGCTTTCCCTCTCTGCTTCATTTAAGATGGGTAGCCTGAGATTGGCCAGCAGTTCTTGGGCCTCGGTCTGTGTGGACGTCCCCGCTGGTGTGTATAATTGACTAAAGTATGTTGCGAAGGCCTCTGCTATGTCTTGTCTATTTCTACACGGTGTTCCGTCATTTGATCTCAAACACCCATCTGTTAGCCTTTTCCCGTTTATCCAACCACGCTAACAGTTTACTTGCCTTATCTCCTATTTCATATATTCGGTGTTGGGTTGCTCGATATTGCATTTTTGCAGCTTCCTCAACAATATCTTTGTACTCCTTTTGTTTAACCATCAACCTGTGTTTGGTATCTGGGTTATCCAGTAATGTGAGCTCAGCTTCTATTTTGCTAATCTCCTCTTCTATTGCTAGTAATTGTTTCTGTTTTTCTTTTTTATGTCCGGCTATGGCAGAGATCCTGTGTCCCCTAATTACTGTCTTGTAAGCTTCCCACATTGTTTGGGCTGACCCCACCGACCCATCGTTTTCTTTAAAATAGTTGGTAGTCGCTTCAACCAGGCCCTCTTTTATGCTTGGTATCCTAAAGTACCAGGGGTTAAGTGCCGGTACTTGTCTTTTAACAGAAGATGTACCTCCATAACAAGCCACCATTGGAGAGTGGTCCGAGATACCCCTCGGAAGATGGGTCACCCCCCGGAACATCGCAAGTTGATCTGCCCTCCCAAACATATAATCTATATGGGACAGACTACCATGAACCCCAGAATGAAAAGTGAACTGACGAGTTGTGGGATTATAAGCCCTCCACACGTCCACCACGCCCATAGCCCTCAAGAAATCTTCGAGTGCTTTTCCAGGTGCCTCCCTTGGCTTGGCCGGCTGTCTATCCCATTCTCCATTGATGGCCACGTTGCAGTCTCCTCCAATAAGAATTTCCCCCTCAGGTAGGTTAATTATGTGCGCCCCTAAATCAGCTAGAGCGGAGGAATGTAATCTCGGCGGTACATAAAGGGACGCGATATTCAGTAATCGGCCCTCCCAGTGACCAGGCAGTGTGACGGACCTTCCCAGTGTATCATGTTTAACCGTTTGTATTGTGAAGGGGAGGGATTTACGCAGAAGAATACCAACTCCCCTTGATCCCCTGGTGTACCCCGCATGGGCCACTGACTTGTAGCCCCATCTATTTAAGGCACAATAGGAAGTCCTTTGTATGTGTGTCTCCTGTAATAACACAACATCTGGCGCTTGCCGTTTTAAGTATTGCAATACTACACCTCTTTTGATTCTGTCCCCCAACCCATTTACATTCCACGAGAGTATCTTCAGATGACAGGGGGGGGGCGTTAATGGCAACTTTCCATGCATTTCGTGGTTACCGTGTGCACCCCTTGAGGGCTCAGGGAGGTATTATGTTTCCCCTGGGCTACCAGAGGCGATTGACTGCCCGATACTTCCATAGCTAACCGCACAATAACGAGATACTTTTTATCATGCACGTTACCTCATATAGCACATGTACTGTATACTATTCTTCTATAGGCAACTTTAAAAACTCGAAAAACTCAAAAGTTCTGCTCATCAACTGTATGCAACTTCCCAAATCCCTCCCCCCTCCCAGCCTCCCTGCAGCGTGGACTTGAAACTGCCCACCCCCCAACCTTGCAGAGTGCCTGTGTACCCCTACCCATCTTCACAACGTTGGGGAACGCGACTTAGCTGGTCCCTGACTTATCGCAGTTCCTCCCCTTCTATCTGCATTGTTTAAGCCAATTGCTACCTTTTACCTTTTAGACACGCAATTGTGTCGGCTACTCGGAACACGTGATAGCCTCGTAGAATTAAACTATTCTTTCCCCAATCCTATTGCGGGAACCATCACCTTTCCACTTAGTTTACTGAACCTTAACAAAGCTGTTTCCCACTAGTCCAAGGGGGGGTAGATCAACCCTGTTTAAGTATTGTTGCGACTACTAGTGTCTTGTGAGTCCTTCAGCTACTTAGCGGTGCCGTTTTCCCTCTCCTCCACCTCCAAACCTGTGTCCTGTCTGCGGCTCTCCTGCCGTCAATCTTGTCCCTGTGCACGCCCATGAGGTTCAGATCTGTGGGCTCCAACAGTTCTCCAGCCCTCCAGCCACTCCCAGGCCTCCTCAGGAGATGTAAAAAACCATGACCTCCCTTCCGCCACCACCCTGAGTTTGGCCGGGAAGAGCATTGCGTATTTTATGTCTTTGTCCCTGAGCGCCCTTTTCACCTCCAGAAAGGAGCGTCGCATCTTTTGAACCTTCATCGTGAAGTCCGGGAAGAAGGATATCATTGAGTTTTCAAACTTTAGTGGAGGAGCAGATCGGGCTGTCTGCAGAATTATGTCCCTATCTCTGAAGTTGAAGATTCTTGCTAGGATAGGGCGTGGGGGTGCACCCGGCTTCGGTGGGCCTCCCGGCACCCTGTGGGTACGTTCCACCGAGAAGTACCGGGAAAGAGCGCGGGGCTGTAAGTGATTTTGGACCAGATCCTCCACGAATAAGTCTGCAACAGGGCCTTCCGCCCTCTCTGGAACCCCCAAAATACGGACATTGTTCCTTCGTGAGCGCCCTTCATAATCTTCCAGCTTTGCTTCCAATTCGGTCGCGGTTGTTAGGAGATTTTTCACATCCAATTCAAGTGTTTTGGTGGTTTTCTGTAGCGTGGAGACGGAGTCTTCCGTAACTTTAACTCTGTCCTCTAAATTACGCAGGTCTGCTCGTATTAGTGTCACCTCTGTGGTGACTGTGTCAATCTTGACCTCCAGCGCCAATCGTACACCCTGTATTGCCTCCATTATGTCGTGGAGGGTCGGGGCTTCTTCATCCATTGGTTTTGGCGGGCCGTATGCCTCAGACTTCCCCACTGTTACTTCTGCTTTGGAGTGGGCGTATCTTTCCAGTTTAGTCTGGTGCGTGGGTTTCGGCACCTTAGGGTTCGACATCTTGTATGGGGTACGGTGTATTTGTTTTTACCCTTCCGCCCTTCCCTTGATTCAGAATAGACCAATGCACATCTAGTCAGCCAGGAACAGTCCCGGTTGTGGCAGCAAATGTCTTGGGGGGTATGTCACACACCTTTTAAGTGCCTGTGATCAGTTGCTTGAGACCTTCTAGTCCTTTAGGGCCGGGTGCTCAGCTTCGGGCTAATTCCTGCTCTCTGCGGTATTACGGTTTCGAGGAGGCCCCGCCGTCACAGGCCTGCCTGTGTCTCAGCCCCACCGTCGCCGCCTTTCCGAGTGGCGAAGGGTCAGGCCGTCCGCTATTTCGCCACTTGTGCAGCCCTGGGTTTAAGGGATTTGCGACGCGCCCAATCAGGCCTCTAGTTTTGGTGCTTTCGGGACCGGGCTCACTGTTCTATAGGCGCGGCCATCTTTGTTGCAGCCCCGCCCGGTTCTTCCTTCACCTCCCGGGCACTCTCTCACTTACTTCCAGTTGCGTGGTCAGCGCGCCGCCCGCATCAGCACTCAGGTACAGTTATTCCGCCTGGGGGGGGGGGGACGGAAACCTTCCTTACTGCAACAGGATCAGCTGCCGTCGTTCCCTCCCAAGTCCCGATCACCGTCGACCGCAGGGCTTCTCCGTCCGCTCCACACCCGGGGGCCTGAGTATGTCGTTCTCGTCTTTACGGAGCTGCAGGATATCGTAGCTTTTTCTGGTGGGTCCCTGGAGTATTCCACAGCCGACGAGTAATATCTTGGCTTTTCCGGATATTTGGGGCAGATTTCAGGGGAGTTAATGAACGATGTTACGGAGCTCGATCCAAGTGCGGCCATTTTGGGCGCCTGCTGACCACGCCCCCAGAAGTAAGATTATTAATCGGAAAACAGGATAGCTTTTGTTTCGTCCGAAGAAAGAGGAGCTGCTGTTCCTTGCTACTGTTTATATGGGACCATCTCTATGGTTGTTACTGGTTCTATTACAAAGACTCATGGGATTTGTAGTCTTTTGTTGGACATGTTGATAAGGCTGCTGAGAGGAAAATAAAGGAAGAGTTAAGAATAATCCTCGCCTCCGCGTCCTTAATAGAATTGAAACTTTCCTTCACGATAGCTAGGAAATTTTCCATTCTCCATGCTGGCGTGTGTATGATTTCAAAAGTTACGTGACAAGCACATGCAGCAGTTGAAATGCTGCGAGACCGGTAAGAGCTGCCCCTCCATATGATGGAGCTCAAGCTCCTTAGAATAGATACCTAGACTTTGCCCCCGTGTTCTTGTCTACTTTATTGGGATTAGTGTCCCCCAAGCGTCATGTCTATCCTGGTTCACCCTTGGTAAAGGAAACCAGTCAAAAGATTTCACAGCATTAATGGGAAGAAATCACTATGTGAACGACAAACTTTTCAAATATAATGTTATAAAAAAGGGCAACTTCCCTTTAATATTTATCTTCTTGTAAATTTGAAAAATGTCAGCCTTCTCAACTGAAATATTTCCCACGGATGGTGGAGATGCACTAGTTACACAGACACATTCCAAGTGACTGCCTGGGTAAACCTAGTGTCGTTCTTAGTATCAGAATTCAGAAAGTATTTCTTCTTGAAAGTGTGATATGAGATCCAGTTGTACCTTTGCAAATTTCAAGCAAATGAAGACACCTGCTGAACTGAGTACATAAACAGAAATTGCACACATATGTACAGTTTTACCCTTAACCGTTTCTGCTTATGTGTAGTACCACCAGTTTGAATGTAGTAACCCCAAACACCGCGACCACTACAAACATGAAACCTTTGATTTTGTCATATTACAAACTGTTGCTCTTCTGGATCATATATTTAGACAGCATTTACTAAGCACTGGCAAAGCCAATAGATTTGACTTTTAAAAAAGTAAAAGTGCTTGCTAAATGGTAGAGGACTCCATGTGTGTGGTTGTATTGATGCACAAGTCACTGGGTGTGAGGGTTATCATGTAGAATGTAATGGATTAGCAAATTATAAATAAGGGAGTGACTGGATGCATGAATGTATGAATGGGTGAGTAGATGATTGAGCATTGGTGGCAGGAGCTGAGAACAGTCTCCTGCCACCATGACTGTGGCCATCCATGCACTCACTCACTCATCGTCACACACACAGGCACATACACACACATCCTTCAACAATATCCTTTTAGTCCAATAGCATGTAGTCTTACTGTAAGACATTGAGTCATTAGTTGAGGGATTGAGAGCCCCACCCAAATAATAAACATAATCCTGGTCAGGGTGAACTACACAAGTCGCTAAATAAACCTGTTCTTAACCCTCTGATAGCTTGGCACAAAAGCAATCAGGATTAATTTAGAGGCAATGTGTAAAGGATGCAGCACTCAAACAGTAATAAACTGAAAACACAAGAAAAATCCCTAGCCAATTTGGAAAAATAGAGTAAATTTTAAATGAAAAATGACACCAAAACAACAAAAATCCAAAAAGTACAACCAGAGATATGATTTTTTTAATTTTTAAGTAAAAATAACACCAAGAAGCACAAAGTGCCAATAATGGTTATCTGGCCGTGTTGGACCGGGTCAAGGTTATAAGTTCAGTGCAACTGCATTGGAGTGTGGGTTGGATACAAGCACCAGGTTCGTCCTGGTGGAAAGTTGACCTTCTTACTTAGTCCATTTCCATGCTAGGAGCATCGGTCAGAGCTTCACTTTGACAGGGGACTGTGAGGAGATTGTTGTCGGTGTGAAGAGCTGGTCACAGCTTCGCGTTGGCAGGAAATGTGGGATGGCCGCCCTTGATGTGAGGAGCGCCGTGTGTGGTGAAGTCTGGGATCTGTAGCTGGGAAAGTCGCGTTAGCAGCAGGATGCAGGTTCTGAGTTGACCTCGGTGAAGTGCGCTCATGGTCACAATGAGACCAGGAACAGTTCTTTTCGATGTGAAGAGCCCAGTACCTTTCAATTTTCACCTGGAGTCCAGTTCATGCAGTTTTGAGGTAGAAGGAGTACATTCTGACACCATCTAAGGGTCCAAAACCTGGGGAGGCTCCTCTTGGGGGCAGAGGCCAGTAGCAGGGTTTAGGAAGGTTCAGTTGGTGATGGTCAGCTGAGCATTTGCAAGGGAGGCCACTGGAAGCCTGTTGTGTCCCTGTCGCTCAAAGAGGAGGTCAGCCAACTGACCCTTGGTGTCACTTCTGGGATCATGGGTTCAAAGCAAGCAGGTCCAATCTTCCTTCTTCAGACGGCAGGGTAGTCCTTCTTCTGAATCTTTTCAGGTCCAGGAGTGTTCTGATGAGAGGCTCTGAGGGTGCTATTTTTATCCCCTGTGCCAGCCTGTGTGTGGGGTCACCCCCTTTGCCTAACCCTAAACTGGTTCTGGTTAGTTCTTTCCTTTTCCCTGGGATTTGTCCAATCTGTCTAGGGGGACATAAGGCAGGCAGGCCCATTTGTAAGTTGCATTTGCCAGTGATATGGTAGGCAGCTTCAGATATCAGGAAAGTGTTGTGCACAGCCCTCTGGCTACCTTTTAAAGTTCAGGAAGGGATGAGTACAACCCAGCAGGCTATCGTGCTCAGGACAGGAACACCTTTTGCCACACCCAAGGCCCGTTTGTCTCCTGTCTGGAAGGAATCCACATCACACCACAGGAGAGGCATTAACAGTCATGTGAACTTGGACACTGGCAGAAAGGCACATTTGGTTTAGGCAGGAAAATGCCAACTTTCTAAAAGTGGTATTTTCAAAATAAATTTTGAAATCCGACTATAGTATTGAAGAGGATTTTAAATTACAAATCAAATAATTTGAATAAATATTTCGATATCTCTTCCCAAACTGAAGTTATCACTTATTAAGTGAAATAAGGTAACCCAGTGTTAGTTTATGGGAGAGCTAGCCTTGCTGCAGTGAAAAACGATTTTTTTTTTTTCACAGGCAGCGGAGGACTCGGGAAAGTTAATTCTCGAGACTCAAGTGTAAAGGACCTTTTTGAAGGCGGAGGCAGACGAGGTGTCTAGTATTGGCTACAGACCAGGCTGCAGCTGGTTGTTGGTTATTTCCATCCAATAAAGTATGGTAACTTTTATAATTTTTAATTTGCACTAACAATAGCAGAGTGACGTGATATGGTCCTGAAGAACGCCACGAACCTTGTGGTCATCAAAGCAGAAACATGTTGACCTAATCTGATATAGGGAACATCTATACCCCTATTCTCACACTGTTTTTATGTCTATCCTGTGAAGACACCGATTAAAGTTTTTTGTCCTCACATGAGATAGTTTTAATCCACTTGTTTAAAAAGTTTTTTTTCGCACTCTGCCCCTCACTCTCACCATCATTGGATGATAAAAACACCTCTCGCTCCTCTCCTACGGGAGAGTTGTAGCCCACACTGTGCTCCTTGCGGTCGCAGTGTGTAAGAGGGAACCCAATGATGAAGCATGTCACCTCTGGGTGAGTGAGGGTTCTCGTCTTTATAACAATAATTGTCCCCACATTCACAATCTAATAATTTTTAAGCTATCCCGTTACTTGTTGTGAGTTAATAAAGGTTTTTTTTCATTGCCAGGACATGTAAAACTTAAGTACACATGTCCTACCTTTTAATTTTCATGCACCCTGCTCTATGAGCTATTAGGGCCTACATTAGGGGTGACTAATAAAGATTAAAAAGGAAGGTTTTGGCCTGGCAAAAGATTTTTCCAAGGTCGAAATGTCAGTTTAAAACTGCCCTGCATGCTGCTGTGGCACGCCTGAGACATGTTTTACAGTGCTACTTTAGTGAGTGGCACGATGAGTGAGGCAGCTCACTTCTAGCATTTAATTTACACGCCCTTGCTACATGCAGTTCCATTTACTACTGGGTTCTGGGTATTTCCAGTAAATGGGACCTTGCAGCTTGTTATCTCACTGTAACCATACACGAGGTCAGCCAACTGACCATTTGAGTCCACTTTTATGTCCAGGGTACAAGAAGGAGCAAGTCCAGTCCTTCATGGTTCCTCTTAGATCACATACAGCAGGTCCAGTCCACTTCTGATCTTCCATAAGTCCAAAAGGTGTTCTGCAGTAAGTGCATGGAGGTGCCACATTTATGCCTCATACTATCTAGTGGGTGGGGTTAACTCCCGGCCTCCCCCTAACCAATTGAGTATACGTTCCTGGGGACTATCCTATCAACATTTTAAGTAGTTCCTGTTTGTATTACTGCAAACAAGCCCAAAATTCCATGTGTCGGGCATTTTCAAGATGATGAAAGTCTTCAGCCACAGCTAAGCTTGGGGTCTGAGGGAGTGTGCGGGGTGTGTACTTTGGTACTCCTACTGTCCTTCCACATCTAACACTAAAATTCAGTTTAGAGCAGGTACTATACTCACAACAAACCCAGAGACAGAAGTCTAGTAGGACAAAAGCAGGGTTTTTCAGCAATCAGACCGCGCATACACAAGAATTGCCTTGGCATTTTAGTCTCTGCCTTTCAAGTGCTACATGGCAAACAGGATTTGTCACTGTGCTGTCAAAAGGAGGCCCACCCCCCAACACACATTCTGCTGAACTCAAAGGAGTCACACCTATTCAAGGCTTGAGCACAGGCTCACACCTGGCAGAAGCTTATGCTAATTAGCCTTTTGACAGTTCAGGCAGGTAAAGAGTAACTTTCTAAAATATTACTTTTCCCTATTGTTTATTAAAAATCCGACTTCACCACTAAATTGGATTTTTCATAACTATTAAAATAATTTTTTTATTATTTTTCTAGTTGGTTGCTTTTAGGAGTTAGCAGTATTAGTATTTTAATCTGCCCCCAGCCAACAGCTAGGTTAGACTAATCAATCCACTGATGGGCTTCCCTGCTCAGGCGATAATACGTGGGCAATTTGCCACCTTTGCAGTGGCACTTGTCTGTTCCATGCACCCTGAGTCTGGTCTTTCAGTTCAGGGTTTGTGCCCTGAGCAGTCGCGGCTCGCAATTCTCGCGGGTGGGTCGTGCGGGAGTTACCGCGAGGGGGGGGGGGTAAAATAAATAAAAATAAAACTTACCTGACCGGTCCCACGCCGCCTCTGCTCCTGGGCCGGGTCTGCGTTTTCCTGCTCCTGAACAGGAACAGGCATGATCCCTCCCCTCCTGTAAGCCAATCACAATGCTGCAATGGCAGTGTTGTGATTGGTGCGGAGTCCCGGACAGCGCCCAGCCGGGCACCTGTAGGGAGGCCATTTTCTCTATGTAGGCTGCATGCAGCCTACATAAAGAAAATGTAGAGTGCGCATGACTGCTTTGGTCGGCTAGTCAGGGTACTCAGAGTGGTGCAAGCCACTCCTCCCGGACCCGCCCACCCGCCTGCCCCCAACCAGGCATATCCTCCTGCCCGCCCCCAATCAGGCATACCCTGCCTTCTGCTTTCTTGCAGCGCGAGAAGCAGAAAATAAAATGGCATTTAAAATACCATTTTATTTTCTGCTTCTCGCACTGCGAGAAAGCAGTGGGGTGGCGCTCCTCCGCCCTAATGGAGGAGCCGCCCCTGGCCCTGAGACTGAACAGGTGTGTGCCAGCCCAAGACCTCTAGGGCCAACACATAGCCCCCCCTCAAGGGTGAAACACTCTGTCTGTGTCATGCAGGGGTGTGCTGTGCCTGGCACAGGTCTCCTGTCCTCTGTTCATGCGACAGCACAGGCAGCACCTAAAGGTCAGAAGTGGCTCACCATGGGCAGTCCTCTCAGAATGGGTAACCCCTAAACCATGGGTCCTCCACTGTGGATTGCATCAACCTCCTACTCCTCACTCTCCGCCTAAGCCTCTGTACCCTTCACTTATAGATAGCTGCCTGGAAATCTGGGTCTTTGAGGTGCCGCAGGCGGCCGACTCGCCCAGCTCTTTCCTCACCAGTAGGAGTTCACTGCCAAGGATCCAGTCAAATGGACATCTGGGGACTGACAATGACCCTCCTCTGGGCATGAACCCCCTCCCATGGAGACATACTCCCGCCCTGGGGCTGTGTTATACTACAGACCTGTCCTGGCAGATTCTGTTCTGAGGAAACCAGCCTTGCTACCACCATGGTCTGGCTGGCACAGATATCTATCTCTCAGAGAAGTGACAGGGACCCCATTAACTGTGACATCCTGTAAGCCATGTCTACCACCCTCAGAGAGCACCAGGTTACCTTCTGGGTCCACCTCCCAACTATGGAATACTAGCGGATGCTATATCCTCTCCTCTTGGGAATACTATTCTCCTAGGGCTATATTAGTCACTCGTCTGGAGTGCGCACTTGGGGGGCATGTGGGTGTGGAGGAGGTCCTGTAACATACAGAGTCCCCTTCCTTTTGCCCTGACTGGAGACAGTCATACCATCAGGGCAGGTGAAAGGGCGCCCTGGCCTTCCGCCCATCAAAACCTCCCCTCCTGTGCTCTGAACAGGTCCAGAAATCCTTCCCCCAAAACTCTTTTGGGGCCCTTTTGGGAACTTTTCTTTATTATCCTGACCTTCCTCTTCCCTATGTGAGGGGGGGAGCCTGAACCACCCTTCCTGTGGTCACTCCCAGGTATCCTCTTGGACACTCTGGTGTTAAGCCAGAGGTCAGATTCTTTCCCAAGCTCTCTGGGCACAGTGAGTTTAGTATCTATCAGGTGCTGGTTTAAATCTGTAAACCAATTTCTCAAGATGTGCTACTTCATAAACAAACTGTACAGCTCATCATAATCCTTTACTTTATTGCCCTTCACCAAACCATCCAATGCCTTATTTGATGAATCTACAAAATCCACCCAAAACTGGTGCGACTGCCTCTGGTTATCCCTGAAATTCAGGTGATACTTCTCTGGGGTTAAACCAAACTTACAAGTAAGGGCTTCATTCATGGTGGCATATGTCACCTGGATAGCTACATCTAGGGCTAATAGTATATCCCTTCAAACAATGGGCATGTGGTTTAATGGCTAACTCCCCAATCCTTCTCTGGGACTCTATGCATATGTAGGACCACCTCATATGTGGCAAACCACTTATCAGTGTCACCACCATCACATAACTAAGCACAAGGGGCCTGATTTGGATCTTGGCAGATGGCTTATTCTATCACAACGGTGACAGATATCCCGTACGCTGAAATATAAATCCTATAGGATATAATGGGATTTATATTTCGGCGGACAGGATATCCGTCACCGTTGTGATGGAGTAACCCGTCCACCAAGATCTTAATCAGGCCCTAGGTCTTTGGGAATGTGGACTCTGCACTCCCCTAGGCACTTCTGTATCGCTGCCACCATTATCACTTGATTCAGAGGTCCTCTCTGACCTCAAGTCCATCTTGCGCTGGCTCCTCTCAAGGGGCCTTCAGGGCCTTCTTTTCCTCTAAGGCCAACATCTTTTCTTCCAGGAAAAGTATTGTGGCTGCCTTTTTCTTCTCAGTAGGCAACACTGCAGCTGCCTTCTTTTCATCTGCAGCTAGGGCCAACTTTATCTCCTCAGGGGGAAGAGTTGCTAGTTGCAACACCATGTTCCTCTCTGCCTGCCTGGAATGGGGACAAACTATGTGTGGGCACACTGCTCCCTGCCCTGGATAATGCAGGTGATGCTGTTCCTTGGGAGGCACACTCCTTTGGCACCAGGGCCTCAACAGTGCCATCCTCATGATCTTTTTCTACTTCATTCTCATGCTCCTATGAGGTGGATTGTAGGTGAAGGACTTCTCTGACGGTAGTCCTCCTTCGCAGACTCCTGGCTCAACCTCATTCCCCTTTGCTTGCACATGTTCTTCAGCTCTGCCATGCTAAGGCTCTCCAAATTAGCCAGATCCACCACCATTTTGGCAAAAACGTAAGGCATAAAAATTGAGGGCAAGAATGAATTTAGGAAAAGATAAAAAAATATACCGAATTAAAACCAACAGCAAATAAAAAAATCCAAAAAGTCAAATATTTCTATTGCTTTAAAAGTAGATTTTTAAAATTTAAATTACAATCAATGCATTGTGGTGCAAAACATACGTCCTGGGACTCACTGCAGAACACCAATGTAAGAAACTGGATTATTATTTGGGGAGGGTAACTACCCACCTCAAGGAATAATCACAACCCTTGTTAGGGTGAGCTCTGAAAGTCAGTAATTTAAATGAGCTTAACCCCCTGGTAGCTATGGCAGAGAGCAGACAGGCTTAGCTTAGGGCAGTCTGTAACATTTTTATGCATTACCAAACAAGTAATACATTCAAAATGCAAAAAAAATTAAAATCTCAAATGAATTAGCAAATAGAATAAACTTTATTACAAAATGACACAACAATGACAAAATTAAAAAAAGGGGAACCAGAGATATGATTTTTTAAAGTTTCAAGTAGAAATAGCACCAAAAAGCACAAATCACTAATAGTAGTCAGTGGTTGCGGTAGACCACTGACTATTTAGTTTGGAGGACGGGTACTGTCACAAATGCAATGGATATCCAGTCTGCCTTATTACAAGTGCATTTGGATATCCATCATGTTTGCGACTTAATACCCATCTGCCAAACTCTAAATCAGGTCTTAAGGATTTAAGCAGTTTGTGGGAAGGGTGATGGTGATAAAATATCCCCTGCTGTATGTTAAAAGGATATTGCAAGTCCCCTCGGAGTTCCATGACTTTATAAAGGTACTAGGCCTTTGACCTTGTTCCTCTCTATGGTCATGGAACTCTTTGGTGGCTTGCAATATCTTTGTAATGAATGGTAGGGAGTATTTTATCCCCTATGTCATTATTGTTATGCATATTACAACAAAAATTATAATATAACAACACCACTACTGCTGCTACTACTACTATTAATAACAATAATAGCACATTTTATAGAGTGTTTCATAGGACATTTCTGTCATTTCCAAGAGCTGCAAATTACAGTTATTGCTTTCACCAAATTTCATGACACAACTTATTGAACTCGGAATGATGGAAGGCTTCAAAGTTGCGACTAGCAGTTAGCAGAAGATGTGATGTTGGCCATGGGCGAACATAGATCATGCATGTTCGCAATGACCTAGGCCTGTCTCAAGGCAATGCGGTCTGCTAAGACTGGAAGGGGCTCACCAAGTGCTACCCTTGAGAAGGTAGAGGGCTACTTAAGTGACATGAGCACAGTGGTGAAAGCATACCTGTTTTATGTCACAACAGGCTCTTGGAATTATTGGAACACAAAATGGGAATGTCTGGAACAATGCTATGCTGGTTCATCTCTTTTCTCAATAACTGGTCACAAAGAATCAAAATAGGAGGCTCTCTTTCTGACCCATCTCCAGTCACACTTAGGATACCACAAGGACCCACCCTATCCCCCACTCTGTTTAACCTTTATATGAAACCACTGACAGAGATCCTGAAACAAACAAACATATTTTATCACATGTACACGGATGACACTCAGCTTTACCTAAATATTTCCACCCCGGAAGACATTATAAGACTAAATGCCACACTTCTGAAAACTCAGCTATGGCTATCACAGAACCACCTCAGATTGAATGCCCTGAAAACAGAAATCCTACTCATATTCCCACCACACAGCACACCACCAGCTGAAGAATCGATTACCCTCCTTAGTACCCTCAGTTGTAAACCTGCTATAATCGAGTCAACAAAGTCCCTCCGGATAGTGCTGGATAAGAACCTCAGCATGTAAGCATGCATCAGCGGTCACAAGAGGAGCTTCTATCCAAATGAATCTCCTGAGGAAGGTAAAACCATATATACCACCTCCAGATTTCAAAATAGCAGTACAGTCCCTAGTCATCTCCAGACTAGTATGCGGGACTGCAACCTTAACAGGTCTGCTGAAAGCAAGAACGGCACCACTTAAGACGACCTTCAATTCAGCAGCAAGAAAAGTTTTATGTTTGAGAAGTTTCTACCACATTACTCCATCTCTTAAATCTCTCCACTGGCTACTTTTCGAAGCCAAGACCCAGCTGAAGCCTGCAAAGCCCTACACAGTACGATATCCTTATATCTAAGACAGAAGCTCACAATATCAGGAAGCAACCGCTCCACTAGGAGTGCTAGCTCCCTCCTGCTAGAACCTCGAGGATTCAGAAAAAAGAAGACCTATGACCACACCATCTCCGGGTCGGCCCCTAGAATTTGGAACTCTCTTCCTCCTGAAACATGTCCTAATTCCCCAACTTCAGCTTTCAAGAAAGAAGTCAGAAATATCTTATTTAACAGATTCCTTCCATGAACTCTCCATTTCAGAATCAGGCCTGATATTCGGACACCCTGGACATTCTACAAGGTCGGCTAGAGGATGCCTCTGTTCTATTTACATACCGGTATAGCTACACGATTTGTCCTGTCCTCACCCAAAGTGGTATAGGACAGTGCACAGTTTTTCCTTTGATCATATCTTACGAGTTGTTATCTGTGTTGTAACGGGATGGGGATTTCTCTCTGTACAGTGCTCTGAAACCTGTGGTTTTGTTTGCGCTTTATAAAACTCTTTCAATACATGGATAAAATAAAATGTTTGGCTGAATCAGTAATGTGAACAGGGCTTTTTCCCTTTGTCACTGGAGTGGGGCCTACTGGCCACTCCTATAACGTTCTATGGCTGTGTTCTTAACTCACACTTGTCCTCCATGGAGTGCAGGTTGTTCCAGACAGTGCTTGAAACTTGCATGTACATGCTGAGTTGCATGAGGGCATATGGATTCCATTATAGAAGCACAGGACCTGGAGAGGCTGGGGAGGTGAGGACTGCAGGATTGCAACCCCCAGATAGGAGGTGTGTATAGCTGACAATCCTGAGGGCTAGGGTGGGACACACACACTGAAGGGAATGGAGCAGCGCATCTTCGGTGCACATCAAAGGGATCTTTGATTCCAGGAAGAGTTACTGGTCAGTGAGGCCTGGACTCATTGTCAGGGAGATGTAGGAAAATACAGTTGGGACTACCAGGGATTCTGCTAAAGAGGAAGGCTTAGTCCTTTGAATCTTTATGGAGCATATTTTAGTGGAGGTGGAAATTCAGGTATGATCACCAGTTACTCCCTTAGCCTGTCTTGTGGATCATTCACAATTGCAGCCATTCCTGCTTTAGTAGACTGTCCCTTTGACAAAGGACAATGCAGAGGAGAGAGCAATTCAAAGGAACTCACACCCCAAAAATGAATTTCAAAGGCCAGACACTAAATCACATATGTGTCTGGAGTTAGACTATAAAGATGGGGGCCTGTGCTCCATACTTTGTTGAGCAGCACTCTCTCATTAGGAGAGGGAAGATCGTCAAGACTTCTTTGCTGCCTGAACCAGGACTGGTGACTAAGGTCTGCCAATCTCCCATCTGGGCGAGGGGCCACCACACAGGACCGGTAGCAGCTTGTGGTGAGAGTGCTGCGGGGCGGAGGAGGAGCAGGGTGGGGGGTAGTAAACTACGGCATACGGCCGAACAGAGGTAAGTAAACAAATAAATAAATAAAACTAATTTCATTGCGCGCGCTGCATCGCATTTGGCAATGCAGCGCGCGCTACGAAATTCGTTTTATTTATTTATTTGTTTACTTACCTCTGTTCGGCCGTATGCCGTAGTTTACTACCCTCCACCCTGCTCCTCCCCCGCCCCGCCCCGCCCCACCGCCCCGCAGCACTCCCACCACGAGCCGCTACTGCGACAGGACCCAAGAACACTTGCTGTGTGCCTGGAGCACCAGCAGTCTGCCTGCTGCCAAGACCCGTGGCCTCTGTGAGGAGGAGGAGAGAGCTTAGAAGCCTGCCTTCCAATACCAGGTGATCCTGTGAGAAGGTGGAGAGAGTCTGGGGGGAGCGAGGTCCAGCGGAGATCCTGTTGATGGGATCTTGGTGAGCAGAGTGTGAGGCTCCCATCCAGTCGGGACCAGTAACACAAGAGAGTCGTATGCTTTGGAAGTCATTAACCATAGTCGGGGCTGCCGTGAGGTTTCGGGTCATCGCCCAGTGCCACTGATCTCATTGGGGTCATTGACCATGTCTGTGGCCCCCATATGCCAGAAGGGGCTACCAAAGACTGCCGTGGCCATCGTCCATTGCGGGGCTTGTCACCCGGTGCAACTGGGACTGTGGGCTGTTGCCCGTGTCTGTGATCCCGCAGTGCCAGGAAGGGCCACAGAGGACTTTAGAGGCCATCGCCCAAAGGATCCGACCAGATCAGGACTGTTGCCTGTGCATGTGCCCTCCGGATGCCAGGAGGGGGCCACGAGGATCTTTCGGGCTGTTGCTGTGTCAGAGGAGTTCCCACAATCCATGGAGGGACTCAGAAACAAAGCCAGAAGCAACCCTGCTGAAGGCCACTGCTTTGTCTGATTACCTGGTAGGTTTGTGAAGAAGGAGCTGATGCGCCGGGAGGCCACAGCTGTCTGCGACCATCTCATAAGTGCTGTCCCCACTGAACGCGGGAGAACACAGTGCACGTTGCTCGCTGTGGGAGTCCCCAGAGGGCGGAAGAGCCCTGACTCGCGGACCCTTCAAAGACTGTGGTTGGGTAAGACTGAAGCTGGCTGCAGGCTCTTCATGGAGACTTGTGTCACCTTAGTAATATGCCACCTGAAAGATGACTTTTAAGGCCAAAGCCAGACTTACATTTGAATGTACAGGTGCATCCAACTCATTGAGTCACAAGGCACAGTTGCTTATCCACATGTACACGTGTACGTTGTATGTCATAAGCATCAGGAGAAAAAAAAGAAACGAATTATCTAGTATAAACTAACACAATCTAAAACATCCCTCTTCAGGTAGGTGATGTAACATTTTTAGTAACAGGTCCTGCTGAAGGTGGCCTCAAATATCCTTAGGCCATGAGGTGAAAGGGCTGAGAAACGAGATATGCATCCTCAGCATCTTTATGGAATATGATATCCTTCACCTAATTTGCTATCTTTCATGGTGGCCCACTACCCCATGCAATAGCTACCCTTCATCTAGCCAAAATAGGAGGCAATACTGTGAATCGATGAATTGGGGGAGGGATATTTTTAACAAAAGCTAAAAGTGCAATCAGAAGGAATGGATGCAGCATGTGGTGCCTCATCAAGTTGAGCAGACACCTCCTACCAGTATGATATAATTCCTGGACAGGCATAAGCCAGATGCCAAATGTTTGCCTCTTCACAAGGACAATAATAACAGCCAGCATCAACGTACAGTTCAAAGGCCCTCAGGCCTGCTGGCATGTAATAACACCTCTGCACGAACCTGAAATTTAGCAGTCTATTCCTGCTGTTTAAAGACAATTCTCTAACAAGCAAGCTGCAGAAAGCCTACTGATCATCAGACAGGGGTGATCCAAATTTCTCCAAAGTACTCTCACCCTCTGAGAATCCAAACCCCAGCCAGGAGTGCACCTTTATAAAGATGGGAGATGAGGTGACAGTGGAAGCACGGACAACAGCTGTGGCAACTGGGGTTATTTTGAGAAGCAGGCTTGCACAACACCACAAAGATGAAAATATAGAAATATGGCAGGCAGTGACTCCTAAATTGTGTCAACTGAAGGAAGTGGCCACCGGGAAAAATGTCCCTTGTGCTCTACAAACCCAGCTTTGCTGAGTGTGCGTATTAGGCTCTGCTGTAAGGTGCAGCTGAGGGTTGCTAGCTACTGAACGTGTAGGGGAATAAAGTGGAGCAATGCCCTATTTTGAAGCCATCTTGTAGCATACATCAGTAGTACATGCTGCCAAGTCGAGAATCAAAATGGACGCATGCAGTAGTACAGACGCACAAGTTACTAACTTGTGTAACGATATATCTGTAAGAGACAGTAGTTAGTGACAGATTCCTTACCTTAGAATATCCCCAGGCGTCAGGCTGGATCCGGAAAGTTTTTTGCGTAGCAGTACCCTTGCGCGTCGGTAGGCGGCGTCGTGCGGCTCCGCGTCCGTCGTCGGCGTCGTGATCGCCGGGATGACGTCGCGGGCAGTACTTAGGCGCCGCCCCTGCGCACTGACGTCAGTTCTGTACACGACTTTCCGCGCCAGGAACGCAGAGCCATGCAAGAAGCTGACATAGGTGTCTGAAAAATACTAGGGCCCTGAAAGGGATGTCCTTAACCCTAGAAATCAGTTCGCAGAACGGGGAGGATGGGTGGGCGGTAGGAATCTGTCACTAACTACTGTCTCTTACAGATATATCGTTACACAAGTTAGTAACTTGTGCATCTGAAAGAGACACGTTAGTGACAGATTCCTTACCTTAGAATAGATACCCCAGCAATACCAACCCCGGTGGTGGGTCTGCGAACAAAGATCAGACAAGGAAGTCCTGGAGGACAGAACGGCCAAAGAAGCCGTCCCTCCGGACCTGACTGTCAAGGCAGTAATGCTTTGTAAACGTGTGCAGCGAGGCCCACGTAGCTGCCTGACAGATAACCGGCAGCGGAACACCGCGGCCCAAGGCCGTGGTAGCAGCCGTTGCCCTGGTGGAATGGGCACGCAGCCCAACAGGAGGCTCCTTCTTAGCCAAAGAATAGCAGGTCTTGATGCACAAGGTAACCCAGCGGGAGATGGTCCTCTTGTGCACCGCCCGACCTTTTTGGCGCCCACGTAGCCAACAAAGAGCTGGTCATCCACCCGGAAGTGTTTTGTGCGGTCAATATAGAAAGAGAGCGCACGTTTTGGGTCCAGACGGTGGAGCCTCTCTTCCTCTCTGGAAGGATGCGGAGGCGGAAAGAAGGTGGGCAAAGTGATGGTCTGCCCAATGTGGAAAGCAGTAACCACCTTTGGCAAGAAGGACGGACGCGTCCGAAGAACAACCTTGTCTGGATGAACAGACAGAAAGGGAGGTTTGCAAGATAGAGCCTGGAGCTCACTCACCCGCCGAGCGGAGGTGATGGCCACCAGAAAGGCTGTCTTCAGAGTCAGAAGACGAAGAGGACAGTTATGTAGAGGCTCAAAGGGAGCGCACATCAAAAAGGTAAGAACCAAGTTCAAGTCCCACTGAGGCATCACAAACGGAACAGGAGGGAAGAGGTGAGTAATGCCTTTTAAGAATCTGTTAACAACAGGGGACTTGAAAAGGGAGGGCTGATCAGGGAGCCTGAGGAAGGCCGAGATAGCACAAAGATAACCCTTGATGGTACCCAGGGCAGAACCCTGTTGGGCCAGAGAGAGAAGGAACAGAAGGACCTCAGAAAGAGGGGCAGAAAGGGGATTCACAGCCTTTGCTGTGCACCATGCCACAAATTTGTTTCCACCTGCAGGCGTATACCACCTTAGTGGAGGGACGCCTGGCTGCCAGAATCACATCACAAACTTCGGGAGGCAAGTCGAAAGGAATCAACTGCCGCCGCTCAATCTCCACGCAAGCAGGTGTAGACTGGACAGGTTCGGGTGGAGGACCGTCCCCTGCTGCTGCGACAGAAGATCCTCCCGAAGAGGCGGACGGATCGGGGGATCTACGCTCATATTGAGTAGCTCGGGATACCAAACTCTTCGAGCCCAGTCCGGAGCCACAAGAATGACTTGGGCCCGGTCGTGCCGAATCTTCTTCAACACTCTGGGTAGAAGTGGTATAGGCGGAAAGGCGTACAATAGACCGCAACTCCACTCGTGACGAAAAGCGTCGCCGAGCGAGTGCCGCCTTGGAAATTCCAACGCGCAGAACTGATGACATTGCGCGTTCTCTTCGGTGGCGAATAGATCTAACCAAGGCTCTCCCCACTGTAGAAAGAGTCCTTGCGCCACTTCCGAGTGAAGACGCCATTCGTGATCCATCATGCACCTGCGGCTGAGTTCGTCCGCCCTGGCGTTCAGGGAACCTGCCAGGTGTTGAACCATCAAGAACATGCCCTGATGTTCCAGCCATGTCCAGAGGCGCAGAGCCTCCTGACAAAGGGTCCACGACCCCACCCCGCCTTGTTTGTTGCAGTACCACATGGCGGTGGTGTTGTCTGTGAACACCTGCATTACCTTCCCTTTGACAGAGGGAAGGAATGCTTTGAGTGCAAGTCGGATCGCCCGGAGCTCCAGAAGGTTGATATGGAGCCGGGACTCCGCCGGAGACCAGAGGCCTCTGATCTCCGCCTCTCCCATGTGACCGCCCCATCCCAGAAGGGACGCGTCCGTCACAACCGTGTGCTCTGGCTGGGGAAGGGAGAGGGATCTGCCCATGACCCATTGCCGGTTCGAGAGCCACCACTGCAACTGTCTTGCAGTTCCCTCCGAGATCTGGACGTAATCGGACAGATTGCCCTGGTGCTGCGCCCACTGGAACTTCAGGTCCCACTGCAGAGCCCGCATATGCCATCTGGCATGATTGACCAGCAGGATGCAGGAGGCCATGAGGCCCAGCAGCCTCAGGGTCATCCGCACCGAAACCCAGGATAAAGGCTGAAAGATCGGAATCATAGCCTGAATATCCCGGACTCGCCGTTCGGGAGGATAGGCCCGAAACTGCGTCGTGTCCAGAACTGCTCCGATGAAAAGGAGCTGTGGAGAAGGAATCAGATGCGACTTCGGCACATTGATGGAGAACCCCAGCGAGTGCAGGAGTTCGGCCGTAGTCTGAAAATGCTCGAGGCCTACCGTGAACCGAAGGTAACGCCGGTGGGCCGGCAGGACGGGGATGTGGAAATAGGCGTCCTGCAAGTCCAACGCTACCAACCAGTCTCCGGGGTCGAGGGCAGTCAAGACCTGAGCTAGGGTGAGCATCTTGAACTTCTCCTTCCGGAGGAAGCGATTGACGTTCCGGAGGTCCAAGATAGGACGCATGTCCTCCTTGTCCTTTTTGGGCACCAGAAAGTAGTGGGAGTAGCAACCACGCCCTACTTCTGGGGTCGGAACATGCTCGATGGCCCTCTTGGCCAAGAGGGCCGTGACTTCCTTCTGTAGAAGCGCCAAGTGATCCCCTGACATGCGGTGGAATTGAGGTGGCATGGCTGGGGGTGGTCTCGAAGGGGAGGGAGTAGCCCCTTCGGACAATGTCCAAGACCCACCTGTCCGAGGTGATGGGACGCCAGAGGTGAAGGTGATGGCGGACCCTGCCCCCGACTGGCGTACTGTGCACCTGAAAGGAGGGACTAGGAGGGCTTGGAGGCCGCGGACGGGTTGGAGGTGGTGGCCTGACCCGCACGCTGGTTGCCCGAACCGCCACGGCGGTATCCACGTCCTCGGCCACGCGAAGGCGCTTGCTGCGCGGGCCGTTGGCCGGGCTGCGGACGTGACTGGGCGCCCCTTCCGTGGCCACGAAAGGGGCGAAAAGCAGACGTGAGCGGAGGGCGCACAACAGCAAGGCCCAGGGACTTAGCAGTAGCCCGAGAGTCCTTGAAACGCTCCAGCGCATGGTCTGCCTTCGAACCAAAAAGACCGACACCATCAAAGGGCATGTCCATGAGTGTATTCTGGACATCTCCCGAAAAACCAGTGGTTCTCAGCCAGGCGTGGCGACGCAGCGCCACCGTCGTTGCAAGCGATCTGCCCAGCGAGTCGGCGGTATCAAGGCCACAGCGGATGGTATATTTAGCCGCATCACGCCCTTCCGCAATGGCGCGGGTAAGCAGTGTCTGGACCTCCTCAGAACACTGCGGCAAAACAGTTGCCACCGAATCCCACAGGGAGTGGGTGTATCGGCCCAAGAGGCAAGCGGTATTAACAGACCGCAAGCCAGCACTGGAGGAAGAGAAAGCCTTCTTCCCAAAGTGATCCAGGCGCTTGGATTCCCTATCCGGAGGGGCGGTAGGGAAGGCGGTTTGGGAGGCAGAGGCTTGGACAACCAAGCTCTCAGGGGTGGGGTGTTGGGAGAGAAACAGGGGTCGCCCGGAGCAGGGCGATGGCGTCGGGCCACGTTCCTATCCACAGGAGCCCCTGTGGTGGGTTTGGACCAGGCACCCAAAAGAACGTCAGTCAGTGCCTCGTTGAACGGCAGCACAGTCTCCGAAGAGGAGGCCGCCGGCTGAAGCACTTCAGTCAGGATGTTAGACCTGACGACCACTGTAGGCAACTGGAGATTCAAGGCTCCAGCAGCTCTACGCAACACCGTTGCAAAATTAGCCCCCTCCTCCGTTGCCACGGGAGGAGACAGCATGCCAGAGTCAGGGGAGGTATCCAGACCACTGGCATCCCCAAGTTCCTCAACCCAGTCCGGGTCAAACTCGCACTGTTGTGTGAGAGGGTCGTCAGACCCCTCCCAGCTCTCCTGGTCCTCCTCAGGTTGAAAATATGGAGGAGGAGGGACATCAGGGACCCAAGGTCTCATCGGCGCCGGATACGGCGTCGTGCGACGCCGTTCCGGCTCCATGTCCGGACCCGGAGAGAATCGGGGAACGACGCCGCCCGGAGCCCCGGACGGCGTCGGAAACGGCACCGGGGACATCGGCGTCGGCGGAGGCGTGGTTAGGTCAACCGGCGTCGATGGGGGTTGCGGCACCACCGGAGCCGGGGTCGAGGCCGGGGCCGGAGCCGAGGCCGGGACGAAGGCTGGTGGGACAGGCGACGCCGGGACCGGAGTCGACGGCGATGCCGGAGCAACCCCATCAGGGCCCGCGGGGCCCGGAGGCGCACCGGAGGGACCTTGAGGCCCGAAGAGGCGGGCCATGGCCGACAGGAATTCCTGTATATCGGCCTGAGTTGCCCCCGAGCCCGGGTAGGGCGGGTACTGCGGGGGTAACTCGACAGGCACGTCCGGGGCCGCGGGGGCGGGGACGGTGCCGACAGGGACCTCAGCCGAGTCGCGAGACCGGCGAGGCGAAGTCTTAGAGCGATGACGCCGCTTAGACTTCTTGTGCTTCGACTTACTGGAGGAGCGCGAAGACTTTGAATCCGACGAACGGCGGGGACTCCGCGTCCGGCCCCTCGACCTCTCCCGGGTCCGGGGCTTGGTGCGGCGCGGAGCCGAATGCCGGACTTCAAGGAGCTTTCGAGACCGCTCTCGCAAAGCCTTAGGATGAAGTTTCCGGCAGTCAGGACACGACTTCGTGTCGTGGTCTCGGCCGAGACAAAAGAGACACTCGAGGTGCGGGTCCGTGATCGGCATCATGCGACCACATTCCTCGCAGGGCTTAAAGCCGGGCATCCCTACGACACCTTAGGAGTCGTGAAGACTCGTTGAAGAAACAGTGAAAAAATTCACCAAAAAAGATAGTCAAAAAGTGACTAGGGCACTGCTCTTCCCGGATCTGCGCTTACTGGCGCGGAAAAGAAGAACTGACGTCAGCGCGCAGGGGCGGCGCCTAAGTACTGCCCGCGACGTCATCCCGGCGATCACGACGCCGACGACGGACGCGGAGCCGCACGACGCCGCCTACCGACGCGCAAGGGTACTGCTACGCAAAAAACTTTCCGGATCCAGCCTGACGCCTGGGGATATTCTAAGGTAAGGAATCTGTCACTAACGTGTCTCTTTCAGATATCACTGTACTCCTGGGCAGGGAGATGTTAACTCCCCACAATTAAATGCGGAACATGTTGGGTGGATAGACTGAGCAATGGAAAGATGCCTATATCTCCAGACATCAGCTAGGCCATGCTGTTCCATTAAGTGTTACTGAGACTTTCTGGAAGCCAAGTTGTTAATCATCCTTTGAGGTCAGTGAAAGGATTACCATAACACATGTATTCAGCATGCTACGGGCGGGCTTTATCTTCAAATTGTAGTACGCGAATGTATTGATTTTTAAAGTGACTAAGATCATTAAAATGAGTAAGGTGTCTGTCTAATATGCTCAAGGGTTTGCAACAAGTGTATTTTGGACGAAAGTATGAGGCTCTATATTTAGTCCAAGCTAGTGGATGATTCTATGCAGTTAGCAGTGCCCGGCGTACATTCAGGCAGAGAGCTCAAGAGACACATGAGAGTGCGGAGGGCTTAGCAAGTACAGTGGACATTTGCTTGTAACCTGCAAGTCTCTGCCATGTAGGCCAGTGAGCCCCATTCACCTCCAGTGGGCCCAACTCAAGGCCAGATTGTTCGAATTCTCAAGAGACAGCTATTGGAAGCAGCTAAGCCCATCAATGCACATTCTGCACTCACAGGCCTTGAACAGTCTCTAGCTTTACCCGTTAACTTCACTTTGAAGAACGTGTTATTGACAGTGAAATCAAGCAGTTGCAATACAGGTGCTGCACCCTTGCATTGTCATTCTCTGCGGATTGGCTATCCGGTGCGTTTTCTTGTAAGCTTAATTGTGCAGTGACTAATAAAATATTACGATGGCAGGGAATTTTAGAAGAGGCTAAAAGAAAAGCAAGAGTGCAAAATGTTATTCTCTGGAAAGCAATTCATAAGCAGAGAGCCTGCCTTTAACACATTGTTTCTATACAAGAGGCCAAGAGCCAATATCAGCTCAGCTCATTCCAGAATAGGGGAAAATGTGTACCCTGGGCATGAAATAATGGTTCACGGCTTTCCAATCAACTGAACAGATATCAGAGCAGGTGCATTGCTAGCCCAACGCTGCCTCGTCCCTACTGTCATGACCTCAACTGGCTGCTGTGTCTCATCAGTGGTCTCAAACTCAATAGGATTGACCATGTCATTGAAACCTGACCAACGTAGTGCTGTAGCTGGGCCAGAGTATTTAAATACAATAAGCAATACGTTTTAATTAATTCTGAGGCGGCTCAAGGAAGGTTGCATCAGGAGGGCAACGTCCTAATGACCCAGTGGAGGAGCTGCCACTGCTGTGAGGCTCATCTGCTGAGAAGATAACCCTGCACCATATGTACTGCTTCAGGACAGTTTAAAAATGTACATGGAAGTAGGAGGCAATTTATGTTTTTTTATTAAAGCCAATCAAACTTGAAAGCTGAAAGTGAGAAAGGGGAGGGACAGCAAAACAAGGCTAATGCTCAAAAATAGGAGAGCATTAGGATAAGCCTTTCCTTTGTCCTGTTTATACACACAGGAACTGAGCTGGGATTGTTGGTTTCAGAGTGGGTATGAGCATGGTCTGTGAGAGAGGAGAGGATGCTTGCACTAGAATCAATACACGATTTTGAAAGTCAAAGCATCTTTCTCTGATCCTGCATGTGGTTCAGGGAACCCTCCACTAGTTGTGAAAGAGAGTATCAGACATTGTAAGAAAGTAGGATCTGCTTTCTTCGTCACCCCCACTTTTTGCTGGTGTCATTATGTTTTCTGACTAGTCTGACTGGGATCCTGCTAATCAGGACCCCACTCTCTGTGCTTCTTCCCTAAATTGGACATGGGGAGTACTTAGGTACACTCCAGATTGGCTACTGGTGTACCCTTGTAAGTCCCTAGTGTATGGTACTATGGTACTAAGGTACCTAGGGCATAGGTACACCAGAGGCAGAAGCATGTATTATGCCACCCATGGGAGACCCCTCAAATTATGACTCCAGGTCTGCCATTGCAGCATCTGTAAGCTGGTGCTAGCACCACTTACGACAGATATAGGGAAACCTATATCTGAGGTCACTACACTTAAAAAAACATATAAGTCACCCCTAAAGCAGGCCTTTCAATCCTGAAGGCAGGGTGTTGGGTCCTAAGTGTGAGGGCACCCCTGCATGAGCAGGGCACCCCTAAAACCTTCGGAGTCCATTCTCCCGGGTTGTAAGTGCATCAGCCATTACGACATATAGAGTGGCCATGCGTTATTACATGATGACCATCTCTAAACTGGCTGTAACGAACCATGTCATGTTTGGTATCAAACATGTTGGAATCATACCCCCACACCGTAAAAGGTGTGAGAGGTATGATTCCATGCACTGTAAAGCTCCTTCGGGAGGCCCTCAGTGCTCCCGGTACCAGTCTTCCAGAACCGGACAGCAAGCTAGGGCTGCTGCCGGCCAGAGACACGTTTCTGCCCTCCTGCTGCTGAGCCAAGCTCGAGCAGGGGAAGGCAGAACAATAGGTATCCTGTCAAAGGGAGGTGTGACCACCTCCAGGACAGGATTTAGTGTACTGGGACAGGGTGAGGGCGCTTGCCAGCGCCACTGAGACTGCTTGAGGGGCACATATGATGCCCTCCTTGCATACTCCAGTTCAAACCAGCTCAGGGAGCCGATGCCTCCCGCTCTGGTGTGAAACTGGACAAAAGACATTGGAGATTCCTCCCCACTGTCCAGCCCCTCCTCTGGGAGGGACCCCTGAATCAATCCCAACCCTTTCCTAAGGGTACTTAAGGGCTTACCTGAGGGTGGGTCCCTAGATTCGTCGTAGGATTCGATTCCACTTCAACTCCGCGTCATCTTCAACCGTCTGGACACTCTGACCGCGTTGTGTTAGTGAGTGTTTGTAATAAAATACATATTTTTATAACGACACTATGTGATTCTTTTTCACTTAACCTATACCATAAGATTAAGTACTGGTAAAACAAGCTGGTTTACACTCCTTCTGGACTAAGCCTGAAGGCTACTATCCACATCTACCATTTAGAGAGCTTTCTAAGGTTGTCTAAGACAGCTAAAATCACCATAAGGGTTGTCTGGATAAGTGCAGGGTGCTACACTTACATAAGTGAGCACCATATACTAAGCCAGCCTCTCCCAGACATTAACAGGAATGGTTTGCAGTTTTCTGGTCACTCAAAGGCAAACAACAGGCGACACCTTGCACCTTCCTGGAGGTAGCCTGAGCTTTTCAAGAGATATTCATCTTTAGATAGACATCTTTAGTTGTAATGACTGAAAAGTGTCTCCGGAAGAGTTTCTGCAGAGTGCTCCTCCATGATGTTGGATACATGGGAAGAATCACTATCAAAGAAAATATTAATACAGAGAGATGGACTAGCATGGGCCAAATGCATTAGCAGGCACATGAATGAGAAGAGAATGTCTGACTACGTACACAACAGAGAAACAAATCAACAGAACAAATCACACAGATCAAACCAAATGGGCAAAGCTTGTATGGAACAAACAGCATGTGTATCCCCACTTGTAGGGATGCAAAATGTAGTGCAACAGTGCAGTAAACTAAAAATAATACCACAACAAGATGTTCCTAGCAATGCAATACGAACATGTGTCAACCACCTCATCGGAGACTCTCTATGGATTGTGCTATATCAATATACAGGAAAGAAGCAAAACATTAATATAGAGCAGACTGAAAATACTACTCAATACATACAGCATGAATTATAGAGAAATATACATCTATTCAACATATCAACCTTTGCTGTCATTTATAAAATATATGAGTCTGCTGCAATATTTTCTATATGTTCACTCCTTGTCTCATTTAGTTACCAATTGTTTCTCAAACTCTCACTTTTAACTTTATGATAGTTAATTTTCAATACATTATTTGAACAAAATAAAATAAGCATATTCCATCCTGCTTTCCTTATACACATGAAGATAAATTAGCACATTTAAAACATAAGCAACATAAACAAAGAAAAGTAATGACTAAGGCCTGATTCACAAAGGTAAACTTACACTTTTGTGTAAGTTTACGATTGTTTGCTATTCACAAAGGGATTTATGAGTAGTATCTTAACGAGTGTGGAGTCTCCGGACATAAAATCCCTTGGTAAATAGCAAACAATCATAATCTTACACAAAAGTGTAAGTTTATTTTTGTGAATCAGGCCCTGATGGTTTAACTTGGTTTGTTATATTTATGGAAAAGGGGGTTATTTACCTGCTCGGATTTAAACTCTCCATAAGAAAACATCTTCGCCTTGAGCTGCAAGTCTGCTATTTTTTCCTCTTCTAAGTTGCAGGCCTGGTTAAGCAATTCCAATTGTCCTTGAAGGGTTTCTGTTTTACGTTTCCTGTAGACATAAATATTTTGAAAATAACCAAAAGCAGGCCATTTAATACAACAAGCACTGGAAAAGCCAATAGGGTTGGCGTTAGCTGCTAGGCTTTTGGCTTGTTTTGCTCTGTCATGGTTTTTGCTAAACTTTACTTTTAGGGAAGCTGCCGATCATTCTCAATCTAAAAATAAGAACATTGGCTAACGGCAAAAATATAATTTTGTCTCAAATAAGCAAGCATTCCATAACTCACAGTGAAGGCAGCCACTGGCTGAAGTGGGCTGACTGCACGGCCCATTGCCCCATGATCTAAGCTGGAGTGGGTGGAAGAAAATGTGAATGACACAACAGACTAATGGATGAGGAATGGCAGAAAACCCCTATAAGTATCTATGTCATACACATGTTAGCCCCTTTAGGTAAGTATATTATACATATAATATTAGTAAAATCAAAAGGTCTTGGCTAACACCCGACCTATAAAAAGCCAACTGTTCTGACAATGGCTGCCAACCTCTTGCCTTTGATTTAAAAAAAATGTTTTTGTAAATCAGTATTACCAATAAATAGAGAGACTTGCAAAGACAGAACGATAAAGAGTCTTGCAAAGAATCAAGGATTGTGGGACAGATAGATAGATAGATCACAGCTTTAATTAGTAATATGATTGTTAAATGTCTATATAAACATGACATACAAGAGCACTGAAAGGAAACTAGAAAGCCATACAAGCAGGACATACAGACTCAATTGGATTATAAGTATAATTGTAGTCCTTAATTAAAATACATACCAGCATGACATAACGGGACTGCAGCTATAAGCCCACTTCTTGCATGCTTACTAAAAAGAGGATGCCTTTATAAAGAAGAATTTCAAATGGACACAAGCTGGTATGCTGTGAAAAAGCAGCAGTCAAATAAATAAAGGCCACTTCAAAGGAAGTCACAACAGCATTAGAAGGATACAGGAACTGATAAAGCTAGAATATGTCCTGTGCTTGCCCTGCTATAACATCAGGCTCTAAAAACAAAGGCAACCCTAAAATGATAATAAATTAAAAACAAAAACACTGGACTGAAGGGAACTACCGTGTGTGTGGACATGCTTGTTGTGAAAGATTAATGGATGCTGAATTAACACGCCTGCATCCAAGGACATTGTAAAGAGGACCAATGACCCAAGATCATATTTTGTGTGTAAGCTGCTTGTGTGTGGTTGGTGAGGCCTCGGTTCCATGAATAGGTTGAAGAGAGTGGGGTAGAGGATAGAGCCTTGGTGGATGTCTTGTTGGAATGGGATGAGGTTAAAGATCAACTTTGATTCATTAGACCATAGTAATCGTAGTAATCATGTTTATTCCTTATTCATCTTTCATTCACAATGGAGGTGGTGAGATTCACAACTTAAATGCAGCAGAAATGCCAATCCAGGCTTTATCCTACGGCATGTCAAAATCCACTTTTTTCTCCCGGGTAGCAATGCGCCTCTTTACCCAATGCATTTCGGGCGGTTCGCCCTTCGTCAGGGGTAGCTACAATTCAGAAAATCAGCTATCAGTAAAACGTCCAAAACATGACATGTAATATAAAGATCAAACATCAGTAAAACAACCATAACATACAATAAATGTATAAGATGTGTATACATAACTCCACCATCTAGTGCTTGAATTCCATGCACAGAACTCTAATTACGGCCACCTCTAAAACATAACATCTCTAACCCATGTTTTAAAACAAATTTTAAATCGAAAAAATATTCCGTGCAAAATTATCGTGCGTGTAGATTATCCCATTTCATTTATCTGCTAACTAAGACAAAACCACAGAAACATATAAAAAGATGTACACTTACATTGCAACTCCTATGCATTACCCTTGTGTTGTTTGAACACTGTGATGTGCCGAACCTTAACAAACAAAAGTACACAGACCGGAAACTCTTTCAAATTTGACCCCTTCACTGTACTCAACCTCCATCCAATCCCTTGGTAGCAGCCCTATGATTGACAGCTCAACCCGTAACGTGAAAAGACATAAAGAAACGTGAAAAAAACGTGAAAAAAACAACCCTTGTATAAACCCACCCCACTCTCCCCCACATTACTTCCTATCATTACAATGTCTAAAGAAACAATAAAATAACCTCAGACTCATGTGTGTGTGTTTGTACAAGAATGATTACTATGCATTCTATAAAGTTAATGTAAACGAACAACAAAACTTTACGAAATTAAAACGCGTTGCATCAGTATTATCCATTCAATAGCTCATGTGCCATTATACTTATAAAGTTAAATGCATTTAAACCAAAAAACATCAATGATTAATTCAGTCCTGTATTGGTGAATGATTCAGCCCTTATTTACGACGCCCAGATGATTCCCATTGATGACCTTTATGTGACACATTGTGACCCGGTAACCTCCAGGATGGTATCTTATCTTTTACACGCTTCTTGTGGGGTGCAAACTCCAGGCGGGACAAAAAGTATAACGTCAAAGAAATATGTAGGGGTGCACACCCATGCTCTTCCAATTAAACCTGTTCATCAAACTGCTCTAAGGCAAATTATTCGGCGTGCTAGGCTTGATTCGTGCCATGTCCCATAAGCACGGTGAAGAAATATCCAAATTTGAGCCATTACGCCGTCGCGTCAGGCCGCAAGCCGCACAGCCATTATATTACATAAATCAACTTTGATTCATTAGACCATAGTAATCGTAGTAATCATGTTTATTCCTTATTCAGCTTTCATTCACAATGGAGGTGGTGAGATTCACAACTTAAATGCAGCAGAAATGCCAATCCAGGCTTTATCCTACGGCATGTCAAAATCCACTTTTTTCTCCCGAAAAAATATTCGATTTAAAATTTGTTTTAAAACATGGGTTAGAGATGTTATGTTTTAGAGGTGGCCGTAATTAGAGTTCTGTGCATGGAATTCAAGCACTAGATGGTGGAGTTATGTATACACATCTTATACATTTATTGTATGTTATGGTTGTTTTACTGATGGTTGATCTTTATATTACATGTCATGTTTTGGACATTTACTGATAGCTGATTTTCTGAATTGTAGCTACCCCTGACGAAGGACGAACCGCCCGAAATGCATTGGGTAAAGAGGCGCATTGCTACCCGGGAGAAAAAAGTGGATTTTGACATGCCGTAGGATAAAGCCTGGATTGGCATTTCTGCTGCATTTAAGTTGTGAATCTCACCACCTCCATTGTGAATGAAAGATGAATAAGGAATAAACATGATTACTACAATTACTATGGTCTAATGAATCAAAGTTGATGTATGTAATATAATGGCTGTGCGGCTTGCAGCCTGATGCGACGGCGTAATGGCTCAAATTTGGATATTTCTTCACCGTGCTTATGGGACATGGCATGAATCAAGCCTAGCACGCCGAACAATTTGCCTTAGAGCAGTTTCATGAACAGGTTTAATTGGAAGAGCATGGGTGTGCACCCCTACATATTTCTTTGACGTTATACTTTTTGTCTCGCCTGGAGTTTGCACCCCACAAGAAGCGTGTAAAAGATAAGATACCATCCTGGAGGTTACCGGGACACAATGTGTCACATAAAGGTCATCAATGGGAATCATCTGGGCGTCGTAAATAAGGACTGAATCATTCACCAATACAGGACTGAATTAATCATTGATGTTTTTAGGTTTAAACGCATTTAACTTTATAAGTATAATGGCACATGAGCTATTGAATGGATAATACTGATCCAACGCGTTTTAATTTCGTAAAGTTTTGTTGTTCGTTTACATTAACTTTAAAGGATGCATAGTAATCATTCTTGTACAAACACACACACATGAGTCTGAGGTTATTTTATTGTTTCTTTAGACATTGTAATGATAGGAAGTAATGTGGGGGAGAGTGGGGTGGGTTTATACAAGGGTTGTTGTTTTTTTTTTTTCACGTTTTGTTCACGTTTCTTTATGTCTTTTCACGTTACGGGTTGAGCTGTCAATCATAGGGCTGCTACCAAGGGATTGGATGCAGGTTAAGTAGAGTGGAGGGGTCAAATTTGAAAGAGTTTCCGGTCTGTGTACTTTTGTTTGTTAAGGTTCGGCACATCACGGTGTTCAAACAACACGAGGGTAATGCATAGGAGTTGCAATGTAAGTGTACATCTTTTTATATGTTTCTGTGGTTTTGTCTTAGTTAGCAGATTTATGAAATGGGATAATCTACACGCACGATAATTTTGCACGGAATATTTTTTCGATTTAAAAATTGTTTTAAAACATGGGTTAGAGATGTTATGTTTTAGAGGTGGCCGTAATTAGAGTTCTGTGCATGGAATTCAAGCACTAGATGGTGGAGTTATGTATACACATCTTATACATTTATTGTATGTTATGGTTGTTTTACTGATGGTTGATCTTTATATTACATGTCATGTTTTGGACGTTTTACTGATAGCTGATTTTCTGAATTGTAGCTACCCCTGACGAAGGGCGAACCGCCCGAAATGCATTGGGTAAAGAGGCGCATTGCTACCCGGGAGAAAAAAGTGGATTTTGACATGCCGTAGGATAAAGCCTGGATTGGCATTTCTGCTGCATTTAAGTTGTGAATCTCACCACCTCCATTGTGAATGAAAGATGAATAAGGAATAAACATGATTACTACGATTACTATGGTCTAATGAATCAAAGTTGATTTATGTAATATAATGGCTGTGCGGCTTGCGGCCTGACGCGACGGCGTAATGGCTCAAATTTGGATATTTCTTCACCGTGCTTATGGGACATGGCACGACTCAAGCCTAGCACGCCGAACAATTTGCCTTAGAGCAGTTTCATGAACAAGTTTAATTGGAAGAGCATGGGTGTGCACCCCTACATATTTCTATGAGGTTAAAGATACCATTTAGAATTTTTATGGTTTGGACGTAGTTGTCCAGACAAACAAGTTAAGATGAACAAGTTACTTACCTTCGGCAACCAGTGGCGGCTGGTGGATTTTGAAAGTGGTGTGGCGAAAAATGTTGTATCCTAATGTAATAAGCGAGCGAGCGCATCGAGCGAGCACGAACTGCAAAAGGAGGGTGCGGGGGGGTTCTCCCCCCGCAAGAAAATTCTGAAAAAAATGGATTCAAATGGTGGGTTTTACACCACATATTTACTGCAAATTGTTGAAAAAAAGGGGGATCCAAATATAGCAATTATGAAGAAAGGAAGCAATAGTAAGAGGATGGGGAGAAAGGGAAGGGGAGCAAAGTGAATGAAGAAGGAAGAAGGGAGGGAAGGGGGGCTGGAGGTGGCAAGAAAAGGGAGGAGGAAGGTTGTGTGAATGATGCAAATTGATGAATATATGAAAAATATCAAGCCAGGCTTATTGACTAAATGTTTTATTACTTAAACTTGCATCAACACCTAACTAAAAGCTGAGGACAGTACTGAATAGTGAGTTCTCAGAAAATGTACTTAAAGCTCGACAGACCCGTAAAGCTCACAATGTTTTTGAAGTCGCTTGATGAAGGCAGCGAACATGATATATCTTGTGCTCACAGCGCTTAAAATTTAGTGGTGTGCAAATTCACGTATTTTGCTTTCGGTTAATTACGTGGAACTTCAGGAAAAATATACTGAATCATGTACCCCTATAATTTTACCTATAATCCGTCCTCGAGTCAATTTTGATACAAGGGCACTTTCCAGACTATAAAATACAGCGAAAAACATAATTGCTGTGAACAACAGCTGCTTGTCCTCAATGTTCCTTCACTCCTGTGTTATAATTTTTCAATGAACGGCGGCGTAATTATGCGGTATGGTGCAATGGCATAATTTCGGGGAATGTCGCCTAACAAGCCTAACACGAATACCCCGAAATTATGCAAATCAAGCCTGCTAATTTAAACTTCGCCTCGGCCTATTAAAAATTCAAGTGTAACTACAAAAAGAGAGGGCCCCTCTACCGTCACTCACAAGCATTGAAGGATCGAAACAACTACCCACTATACACCCTCTGGAGACCTGCGCAGCACTACAGAGGCTCGCAACAACAGCATACCCGATGACTCTTCGTGTGAAGGAGACAGCCTTGAAGAACTTGACTGACACCAAGGAGTGTAGATCCCGGGAATAGTGTCAAGTACCCCACAGCGTAAAAGATATCTGTGCAAAGATCAATAGGAGTATATGACATATGAAACCCACACTCCTGCGGGCGATTTAGCTCTCATATAAGCACGCTTACTATCCGCTCCTGCATTACATGTGCTTTCTTGTAGAGGCACACTATTCTCCTGCAGGCACACTCGCCATTCTGGCCGCGCACACTATCGTGCAAGGCACGTTTTTAGGAGTACGCTTGCTTTCCCATTGAAACATACTTATTCCCCTGTGAGAGGCATTTATTTTCATATGCTGCGCATTCATTTTTCAAATAAAAAAATATGAACGTTGCTTTTCTCGGAGCACGCTCACTCTCCTGCTTCCTGTCACTCTTGGATTCCCATGCCAGCACGGTGGTTTTCACTTCAGGCTTTCGCACTCACTCTCTTATTAGCACGTTTTTCTGAGAACCCCAGTACTCTCGTGCGTTGCACCCCTTCCCGTTCTACACACTCTCCCTCGTTCTACTCTGTTGCACTGCTCTTCCTCTTTTGCATTCTACACTTGCACTGTCTTCTGCTGGCACACCCGTTCCCACAGCTAACATCCCATCTTGCAGTCGCGGCCGGCGGCATGACTCGCGGGTGTGGGGGTGGAGATCGGTTATAATTACAAATGAAAAAAACTTACCTTACCGGGTCCTGAGTCCCGCGCCGCCTCAGCTCCTGGCAGTGGCCGGGTCCCGACTCTGGCGTTAACATTTTCCCGCTACAGGAAGCAGCCACAGGCAGCCTCCATCCTTGGGCCCTAAGCCAATCACAACGCTGCAATGGCAGCGTTGTGATTGGTGAGGCGAAGCGGAGAGCGCCCCAGCCGGGAGCCTAATCGGAGGCCCTTTTCTCTATGTAGGCTGCATGCAGCCTACATAGAGAAAAGGGAGAGTGCGCGTGACTGCTTTGGTCGGCCCCAGGCCGACCCAAGCAGTCAGGGCCCACAACATTGGGCAAGCCACTCCCCCCCTGCCCTCGAGCAGGACCGCCCACCCACAACCAGGCACTCCAGGCACTTCTGCTTTCTCGCAGTGCGAGAAGCAGAAACATAAAATGGTAGTTTTACCATTTTATGTTTCTGCTTCTCGCACTGCGAGAAAGCAGTGGGGTGACGCCCCCACGCCCCTATGGAGGAGCCGCCACTGTCAGTAACGCATTATCTGGTAGAGATTCTAGCTGCAGATTCCTTACCTTTGTATTCCCCAGGTATCAGGCTGGATCCGGAAACTTTTGCTGAGCAATACCCCTTGCGCGCGGCGTCGGGCGCTCCATTCGGCTCTGTGTGACGTCGTCGGCTTCGGTGGCGTCGGTTATGACGTTGCGTGCCTATATAGGCACCCCCATGTGCGCAGATGTCAGTCCATTTAGCTTTTTCCACACCAGAAGCGCAGAGCCACGAAGTAACTGACATAGTCGTGTGCAAAACTAGGGCCCTGAAAAGGGGAGTAACCCTAGCCCTACAATATTAGTCTGCAAAGCGGGGAGGCATGGGCGGGGCTGTAAGGAATCTGCAGCTAGATAGAGAGTCTACCAGATAATGCGTTACAGAAGGTAAGTAACTTGTTCATCTGATAGAGACTTCTAGCTGCAGATTCCTTACCCTTGAATTAGATACCCAAGCCATACCATCCCGGCAGTGGGCTGCGGACCAATATCCTACGCTAGGAAGTCCTGCAGGACCTACCGGGCAAAGTGCCCGTCCCTGCGGACCTGACCGTCCAGGCAGTAGTGTTTTGCGAACGTGTGCAAAGATGCCCACGTTGCCACCTGACAGATATCTTGGACTGGGACACCCGAGCCAAGGCCGTAGTTGCAGCCTTACCCCTGGTGGAATGGGCCCTTAATCTCTCAGGGGGCTGCTTCTTTGCCAGGGCATAACAGATATTCATGCAGAGAACGACCCAGTGAGAGATGGTCCTTTTCTGCACTGCCCTTACCTTCTTCGCTCCCACGTACCCCACAAAGAGTTGGTCATCCACCTGGAACTCTTTAGTGCGGTCATGGTAGAACAACAATGCTCTTTTTGGGTCCAGTGGGTGGAGCCGCTCCTCTTCTTTAGAGGGAGGTGAAGGAGCAAAGAAGGTGGGCAACGTGATGGACTGACCCAGATGGAAAGGGGTCACAACGTTTGGTAAAAAGGATGTCCGGGTGCGAAGCACCACTTTGGTAGGAAAGGACATAAGATAAGGAGGCAAACAAGATAACGTCTGCAGCTCACTCACCCTCCAGGCCGATGTAATTGCCACCAAGAAGGCTGTTTTGATGGTTAACAGCCGGACGGAACAATTGTGCAACAGCTCAAAGGGAGCACACATCAATAGGTGAGGACCAAATTAAGGTCCCACTGCGGCATGACAAAGGGCGTAGGTGGAAATAGGTGAGCCAGCCCTTTTAGAAATCTATGCACAATGGGAGATTTGAAGAGAGAGGGTTGGTCTGGCAGCCGCAAAAAACCAGACAGAGCAGAAAGGTAACCCTTGAGAGTCCCCAAAGCAGAGCCCTGTAGGGCAAGGGTTACAATGAACAAAAGGACAGTAGAAAGAGAAGCAGAAAGAGGGTCAATAGACCTTTCTGTACGGTATAATACAAATTTCTGCCAACGCCTGGCTGCCAGAATAACATTACAGACTTCAGGCGGAAGGTCAAAAGCTATCAACTGTCACCGCTCAATCTCCATGCATGGAGGCGCAGAGTTAACAAGTTCGGGTAGAAAACCCTCCCCTGCTGCTGTGACAGAAGATCCTCCCGAAGGGACAGCCTGATTGGAGGATCGATGCTCATTTTCAGAAGCTCTAGATACCAGACTCTCCTGGCCCAGTCCGGAGCCACCAGAATGACTTGGGCCCAGTCTCTCCTGATCTTCTTCAGAACCCTGGGCAGGAGTCTATGTCTATAGCAGGCCTGAGCTCCACTCGTGACAAAAGGTGTCGTCAAGCAATAGCCGCCTTGGAAACTCCAGCACGCAGTACTGCTGACACTGCGCATTCTCTTCGGAGGCAAACAAATCTAACCAAGGTTCTCCCCACAGCTGAAAGAGACCTTGCGCCACCTCCGACTGGAAACGCCATTCGTGATCCGCTAGGCATCGACGGCTCAGTTTGTCCGCCCTGGCGTTCAGAGAACCTGCCAGGTGTTGAACCACCAGGGTTATGCCCTGCTGTTCCAGCCATGTCCAGAGACGCAGTGCCTCTCGACAAAGGGTCCACGACCCCACCCGGCCTTGCTTGTTGCAGTACCACATGGTGGTTGTGTTGTCTGTGAACACCTGCACTAGCTTCCCCTTGACAGAGGGAAGAAATGCTTTCAATGCCAACCAAATCGCTTGAAGCTCCAACAAATTTATGTGGAACCCCGACTCCACAAGAGACCAGTGTCCCCTGATCTCCCAGATGGCCGCCCCATCCCTGAAGTGACGCATCTGTCATGACTGTGAGAACTGGTTGGGGAAGGGAGAAGGTTCTGCCAATGACCCAATCGCGGTTCGTCAACCACCACTGCAGATCTCTCGCAGTTCCTTCCGAGATCTTGACCATGTCGGTGAGATTTCCCTGATGCTGTGCCAATTGGAACTTCAGGTCCCACTGCAGAGCCCGCATATGCCACCTGGCATGCTTCACCAACAGAATGAAGGAGGCCATGAGGCTCAACAGCCTCAGAGTCAGTCTCACCGAAATCCAGGATAGAGGCCGAAACATCGGAATCATAACCTGAATATCCTGGACTCGCTGCTCGGGAGGATAAGCCCGAAACTGCACTGTGTCCAGAACTGCCCCGATGAAAGGGAGCATCTGAGAAGGAGTCAGGTGTGACTTCGGCATGTTTATAGAGAACCCCAGCGAATGCAGGAGGTTCGCCGTAGTCTGAAGGTGGGAGACGACTGCCTGGGGCGAAGACGCCTTCAACAGCCAGTTGTCGAGGTAGGGGAAGACTGACACCCCTAACCTGCGCAGATGAGCTGCGACCACCGCCATCTCCTTGGTGAACACCCAAGGGGCACTGGTAAGTCCGAAGGGGAGCACAGTAAACTGAAAGTGCTCACGGCCTACCTTTAACCGCAAGTAACGCCTGTGGTCCGGCAGGATAGGGAAGTGTAAATACGCATCCTGCAGGTCCAACGCTACCATCCAGTCATCTTGGTCTAGGGCAGACAAGACCTGAGCTAGAGTGAGCATCTTGAACTTCTCCTTCTTGAGGAAGAGTTTGATAGTCCGAAGATCTAAAATGGGCTGCAACCCTTTGTTTTTCTTAAGAATCAGAAAGTGCCGGGAATAACAACCACTGCCTACTTCTGAAACTGGGACCTTTTCTATAGCTCCCTTGGCCAAGAGAACTGTAACTTCCTCTTGGAGCAACTTTAAATGATCCTCCGCCAGCCATTCCTGATTTGGCAGAATAAGAGGAGGAAAGGAAAGGAAAGGCAGAGAATAGCCCTCCTGGAGAATCTGCATGACCCACTTGTCCGATGTAATGGATCTCCAGTGGAGGAGATGATGACGAATTCTCCCACCAACTGGAGTAGTGTGGTCCTGCAAAATCAGCCTAGGAGTGCTTGGAGGCTGCAGTTGCTGGGGGCAGTGTGGCCGACGACTTCTGGCCCCTATTCACGGATCGGAATGCACCGCGTCCACGTCCTCGCACAGTTTGGGCAGTCTGTACAGGATGCTGGCTGGGATAGGGCTGACGCGGCTGAAAACCTCTTCCGTTGCCATGAAAGGGGTGAAAGGAAGACTGGCCACGAGGAATGGAGGAGAGGCCCAAGGATCTGGCAGTAGCTCGAAAGTCCTTGAACCTGACCAGGGCAGAGTCTGCCTTTTCCCCAAAAAGGTGGGTTTCTTCAAAGGGCATGTCCATCAGATTAGCCTGGACATCCTACGAGAAGCCAGTTGTTCGAAGCCAGGTGTGGCGCCTCAATGCCACTGTCGTTGAAATTGACCTGCCCAGTGCAACGGTCGTATCTAAACCACACCGTGCGGTGAATTTTTCTGCATCTCTCCCATCCTTGACCGCTTGAGAGAGAACAGCCCGGGCCTACTCCAGGACCTGTGGCAGCACTTGCGCAACCGTCTCCTAAAGGGAATGGGAGAAACCGCCCAATAAGCATGTGGTATTCACCAACCACAATGCCAGACTGGAGGAAGAAAACAATTTCTTCCCAAATACATCCAACCTCTTGGATTCCCTATCCGGAGGGGTGGAAGGGAACGCGCCCTGGGACGTAGAGGCCTGCACCACCAAACTCTCTGGGGTGGGGTGTTGGCTGAGGAACTTAGGGTCGCCCAGAGTCGGGCGATGGCGGCGTGCAATTGTCCAATTCACAGGAGCCCCTGTGCTAGGCTTGGACCACGTGCCTGGAAGGATGTCTGTAAGTGCTTCATTAAAGGGCAAAAGAGGTTCGGAAGTGGAAGCCCCTGGTTGAAGCACCTCAGTCAGGAGATTAGTTCTGACCTGCACTGAGGGCAGCTCCAGTCCAAGGACCTCAGCTGCCCTCTTCACGACCATGGCATAGGATGCCCCCTCCTCCATTGCCACTGTTGGCGGAGAGCTGTTTTGGGGAACAATGGTTCTGGTGTGGCCTAAAGGTCCATGCACAAGTGGCCCTGTGGGGGGCACAATGATTGAGGGTAGGAAGTTAATTCTCCAAAAGGGGAGCGGTAAGTAATATAGAGAGGGACATGTAGGTCATTATATGACAGATATTTATTCCAAAACAATAGTATTCAGGTGCTCACACTGTTGGCGGAGAGAGCATGCCAGTATCTGGGGAGGTGTCCAGTCCACTGGCCTCCCCAAGTTCCCCATACCAGTCCAAGTTCTCCTCAGAGACATCCTGGTGTTCCAGGAGGTCCACAGACCCCTCCCATTCCTCCCCTGAGCCTAGCACATCCTCAAAGTGCTTAGGCGACAACAGAGAACCTCTGGTTTCAATCGGCGCCGGTATCGGCATCGAGCAACGCCGTTCCGCCTCTGTGTCATCGGGAATGAGGATGGGGCTGGCACCGCTGATGGGCACCGGCGGCGCCGTAGGCACTGACTCCGGGTCTGACGCCGGGGAAGGTCGTGATGGCATGACAAGCGTCGACCCGGATCCGAATCCTTGAGGCCCCACTGGTGCCGTGGCCAGAGCCGATGGCGTCAAACCCGATGGGGCCCCTTCCAACTCTGCGGGGCCCGAAGGCTCGCCAGCGGGGTCGTTCCACTGAAATACGTGGCGCATAGCCTCGTAAAATTCTTTTATGTGAGCGAGAGTCGCTCCGGCTCCCGGAAAGGGTGGGAGGCACGGTCGACTCTGTCTCTGCCTCCGGCTCCGCAGAACCGTGCCTAGAGCGACGGTGCTCCTTACCTCTCTCGACGACGGACGCCAGCCGAGGTGAAGTCCGTTTGGACTTCCTCTTCTCCTTATGCCTCTTCCCCTAGTGTCCTGAGGACCTCCAGTAGGATGAAAAGGACTTAGGGCTCCGGGAGCAGTCCCGCGACCTCCTCTTCTTCGATCGGGACCGGGACCTCCGCGGAGTCTCGCTGGTCGGTTCGACTGCGGGGCAGCGAGGAGCTTCATCCCTCGCTGCCTCAAGGCCTTCGGAGCCATGGCTCGGAAGTCCGAGCATGACTTCGAGTCGTGGTCGCGCTCGAGACACCAGAGACAGACAAGGTGGAGATCGGTAACCGACATCATGCAGTGGCAAGCACCGCATGACTTTAAACATGTCTTCCTCAATGACATCCTTCGCACATGAAGTGGGGAAAAAAAATCTTCAGAATTCGACAAAAGTCGAGAAAAACCTGCCAAAAAGCGGCAGAGGGGTAGCTCTTCCAGGATCGGCGCTTAACTGGCGCGGAAAGAAAAGAACTGACGTCCATGCACCTGGGTGACACCTATATAGACAATGCGACGTCATAACCAACGCTACCGAAGCCGAAGATGTCACGCGGTGCCGAATGGAGCCACCCGACACCTCGCGCAAGAGGTATTGCTCAGCAAAAGTTTCCGGATCCAGCCTGACACCTGGGGAATTCAATGGTAAGGAATCTGCAGCTAGAAGTCTCTATAAGATGTTATGTTATACTATGCTATGTTATATGGATTTGTATAGCACAACTAATCACCCAAGGGGTGTCCAGGTGCTGGAGCAGGTGTGAAGGTCGACCGCAAGGTCTAGTTCAACTTCCTGCAGAATTCCTAAAGCGAGGAGGATGCCCTTAGGTGTTGCAGGAGGTCATTCATGTCTCTTGTGTGCAAGGTATGAGAAGGCTAGCCGTCCTGTTGTGCTTCTGCGGATATGGGGAGTGTGTGTGAAAGAGCAAAAGATATGAAGGGACCCAATCAAGCACTGTTCATTTCAACCCCATTCTGAGTTTCAGAGTATTGAGAAGAGTAGAATGTGATGAGTTATCTGCACAGGATTATAACTCTGAGACCTTGAAATCCTGTATATCCTAGATTGCCGCTTGGATGAACATGAACTCTCTGATACTCAATGGCGAAAAAACAGAGGTACTGATGCTGGGAAAGAAGAACCCGTCTCTACAGGGCCCTCCGCACTGGCCTGAAAACCCGGAGGCTCTGCCTGCTCCGGCCCAAAAGGCGAAGAACCTTGGCTTTCTTTTGGATGACAAGCTGTCTATGAAACCCCAGGTTGCGAAGGTGTCAGCTACCTGTCTAGCCATCCTAAAATGGCTGCAGAAAATCCTTTGGATTCTTCCTTTTCCAGCCAAAAGGGCAATCATTCAGGCACTCATCCTTTCTCAATTGGATTACGGCAATGTCCTATATATAGGAGTGGACAAAGCCTCCATGAGGAGGATGTGAGTGGCTCAAAACTTGGTGGCCTGGCTGCTCTACAGGCTCCCAAAAAGGCATCAGCTTCCTTTCTTTTGCGGCATCTGCACTGGTTCAAGGTGGAGAAAAGGATCCAATTTAAGGCCCCGATACCCCCATGAAATGGTGAGACCTTACCTGCCAGCTTGTACCTTGCGTTCCAGGGATCTTGACTTATGCGTGGTTCCGAGAATCGAACAAATCTGTTTGGGAGGCTGGTGCTTTGTCTACTAGGGTCCTAAGCTGTGGAATAACCTTCTGCTAACCTTGAGAAATTGCACCTCACTGACTACCTTTAGGAAACAGTTGAAGACCTGGATATTCTGAGCTAATGGACCCGGTTGGCACTTGAGCTGTCTCTAAGCGCCAGTAAACCCCGAGTGGGTAGCTGAACACAAACAAAAAAGTTAGGAGTCTCCATTGACCAACATAAGGAGAGCATCATCAACAATATTAAGTATTGCCATTTGGTGCTCCAGCCCGTTCTGAGACATGATTGTAAATGGTCAAGTAGTTTGTTGCTGTAAAGCATGGGTACTCACAAACTTTCTCTCGGGGGCCAAATTTACAGTGTGGTTTGTGGCCGAGGGCCGCACCGGTGGGGGCGGGGTCAGTGGGGGAGAGGGGTAGGGCTAGAGCAAAAATAAAACTATGACCATGAGGTTGAACACAGGCCCCTGCAGTGGACGCCTTCGTCCACTGAGCCACCAGACCCGGCATACACACATCTCTCTCTCTCTCTATCTATCTCTCTCTCTCGCTCTGTCTCCCTCCCTCTCTCTATCTCTCCCTCCCTCTCTCTATCTCTCCCTCCCTCTCTCTATCTCTCCCTCCCTCTCTCTCTCTTCCTCCCTCTCTCTCTCCGTCTCCCTCCCTCTCTCTATCTCTCCCTCTCTCTCCTCCCTCTCTCTCTCTGTCTCCCTCTGTCTCACTCACTCTGTTTGTCTCACTCTCTCTCTCTCTCTGTCTCCCTCCCTCTCTCTCTCTGTCTCCCTCCCTCTGTCTCCCTCTCTCTGTCTCCCTGCCTCTCTCTCCCTCTGTCTCCTTCCCTCTGTCTCTGTCTGTCTCCCTCTGTCTGTCTCCCTCCCTCTGTCTCCCTCTATCTGTCTCCCTCCCTCTGTCTGTTGCCCTCCTCCCTCTGTCTGTCTCCCTCTGTCTGTCACCCTCCTCCCTCTCTCTGTCTCCCTCTGTCTGTCTCCCTCTCTCTCTCTCTCTGTCTCCCTCTCTCTCTCTCTGTCTCCCTCCCTCTCTCTCTCTGTCTCCCTCCCTCTCTCTCTCTGTCTCCCTCTCTCTGTCTCCCCCCCTCTCTCTCCCTCCCTCTGTCTCCCTCCCTCTCTCCCTCTGTCTCCCTCTATCTGTCTCCCTCCCTCTGTCTGTCGCCCTCCTCCCTCTGTCTGTCTCCCTCTGTCTGTCGCCCTCCTCCCTCTGTCTGTCTCCCTCTGTCTGTCTCCCTCCCTCTGTCTCCCTCTGTCTGTCTCCCTCTGTCTGTTGCCCTCTGTCTCCCTCTCTGTCTCCCTCTGTTTCCCTCTCTCTGTCTCCCTCCCTCTGTCTCCCTCTCTCTCCCTCTGTCTGTCTCCCTCTGTCTGTCTTCCTCTCTCTGTCTCCCCCCTCTCTCTCTGTCTCCCTCTCTCTGTCTCCCTCTGTCTCCCTCTCTCTCCCTCTCTCTGTCTCCCTCCCTCAGTCTCCCTCTCTCTGTCTCCCTCTCTCTGTCTCCCTCTGTCTCTCTCCCTCTGTCTGTCTCTGTCTCCCTCCCTCTGTCTCCCTTCCTCTGTCTCTCTCCCTCTGTCTGTCTCCCTCAGTCTCCCGATGTCTGTCTCTCTCTCCCTCCCTTTGTCTCCCCCTGACTCCCTCCCTCTGTCTCCCTCCCTCTGTCTCCCTCTCTCTCTGTCTCCCTCTCTCTGTCTCCCTCTCTCTGTCTCCCTCCCTCTCCCTCCCTCTGTCACACTCTGTCTCCCTCCCTGTCTCCCACCCTCCTTCTCCCTCCCTCTCCCTCCCTCTCCATCTCTCTGTCTCTCTGCCTCTCTGTCTCTGTCTGTCCCTGTCTCTGTCTGTCTCTGTCTCTATCTCTGTCTGTCTCTGTCTCTATCTCTGTCTGTCTCTGACTCTATCTCTATCTGTCTCTGCCTCTATCTGTCTCTGCCTCTATCTGTCCCTGCCTCTGTCCCTGCCTCTATCTCTGTCTCTCTCTCTCTCTCTCTCTCTCTCTCTCTCTGTCTCTCTCTCTCTCTCTGTCTGTCTCTACCTCTATCTGTCTCTGCCTCTATCTGTCTCTGCCAGTCTGTCCATGTCTCTGCCTCTATCTACCTCTATCTATCTCTGCCTCTATCTGGCTCTGTCTCTATCTGTCAATCTGTCCCTGTCTGTCTCTGTCTATCTCTGTCTCTGTCTATCTCTGTCTCTGTCTGTTTCTGTCTCTATCTGTCTCTGTGCCTCGGGCAGTGCACACGTACTGTGTCTACACGTCCCTGTCACCAGCCCAGAGAGAGCAGAGACCAGGCCTAAGCTCCCTGGCCTTGGCTCAACCCTCTGACTACAGGCTGGCGGGAAACATCACATCACAGGCTCTTAACGCACACCTCACCCGGCTCTCACTCCCTGCTGCCCTCCGTCACCTCACCCGGCTCTCACTCCCTGCTACCCTCTGTCACCTCACCCGCTGCTCACACTCCCTGCTACCCTCTGCCACCTCACCCACTGCTCTCACTCCCTGCTGCCCTCCGTCACCTCACCCGGCTCTCACTCCCTGCTGCCCTCTGTCACCTCACCCGGCTCTCACTCCCTGCTGCCCTCCGTCACCTCACCCGGATCTCACTCCCTGCTACCCTCTGTCACCTCACCCACTGCTCTCACTCCCTGCTACCCTCTGCCACCTCACCCGCTGCTCTCACTCCCTGCTGCCCTCCGTCACCTCACCCGCTGCTCTCACTCCCTGCTGCCCTCTGTCACCTCACCCGGCTCTCACTCACTTGTTAATGAGGCTTTGTTGTATTTCACCTCTTCTTAGTGCCCCTGTCCAGTGGAGATGCAGGGGCGCTAAGAGGTGAAATACAACAAAGCCTCATTAACAAGTGAATGGTCTTTTAAAGAATCGCTCGGCCCCCATAAAGCAGAGTCTCTCAGAGTCCGTGCTGCTGCAACCGGCGGTGTTTGCTGACACTCTTTTAAAAAAAAAAAAATACCCAGGTACGATGTCTGCAAGGTCCGCGGGCCGCCAAGGAAGGCTTGCCGGCCCGCGGGCCGTACTATGAGTACCCGTGCTGTAAAGGAATCATTCAGAACAATTATTTGGTAGTAAAGCCCCAACTGGTGACTAACATTAGAGTAATCTAGACATGAATTAAATAATTTCAGTAGGAATAATCAATAATTATTAAAAACACCGGTATGGATTTCTCAAAGTATAAACAAATTTAATGTGAACAGAATGAAAAAAGGGGGTACACTAAATTATATCAAAACACCATGATAGAGGCTGTAAAATAATGTACAGAAATAATGATGCCTTCTGATCATAGATGTAGACATCTATTCCAAAATAATATCAAATAGAAAGAAAAGTCCAGAGAAAACAACAAACAGTTCTTTTGCAATCCAATAGGATTTGCTCAGTTAGCGCTGCTTGCTTCCGACTAAGACAGCATTGGAGATGAGTTTCCACACGCGTACCGTTGTGACTACAAACGGCATGCCGTTTGTAGTCACAACGGTACGCGTGTGGAAACTCGTCTCCAATGCTGTCTTAGTCGGAAGCAAGCAGTGCTAACTAAGCAAATCCTATTGGATTGCACGTATGTGATTCTCAATATAGTTGAGCAAACCACTAAATAACTTTTCCGGTGTCTGTGACCTGGAACCCCCATTTTAATTATCGTGATTCAGCTGGTTCAAAGATTTATGTTTGATCAGATTTAAGGTACATTCATTATTCTCAAACTCTTCGTCCTGAAGATGGTCTAACGGACTTTCATGCCACAAAAGACCGAAACGTCGACAAATTCATCTACTTCCACAGCTTTTGTTTGCCCCAAAGAACTGTTCGTTGTTTTCTCTGGACTTTTCTTTCTATTTGATATTATTTTGAAATAGATGTCTACATCTATGATCAGAATGCATCATTATTTCTGTACATAATTTTACAGCCTCTATCATGGTGTTTTGATACAATTTAGTGCACCCCCCTTTTTTCATTCTGTTCACATTAAATTTGTTTATGCTTTGAGAAATCCATACCAGTGTGTTTAATAATTATTGATTATTCCTACTGAAATTATTTAATTCATGTCTAGATTACTCTTATGTTAGTCACCAGTTGGGGTTTTCCCCCCAAATAATTGTTCTGAATGTTTTGATTAATTGTATGAAACGAAATCCCTTGTAGGTGCATTTACCCATTATTAGTTGTGGTGCCCAAGCCTCCAAGGGTATATTGGATTTCCCACTTTTTTTTACAGTAAAGGAATCATAGCAGGGCCTAGACAAAAAAGGGAAGATTCAAAGTCCATGAAGTTTAAAAAAAAATTTTTTTAATGTGAATTCCATTTGTGGTTTCCACAATGTCTGGTATGTACAAGCAGAAGCAGCCAATATCGTGGAAACCACAAATGGAATAAACAATTCACAAAAAAAAGAAAAAAAGAACTTTCTGGACCTTGTAGTTTTGATTACTTTTAGACTACTTTTTTCGAAAAACGTGAACTGAACGCACTCCTTGTGTGTGCTTTGGTACTTATAATTTTGCTTAAGTTTCAGCCAAGGATGCTGTCCTAGGCGGGTATACACCCCAGGTGGCAGGGTGGTCAGTACCATGGCAGCACCTCCATCTTACATGGAAAGACATCGTGTATAATGTTACATCCCCAACAACTGTAAATATTGGATGTGCGATTATTGTTGGCATAGCCACCATTTGTGTTTCTATAAGTTCTCTAGATCAGATCCTTGCCTTTTTCAGGAGAAGGGATACTTGCTCATTTTTGAGGGCGTCCTGTACGATGCCTTGGGAAAGGGAGGCATTATTAAGTTTGGTCCAGAAAGGCTCAAAAGCTGAGCTCAAATTCTTCATGATGGAGGTGGGAATGAGATCTGAGAAGTGTGATGATGTTTTCCGTGTGGAGATGGTTTTAAGCAGATCTATTTGAGAAATCTATTTGAATTCTGAACAGGTGGCTGCAAATATTGGGGTTAGATCACCAAGTAGGTACGTAGATTGAGGCTGATCAAGAGAAAGTTACCTTTTGTCCTTAAAGAAGGTGGCAAAGTTCTTGCTGATTGTTTCAGGGTTGAGTTAGGAAGGGTTATTGGTGAGGTAATTGTAGACTGTCTGGCTATTTCAAACAGCTTTTCAGGGAGAAGTTTGGAGAGGTTGATCTCAGATGAACAAGTCTTTGACTTCTAAGATGAGTTTCTTTTTCTCTCAATCTGTCATTTCTTGAAGTTTTCTGTGATGGACATTAATACCATCTTTTTTTAACTAATTTCATGGGTTTCTGTCAAGATGTAATTGTTCAGAGAACGATTATGCAGAGGGCTTAGTGTTTAACTCAATTTAGTGTCAGAGGGCTGCTTCATTGATGATCTGGGACATGGAGTTCAATCTATCAATCAAGGATTTGTAAAGTGCTGAAAATCACCTGTGAGGGTCTCAAAGTGCTGACGTCGCTAGCTGCTTCGTGGTCATCTAATTACTCAAACAGCCAAGTCTTGAGTCCTTTCCTGAATTTCCAAAGCATTGAGGTGGTTCTGAGGTGCAGGGGAAGGTGGTTCCAAGCTTTGGCCACCAGGTGTGAGGAGGAGTGTCCTCCGCTGTTGCTTCGGCGGATTCAGGGGTGTCTGCGAGGAAGACGGAGGAGGATCGTAGGTGACTGGTCGTTTGGTGGAAGGTCATGCGTTTGTTGATGTATGCTGGCCCTTCGTTCTGCAGGGTTTTGTATGCGTGAGTCAGCATCTTGAACTGGCATCTCTTCTGGATAGGGAGCCAGTGTAGCTTCTTGAGGTGAGGTTTGACATGGGTCCTTCTGGGAAGATCAACGATGAGTCTTGCAGCTGAGTTTTGTATTGTCTGTAGTCTTTTCAGGAGGCGTGTTGTGATTCCTACATAGAGTGTGTTCACGTACTCCACCCTGCTGGTAGCAAGGGCATGCGTGACGGTCCTTCTGTTGTTGACTGCGAGCCACCTTAAGATCTTGCGGAGCATGCGTAGGGTGTGGAAGGAGGCGGGTGAGACTGCTTTTATCTGTTTCTTCATAGATAGCTTGCTGTCCAAGATGATGCTGAGGTTGCAGGTGTGGTCTATCGGAGCAGGGGATGGGCAGAGTTCAGCAGGCCACCATGCGGCATTCCACGGTGAGGTGTTGTTTCCAAAGAAGAGGACTTCCGTCTTGTCCGAGTTGAGCTTCAGACAGTTGTCCTTCATCCAGTCAGCGACGTTTATCATATAATTGTGGAAGTTGGCTCTGGTGGGGTCTTCTAACAGTGAGAAGATGAGTTTAATCATTGGTTGGTCATATTTTCTACCCATTGTGAGTTTGGAATGGCAGCAAAGGATGCAGAAATGCTGGTATGTAGGCCCATTATGTTTATATCGGTGACATTTCCGACCCACTCTTTGGGGTGGTTAGCTTGCCCTTTGATAATTGTTTTGGAGGAAGAGAGTGAAAATGAAATTAGGAAGTGGTCAAACCATCAATGGGGATAGAGGGTTCTATTTTGCTTTCGTCTTAATTACCAATCAACAGGGCCAACATTGCACCTTTTCCATGGGTAGGAGAGGTGAAGAATTTGGAGAGGTTATTATTGTGGAGGAAGGCAGTCAGCTGAGCAGGAGCGACCAGTGCAGGTAAGAGCGGTGGGCCGGGTTGGGGGGGATTCAACAGACGACCACAAGGGAAAATTAAATAAATAATTAATTTTCCCTTGTCGTCGTCTGTCAACTCCCCCCCCCCCCCCCACCTGGCCCCACTGCCCCACCGCTGCATGATACAATCACTGAGGAAGGAAGATGTGGTCTACTGAGAATTTCAGTTTCTCAAGGATACATTTGGTGATTTGTTCTACAAAGGAATGGTTGTCCCCAAGGGGGTGGTAGGTTTCATGAAACCTAATAGGGTTGATATCTGTTGATTCCATTTCTATTGAAAGGCACTGATAACTGAACAGTTGCTGTTGTTTGTTGTTTTAGATTGTATAGAGGTTTTCTGGATAACTGTTACTCCACGTCCTGTTCTCTCAATTCTATGCAGGCAAATGATGGCATAGTCTCTAGGTACCAGCTTTCATTTTGGACAAGAGCAAGTTCAATTTACAGGGCTGAGGATAAGTGTCCCAGTTGTAGTATGGTGATTTGATATCTGAGACTATGAGAGGCAATGGAGGAAGTGACTATCAAGGCTCACCTGAAGTTTCCACGGGAACAAGAGGCAAGAGGCTGAAGAGCAGGTCCCCACTTCCTGCTATCACTTAGTATGCCCAACACAGTCAAAGCAAGACCAGTGTACAGGGGGAATAGGGGAAACAAGGGAAGAAGAAATGAAGAAGGTCCCTTCGTGTGACCAGGGCAGCAAGAAGTCATCACTGGAAATGTGTGTAACCTTGCAAACAGAGAACCAGAATAAGACAGAGCAAAGGGAAGAGTGAAACAGGTTTGTATAAAACAACTAAACATATAACTATCTTCGCTACCTGATTTACTCCCCTCTTCCACTATAATCCAAAAGAATTTCCCTCAAGAGTCAAAATAAATCTGTAGAGAAAAGACGAAAAGCAAGACAGAGATAAGCAAATGTATACATTTCCCTTATGCAATTTGTTAGACCTGGTACCATTGGCGTGAGTCTCCCTTCCATTTTTTCACTGATTGCCTCCTCTGTTTTTGATATGTGTTGCTGGTTTAGATGCTTTGGGCACTGTGCCACTGCTATTCAGTGCCACAGTGCAAGTGCACCCTATGGTAAATTGATGTATTGATTAGTGACTCCATGATTGGATTATTTGATTTACTTGTCAGACCCTAGTATAGTGCACCCTGTGTGCCCAGGGCCTGTAAATCAAATACTGCTAGTGGGCTTGCAGCACTGATTGTGCCACCCACAGAAGCAGCTTGTAAAGTGTGTCTCAGGCCTGCCATTGCAGAGCCTGTGTGCAGTCTGTGACTGCCATGTCGACTTGGAAAGTGCACCCACTTGCCAGGCCCTAAACCTTCCCTTTTCTGCATATCAGACACCCCTAAGGTAGGCCCTAGGGCAGGGTGCATTGTATGTAAAATGTAGGTCATGCCCTGGTGTGTGTGGCATGACCTGATAGTGAATTACAGCCTATTTCGTTTTTCACTATTGCAAGGCTACCTGTCCCAATAGGCCAGAATGGGCAGTTTGATTATAACATCTTATAATCCTAACTGACCCAGGGAACATGGTAGAAATTCGAATTTAGTATGCCTCAACTCAGAATGATAAAATACACCTTTTAGTGAAGTTGGTTTTAACATTCTGTGTTTGAAAATACCACTTTTAGAAAGTAGGTATTTTCTTGCCTAACCATCCAGCCTGCCTCTGCTAGCTTGTGTATTGTATGTCTGGTTTTGTGAGTGACAGGGGCTGGGGGACTCCAGGAGACAGGGTGAGTCAGCACTAGGCTGAATAGACCTATCTGCATGAGGAGTGGTGGGAGGAGTAGCACCTGGCCCTGAATACGGCTGTGCCTGCCTTCCACAATGCTGGCTCCACCTCCTGTAGTGCGTCTGATGTCCCTGGCCCACACTGACAAAGGAAAAAGGTGCGCACTGGCAGAATGCACCCAGAACTGGTTTGGACTGGGTACAGGACCCTCTGCCTTCAGAGGACAAAGGATTTGCTAGTATAAATATTGGGGCCCTGACCCCAAGACTTTAGATCACTTCTGGAACAACAAGACGAACCTTTGCCAAGGAGAAGAACCAAGGACGCTGCAGGAGTTTGGACTGCCCCTCTGCCAGTGTGCTGTTTGCTGGGTTGGCCTGCAGTGGTCTTCATTGCCAAGGAAAGGAGAAGGAACTTTCAAAGAACTTTCATCATCTTGCAGAATATTTCTCCAAGGGCTTGAACTAGAGCTTGCCTCCTGCTGAAGTCTCAGGGCTACAAGACTTCACCACCAGCTCCCTCCTGAATTCCCTTGCTGGGGATTCTGTCTGCAGAAGCCTGCGTGTCGCTGGGAGCTGGAAGCGCGACTCAACGAGAAGAAGCGTGTCACTGTCGCAGCTGTTGCCGTCGCATAGCCGGAGAAGCGTGTCTTCATCGCAACTGCCTGCTGTCGCATCACCGGGGAAGAATGTCGCCACCGCAAGGGTCGCCGTCGCATCACCGGAGAAGCGTGTCGCAGTCGCAGCTGCCGGCCGCCGCATCACCGGAGAGGCATGTCGCAGGGCCTGTCGCGGCTCCAAAGGTACAGAGTTCGCCGCACGGCCGTCGGGTGTGCACGCATCATCTTCACATCGTCGCATCGCATCAAGGGCGCACTCTCATCGCATCGCACCGGATCGTCGCACCGCATCAAGGCGCCTGCTCGCCGCATCGTCCTCCCTGCGGACCCTTTGTTTGTTTTGCGTTACGCATCCAAGGTACTTTTGTGAGAAACGTGTCGCATTTATCATCATCTTGAACTAAGTTACTTCTACCATCTTTAAGTCTATTTTGAGTACAGTATTGTGGATTTGTGTCGTTTGTGGTCTTGTGATAAGTCTATATAAAGAATACTTATTTTTATAAAACGTGTGTGGTGTCCATCTGTAGTGTTTTCACTGTATTACTGTATGTGTTCACAAATGCTTAACACACTGCCTCTGAGATAAGCCTGCCTGCTCGTGCCAAGCTACCAAGGGGGTGAGCAGGGGTTATCCAGTAGTGTAATCCCCTTTCCCTGACTTAGAAGCAAGGGTCCCTATTTGAACAAAGGTGTATACCATTGCCAACTAGAGACCCCCATGTTCTAACATTGGTGGTCAGCGGTGAGGATTCTGGACTTGCATTTGTGACTCATATACAGTGATTGGTGTACACTACTAGTGAGTGCAGACCAAACGCAACCACATACTTTTTTGGTAGAATTTGTTCTCCTTGGACTGTTATTTTTTCTGAGAACTGCCAATTCTTACTACCATGAGCCGACCAGCATATGTTGCATCTATGGATCTAGATTTTGAGGAAGAGAGGTTGGAAACCTACAATGTGAAACAGTTAAAGCGCTTTTGCAAAAAATTTAAAGTTGCTACCCCAGGTGTTGCCGAAAAGGAGGAATACCAAAATGCGCTGAGGGCCTGGGTGGAAGCAAGAAATACCCCTGACCTGGTTGTGGAGCCAGTTGGGGATGCAGAGGGGCAGCTGAATATACCATTGATTCCAGCCAAGGAAGGGGTACCGTCCCCGCCTGGCAGTAGCGTCTCTTCCAAAGGCCCGTCCCCAGGAGAGCTGGAAGACAGGGAAAGAGACAGGGTGCACAAGCTGGAGATGGCCAGGCTCAAAATGGAGGGTCAGTGGGACCTAGAGAATAGCAGGTTGTCCTTGGAGAGAGAGAGAATGAGGTTGGAACATGAGAGAATGTTGAGGGAGTTAGAGCTCAAAGCTAAAGGCTTAGAAATCAATCCCTCTGGTGGCAGCGCACCATCTGTGCCTGCAGAAAGCAGAGTCCATATCCCCAAGGATGTCATAAAGGAATTCTACAGACAGGAAGATATTGGGCAGTGGTTTGCAGCCTATGAGATAGCAATGTTGGCCCACCGGGTCCCTGAGAAGGATTGGGGAGCGGGGTTGTGGGGCCGCTTTGTGAGTGAGGGGAGGGATACATTGTTAGACCTACCCAGTGAGAATAGGATGTCTTATGCCCATATGAAGGAAGCCGTGATGACAAGGTATGGTTTGACCCCAGAACTCTATAGACAGAGGTTCAGGAATTGTAAGAAGCTGGAGGCAACTACCTGGGTGGAGTATCAGTCTTTCTTTTGCAGAGCTATGGATGGTTGGGTGAAGGGTACTTTTGAAGCGCTCTATGATTTGTTTGCATGGGAGCACTTGTCTGCTAATTGTTTTCCAGAGCTACGCCAGCACCATATTGATAGCAAGTTAACTAACCCTAGGAAGCTTGCTGAGGAGGCGGACCGCTGAGTCAGCACCCTGGTCCACAAGGGTCACGTGGGAGACTTCGCCAAAGGTGGGCAGGGTCCCCAGCAGAAGAGTGGGGGACACACGGGTAAACAGAGGGAGTTCCAGAAAAGGCCCCAAAGTAATTCCCAAGGGAACCAAGGGAAGGGTTCCCAGCCTCCCCCTGAGAAAAAGCAAGAGGCCCCAACAGGTAAACCTGTTCACAGGGGCCCCTCTAAGTGCTTTACGTGTGGTCAAATGGGCCACCGTTGGTATGATGCACAGTGTCCCATGAGGGATTCCAAAGCACCACCACGTGCACCACCCCGTCAGATGGCGAGTGTAGCCCTGTGGGGGGAGGAGATGGGTGCCCAAGGTGGGTGGGGTCCCGCAGAAATGTCCCTTGTCTCGCTAGGAGACTTTGAGATGGTCCCTGAGACCCAGCTGCCCGATAACACTAAGAAGTACAGGCAGTGGGTGACCATCAATGGCCATAGGGTGGAAGCTCTCAGAGACACTGGGGCTAGTGTGACAGCTGTCAATTGCCAGCTGGTGTCCAGAGAGCAGGTTATCCCCCATGCATTCTTCCCTGTACTTGCCGCGGACAACTCGCAGAGCCAGTGTGAGGTGGCTCAAGTTCCCTTTGAGTGGGGGGGGTCTCAGGTACTTTTCAAGTAGCTGTGAGGCCAGCCATGCCTGTTGATTGTCTGTTGGGCAATGATTTAGAGAGCTCCCCTTGGGCTAAGGTGGGGAGATGGTCTCATCTGGAGATGTTGGGTCTGCCTGAGTGGGCGTGTGTGACCACTCGGTCTATGGCAGCCAGTAAGGGTGTTGAAGAGGTTCTGGAGCCTGAAAATATGGCCCAGACCCCTGCCTTAAAGAGAAGAGGTAGGGGCGTGGGAAACCGGCCCCCATAGTTCGCACGGTCCAGGAGGAGGCAGACCTTGAGGGGCATGCCCTGGAACCTACAGGGGAACAAGTGGCCGAACTGGGGGACCTGCCTGAGCTGACCCATTGGCAGCAGGAAGGAGGCCCCTCCAGGGAGTAATTTTGTGAGGAGCAGAAGAAGTGCCCTTCTCTTGTGGGTTTGCGGCAACAGGCCACAAACCAGGCAGCAGGTGATCAGTCTGGATCACATTGGATCTACTGGGAGAACAACCTCCTGTGTAGCAAGCCTAAGGTTGCTGAGCCTGGGTCAGCCCGTGTGCTGGTGGTACCCCAGCGCTTCAGAGCCTTCCTACTGGGTTTGGCTCATGATGTGCCTTTAGCTGGACATCTGGGGCAGAACAAGACCTTTGAAAGGCTTGCCACCCACTTTTATTGGCCCCAGATGCTGAAGAGTTCAGACACTCATTGTAGGACTTGTCAAACTTGCCAGGCAAGTGGGAAAAGTGGAAGGAAGCACAAGGCTCCTCTCCAACCTTTCCCTGTAGTCAGTACCCCCTTTGAACGGGTGGGCATTGACATTGTGGGGCCACTGGACCCCAAGACAGCCATGGGCAACAGGTTTATCCTGGTCTTGGTGGACCATGGTACCTGGTACCCGGAAGCCATCCCGCTCAGGACAGTGACGGCCCCCGTGGTGGGACGTGCACTGATGGGGATTTTCTCCCGTGTGGGGTTCCCCAGAGAGGTGGTGTCAGACCGTGGTACAAACTTCATATCAAATTATATGAAGTCCCTGTGGCAGGAGTGCGGTGTTACATACAAGTTCACCACTCCTTACCACCCCCAAGGTAATGGGCTTATTCAACCGGACCCTCAAAGGCATGATAATGGGTCTTGAGGAACCTATGAGGCGTAAGTGGGACGTCCTCTTGCCATGCCTTCTTTTTGCTTACCGTGAGGTGCCACAGAAGTCCCTAGGGTTCAGTCCCTTTGAACTGCTGTATGGTCACCCGGTAAGAGGACCTTTGAGTCTGGTCAAGGAAGGCTGGGAGCAATCTCCCAGGAAACCTCCCCAGGATGTATACAGTTACATGCTGGCCTTCAGGAACCAGACTAGGCGATTCAGACAACTCGCTCAGGCGAATCTGGAAGCCAGCCAGGAGGAAATGAAGCGGTGGTACGATCAGAATGCCACTCTGATTGAGCTTCAACCTGGGCAGAAAGTTTGGGTCATGGCCCCTGTAGAGCCCTGTGCGCTCCAGGACAGGTGGACCGGACCATTTGAGGTGGTGGAGCGCAAGAGTGATGTCACCTACCTGGTGAACTTGCGGTCTCCTAGGAACCCTTTGCGGGTCCTGCATGTTAACCGCCTGAAGCCCCACTTAGAAAGGTCCGAAGTGGGCATGCTCCTAGTGACAGATGATGGAATGGAGGAGGAGACCGAGCCTCTTCCTGACCTCCTGTCTGCAACAGAGCAAGATGAGTCAGTGGATGGTGTCAGCCTCTCTGCCACACTGACCCCTGAGCACCAGCAAGATTGTCACCAATTGTTGGGACAATTCTCTGATTTGTTCTCCCTGGTTCCTGGTGTCACTGAGTGGTGCGTCCATGACGTGGATACTGGGGACAGTCCTCCTGTGAAGCACAAGGCTTACAGAGTGACTGACAGGGTCAGAGCTCACATCAAGGAGGAGGTCTCCAAGATGTTTGCCTTAGGGGTGATTGAGTCCTCTCACAGCCCTTGGGCCAGCCCAGTGGTTTTGGTCCCAAAAGCTGCCGCGCCTGGTGCCACACCCAAACTCCGGTTCTGTGTGGTCTACCGAGGACTCAGTTCAGTCACCAGAACTGACACGCACCCCATCCCCAGAGCTGATGAGCTCATTGATCGGTTGGGGGCTGCCCGGTACCTCAGCACGTTTGATTTAACGTCTGGGTACTGGCAGATCGCCTTAACTGATGGGGCCAAAGAGAGGTCAGCATTCTCCACACCAGATGGGCACTACCAATTCCGGGTTATGCCCTTTGGGATGAAGAATGCCCCTGCCACCTTTCAGAGGTTGGTCAACCAGGTGTTGGCTGGACTGGAGGATTTCAGTGCCGCCTACCTGGATGACATTGCAGTGTTCAGCGCCAGTTGGGAAGAACATCTGCGCCACCTCTGGGAAGTGTTGATGGCACTGCGGAAGGCAGGCCTCACGATCAAGGCGAGTAAGTGCCAGATCGGGCAGGGTTTCGTGGTGTACTTGGGGCACCAGGTGGGGAGCGGCCAGGTGGCGCCCCTACAACCCAAGATTGATACCATCCTGGCATGGGAACCCAGGTGAGAGCCTTTTTAGGACTCACAGGGTACTACAGGAGGTTTGTCAAGCGGTTTGGCAACATTGTTGCACCCTTGACTGAGCTGACTTCCAGGAAGCAGCCCAAGAAAGTGAACTGGACTGACACCTGTCAGAAGGCTTTTGACGCCCTGAAGACTGCCATGTGCACAGCACCCGTGCTTCAGGCGTCCAACTTCTCAAAGGAATTTATTGTCCAAACAGACGCTTCAGAGCATGGTGTAGGGGCTGTTCTATCACAGATTAATGAGGAGGGCCTAGACCAACCTGTAGCCTTCATCAGTAGGAGGTTACTTCCACGGGAACAGAGGTGGAGTGCAATTGAGCGTGAGGCATTTGCTGTGGTCTGGGCGTTGAAGAAGTTGAGACCACATCTGTTTGGGACTCACTTCCGGGTTCAGACAGACCACAGGCCCCTCAGATGGTTGATGCAGATGAGGGGTGAGAATCCAAAGTTGTTGAGGTGGTCCATTTCCCTACAGGGGATGGACTTCACGGTGGAACACCGCCCTGGTACAGAACACGCCAATGCTGATGGTCTGTCCAGATTTTTCCGCCTTAGTGAAGAGAACTCCCAAGGGGTAGGGTAGTTCTCCCCACATTTCAGCTGGAGGGGACACGTGTTAGACCTGGTATCATTGGCGTGAGTCTCCCTTCCATTTTTTCACTGATTGCCTCCTCTGTTTTTGATATGTGTTGCTGGTTTAGATGCTTTGGGCACTGTGCCACTGCTATTCAGTGCCACAGTGCAAGTGCTCCCTATGGTAAATTGATGTATTGATTAGTGACTCCATGATTGGATTATTTTATTTACTTGTCAGACCCTAGTATAGTGCACCCTGTGTGCCCAGGGCCTGTAAATCAAATACTGCTAGTGGGCTTGCAGCACTGATTGTGCCACCCACAGAAGCAGCTTGTAAAGTGTGTCTCAGGCCTGCCATTGCAGAGCCTGTGTGCAGTCTGTGACTGCCATGTCGACTTTGCAAGTGCACCCACTTGCCAGGCCCTAAACCTTCCCTTTTCTGCATATCAGACACCCCTAAGGTAGGCCCTAGGGCAGGGTGCATTGTATGTAAAAGGTAGGTCATGCCCTGGTGTGTGTGGCATGACCTGATAGTGAATTACAGCCTGTTTCGTTTTTCACTATTGCAAGGCTACCTGTCCCCATAGGCCAGAATGGGCAGTTTGATTATAACATCTTATAATCCTAACTGACCCAGGGAACATGGTAGAAATTTGAATTTAGTATGCCTGAACTCAGAATGATAAAATACATCTTTTAGTGAAGTTGGTTTTAACATTCTGTGTTTGAAAATACCACTTTTAGAAAGTAGGTATTTTCTTGCCTAACCATCCAGCCTGCCTCTGCTAGCTTGTGTATTGTATGTCTGGTTTTGTGAGTGACAGGGGCTGGGGGACTCCAGGAGACAGGGTGAGTCAGCACTAGGCTGAATAGACCTATCTGCATGAGGAGTGGTGGGAGGAGTAGCACCTGGGCCTGAATAGGGCTGTGCCTGCCTTCCACAATGCTGGCTCCACCTCCTGTAGTGCGTCTGATGTCCCTGGCCCACACTGACAAAGGAAGAAGGTGTGCACTGGCAGAATGCACCCAGAACTGGTTTGGACTGGGTACAGGACCCTCTGACTTCAGAGGACAAAGGATTTGCTAGTATAAATATTGGGGCCCTGACCCCAAGACTTTAGATCACTTCTGGAACAACAAGACGAACCTTTGCCAAGGAGAAGAACCAAGGACGCTGCAGGAGTTTGGACTGCCCCTCTGCCAGTGTGCTGTTTGCTGGGTTGGCCTGCAGTGGTTTTCATTGCCAAGGAAAGGAGAAGGAACTTTCAAAGAACTTTCATCATCTTGCAGAATATTTCTCCAAGGGCTTGAACTAGAGCTTGCCTCCTGCTGAAGTCTCAGGGCTACAAGACTTCACCACCAGCTCCCTCCTGAATTCCCTTGCTGGGGATTCTGTCTGCAGAAGCCTGCGTGTCGCTGGGAGCTGGAAGCGCGACTCAACGAGAAGAAGCGTGTCGCTGTCGCAGCTGTTGCCGTCGCATCGCTGGAGAAGCGTGTCGCCGCCGCAGAGGCCGCCGCCGCATCACCAGAGAAGCGTGTCTTCGTCGCAGCTGCCTGCTGTCGCATCACCGGAGAAGCGTGTCTTCGTCGCAACTGCCTGCCGTTGCATCACCGGGGAAGCGTGTCGCCACCACAAGGGTCGCCGTCGCATCACCGGAGAAGCGTGTCGCCGTCGCAGCTGCCGGCCGTTGCATCACCGGAGAGGCGTGTCGCAGGGCCTGTCGCGGCTCCAAAGGCACAGAGTTCGCCGCACGGCTGTCGGGCGTGCACGCATCATCTTCACATCGTCGCATCGCATCAAGGGCGCACTCTCATCGCATTGCACCGGATCGTCGCACCGCATCGAGGGGCCTGCTCACCGCATCGTCCTCCCTGCGGACCCTTTGTTTGTTTTGCATTACGCATCCAAGGTACTTTTGTGAGAAACGTGTCGCATTTATCATCATCTTGAACTAAGTTACTTCTACCATCTTTAAGTCTATTTTGAGTACAGTATTGTGGATTTTTGTCGTTTGTGGTCTTGTGATAAGTCTATATAAAGAATACTTATTTTTATAAAACCTGTGTGGTGTCCATCTGTAGTGTTTTCACTGTATTACTGTATGTGTTCACAAATGCTTAACACACTGCCTCTGAGATAAGCCTGCCTGCTCGTGCCAAGCTACCAAGGGGGGTGAGCAGGGGTTATCCAGTAGTGTAATCCCCTTTCCCTGACTTAGAAGCAAGGGTCCCTATTTGGACAAAGGTGTATACCATTGCCAACTAGAGACCCATAGTTCTAACACAATTTAAATGTGCATGGCAATTTGCTTACCATTAATAAAGAATAAGGAAAACAACATAGCCCAAAACTGGTAGACTTGATACTAATATCCAATGGACATGAAAGATATAAGTATGTGAAAAAAGGAAAGTGCAAAAATGTGCAGGCTAATGTATATATATTATTTCCTTAACTTCTCACTGACTGCAATACTCAGGCACAGCCAGGAAGGATGCCACGATGACCCAGAAGCAGGTGAGTGTACCCGGACGTGAAGGAGACGCTCGCACGACTAGAACGCGAAGCCCTTCTTCCGTCTCGTCGGGTGCTTTTGAACCCGCGCGGCTCCGCCCCTGATGCAACCTGCGGCAGGGACGTGGCAGTCCCGACAGTGACTATGACTGACTGACCCTATAGTGTGTCTAGGATGAGATTGCCTGTTGGACCTGTCAGCCTTAAGGTGGTCTTCCCCCAAACATTTTGCCTACTTTCTTCCAATTTTTGATGAATGTTTGCTTTTGTTGGCCTTAGGACTGCTAAACTGTGCTAAAGTGCTTGTGCTCACTCCCCTAAACATGGATTGATTGGCATATACTTCATTGGCAAATTTTAATTCACTTATAAGTCCCTCGTAGAGTGGTATACCATGTGCCCAGGGCCTGTAAATTAAATGTTACCAGTGGACCTGCAGCAATTAAGTAGCCCTCCAAAACATGTCCCAGACCTTCCATTGCAGCCTGAATGCAGTGTCAACTGCCATGTCGGTTTGGCATTTAAACCCCCTTGCCAAGCCGTAAACTCCCCTTTTATTACATAGCCCACAGGGCAGGGAGCTGTATAATTAAAAGGTTGGACATGTACTTTTGAGTTTTGCATGTCCTGGTAGTGAAAAGCTCCAAAATTCATTTTTCACTACTGTGAGGCCTAACCCTGCCATTAGATAACTTAGGGGATTCCTTATTACATTTAATAAGCTGTAATTCCTAATTGATAAGAGGTAGATACATCATGTTTGGTACCTATGAAATTGTAATGATAAACCCTCTTTCAAGGTAAAGTCGTATTCTTCATTACAATTTTGAAAATTTCACTTTTAGAAAGTTGGCCTTTACCTGCCCTTAGCACTTTTGTGCCTGTAGCCTGGTGTGGGTTACATAACAGTTAGACTTTGTGAATTCCTCCCAGACAGTCACACAATTGAGGGATTAGGTGTGCCTGAATGGGCCATCTGCTGGCAGGATGGGGGGAGGGGCTGAGCACAGACCCACTTACACCTGAATAGCTTGTGCTCTGCTTCTACACAAAGGAGCCTAACGACCCATTATTGTCACTGCAGCCAGCTAGGAGCCAGGGCAAGGGAGTCAAGAAATTCCTTGCACTTCGAAGAACCTTCCCAAAAGCTTCTCCCACCCTCCAGAAGAAGGGCACTAGGGTATAAAAATAGGATATTCAGACCCACTCTTCATCTCACTATTGGACCTGCAGAAGGACTCTCAGAAGGCTGCCTGCTGCTGTGGCATGCTGTGCACTCTGCCAGACTGCTGCTGTACCTGGTAGGACTGTCCTGCTGCCTGGAGCCTGCCTTGAACCCTCACAGGCCAGACCAGCTGTTGAGCCCTGCATCTGCACCCAGGATTACCAGAAGTGACTCCAAGGACTAGTTTGCTGGCCTCCTGTTCAGAGCAACAGGGGCATTACAGGCTCCCGCCATCTTGAACGTGCACCTGGACCCAGCCTGAGTGAGTCCTGAACCCCCAAGAGGTGTCCCATCAGCCCTGGACCCTAGGTTGTGGTGCTAATGGTGCCCAGATGGCCATTTTCCAACACTGAGTCTTAAGATAAAATTTGGCCAAAAAGTGCTCTGAGAACCAGGAGGAGACCTGGACCAACCTGCTCACCTATCCGCATGAGGTGCATTGCCGATCGGATTGACTTTGTGGCTTCTCCTGCTATGTTATTCTCGCAGCAGCAAAAGCAAATCTGTTTCAGCGGTCCTTCACCAAAGGGGTATCCGACCTAGTGAAACAGTCTTCGGCTATCGCCTTCTACCTCATCCCGCTGGAGTTTTTCGACTTCTTCCATTGTGGCGACAAAGTCCAAACTTAGCAACCTTCACTGCAGCTTCAACCCAAGGCCATCCAACGACGATGCTCTCTCCTCGGACACCTCCTGCATCCTTGCGCCGCTGAACTTTAACTTCTCAGACATTTTTATTCAGAAATTTTTCCGAGTCCCAAGATAAGCGCTGATCGGGCCCAATCCACTTCTTGTATCCAAACCATGCTCCATTGTGGTTGGCCTTAACTTTCAACTTTGACCCGGTCTCACGCGAGTAGATGTCCGCAGTTGGTGCTTTGATCTTTTATGCACTATTTTGAACCTTATCCTTTAAAAATTCATAACTCCGGTTCTACAGATTTCTTTGTTTTTTTTGTTTATTAAGGTTTTTCAAATACAAACAACATTAAATGCATCCTCCTCAGTATACATACTATAGTAGTCACACATGGCAATATCTCCATTATTCTTATCCCGAGACCAAGGTATATCTCGTCAGTACTCTCTCTTTTGTTTAACAGTCTTCTTCTTCTGTTATTTAACCCCACATTTCATCTCTTCATTGTTCATCTCGCCCCCGTTCACACCCAATCATCTACACTTTTAAACATTCGATTTATCTTTCCCCCCGCAGATCACATGACGGGTGAGTCAATAAGTACCCCCTTAGCGGGTCCCATATGTCCGTCGGCCTGGATGTGGGTGGGAGGAGCTCTGCATATACCAGGGACTGTTCCTGCCACATTATAAGATACTGCAACCAGACCTAAAATTTAGGGGCCCTGCCTCTTCCCCATCTGCAAGCAATTCTTCTCTTAGCCAACAGGAGGCCTAGTGTTGTAAATTTTCTATGTGACACCTTAACTTCCGCCGTGTATCCCAGCAACGCTAAGACGGGCGATTTCGGCAGTGGTGCCGCTTTCATCTTTCTGAGTGCCGTCAGGACCCGCTGCCAGAATGCCTGTATGGGTGTGCAATCCCAGGCCAAATGTAGAAAGTTGGCATTCATTTGCCCACATCTGCCGCATCTGCTATCCTCCCTAATGTGATATCTGTGCAACCTAGCCGGAGTGTAATACATGCGGTGGAGGAATTTGTAATGTATGATGCGCAAGCGGCTGTTGGTCGATATGTTCCCGGTTTGAGCACAGCTATATTCCCATATCGTGTCTGTGAGGGGTTCCCCCAGATCAGTCTCCCATCGTTGTTTGGAGTCAGTGGGGGCATCTGTTAAGGAGGCCTGTGTCTGGCGATAGAGGATGGAAATCACGCGTGTCGGGGGGTGCATTGCAACAGAGCATGGAGTGATGCCAGCGTTGGTGGTTCCTGCGGGAAAGCAGGAGTGACTGCTTTGACACCTTGTCGGAGCCTCACGAAAAGGAATAATTCTATTGGTGTCGGGGTCTTACTTTGGAAGAATTTGTCTTTGCTTTTAAATACCCCATTACTGTAAAGCTCCCCCCAGGTGTGTATTTCGACTTGCTGCAACATTTTCCGGCAGCCCATTTCTTGTGTCAAGCCGAGCTCTGGCCGCTGTAGGAGACTTAATCTTGGCGAATAAAGCATTGTTGCTGCTACTTTCTCTCCAATGCCCTTCCATGCAGCAGTGGTACATTCTACCGTGGTGGGATCAGTGTCTCTATTCTTAGGCTTATGTGCAATGAAGCTCGATAATGGAATTGGATCCATGTACCCTTGCTCAACAGCTAAGTGCGGCTTGTAAGGAGGGGGAACACCAATACACTGCAAAGTGTGCCTGGGCACATAGGTAATAGAGGTGCATGTTGGGTGCTTCAAAGCCCCCTTGCGAAAAGGGGCGTGTAAGAGTATCCCATTCAAGGCGAAGTTGCTTCCCTCCCCATGCCAGTCTGATTAGTTGTGTTTGGAGTACTTTAAAAAAGGGGCGCCCGGGGTTGTATGGTATGTTTATGAAGAGATATAATAGTTTAGGCAGTATTACCATTTTCATTAAGGAGATTCGTCCTGCCATTGAAAGTGGCCTAGCTATTCACCGCGTGATCTTGTCTGTCAGGGAGGCTAGAGTCTGCCCATAGTTAGCCCGCATGAGCTCTGTCCTATCTCTGGAGAATACTATCCCTAGGTATTTAACTTCGGTCTGACACCATACAATGGGGTAGTCAAGAGTATACTTCTGTGTTATCTCTGTGAGTGGAAAGATTTGCGTTTTCTCCCAGTTGATATTGATTCCCGAGATTCCTCGAAACGCAGTAAATTCTCTAGGTATGGGGTTCAGACTTATTTGCGGGTTCCGCACATAGATTGTTATATCGTCTGCATATAGAGATGTCAGTATATGTCTAGTGGTATAAGGTATGGCATGTTCCCGATGGTGCTGACGTAGCTTCACAGCGAGTGGCTCCACTGCCAGTGCAAAAAGCAGGGGTGAGAGTGGGCATCCCTGCCTTGTCCCCCGAGCTAGCGTAAGAGGGGCTGAGCATACTCCATTGATGAGTACTTTTGTCTGTGGATGTTGATACAGCAGTTTGATCCAGGAGAGGAAATCATACGGTATCCCCATGCGCCCCAACACTCCCAGGAGGAACCCCCATTCAACTGAATCAAACGCCTTGGTGGCGTCAAGAAAAACTGCTACTGCCTCTATCTCTGGGTCCGCGTCTTGCAGCAGCAAGATGAGCGTTCACAGATTATGGGACGTTGACCTTCCGGGGATGAATCCTGCCTTATCGGGCAATACCAAGGAGCACATCAGGAGGCTGAGCCTGTTGGCAAGCACCTTAGCTAATATTTTAGCGTAACAATTGATTAACGAAAGCGGCCTATAGGATTCGCATTTATTCCCCGCTTTCCCTGGCTTCAGCAAGGAAACGATTGTCGCTTCCCGAATTGTCATGGGGGGCATACCCTCCTCTCTGGCCTGTATATAGACCTGCTTGAGTACCGGGGTCAAGTATTCAATGTATGTCTTATAAAACTCCGCCAGTAGGCCATCTGAGCCAGGGGCTTTACCCAAACGCAACTGCATTATCGCCGCTCTAATTTCATCTTCTTTGATTTCAGCTGAGAAGAAATCCCTCTGGGCATCGCCCAACCACCCCAGCGCCACATCCTCCAAGTATGTTCCTAGCATGTTGGTTTGTGTCTCTTTGGACGTGTATAGCTCAGTGTAATAATTAGTGAATGTTTGCAGGATAGCCTCCGTGTCTTTATGTGCAGGGCCAGATTTATTTTGTATCTCCAGTACATAGTTGGAAATTCTGGGGTGCCGTTACTGTTCCGCCAGGGCTTTCCCCGGTCTCTCTCCCTACCTGTACCTACGGGCTCTGAAGTATTTGCTGCGGTACAAACATTCCCATTCTGCTGTCTCCTTATATTCCACCACCTTTTCTCTAAGATCAGTTAATGCCGTGTCTGCCTGAGCTGTTGCGAGCTGTTGTTCTAATTGCTTAAGTTCAGCCTCTATGCGGGTGAGGGTGTTTCTTATGTCGCGCAGCACTCCTCCCCCCTTTGCGATACACCGGCCACGTATGGTGACCTTAAAGGCCTCCCACACCGTGACTATACTGGGGACCAATTTATCATTTCTCTGGAAGAAGTCACGTATCTCTTGCACTATCTCTTCTCTGAAGGGGTTATCCAACAACATTGTAGGGTTGAGTCGCCATGCTGCTCGTGGGATATATGCAGATGGGGGTTCGAGTGAAAGTCGCACCGGAGAGTGATCTGAGAGGGTACGTGCGAGGTGTTGCGCCTATGCCACCCAGGTGCCCATTCCCCTAGAAATTATCCAGTAATCGAGTCTGGACCATGTGGAATAAATTGCTGAGTAGTGAGAGCCTTCTTCTATCTGGGGGTGATTATGTCACCATGCTTCTAGTAACTGGTTGTCCATGATTATATATTGTGGCTGCTTTTGTGTGGCTGTGTAATGGCGGGGCAGAGGATTAGACCTGTCCCTATGGGGTTCTAGTGCAGTATTAAAGTCGCCTCCCATAACACATAAATGGATCCTATGTCCATCACCTTTCCCCATAAAATATTAAAGAAAGAGGGGTCATCTACATTTGGGCCGTAGCAGCATACCAGGGTAACCGAATACATAGCCAGTCTGCCCCACATGATACTGTAGCGTCCCTGTGAGTCCCGCAACTCCCCCATTGCCACATATTGTGTGTTCTTTTTTATAAGTATCGCGGTACCCTGTGCATATGTGGAAAAAGAGGAAAAACTCCTATGTTCTGCCCAACGAGACGCGAAGTGCGGCTCCGTCCCCGCCCCCAGGTGTGTTTCCTGTAGTATGGCTATATTGACACTATATCTGTCCAGATAGCTTAGGATCTGTCTGCGTTTACGTGGATCCCCCAACCCCCGTACATTCCAGGTTAAGAGATTTAGGGCCACATGCATCAAACTGTGCATTTGCGATTCCTAACATAGAACTTTGAAAAATGCACTTTTGTGCAAATTACCATCAACTTTGAATTGATGGTAATTTGCGTTTCTTAATTGCGAAATTGCTATTTTTTTTTGGTTGTTGCATTGCATTTAGGGAATCGCAATTTGCGATTCCCTAAATGCAATTGCAATTTAAGTAATCGCAATTTTAGCGATTACTGAAATAGCGATTTTTGCATTTGGGATGATGCATCCCAAATGCAAAAATTGCCGTCGCAAAGGGGCAGATTCTGCGAATCTGCCCCTTTGCGACCGCAATTTACAATGATGCATGTGGCCCTTAATCCTATCGCTTTAGGTTTGTCAGTCATGGGGTATATACTGCATGTGTCTCACAATTTGTTGATATACCTCCTCCCCACAATTTTCTGCCAGCATGACTCCTATTTTTACTCATCAGACTTCGTATACCACAATCTGGTTAAATGCATCATCCCCCCCTCCCCCCACCCACAACGACTTCCCCAACTTGCCGTGCATTAAGACCCCCCCATTCCCCCTCACCAGTGCTTCTAACGTGAAGCAGTCCCATTTAAGTTGGTTTTAGGGAAGTCCTGCTGGGGTGTCGCAGGAGGGCACAATAGATCTTCCACAAGAGTACGAGGGTGCCCAGAACGTAGTCTTGTTCGTCCCGTACGTCTGATCCATTAGTCTTGTACTTTAAGGCACTGCAGGGGCAGCGTTGATACATGTTTCTGCTCTTGTTTAGTCCATGGCTGCACATTTGAAGAGTTCAATATGCTCAGTTTGGAGTGTCTTATGGAGGTTCAGTTAGGGCAATCAGCCTCCCAATCCAGTTCACCTCAGGGCCAGTGCCATTAGCGTCTGTTAGCCCTGCTCTGACAACGACGAGGGCAAGGGGGAGCGGCCTGGAGCTGATTCCGTCCGGGGGATCTCCTGTCTGCGCGTTTCAGGAAGTCCGCTACTTGCTGTGGATTTGTGAAAAAGTGTTGTTTCTCCTGATGCGTTATTCGGAGGCGTGCCGGGTAGAGCCTGACATATGTGATATTCGCCAGTTGAAGTTTCTTCTTTACCGGCAAAAACTTTTTTCAAGCCTCCTGCACCGCCATGGTGAAATCTGGGTATATGGCAATGTCTGAGCCCTCGAAGGAGAGTTGTCGTTGCTCCCTGGCCAGCCGAAGGGCAGTGTCGCGGTTGCGATAGTTTAACAACCTGGCGATGATTGGCCTTGGTGGTGCTCCTGGCGGGGGCCTGCCAGCAAGCGACCGATGTGCTCTTTCTACTACGAGCAGCGTTGAGAAGGCCCCCATCCCAAACACCGTTGTGAGGAGACGCTCCATCTTCCTGGTATTCGTGGACTCCACTACGCCTAGGATGCGTATGTTGTTTCGACGCAATCTTGATTTTAGGTCTTCATTATTGGCCTCTATCACCTTCAGGAGGCGTTCCATGTTGAGCAGTTGTTCCGTCCTTCCCATACACGTGTCTTCCAGCTCTGAGATGCGATGCTCAGCTTCCGTGATGCGGCCATCCTGTTTCTCCAGCTTGTGGGTGATGGTGTCCATGCGAGCTCTCATGCCATCCATTTTAGCTTCGATGGAAGTGAGGCTGTTTTTCATCGTGAGGAGCAGTTCCTTTAAGTCATCCACTGAGGTTTGGCTGTCCGAGCGCGGTCCCACCGCCATATTTTGTTCCAAATCGCTTTGTTGCATGCGGATGGATTTACGGGCATCAAAATGCAGTTTGGCTTGTTTACCGTCAGTTTTTCCCATGCTTTTGCCACCTTAAGCTGCAATTGTGTGTAGTCAATGGCCGTTTCTGTATTTATCCTGGCTGTGTATGGCGGAAGGGCCGTGCAATATTATGAGTGCCTCCGTCAGGACTGGGATCTGCCTTGGCAGGGGGGGGGGGTTCCACTCTTCCCCTGCAAGTGTGCAGCTCCATTTTCTTTAGCCCAGGGTTTTTGGCTCCCGCCACCGCAGTCAGGCCCGCACTCAGGTACGGCCCCCACCGTGCGCCCGGCGAGGCTTCGCAGGGCAAGAGGCAGTCCCACACTTACTCCGGTTTCTCGGCCGGTAGGGGCAAAGGCCACAGTCCTTTTCTAGTGGCCCTGAACAGATCAGGTGGGCACTGTGGATTCCGGTACGCTCGTCTCTTATTTCGCTCTCCCCGGCTTCATACCTTTCTGCACAGGGCCGGAATCACGGGGGCTCATCCAGAAGGCGTCTTGGGTGCTTGCAGGGTGGCAGCGGCACTCCTGTCACCTTCCGCCACCTCACGAGCCTTTGTCTTCAGCAGCCAGATTCAGGGGCCTAAGCAGTTACTGCGTACCCAGCTGCCATTTGCTGCGGGTGTCGCTCTGGTCGATTGGTCTCCTCCGCTCCTCACTACAGGATCACTGGTTCACGCCAGTGTCGCCGACCCCGGTGGCAGAGCCACTCCTATTGTAGTGCGGACTCCCCCTCCGCCCTCAGGTGAGTCGTGCTTTTAGCATCAGCTTTGCTCCGACACCGGCCGCCATCTTAGCAGCGCCGTGGTCGCAGCCTAGTCATCACCCGCTTCCTTTCTTTTCTCACCGCTTGCACTCCAGAATTTGGGCTGGCCAGACTCGCAGCAGGCCACGAGTCTCTGCGCCTCCAAAGTTTCTTCAATGTGCGGGCATTTGGGACAGGATATTGTTGTATTTTGGTCCCGGGCAGCAAGAGCCTCACACAAGTGCGGCCATCTTGCTTGCACGCCTTCTAGCGCCCCCTGTTTTTTGTCATTTTTGGTGTCAAATAAGGATAAGTTACTTACCTGTAATCCTAGTTCTCTTCCAGGGGTATCCTCATCAAAGTCATAAGCACTGAATATTCCCGCCCACGTGCGGGGACCCCGGAAATATAAAAATTATATATGGAAATCACATATATACAGCTCTACATATATGCATATACATATATCATTTTTTCTCATACCAATGCAGCTGTCAATAGGAGGCTAAACAATGTAATTACACACATAAAAAACTACCTTTGCCAATATATAAAAACACCAGAGGACAATTAGTACTTGAACTCTGTTTTTTAATGAGCAAAATACTCATAAAGAGTAAAAACTGCAAAATAAGTAGACATTGTTAGCCTACAGGCTGCATTGTAAACCAATAGCATAGAAAATGAAAACATTTTCAACAAAAAACTGGCACCGTGCCTTTAAGGCAGCCATGACACCTAGCTTCCCATCATGCCTCAGGGGTGACAGTTAGGTCAGTTGTTCTTTGCATAACCCTGAAGGTCAGGGCACAAAGATATCTTTTAACACTTTAGAAATCTCTCATTTACCTGGGGAGGCGGGTGGGTTGCTTATGACTTTGATGAGGATACCCCTGGAAGAGAACTAGGATTACAGGTAAGTAACTTATCCTTCTCTTCCAGGGATCCTCATCAATAGTCATAAGCACTGAATAGAATAGCAAGCCCATCAACCACCTGCAGGTAAATGAGAGTAAAGTGACCCAACACAAAGAAACATAACAGCCGAAATCAGCTGTTGAACAGATTCCTCAAGGAGGCCTGGCCTACTTGGGTGTCTGCTCTGGTGTCTGATTCCAGACAGTAGTGCCTCGTAAATGTATGGACGGACCTCCAAGTTGCCGCCTTACAGATTTCAGACATGGGCACATTTTGAAGAAAAGCAGTAGTAGCCGCTTTCCCTCTAGTAGAATGCGCTCTGGGAGTAAACTCCAGGAGCTTCTGCGCTAATTGATAAGCAAGCTTGATACATGAAACTATCCATCTGGAGATGGAGCGCTTTGAAGCTGCGAACCCAGATCTGATCGACCCATAGTTAACAAATAGTTGATCAGATTTTCTTATAGATTTGGACCGATCCAGATAGAATTTTAAAACCCTTTTGAGGTCCAGAGAATGCAAAGCCCTCTCAGCTGGAGTGGAGGGATTGGGAAAAAAGGTGGGTAGAGAGATGGTCTGATTCACATGAAAATCCGACACCACCTTTGGAAGAAAAGAAGGGTGCGTCCTCATCACAACCCTGTTAAGATGGAAGACTGTATAGGGTTCTTTGGAGCAGAGCGCCTGTATTTCACTCACTCTGCGAGCTGACGTGATCGCTACCAAGAAAGCCGCCTTCCAAGAAAGATGCTGTAAGGTTGCTTTGTGTATGGGTTCAAAAGGAGGACCCATCAATTTTGATAGCACCAGGTTAAGCTCCCAGGGTGGTGAAGGAGGCCGTACCGGAGGATAGACCTTCTTTAAACCCTGCAAAAAATCCTTAACAGCCTGTAACTGGAAGAAGGAAGGTTGAGAAGCTGAACGCCTATATGCAGTTATAGCTGCTAAATGTACCTTAATGGAAGAAAACTTCAAACCTGCTTTCGCCAGATAAAGTAGGTAAGGAAGGATGACCTCTTCCTGACCTTTGATTGGGTTGCAATTGTTCTGCATACACCACATGTAAAACCGTTTCCACTTGCATGCATACGAATGCCTCGTGGACGGTCTTCTTGCTTCCTTCAAGATGGACATGCAGTCCTGCGGTAGTCCTAAGTGGCCATACTGGAGGACCTCAGGAGCCATGCCGCCAAGTTCAGTGAGGGAAGGTTGGGATGATGAATCCTCCCGTTCATCTTGGACAGCAGGTCCGGTCTGCACGGCAGCCTCTTGTGAGGACACTCTGATAGGTGCAGAAGGTACGGGTACCACCATTGTCTCGGCCAGTCCGGGGCAATTAGTATCATCCTCGTGCACGAATGGGACAGCTTGGTCACCACCTTCGGGATCAGCGGAAGGGGTGGAAAGGCGTACACAAATGCCCCTGACCAGTCTATCAAAAGGGCATTCCCTTTCGATCCTGGTCGGTAGAACCGTGAGGCGAAGTCTCGGCATTTGGCATTTTCGTCGTCCGCGAAGAGGTCGATGGTGGGACGACCCCATGTCTGGAAGATGTCTTCGACGACCTCGTCGTTGAGCACCCAGTCTTCTCTGTCTTCGAAGTGACGGCTGAGTGCATCCGCTCTCACGTTCTGTTCTCCTGGCAGGTGGACTGCTGTGACTGCCAGATTCCGAGCCAAGAGCCAATGCCAGAGTGCTTGAGCTTCCAGGGAAAGTGTGCGTGGAGCGAGTTCCCCCTGTTTGTTCAGGTAGTACATGGTGGTGGTGTTGTCCGTCTGTACTAACACTGAGGTTGCCTGAATCGAGGGAGGAAAGCTTTGAGGGCTAGGTGTACTGCTCTCAGCTCTAGCATGTTGATGTGATAGGATCGCTCCTTTGGAGACCACAGTCCTTGAGTCTGGAGAGAACCCATGTGGGCTCCCCAACCCTGCAGCGAGGCGTCCGTGATCAGTGTCTGAGCAGGCGGAGGTTGATGGAAAGGAACTCCGACTTGCAAATTTTGTTTTCTCATCCACCAAGGTATGGAAGCTCGAGCCGCGTTTGATGAACTTATTTTTCGTCCCAACAAGCGGTCTGCTGGTCCCACTTGTCCTCCAGATCCTGCTGAAGAGGACGCATTCGTAGTCTGGCATTGGGAACCAGGAAGATGCAGGATGCCATCGACCCTAGCAGGGAGGCAATCCGACGCACAGGTAGTTTTCTGTTGCGCAGAACCAGCTGGCATTTCTGTATGAGGGAACACTGTCTCTCCTCCGAAGGAAACACTTTTCCTACCGTGGAGTCTAGCAGAGCTCCTAAAAATGTATTTTCTGTGTTGGCTGTGAAGTTGATTTGACGAAATTCACATGCAGGCCCAGTCGGTGACACAGCTCGAGACAGCTCAAGAAATGAATCCTCACACTGTCTGGGGAAGGACCTTTCAACAGCCAGTCGTCCAAGTACGGGTATACGAAGACGCCCCTGCGGCGCAGTGCGGCTGCCACCACCGCCATGCACTTCGTGAACACTCTGGGGGCTGACTTCAACCCGAAGGGTAGAACCTTGAACTGGTAATGAGCGGATCCCACTAGGAATCGCAGGTACTGTCTGTGATACTGATTGATCGGAACGTGAAAATATGCATCTTGCAGATCCAGCGAGCACATCCAATCCCCCTGCCTGAGATGTGGATATATTTGATGGAGAGCCAACATGCGAAACTTTTCCTTTTTATGGATAGGTTGAGTGACCGCAAGTCCAGAATGGGTCTGTACTCTGTTTTTTGGCCTTTTTTCTTCACCAAAAATATCTTGAGTAAACCCCTTTTCCTCTTTGAGATACTGGCACCCTCTCGATGGCTGACTTTCTGAGAAGGGTGGCAACCTCTTTCTGAAAGAGTTTTAACTGGTGACACGACGGAGGAACTGGAGGGATTGATGGTGGGCGATGTTGAAAACGTAGAGAGTACCCATTCTGCAACGTGGCTAGTACCCACCGATCCTTTGTGATAGCTCGCCACTCTTCGAGATGATCTGCGATACTTCCCCCACTGGAGTGGTGAACGGCGACAGGGAAGTGAGTGTTCATTGTTTCGACTGCGTCTTGGCGGAATTGTTGCCTTGTTGCTGGTTTCTTCCTCCTCTGGAGGAGCGTCTGCCCGATACTGCGTTTTTGCTGGCCTTGCTGATCCTGATTTTTCTGCCAATGAGGGTTTGAACCCTCTGTTGGGAGGATCGTCTATTGTAAGGACGGAATCTCTTACGGAATTCCTTTCTTTTCTCCAGGCCCACCGCTTTAAGCGTGTCCAGTTCCGTTTTCATCCGCGTCATCTCTTCATCCGTGTGAGTCCCGAACAAAGAGGAACCAGAGAACGGAAGATTGAGGATGCGTGACTGCGCTTCTGGCCTGAGTGCTGTAAGACGTAGCCATGATGTTCTCCTTGCGCATACCCCATGAGCATAAGCATGTGCCGAAAGGGTAGCTCCATCCGCCGCAGCACTGATGACCTGGTTAGACACCTGACTGCCCTCTGTTAAGATTTCTTCAAAATCTTTACGGTCTTCCTGTGGCAACTTTTCAGTGAATCTCTGTAGTGAGTCCCACAGAGATCTGTCGTAGCGGCCCAGGAGTGCCGCTGCATTGGAGACCTTCAACATGGAAGCCGAAGTGCCACAAACCTTCCTTCCCCAGGAATCCTGCACCTTGCTCTCCTTGTCTGGTGGGACAGTAGAGGAGGATGCCACCGCATGAGTCTTCTTTGCCGCCGCAATTACGACTGAATCCGGAGGAGGGTCAGCCCTGAGGAAGAGCGGATCGTCCTCTGGTGAACGGTACTTTTTAAGATCCTCGCTGGGGCGGTCTTAACACTCGCTGGCGTGAGAAAGATATCCATCACTGGCTCTATGATGCCTGGTACCAAGGGAAGCAGAGGTTTAGCTGCTGCTCTTTGGTGTAGAGTCTCAAAAATCACCGAGGACTTGCTTTGACGAGTTGGTATAGGGATACCCAGCTTTACAGCTCCTCTGCCAAGAATGTCCTGAAAAGTGTAGATGTCGTCCACCGGAGAGACCCTCGACGGTGGACTGTTCGTCAAAGTAGGCGAATAGTCTCTATGGGATGTATGAGTGGAAGAAGAGGACGGAGTAGGCGATCTGTGTGCTCTCCTCCTGCTTCTTGATCTAGACCTCCTCCTGTGTGAGTGCACCGGCTGTGCGGCTGCGAGCTCTTGTTCTTGAAGGAGATCGCTGTTTATCCTGAGTTAAACGAGCCAACGGGGATCTGTTCTGATGGCTCGAGTAATCCCTGTCCGTAGCCCAGTGATGTAGAGGCCTGTGCCATCGTGGCGATAAATGGATGGAAGGCGATCTGTGGCTCTCTCTTTCCTTAGGAGACTGAGCAGGAGGTGTGAAGCTCAGCTCTTCATGCCTTGGAGAATCTTGGTGACCCCCTGACACTGGGCTGTTGGACGTCGAGATAACCACCTCCGGGGATCTGGACGAACCTGAAGGTGACGAAGACAGGCTCACTGGAGGTGAGGTGTTTCCAGAAGGGCGCTTTGACGTTGACCTGGAGCGTCTAAGCGTCGACTGCCCTCTCAACGGAGACGTATGTCTCGACGTATGTCTCGACGTTGACTTTCTTCTCTTAGAAAGTGGACTTCTCGGCGACGAACGTCTCTCCAACACTGGTGCAGTGTCCTGTTTTGACACTCCCTGCACCCTTTCAGGAGATTGCTGTGTCGACGTCGACCGGCGTTGGACTGCCGGCGACGGAGGTCTTGGTCTCGACGCCGAAAATCCACTCGGCGGAGTCATCCGCCTCGACGGCGTGGAATGATGGATCGTCTGCTTCGACGCCGAAGGAGGTGTCCTGTGTCTCGACGCCGAAGATCGTTGCTTTGATCCCGGCGGAGATCTGTGTCTCGGCGTCGATCGCCGATGAGGAGGCGACGACGGAGAGATGCGTCTCGACGTCGATCGCCGCTGACGAGACGGGGAGATGTGCTTCGACGTCGATCGCCGTTGATGAGGCGACGACGGAGCGCTGTGCCTCGACGTCGATCGCACCTGCGACGACGGAGCGCTGTGCCTCGACGTCGATCGCGCCTGCGACGACGGAGCGCTGTGCCTCGACGTCGTACGCCCACCCGGCGCCGACGGAGACCTGTCTCTCGACGTTGAGCGCCACCTGGTTGACGTCAACGGAGGACCTGTTACCTTCGTCGACGAAGATTTCGTAGTCGAATGATGATGCGCCGGCATCACCGAAGTCTTCAACGCCGATTTCTTCGTCGCCGATTTCTTCGACGTCGATACCGACGCCGACGGAGAACAGGTCGGGACTTTTCCTCTCGACGTCGACCGAGTTCTCCTCTTCTTCTGCCTCACAGGAGACCTACCTCTTTCAGAGAGGCCATAGAGACGGATCCTGTCCCTCTCCTTGATAGTCCTTCTTGATAACTTCTTACAATGCTGGCAGTTGTCAGAAGAGTGGGACTCAGGGAGGCAGAGAATACACACAGGATGTGTATCTGTTCTGGCCTTCTTCTTGCCACATGACGGGCAAGGATCGAATAAAGAAGGCATTTCCAAAAAATAAACCTTTTCTGAAACACAAAAAGGTGCTACTTGCACTCTAGGACCAAAAGACGTCGAGTGAAAGTAGAAAAAACTAGATCTTTATAGATATTTTTTGACAGAAAGTCAAAAAAGCAAGAGCTGAAAATCCAGGGTCCTGACTGAAGGAGCCGGAAAGAACAACTGACCTAACTGTCACCCCTGAGGCATGATGGGAAGCTAGGGGTCATGGCTGCCTTAAAGGCACGGTGCCAGTTTTTTGTTGAAAATGTTTTCATTTTCTATGCTATTGGTTTACAATGCAGCCTGTAGGCTAACAATGTCTACTTATTTTGCAGTTTTTACTCTTATGAGTATTTTGCTCATTAAAAAACAGAGTTCAAGTACTAATTGTCCTCTGGTGTTTTTATATATTGGCAAAGGTAGTTTTTTATGTGTGTAATTACATTGTTTAGCCTCCTATTGACAGCTGCATTGGTATGAGAAAAAATGATATATGTATATGCATATATGTAGAGCTGTATATATGTGATTTCCATATATAATTTTTATATTTCCGGGGTCCCCGCACGTGGGCGGGAATATTCAGTGCTTATGACTTTGATGAGGATCCCCTGGAAGAGAACTTAGTAAAATTAACTCTATTTTTCAAAATTGGTTTGGGGTTTATCTTGTGTTGTGTTTTCACTTTATTACTGTTGCATAAATTCTTTGCAAATTGCCTCTATGTTAAGCCTGACTGCTTTTTGTGCCATCCTACCTAGAGTTAAGCACATGCTAATGTAGTGACTGTTTGTGGTTCACCCTGCAAGGGATTGTGGCTGTTGCTTGGCCAGAGCTCACACCCCAGTCAACCAACAGCCCAGTTTCTCACACTGCATAAGATTGAGAACAATCTCAGAAGGTGGAGGGAAAGTGAAGGAGAGTTGGGGAGAAACTGGAATGGAAGGATTAAACTTGTTGTCCAGACCAGCACAGATGTAGCTAGCAGACTTAGCTAGCTTGCTCTAGAGCTCATCAGAACCGTGGTCTGGTAAAGGAGAGTTTGGGATGTTGAGAGACCTCTTCTGGATGGTCGTTTCTACACAAAGTTGTAAGGATTTGGTAGAAAGACATGTTTGAGATCGAGTATCAAGGGGGTGCGTCTGAGGAAGTTCAAACACTTGGGGAATTCATTTATGTTGGCTCCTACCCATTGTAAGATTTTGGGGATCAGGAGCAAGAACTGTTTGATTTCAAATAATTTTTATTAGGTTTTTAGATTATCCAGTGCTGTGCAATACATTAATACAATTCAACAAGCTTTTTAGCACTATATACATTAGAAGAGATTAATTCAATAGAGTGATATTACAAAGAGAGATTAATTAATTAGAGTAGTAATAAAAAACATATAATACACAACATTTCAATACCTCTATTATCTTAAAGCTTTTAGTCTTAAATAGTTTGCTTCGTCAGTTATGGTACTGAATCAGAAAATATTTGGGTCCTCCATCATGGAACCAGAGGAGGTTTATAATGTTCGGAAAGTATAAAGTTAGGAAAGTCCGACTTGGAGGGGGGAAACAGAGAGAAATATACGAGCGGAAAGCATGGATAGGGGGATGAAGGGGGCACCTGCAGGAGGCATTGACCCGTTCTGAGTCTTGAGGCCGAGGAGGAGTAGGGCAATGTGAGGGGGCAGAGGGATACTCGGCGGTCTGTTCTTTAAATTGTGTTAGCATGGTGTCCCAGGCTGCTGCTAAGGGGCGCCTCCGGATTCTTCGGGCTTCTTCCTAGTTCAACGCAGAACTCTGCATCACCCAAACGGAGCAAAGCTCAACACCACTGGAGGAAGGATGGGTCTGTTGTGCATGCCAATGCATGGCCAGTATGTCCTTTGCTAAAAGAAGGGCTAAATTTGCAAAGTGCACCAGCACCTTATGGCTTTTTCTCCTTGGTAAAATGCCCAATGCTGTAGCTTCCCATGAGTTGAGTGTTGTTAGCTCCATAACTGTGGCTAGTAGAGTGTGTATAAAGTGTCAAAAGCCGGTAATACCAGGGTATGACAAAAGCATGTGCTGAAATACGGCTGACTGTGTTTGACTTCTGGGGCAGGCACGATTGGCCAATGAAAACATACAGTTTATTTGTGAAGGTGTGAGGTAAGCCCTATGAAGTATCATATGTTGAATGTTCTTGAATAGTACGTTTCTGGAGATAGCATGAGGAGATTAAGTGCCAGTGTCCAATCAGCATCATGTAACGGGTGCCCCAGATCCTCCTCCCATTCCTGCCAGAGCTGGGCCAGTGGGAACCCAGTATGCTCCCTAATGGCTTTATAAGACCAAGTGATTAGGTGCCGACCTGCTCCCATGGTGTGTAGCTCGAGCATCACTGCATGAGTTTGTGGTTCTGCATCAATCACACCCCATAGTGACCTGAGGGCTCTTAATAACTGCATGTGTAAAAGAAATTGAGTCAGGGGAATACTGTATTCCTGGCACAACTGGTCAAATGTGAGCAAATGAACGTCCTGAAACAAAACATCCACCGCATCAATGGAATGCACATGCGAGGTTGCTAACTAGTCAACAGTAAAATGCCCCAAGGATCCAAGTAAACCCTGTAGCGGTGTGGCCGGGGAGTAGGGGAGTATACACTTTGTGAGCTGGAATACTTGCGGCAAGCACTTCTGAGCTATCCACACATGGAGGGTCCATGAACAAGTCGGCTTAAAGGTGGGATGAAGAAGTTGCTGTATTACATGCAAAGCGAGGGTACCATCCGCAGCACTGAGTTGATAAAAATTGTTTCCATCTGGCCACTCATTGTAGCTGTGCTGCGAGGTAACACACCTCAAAAGATGGAGCTCACAACCCTCCACCCCCCACTTGTAATTGAAGCTTTTTTAGGGCCGCTTAGGAAATACAGGAACATTGACAAAGTAATATAATAGTTGGGGCAGGACAATCATCTTTGAGAGAGCGATTTTACCCGCCAGGACCAACAGTAACTCCTGCCAAAACTGCATTTGAGACTTGAGTGCCGTAAACGCCCGCTGTGGGCTGCCATCAAATAGGTCTTGCTGAAAGTGATAATGGCGAACCCTGAGATACCGGACAGTGGCAGTCACCCAATGGCTCTCCACCCGGCTGGATTATCTGTGACGGGGCATCGCGATTAAGCGGGAAAAGGTATGATTTCCCCCAGTTCACCGTAGCTGCACTACCTGCTCAAATTCGCGAAAAACGGCTAAAATGGGGGACATGTCAGTCGATGCATCCCGAAGATATAGTAGCACATCGTCTGCATACAGGAACACCACATGCTCTACGCCGTCCAGTGGGAAGCCCCAGTGTCGCCCCTCTCAAACGGAGTTGCTGTGCCAGGGGTTCCATGGCAAGAGTAAATAGCATAGGTGAGCGAGGACACCCCTGTCACGTTCTGTGGCCTATAGAACTGGATTCCGAAATCAGCCCTCCTATGCATGTTCAAGAAGTAGGGTTCGAATATAGTAGCTTTGTATAAGCTATGAGACGCAGTCCCAGTCCCATGGCCCTCAGTACACCGAACAGGTAGTACCAAGATAAGGAATCAAAGGCCTTTTCTATGTCTAATATGAGGCACGCCGATACGGGGTAGTGCAGTGAGGTCTGACCCATAACATGAAAAAACAATCTGATGTTATTAGATGTGCTACAACCCAGTACAAATCTATTCTGATCTGGATGGATCAGCGTTGGTACCAACTGCACATACCACTCCACTAACACCTTTCGGATGATTTTATAGTCTGCCCCTAATGAACAAGTTACTTACCTTCGGTAACGCATTATCTGACAGAGACTCTAGGTAGCTGCAAATTCCTTACATTTGAATTTCCCAGGCGTCAGGCTGGATCTGGAAACTTTTGCTGAGCAATACCTCTTGCGCGCAACATCGGGTGGCTTCCGTAGCGTCGGTTATGACGTTGCGGTGCCTATATATGCGCCACCCAGGCGAGCGGACGTCAGTACTTTTCGTACTTTCCACGCCAGAAACACAGAGCCACGAAGTAACTGACGTAATCGTGTGCAAAACTAGGGCCCTGAAAAGGGGAACAACCCTAGCCCTACAATATCAGTCCGCAAAGCGAGGAGGCATGGGTGGGCTGTAAGGAATCTGCAGTTAGACAGAGTCTCTACCAGATAATGCATTACCGAAGGTAAGTAACTTGTTCATCAGATAGAGACTTCTAGCCACAGTTCCTTATCTTAGAATCAGATACCCAAGCCATACCATCCCGGCAGTGGGTTGCGGACTCACATCCTAGACTAAAAAGTTGTGCAGGACTAAACAGGCAAAATGTCCGTCCCTGCATACTTGCCCATCAATGGAATAATGTTTTGCGAACGTGTGCAAAGATGCCCACGTCGCTGCCTGACAGATGTCTTGAACTGGGAAACCCCGAGCTAAGGCCGTAGTCGCAGCCTTTCCCCTGGTGGAATGGGCTCTTAATCCTTCAGAGGGCTGCTTCTTTGCCAAAGCATAATGCAATAATGCAGAGAACGACCCAGCAAGAGATGGTCCTTTCCTGCACTGCCCTTCTCTTCTTTGCTCCCACGTACCCCACAAAGAGTTGGTCATCCACCCAGAACTCTTTTGTGCGGTCAAGGTAGAACGACAACGCTCTTTTTGGGTCCAGTCGGTGGAGACGCTCCTCTTCCTTAGAGGGATGCAGAGGAGAAAAGAAGCAGGGCAAAGTGATGGACTGACCCAGATGGAATGGGGTCACAACCTTTGATAAGAATTATGCCTTGGTGAGAAGCACCACCTTGTCCGTAAACGACATAAGATAAGTAAGCGAGCTGGATAACGTCTGCAACTCACTCACCCTCCGGGCCAATGTAATCACCACTAAGAAGGCTGTTTTGATGGTCAACAGCCGGAGGGAACAATTGTGCAAAGGCTCAAAGGGAGCACACATCAGGTAAGTGAGAACCAAGTTAAGGCCCCACTGCGGCAATACAAAAGGCATGGGTGGAAACAAGAGAGCCAGCCCTTTTAGAAATCTATTTACAATAGGAGACTTGAAGAGAGAGGGCTGGTCTGGCAGCTGCAAAAATGCTGACAGAGCAGAAAGGTAACCCTTGAGAGTTCCCCATGCAGAGCCCTGCTGGGCAAGGGTTAGAATGAATAAAAGGGCAGTAGAAAGAGAGGCAGAAAGAGGGTCAATGGACCTTTCTGTACAGTATAATACAAATTTTTGCCAACGGCAGGCGTATACCGTCTTAGTGGAGGGCCGCCTGGCCGCCAGAATAACGTTACAGACTTTGGGAGGAAGGCCAAAGGCTATCAACTGTCGCCGCTCAATCTCCACATATGGAGGCGCAGAGTTGACAGGCTAGGGTAGAGAATCCTCCCCTGCTGCTTCGACAGAAGATCCTCCCAAAGGGGCAGCCTGGTCGGAGGATTGACACTCATTCTCAGAAGCCCTGGATACCAGACTCTCCTTGGCCAGTCCGGAGCCACAAGAATGACTTGGGCCCGATCGCTCCAGATCTTCTTAAGAACCCTGGGTAAGAGTGGTATGGGCGGAAAGGTGTACAACAGGCCTGAGCTCTACTCGCGATGAAAGGCGTCACCGAGCGATAGCCGTCTTGGAAACTCCAGAGCGCAGTACTGCTGACACCACGAGTTCTCTTCGGAGGCGAACAAATCTAACCAAGGTTCTCCCCACTGCTGAAAGAGACCTTGCGCCACTTCTGACTGGAGACACCACTCGTGATCCACTAGGCATCGAGGGCTGAGTTTGTCCACCCTGGCATTCAGAGAACCTGCCAGGTGTTGAACCACCAGGGTTATGCCATGCCCAGAGACGCAGTGCCTCTCAACAAAGGGTCCACGACCCCACCCCGCCCTGCTTGTTGCAGTACCACATGGCGGTGGTGTTGTCCGTGAACACCTGCACTAGCTTCCCCTTGACAGAGGGAAGAAATGCTTTCAATGCCAACCGAATCGGCCGAAGCTCCAACAAATTTATGTGGAACTCTGGCTCCCCCAGAGACCAGTGTCCCCTGATCTTCACCTCTCCCAGGTGGTCACCCCATCCCAGAAGTGACGCATCTGTCACAACTGTGAGATCTAGTTGGGGAAGGGAGAGGGGTCTGCCGTTGACCCAATCGCGGTTCGTTAACCACTACTGCAGATCTTTCGCAGTTGCTTCTGAGATCTGAACCATGTCAGTGAGATTTCCCCGATGCTGTGCCCATTGGAACTTCAAGTCCCACTGCAGAGCCCGCATACGCCATCTTGTGTGTCTTACCAACAGGATGCAGGAGGCCATGAGGCCCAACAGCCTCAGACTCAGTCTCACCGAAATCCAGGATAGAGGATGAAATATCAGAATCATTGCCTGAATAAGCTGGACTCGCTGCTCGGGAGGATAAGCCCGAAACTGCACTGTGTCCAGAACAGCTCCAATGAAAGGGAGTGTCTAAGAAGAAGTTAGGTGTGACTTCGACACTTTTATAGAGAAGCCCAGCGAATGTAGGAGGTTCGCCGTAGTCTGAAGGTGGGAGACGACTGCCTGGGACGAGAACGCCTTCAACAGCCAGTCGTCGAGGTAGGGGTAGACCGACACCCCTAACCTGCGCAGATGAGCTGTGACCACCGCCATCACCTTGGTGAACACCCGAGGGGCACTGGTAAGGCCGAAAGGGAGCACGGTAAACTGAAAGTGCTCGTGGCCTACCTTGAACCGCAGGTAACGCCTGTGGCCCGGCAGGATGGGAATGTGAAAATACGCAACCTGCAGATCCAACGCTACCATCCAGTCTTCCTGGTCTAGGGCAGACAAGACCTGAGCCAGAGTGAGCATTTTGAATTTCTCCTTTTTGAGGAAGAGATTGACGGTCCAAAGATCTAAAATGGGCCATAGCCCCTTATTCTTCTTTGGAATCAGAAAGTAGCGGGAATAAAGGCCACTGCCTACTTCTGAAACTGGGGCCCTTTCTATAGCTCCCTTGGCCAAAAGAGTCGTAACTTCCTCTTAGAGCAACTTTAAATGATCCTTCGTCAGCAGTTCCTGACTTGGCAGAATAGTAGGAGGAAAAGAAAGGAAAGGTAGAGAATAGCCCTACTGGACGATCTGCAAGACCCACTTGTCCGATGTTATGGATCTCCAGTGGAGGAGATGATGACAAATTCTACCACCAACTGCAGTAGTGAGGTTCTGCAGAATCAGCCTAGGAGTGCATGGAGGCTGCGGCTGCTGGGGGCAGTGTGGTAGACGACTTCTGGCTTCCATTCCGAGATCGGAATGCACCGCGTCTACGCACGGTGAAGGAAGTGACCCAACTAGGGCCACCCGGGTCACTCTCGACCTCCTCTAGCCTTCCATTCAATGAAGAGTCGATGATGCAGTAGAGAACACAAGCAGACTAGTTTATTCACAAGGTACACTGCAGTGTAGTCTAGTCTGACCAGCCTCCTATGATGGCTGACGAGGGATAGACTCAAGCAAACATACAGTTACATTATGTAGGTTGCGGAGACCACAAAGACCCGCCTACTATGGAAAAATACTGGTAGCTGTCCAAATACAACGGAGGTACAGAGCACAAGTTTCGATTCCGCAGCCTGGCACAAGTTATCTACTGCCCAAGGTCGTCTGGCTTATCCTCCCTACTAGACAGGTGGGAGAAGGCCTTCATGTAATAGAAAAAGCATGCGTTAATGAGCAAGATTCAACATTGAAGAAACGAAACTTAGCAAGGGTCATTTCTCGTAAATGATCAAGTAACAGTTTCGACTATAATACAAAATGGCGTCTTCGAGAGCTAAAATGGTGGCACAGGTGTTAACATAACTAACATAACGTCTGCATTTTCTAATTACGTTTGCACACAAAGAGAATACTAATGAATTAGCTATATAAATGCTAACGCAACATCGAATAAAATGTGAATAATATAGTACTAATGCATTTCAATTCTAACAGACCCTCCTTTTAGCATTTATTATGCTAATACAGACATCTTTATTCGTGCTATCAGGTAAGGGTCTTTACAATTCTAAAAATAGAGAAAATATAGAAAAATAACAAGTAATAATATGTCAAATACGGATGTATATTCGGGTATATGCACGGACAAACATAGCAAAGGAAAGAACACTATTTATTATCAACACAGGGAGTTTCAGGAACAGACCCTGCAAGAGATGTTGTTGAACCAAAAACTCCCTCGTCTAATTGCATAATGGTATCGAGCTCCTGTTGGAGCATGATCTTCGCATTTGTGTCAAGAATCGAAATTCTTTTGGGAGACAGATAAGTAGTACAGTATGAGCAGCATAAGGGAAGACACTGAACAAAGACACAGCAACATATTAACAGGACTATGAAATATATCACCTTTTCTAACCCCAACCACCAAATAACGACCAGCTCCAATTGCCGCTCTCCATTCCTCGAACATTTTCCAAAATGTCTAAAATATGTTTAGTGATATTTTTCTCCATATTTGTGATACCGACTACACACTGCTCTCCTATCACTGCGCATGCACCACCATTCTTAGCTAAAATAAAGTCAACCGCATATCTCGTTTGTTCGGAGTATATGCGCATGCTTTCCAAATGAGTGGTGATGCCCCGTAAAGCTGCTACTGTAGAATTAGATAAAATTTGCAATTTACACCCAAAATACTCTCTAGCTCGTTCACCCCTGGCCATGGCAGTACCACCAAAGGTAATAATAGAAGAGAGGATATATCCAAAAGTAATACCATTACTATAATTATTAACTTCCAAATCGGTAACGCCCTCACAAAATTCCTTAGTCAATGTTCTTTTTACCCATCTTATATTTGGTTTACTGTACTTACAAGACACCCCAAGAGGTAACACCATCCCCAAGGCCACATCCTCTGTACCGTTGTACATATTAGAATATGTACCATTTGATAAAAAATAAAAACCTGGATGTGCATAGAGTGGACCTTGATAATCTAATGGAGCATATCTAGTTTTCATCCACTTCATGCTAGGATCATCCTTTTTCCCTAAACGCATTACATTTTTGTACACTATTTCTTCAGAACAATTGAGATACAAATAAGCATCAGTACTATTTATTACTGGGCAACACGCAGGATAAATACCTGCTTCTTGAGTGACAGTCAGATCTTGGTAGTGCCAACCTGTCAAGGTGATATTTCTCTTAGCTAAGTACAGATCACCACAATACATATCGGGCATGCACCCAGGGTACCCGGTCCCCCTCGGCTTTCTATAATATAAGCAAGGTCTAGGGTATCCTAGGCCGAATTCACCTTTTGCTTCTACAAAATGGGGAGGACGAACATATGTATAATTTACCAAAGATAATGGATAAGTGGTCCATAAACTTGTAACAGAATCAGTGGGGTAACAAGCTGTACTATCTCCAAAGAATTTCCTGTGTGTATCTAAGAAGACATTGCTATGCATTGTTCTTTTACTACGATCAGAGGAAACTGTATGATATAAAACACATAACGAGGTGACTCCAGTATAACACTCCAATATCCAGAACAGCCCCCCTCCCACCAAGCAAAACAACAACATAACTATAGCCCAAACCTTTTTCCTTTTGAGAAACCATTCAAAACCGATCTGCCCCGGTCGCAGGGCAACAAAAAACTGTTCATCTTCTACCCGGGGTCGACCAAAAAGATACATGTTTACTTATAGAGCTACAAAAGAAAACACCAGAGAAAGAGACGTCATATAATGGAACCAACGGTGGAAAGGACAGACAAAAAAAGGAAAAAATAAAATAAAAACAGTAAAAAGATCAGGGTCCGTTACAAGCCTCCCTGGCAGGCTTCTATTGTTCAATCCTCGATGGTGCTATTGAGCACTGTACGGTGGAGCCACACTGTTGCAGCTCATCAGCAAATGTTCACGATCCTCAGGATAGGGCACTCTCCCTCCAGGGAAAACACCCTCAACTTATCCTGTCCTGCGCCACAGGAAGTGCACCAATTGTCCGATCCCTAACCTAACAGGCAAAAAAAGAAACACGGGAGCATTCTACTAATCTTATCCACAAAGTCCGTCCCTGCTACACTCACTTCTCCTTTGGTGCACTACCCTTCCATCGAGGACGCAAATGGTACCTTTCTACTCCAGGCACTGTCTCATCCCGGAGAAGAATCTGAAATTCAGGGGGTGTCGGAGAGCGAGGCTCAGGTTCCTGTTGGTCAGATGAGGAGGAAACCTAAGCAGCCTTAATTTCTGGGGGAACTGCCTCGTTTAGAATCGCCTCACTCTCTTCTTCCGTTTGCGCCCAAGTCAGCCGGGCATCGGAAAAGGGCACAAAACGCGGGACTCTCTCAGTTTCGTGGTCCCCTATCCCCTGCTGGACCCATCGATCATAGGGGAGGGAGAGCGGCACTCGCCGGCAATGTGAAGTATGGATCCAATGCTTCCGGCCATCCACTCTCACCGCTGTCTTTGTCGCGATGAGGACCAGATATGGTCCTTCCACCGGGGCTCCAAACTGTCTCTTCTCTGAAAGCTCTTCACGAGCACAAAATCCCCAGGTTGTATGGTATGCCCGGGCCCCTCTGGTACTGGAGGCAACACCTCATGTATCTGTTGATAAATAGAACGCAAACTTTTAGTGAGATCATATAAATAATCGACTAACAGAGGATAATCTATTTCAGAATGTTTTTTCGGCTTAGGGACGCCCCACACATTTGCAGGGCGGCCGAAGACCACTTCATATGGCAATAATCCTGTTCTAGAATGGGCTGTCATTCTGGTGGACAATAGGGCAAGGGGTAATGCATCAGGCCATTGTAGCCCAGTACTTTCCTTGATCTTAGCCATCTTTAGCTTGAGAGTACCATTGTACTTCTCAACTAAACCTGCTGACTGAGGATGGTTTGCTGCATGGAATTTTTGCTTGATGTGCAGACCTTCGCACACCAATTGAATCAATTTGGCATTGAAGTGACTTCCATTGTCACTCCAAATCAAACGAGGCAAACCGTAGCGCGGGAAAAACTCCTTAATAAGAGCTTTCGCCGTCGCCATGTGTGTATTCTCTTTTGTTGGGTAAGCCTCAATCCATTTACTAAATGCACAAACCACCACTAACACATATTTTAGATTATTAACTTGCTGCATCTCAATGTAATCCATCTGGAGTACCTCGAAAGGGAGAGAAGGTGATGCAAAATTACCAGAAGGTGTAGGGGTACCTTTTCCAGGATTGTGCTTCATACAAATCATGCAATGTTTCACTAAATGCACAGCAACTTTCGAGATATTGTCATTTTGCCACACAGGATCCAGTAACTTACAAATTCCCCTCGCACTAATATGAGCCGGACCATGTGCCATTGTAACTACAGGGAAAACATATGCATCAGGTAGCATCCATCTCTGCTTCTCGCTTTTATCAGTCCAGCACCCATCCTCATATAAACGCCCTGTACTTTCCTGCCACACTGCCAACTCCTCAACTGTCACCTCAGACTGTATTTCCCTAACACTGTCCAGTGTATTTTCAAACATGGTAACATCTGGTACCCATCTAGCAGGTCCTGCCACAAACACGTTCGTCATTTTCGATCTGGCTGTCTCTTTTGCTGTTTGATCTGCAAAGGCATTTCCTTTCCCTACATCATCAGTGATTGCTTTATGGGCACTACACTTCACTATTGCCAATTGTTTGGGAAGGGTCAAAGCTGTCAAAAGTCTTTCTATCAGTGGACCATTCTGGATCCTAGTTCCATGTGAAGTCAAGAATCCTCTCTCTGCCCAGAGGCGTCCAAAATTTTGGGCCACCCCGAGGGCATACTGACTGTCAGTGTAGATATTGACAGTCAGTACTTCACTTAATTCACATGCTCGCAAAAGGGCTATCAACTCCGCAGCTTGAGCAGATTGGTAGGGAATGCGTAAGGTCTCAACTACAGTGCGCAGCCTAGTAATAGCATACACCGATGTAGTGGTGCCATCTGACAATTTGAAACAAGAACCATCGACATATAGTTCCCCTTGCGGGTCAGATAAGGGAACATCAGTCAAGTCTACCCGTCCCTTCGTCTCTCCCTCCGTGCGAAACAAACAATCATGGACATCTTGGTCCTTTTCTTCCGAAGGGAGGGGTAGTAACGTGGCTGGGTTCAGAATGGCACATCTTTTGATAGTAATATGGGGTGCAAATAAAGTCAGCTCATAACCAGTAAGACGAGCACTGGTGAGGTGCTGCGTCTTTGTCTTGTTTAAAAGTACATCCACAGCATGAGGTACCATTACTGTGAGGTCATGATTGAGGACGAGCCCTGCCGACTGTCGTATAGAGACCGCCGCAGCCGCGGCGGCTTTTAAACAACTCGGGAGGGCTCTGGCGACAGGGTCAAGCGTAGCAGAAAAATAAGCACACAGCCTCTGCTTACCTCCAAAGGCTTGTGTTAACACCGAAAGCGCACACCCAGCCGTTTTGTGTACGTACAACACAAAAGGCTTCTTATAATCAGGCGTACCAAGCACAGGAGCAGAGCAAAGTGCAACTTTTAATTGCTCAAAAGCATGCTGGCATTCATGCGTCCAAGACAAAGGTTCATGCACATCTTTAGTTGTCAAGCGAAGCAAGGGCTGTATTGATAAAGAATAAGCAGGAATCCAGTGTCGACAATACGAGGTGATGCCTATAATAGCATGCACATCCCTCTGTGTCACAGGGACAGGCATCTTAACAATGGCATCAACTCGTTCAGGTGTTAGCCTCCGACCCTCCTTCGACAGCAGGTGACCTAAATAGGTGACCTGCTGTTGACAATATTGGAATTTAGAAAGGGACACTTTATGCCCTTTGTTTGCCAAATGCTTCAATAATTTAACCGTAGCCGCCCGACAACCCTCTTCGGTATCGGAGGCTATCAAAATGTCATCCACGTACTGCAATAATACATTACCTGCGGGAAGAGAGAGAGAGACCAATTGACCTTTCAAAGCTTGACTATAAATACTGGGACTTTCAGTATACCCCTGAGGAGCCCGACAGAATTTGAAACTCCTTCCAGCCAAGGCGAAGCCAAAAAGATATCTACTGGCTGGATGAATAGGGATACTAAAGCACAAGTTACTAACTTGTGTAACGATATATCTGTAAGAGACAGTAGTTAGTGATAGATTCCTTACCTTAGAATATCCCCAGGCGTCAGGCTGGATCCGGAAAGTTTTGCGTAGCAGTACCCTTGCGCGTCGGTAGGCGGCGTCGTGCGGCTCCGCGTCCGTCGTCGGCGTCGTGATCGCCGGGATGACGTCGCGGGCAGTACTTAGACGCCGCCCCTGCGCGCTGACGTCAGTTCTGTACACGACTTTCCGCGCCAGGAACGCAGAGCCATGCAAGAAGCTGACACAGGTGTCTGAAAAATACTAGGGCCCTGAAAGGGATGTCCTTAACCCTAGAAATCAGTCCGCAGAACGGGGAGGATGGGTGGGGCGGTAGGAATCTATCACTAACTACTGTCTCTTACAGATATATCGTTACACAAGTTAGTAACTTGTGCATCTGAAAGAGACACGTTAGTGATAGATTCCTTACCTTAGAATAGATACCCCAGCAATACCAACCCCGGTGGTGGGTCTGCGAACAAAGATCAGACAAGGAAGTCCTGGAGGACAGAACGGCCAAAGAAGCCGTCCCTCCGGACCTGACTGTCAAGGCAGTAATGCTTAGTAAACGTGTGCAGCGAGGCCCACGTAGCTGCCTGACAGATAACCGGCAGCGGAACACCGCGGCCCAAGGCCGTGGTAGCAGCCGTTGCCCTGGTGGAATGGGCACGCAGCCCAACAGGAGGCTCCTTCTTGGCCAAAGAATAGCAGGTCTTGATGCACAAGGTAACCCAGCGGGAGATGGTCCTCTTGTGCACCGCCCGACCTTTTTGGCGCCCACGTAGCCAACAAAGAGCTGGTCATCCACCCGGAAGTGTTTTGTGCGGTCGATATAGAAGGAGAGCGCACGTTTTGGGTCCAGACGGTGGAGCCTCTCTTCCTCTCTGGAAGGATGCGGAGGCGGAAAGAAGGTGGGCAAAGTGATGGCCTGCCCAATGTGGAAAGCAGTAACCACCTTTGGCAAGAAGGACGGACGCGTCCGAAGAACAACCTTGTCTGGATGAACAGACAGAAAGGGAGGCTTGCAAGATAGAGCCTGGAGCTCACTCACCCGCGGAGCGGAGGTGATGGCCACCAGAAAGGCTGTCTTCAGAGTCAGAAGACGAAGAGGACAGTTATGCAGAGGCTCAAAGGGAGCGCACATTAAAAAGGTAAGAACCAAGTTCAAGTCCCACTGAGGCATTACAAACGGAACAGGAGGGAAGAGGTGAGTAATGCCTTTTAAGAACCTGTTAACAACAGGGGACTTGAACAGGGAGGGCTGATCAGGGAGCCTGAGGAAGGCCGAGATAGCACAAAGATAACCCTTGATGGTACCCAGGGCAGAACCCTGTTGGGCCAGAGAGAGAAGGAACAGAAGGACCTCCGAAAGAGGGGCAGAAAGGGGATCCACAGCCTTTGCTGTGCACCATGCCACAAATTTGTTCCACCTGCAGGCGTATACCACCTTAGTGGAGGGACGCCTGGCTGCCAGAATCACATCACAAACTTCGGGAGGCAAGTCGAAAGGAATCAACTGCCGCCGCTCAATCACCACGCAAGCAGGTGTAGACTGGACAGGTTCGGGTGGAGGACCGTCCCCTGCTGCTGCGACAGAAGATCCTCCCGAAGAGGCAGACGGATCGGGGGATCTATGCTCATATTGAGTAGCTCGGGATACCAAACTCTTCGAGCCCAGTCCGGAGCCACAAGAATGACTTGGGCCCGGTCGTGCCGAATCTTCTTCAACACTCTGGGTAGAAGTGGTATAGGCGGAAAGGCGTACAACAGACCGCAACTCCACTCGCGACGAAAAGCGTCGCCGAGCGAGTGCCGCCTTGGAAATTCCAACGCGCAGAACTGATGACATTGCGCGTTCTCTTCGGTGGCGAATAGATCTAACCAAGGCTCTCCCCACTGTAGAAAGAGTCCTTGCGCCACTTCCGAGTGAAGACGCCATTCGTGATCCATCATGCACCTGCGGCTGAGTTCGTCCGCCCTGGCGTTCAGAGAACCTGCCAGGTGTTGAACCATCAGGAACATGCCCTGATGTTCCAGCCATGTCCAGAGGCGCAGAGCCTCCTGACAAAGGGTCCAAGACCCCACCCCGCCCTGTTTGTTGCAGTACCACATGGCGGTGGTGTTGTCTGTGAACACCTGCACTACCTTCCCTTTGACAGAGGGAAGGAATGCCTTGAGTGCAAGCCGGATCGCCCGGAGCTCCAGAAGGTTGATATGGAGCCGGGACTCCGCCGGAGACCAGAGGCCTCTGATCTCCGCCTCTCCCATGTGACCGCCCCATCCCAGAAGGGACGCGTCCGTCACAACTGTATGCTCTGGCTGGGGAAGGGAGAGGGATCTGCCCATGACCCATTGCCGGTTCGAGAGCCACCACTGCAACTGTTTTGCAGTCCCCTCCGAGATCTGGACGTGATCGGACAGGTTGCCCCGGTGCTGCGTCCACTGGAACTTCAGGTCCCACTGCAGAGCCCGCATATGCCATCTGGCATGAGTGACCAGCAGGATGCAGGAGGCCATGAGGCCCAGCAGCCTCAGGGTCATCCGTACCGAAACCCAGGATAAAGGCTGAAAGATTGGAATCATAGCCTGAATATCCCGGACTCGCCGTTCGGGAGGATAGGCCCGAAACTGCGTCGTGTCCAGAACTGCTCCGATGAAAAGGAGCTGTGGAGAAGGAATTAGATGCGACTTCGGCACATTGATGGAGAACCCCAGCGAGTGCAGGAGTTCGGCCGTAGTCTGGAGGTGGGAGACGACTGCCTGGGACGAGCCCGCCTTCAGCAGCCAGTCGTCGAGGTAGGGGAAGACTGAAACCCCGGCCCGGCGCAGATGAGCTGCGACCACCGCCATCACTTTCGTGAACACCCGAGGGGCACTGGTAAGGCCAAAGGGGAGCACGGTGAACTGAAAATGCTCGGGGCCTACCGTGAACCGAAGGTAACGCCGGTGGGCCGGCAGGACGGGGATGTGGAAATATGCGTCCTGCAAGTCCAACGCTACCAGCCAGTCTCCAGGGTCGAGGGCAGTCAAGACCTGAGCTAGGGTGAGCATCTTGAACTTCTCCTTCCGGAGGAAGCGATTGACGTTCCGGAGGTCCAAGATAGGACGCATGTCCTCCTTGTCCTTTTGGGCACCAGAAAGTAGTGGGAGTAGCAACCACGCCTTACTTCTGGGGTCGGAACATGCTCGATGGCCCTCTTGGTCAAGAGGGCCGTGACTTCCTTCTGTAGAAGCACCAAGTGATCCCCTGACATGCGGTGGAATTGAGGTGGCATGGCTGGGGGTGGTCTCGAAGGGGAGGGAGTAGCCCCTTCGGACAATGTCCAAGACCCACCTGTCCGAGGTGATGGTGCGCCAGTGGGGAAGGTGATGGCGGACCCTGCCCCCTACTGGCGTGCCGTGCACCTGAAAGGAGGGACTAGGAGGGCTTGGAGGCCGCGGACGGGTTGGAGGTGGTGGCCTGACCCGCACGCTGGTTGCCCGATCCGCCACGGCGGAATCCACGTCCTCGGCCACGCGAAGACGCCTGCTGCGCGGGCCGGTGGCTGGGCTGCTGACGTGAAGGGGCGCCCTACCGTGGCCACGATAGGGGCGAAAAGCAGAAGGCAGCGGAGGGCGTGTAGCAGAAAGGCCCAGGGACTTGGCAGTAGCCCGTGAGTCCTTAAAGCGCTCCAACGCATGGTCTGCTTTGGACCCAAAAAGACCGACTCCATCAAAGGGCATGTCCATGAGAGTATTCTGGACATCCCCTGAAAAACCAGTGGTTCTCAGCCAGGCGTGGCGTCGGAGCGCCACCGTCGTTGCAATCGACCTGCCCAGCGAGTCGGCGGTGTCAAGGCCACAACGGATAGTGTATTTGGCCGCATCCCTTCCTTCCGCAATGGCGCGGGAAAGCAGTGCCTGGACCTCCTCAGGGCACTGGGGCAAAACATCCGCCACCGAATCCCACAGAGAGTGGGTATATCGGCCCAAAAGACAAGCGGTGTTAACGGACCGCAAGCCAGCACTGGAGGAAGAAAAACCTTTCTTCCCAAACTGATCCAGGCGTTTGGATTCCCTATCCGGAGGAGCGGTAGGGAAGGCGGTTTGGGAAGCGGAGGCTTGGACAACCAAGCTCTCAGGAGTGGGGTGGACAGAAAGAAACAGGGGTCGCCCGGAGCGGGGCGATGGCGTCGTGACACGTTCCGATCCACAGGAGCCCCTGTGTTGGGCTTGGACCAGGCGCCCAAAAGAACGTCCGTGAGGGCGTCGTTAAACGGCAGCACAGTCTCCGCAGAGGAGGCTGCCGGCTGAAGCACCTCTGTCAAGATGTTAGTCTTGACCGTCAAAGTAGGGAGCTGGAGACGTAAGGCCCCAGCAGCCCTACGCAACACCGTACCAAAATTGGCCCCCTCCTCCGTAGCCACGGGAGGAGACAGCATGCCAGTGTCAGGAGAAGTATCCAGACCACTGGCCTCCCCTAGACTCTCTGTCCAGTCCTCATCATACTGACAGTTGCGTGTCAGAGGGTCATCAGACCCCTCCCAGTCCTCCTGGTCCTCCTCTGGTTCAAAATAAGGAGGAGGAGGGACATTTGGGACCCAAGGTCCCATCGGCGCCGGAGCCGGCGTCGAGCGACGTCGCTCCGGGTCCATGTCCGGAGCCGGAAGGAACTGGGGGACGACGCCGCCCGGAGCCCAGGGCGGCGTCGAGAACGGCACCGGAGACATCGGCGCCGGCGGAGGTGTCGTGAGGTCGACCGGCGTCGATGGGAGTTGCGGAGCCGGGATCGAGGCCGGGGCCGGAGCCGGAGCCGGGATCGAGGCTGGAGGCTCGGGCGACGCCGGGGCCGGAGCCGCCGGCGGCGCCGGATCAACCCCATCAGGGCCCGCGGGGCCCGAAGGCGCACCGGAGGGGCCTGAAGGCCCGAAGAGGCGGGCCATGGCCGACAGGAACTCCTGTACCTTGGCCGGATCCGCCCCCGAACCCGGGAAGGGCGGGTATGACGGGGCGACTCCACAGGCAAGTCCGGGGCCGCGGGGGCGGGGACGGTGCCGGGAGGGGCCTCAGCCGAGTCGCGAGACCGGCGAGGCGAAGTCCGAGAGCGACGATGCCTCTTGGACTTCTTGTGTCGAGACTTACCGGACGAAGAAGACTTCGACGCCGACGACCGGTGTGCACTCCGCGAGCGACCCCTGGACCTCTCACGCGACCGGGGCTTCCGCGGAGCCGAATGCCGGGCCTCGAGGAGCTTTCGAGACCGCTCTCGCAAAGCCTTCGGGTTGAGGGCCTGGCATTCGGGACAAGACTCGGTGTCGTGGCCTCGGCCGAGGCAGAAGAGACACTCCCAATGCGGGTCGGTGACGGACATCATCCGCGCACAGGCGCCGCATCGCTTGAAGCCGGGCATCCCTACGACACCTGAATGGTGGAAAAAGACAGTGAAAAAATCACCAAAAAGTATGGTCAAAAATTGACCAGGGCACTGCTCTTCCCGGATCTGCGCTTACTGGCGCGGAAAAGAAGAACTGACGTCAGCGCGCAGGGGCGGCGTCTAAGTACTGCCCGCGACGTCATCCCGGCGATCACGACGCCGACGACGGACGCGGAGCCGCACGACGCCGCCTACCGACGCGCAAGGGTACTGCTACGCAAAACTTTCCGGATCCAGCCTGACGCCTGGGGATATTCTAAGGTAAGGAATCTATCACTAACGTGTCTCTTTCAGATAAAAGCATTTTTTAAATCAATCACAGAAAAGAACTTAGCTGTGGAAGGAATCATTGTCAAGAGTACGGTAATATCTGGCACGACCGGGAACTGAGGAACAACAATCTTATTGATTTCCCGGAGGTCAATCACAAAACGATAAACATCAGGATGTGAATCAGGGGAATCCAATGGTGCTTTCTTAAGAATAGGAAGAATGGGGCTATTGCATACATTCACCACTGTCTCCTCAACCACCCCTGATGTGATCAGGTCCTGTATAATCTGCATCAAAGCCTGTTCCCCTGCTTGTGATATTTTATACTGGGGAATACGTGGCAGCACAGCATTCTCCTTAACCTTTATGGAAACTGGTGGTATCTGTAACAACCCCACATCCGTATCCCCTGTGGCCCACAATGTGGACGGCACATCTTTGAATTCAACAGGAAGCGGGCATCCTTTGCCAGACACTGTTTTGCACTAACCACGTTAGGTCCGATAGTCATATAAACACCATCTGGAGAACAAGAAATTGTAGGATGTAACTTTTTTAATAGATCCAATCCTAATAAATTTTCACCACAATTCGCCGTTAACAAAAAATGGAGAGTCCACAGTAAAAGGACCAACAGTCAAAGCAAGAGGTTTGGAAATGGGGCTCACGACCGGTACGCCTGAAAAACCTGCCGAAACATTATTACGGCCAGACAGGGCTGCCCCGGGGACCAGCGTATGAGAAACAAAGCTGTTCATTGCACCTGTATCCACCAAACATTTCTGTGCTGAACCATGCAAATCTGCTGTGCCATAAGGACCAAGCTGATGTACAGGAATTTTAGACTGGTCCCTTTCCCTGCCCCTGGCTGTCCTAACCATAGGACATCCCTGAAGCGACATCCATATCATAATCATCATTATAGTACTGCCTTCCCCGGGGGTCATCAAAATAGTTCTGATCAGAACGACCTCCTGAGGATGCATCTGCTTGAGCCTCATCCCGGCCAACCTCATAACGGCCCCTTCCTCGCGAACCTCGCCCGCCAGGAACTGCAAGTTTTCGCAATAAATCTGGGCACTCACTCCGCCAGTGTCCCTCCTTTTTACAATACGCACACTGATTCGGCCCTAGGGGTGCACCACCTCTACCAGCACCCCGTGACCTTTGAGCCGGACCAGTGCCCCGTCCCCTTCCGGACCCTCTTGCAACTTGCTGCAGCAACACCCTCGTTTTCAAATCCTTACTTTTCTTATCCACCTTATCCTTTTCCTCGTTTTCTCGATGTTCATAGTACTGAGCCATACTCGATATCACCGAAGGGCAGGAGGTAGTCCAAGTGCTCTCTGAAGCCTGCAACCGGGCTGCAATCTCCGGAAGCAGATTTGTAACAAACCTATTAACAAACAAACGAATACCACCTTCAATTGACAAATCCTGTCCACTAAAATCCAGGAAAACCCCTTCAAACCTAGTATAAAAATCAGACACACTCTCCTCTTTCTTCTGACGACAAGCCGTTAGCTTATCCCAATCCACCCATCGGGGTGGGATAAGAGAATGCATATATGTGATGATACGAATCGGCAAAGCCAAGATCTCAGCTCTAGGTTTCTCACCGGGCTTTCGCTCCGTATTCCATGCCTTAATCTCCTCCCAAGAACCACCCAATTCCACCCTATGATCCTGCGTATGCACCTGCCTCCATATGTCCACTGGCACCAACAGCCCAAAAAACATCTCTATATCCGCAAGGGTCATAACTGATGAAGAGGCAGCCTCTGTCAACTCTTTATAATACGCCGTAGGGTTTTTTCTTGGATCTGGTAACTAACTTTTAAGGGCCAATACCTCACTTCTTTTCCATGGAGTATAAACCCACTGTTACTGAAAATGAGCCGCCACCCGCTGTTGGACCACCTCATTTCTTTGGTTCCACTGCTCTGGAATCTCAGGATGAAAAATAGGATGTACATCCCTCATCGGAAATTGGGACACACTAACCGGAGTACGATGATGTAATCTTTCTCGATAACTGAGTAGCGTCCCAATATTACCAAGAACTTCCACAGGGGCCATACCAGCTGAATATACACGATTTCGAAAGTCATAAATAATTTGAGGGGCTGTACCTCCAATACACTGTTCCCATTAACTAATCAATGTAGCCGACATATGCTGAAGGGCATGCTGCCCAACAAACGGATCAAAATCTTTCATCACACTCCATATATCCTCCACATTATAAATCGGATTCCGGGCCCACTGTGCTGCCTGATTTGCAACCATCCTTTTCTCCTCTTCACCTACATTAGATCGAGTCAATACCTGCTCCATTCGCTCCCGTATTGCCGCCCAATTCCCTCCATCTGACCCTCGCACTGGTGTCTCAACACTACTCAACACTGCAGATGAAAGACTTGGGGAAGACACAAGAGATACCGACATAGGGGACAGTGTCAACAATGACTGCGTGGTAGGAGTAAGAGAAGGAGGAGAAACGGGAGAAGAAATAGCAGATGCTGCGGGGGTGTCTGCAGTCACCACACTCGCAGCTTGTAGAACCGAAGGGGAGATAGACAAGGCTGGAGCCGAGACTGCTGAGCTCACGGGGAGACTCGAAGAGAGTGGAGGAGCAACGGAAGACTGAGACGACGGAACAACAGGATATATTCTCTGTGGGGCATAGGGAGGTGGGGGACGAGTTTCCAACAGATCCTCCACAAAAGGATCCTCATCCTCTCGACCCACATAAGACTTATTACATTGTAATCGAAACTTCCTATCGGCACACTCAATACCTTTCTCTGTTCTTTATCATAAGCTACAGCTTTCTGCACCACTGTCTGCATTGCTTTCTTCCTAGACGCCTTCTCGGCCCGTATACGCCTCTGTTTAGCTTCCTTCTGCCTTACCTGTAAAGTATCAAACATCGACTGTCTACTTCTTCTAACAAATAATTTGTCCTGTAAATTATTCAATTTTTGTTCGTCAAAAGTACCATCCAGTGGCCACTGAAGCTCGTATATTTGTGCCACAATGTACGAAACATAATAGGGCCAATACCATGCTTCACATACATCTCAAAATTTGGAGTGCCTTCTGGAGGCGCAGGCTGCCGTTCCTCCAGTCAATGCTCCACAGAGCAACAGCGACACCCAAAGCACCACATTTTACTCCAACAAGACATCTTAGCATCAGACACATTCACTATCCACTCAGTCAACACACACACACGCAATAAAAACACGCACACAGACAAAGAGCTCTCAAAAGCAGTCCGTAAACTGCACCAAGACAAGTCAGTCCTCAGACTGCACCAAAACAAGATAGGCTCTAGCCCCAGGCCTTTTCAAAACTAAACCAAATTTAACTAGTGGCCTGGCAGAACGTTCACAAACGCTCCGTATCACAAGGGTCCACCGACACACCAAGTTAATCAAGACGGCGCCGCTCTTACCAGAGATCACAATGAACTCACCTGGTGCACACAGGTCAAACAAGATTATTCTCCACTGCCGACTCTTCAGACCAAACGGTCAGATCCAAGGGTTTCACCTTCTCAGGACCCCAGCCAAGATGACCACTAGACGAGGAGCCGCCCGATCAGACAGGCGGGGCAGCCGCGAGAACCAAGCTCTATCATATGGGGATCCCCGATCCGGCCATCCGATCAGACGCAACCCCGACCCCACAGCCCGACTACGGGCGGGATGGGCCACCTGGTGGAGTCCCTGTTCGGACGTCAACTGAAGGAAGTGACCCAACTAGGGCCACCCGGGTCACTCTCGACCTCCTCTAGCCTTCCATTCAATGAAGAGTCGATGATGCAGTAGAGAACACAAGCAGACTAGTTTATTCACAAGGTACACTGCAGTGGAGTCCAGTCTGACCAGCCTCCTATGATGGCTGACGAGGAGCCCACAAAGACCCGCCTACTATGGAAAAATACTGGTAGCTGTCGAAATACAATGGGGGTACAGAGCACAAGTTTCGATTCCGCAGCCTGGTACAAGTTATCTACTGCCCAAGGTCGTCTGGCTTATCCTCCCTACTAGACAGGTGGGAGAAGGCCTTCATGTAATAGAAAAGGCATGCGTTAATGAGCAAGATTCAACATTGAAGAAACAAAACTTAGCAAGGGTCATCTCTCGTAAATGATTAAGTAACAGTTTCGATTATAATACAAAATGGCGTCTTCGAGAGCTAAAATGGTGGCACAGATGTCAACATAACTAACATAACGTCTGCATTTTCTAATTACGTTTGCACACAAAGAGAATACTAATGAATTAGCTATATAAATGCTAACACAACATCGAATAAAATGCGAATAATATAGTACTAATGCATTTCAATTCTAACAACGGCTTGGGCAGTCTGTGTGGGACGGTGGCAGGGGTAGGGCTCACGTGGTTGGAAACCCCTTCCGTTGCCACGAAAGGGGCGAAAGGAAGACTAGCCACGAGGAGTGGAGGAAAGGCCCAAGGACCTGGCCGTAGCACGAGAGTCCTTGAACCTGACCAGGGACGAGTCTGCCTTTTCCCCAAAAAGGCGGGTTCCATCAAAGGGCATGTTCATTAAATTAGCTTGGACATCGCCCGAGAAGCCAGTGGTACGAAGGCAGGTGTGGCGTCTCAGGGCCACCATCGTTGAAATCGATCTGCGCAGCGAATCAATTGTATCTAACCCACACCGTATGGCGAATTTTGCTGCATCCCTCCCGTCTTTGACAGCTTGGGAGAGCACAGGCCGGGCCTCCTCCGGGACTTGTGGCAGCATTTCTCCCATTCCCTTTGGAATGGCCCAATAATCATGCGGTATTCACCGATTGCAATGCAAGGCTGGAGGAAGAAAACATCTTCTTCCCAAATGAATCCCACCTCTTGGATTTCCTATCCGGAGGGGCGGAAGGGAATGCGCCTCGGGACGTAGAGGCCTGCACCACCAAACTCTCTGGGGTGGGGTGTTGGCCGAGGAACTTTGGATCGCCAGGAGCTGGGTGATGGCGGCGTGCAATCGTCCTATTCACAGGAGCCCCTGTGCTAGGTTTAGACAAAGTTCCTAGAAGGACGTCCGTAAGTGCCTCATTAAAGGGCACCAGGGGTTCAGAAGTGGTAGCTCTGGGTTGAAGCACCTCAGTCAGGAGATTAGTCCTGATTTGCACGGAGGGCAGCTCCAGTCCGAGGACCTCAGCTGCCCTATTTACCACCATGGCATAGGACGCTCTCTCCTCCATAGCCACCGTAGGAGGAGAGAGCATGCCAGTATCTGGGGAAGTATCCAGATCACTGGCCTCCCCAAGTTCCCTATACCAGTACAAATTCTCCTCAGAGATATCCTGGTTCTCAAGAGGGTCCCCAGACCCCTCCCATTCCTCTCCTGAGCCTAGCACGTCTTCAAAGTGCTCAGGCGACAACATAGAACCTCTGGGAATCGGCGTCGATTGACGCCGTTTCGGCTCCGTGTCATCAGAGATGAGGAGGGGGCTTGCGCCACCGACAGGCATCGGCGACGTCATAGGCACCGACTTCGGCTTTGACTCCGGGGAAGGTCGCGTTGGCACGACCGGTGTCGAACCGGATCTGGGATCAGATCCCTGAGGCCCCACCGGTGTCGTGGCCGGAGCCAACAGCGTCAAACCCAATGGGGCCCCTTCCAACTCCGCGGGCCCCGAAGGCTTTCCAGCGGGATCGTTACGCTCAAATACACGGCGCATGGCCTTGCAAAGTTCTTTCATTTGAGCGGGAGTCGCTCAGGCTCACGGAAAGGGGGGGAGGCACGAAGTCGACTCTGGCTCTGGCTCCGCAGAACCGGGCCTAGAGCGTCGGTGCTCCTTACCTCGCTCGACAACGGACGCCAGTTGAGGTGAAGGCGAAGTCCGCTAGGAATTCTTCTTTTTCTTGTGCCTCTTCCCCGAGTGTCCCGAGGACCTCGAATGGGAGGAAGAGGACTTAGGGCTCCGGGAGCGGTCCCGCGACCTCCTCTTCTTCGAATGGGACCTTGACCCCCTCTGAGTCTCGCTTGACGGTGTCGACTGCCGGGCCGCGAGTAACTTCATTGCTCGCTCCCTCAAGGTCTTCGGAGCCATCGCCAGACAGTCCGAACACGACTTCGTATCGTGGTCGCGCTCGAGACACGACAGACATACGTGGTGGGGATCGGTAACCGACATCATGTGGGAACAAATCCCATATGGTTTGAAACCTGTCTTCCTCGAAGACATCTCCTGCACACGAAGTCGATTCCAAAAATCTCGACAAAAGTCAAGAAAAAGCCTGCCAAAAAGCGACAGATGGGTAGCTCTTCTCGGATCGGTGCTTAAATGGCGCAGAAAGAAAAGAACTGGCGTCCGCGCGCCTGGGTGGCGCCTATATAGGCACCGCGACGTCATAACCAATGCTGCCGACGACGTCACCCGGAGCCGAATGGAGCCACCCGACGTTGCACGCAAGGGGTATTGCTCAGCAAAAGTTTCCGGATCAAGCCTGACGCCTGGGAAATTCAAAGGTAAGGAATCTGCAGCTAGAAGTCTCTATCAGATACAGCTTTAGGCCTATATGAGGAGAGCTGGGTGGCGTCCCTGACAGGTTTGAGCAAGAGAACTAGATGAGACTCTTGAAGAGAAGCTGGGAGTGAACCCGTGGTAAGGGTCTCATTATAAATTCGAACCAATTTGGGGGCGAGTAAGGCAGAGAAACAGTCATAATATTCTAGGCCATCTCAACCAGGGCTCTTATTACGGACAAAATTATGTATTGCCCTCTTCACTTCATCCACGCTGATCAAGCCGTCAAGCTCCTCATGTACAATGGCGGTGATGGTTGGTAAGGTAAGGTATCTAATAATCGCCAAATGGCCTCCGGGGGCGTGGCAGGTAATGCACGATATAATAGAGTGAAATAGGAGCTGAACCCTGGCCCCCCCATCCTGTGCAATCTCCGTGATTGGTGGAGATTGTACCTCTTGATGAACAAGCCATGGGAGTAGGCATCCAGGTGTGTCACCCATTGCATGAATTCGAGTGGTGTATTGCGCATAATGATAACAGCGGAGACACTCTATCAGTGTAGCATGATGCGCTGTAGCGTCACTCAGGGCAAAGCAGGTTGTCGCATCTGGGGGGTGATGATTGTCTAAGGTTTTTACTTCCACCTCAGTGGCCTTCAATTCTCAGACCAACTCTCTACATACCCCAGCTACATTTTGCTTGCAAAAGCCACTGGTTACAAAACCTTAAAAGAGTCCCAATCTATAGCGCGGCTTGTAGCGGTGGCATGAATATCTGCAAAGTAGTGGATAATATGTGCACGCTACGATTCACGGAAGACTGCCTCAACCAATGTGTCTTTTGAGAGCCGCCAGGTAGGGACGGGTGATGTGGCACACCCCATCTAATGTTTGCAATGTGGGCAGCGTGATCAGATATCACCCGCCCCAGATAGTCAGAACGTGCTAGTCGCGGGATAAGGTCCGGAGGGTAGAGAAAATGGTCTAGTCAGACAAATAGGTCATGTGGGGCAGAGAAGTGGGAATATAGACACTAGTGTGGATTATGAAGGGACCACTGCTTGGTCCACTGCCAGAATCGTCGCGAGTGCTGACAAGCTGGGGCACTGAGAAGGGGGTGGTATCGAACAAGAGAAAGATCCAGGACATTATTATAGTCCCCTCCTAGTAACCATGGGTTACCCAACCGTTGGACAAGGATCCAGGATAGGGCAGTCCAAAAGGCTTCTTGCTCTGTGTTTGGGGCGTATATACATCCCAAAATGACTGGTTCACCATCTAGCCGGCCTTCCACAAACACATATCTTCCTTCCTTATCAATTGCCATTCCAAGGGTCTGAAAAGGTGTCCCTGGACGGATCCATAACAAGGTTCCTCGTGCATAAGCGGAGTACATTGTACCATAAATGTGGCCTCTCCAGCTCTTGCTAAGCGGCTGAAGTTCACTGTTGATAAGATGAGTCTCTTGCCGGAAGCAAATGTGCCCCTGCTGTCGTTTGATGTATGTGTATACAGAGTATTGACGGTGTGCTGAGTGCATCCCCGTACATTTAGGGTCAAGAATCTAATATTACAGTGACGATCCTTGTTGTCATGTGATTTGTGTATAGGGTAAACAGCCCCCCACTCCGGACACCCCGCGTTCATTCAGGAAAGAAATTCTGCATCGCTCGTACCTTGTAGGTATTAACAATGGGGTATGACCAATAACGTTCAAACAGAAACCAAAGCCTGCAACCAATGGCTGCATGCATTAACATGTGCTCTAAAGGCTCACTCTTAAACTAAGGGAAGTGACAAAGCACTGTGTAGTGGCAAGTGTCCAAAGGGAGGGGTAATGGCCAGCAGGTCCGCAAAGTGTATCATGCTGCATGTGTATGAGCTGTCAAGCCATTGTTAGTCCAACAATGGTATCTGTGTTTTCAGTGGGCGCTGATGCAGTAGGTACCCAACAACTAGGGTGTCAACGCAAGTCCACTGCTGTCTACGGTGTGACAACTGGTCCGACCAGAAGACCCCCGGGCCCGAACCCGTTGAGGCCTTGTCGTCGACACTCGCTGTTGAACTCGAGTCTGTATCGTGTGAAGGCGAGGGGTGACGTAAGGCGTAGGCAGCCTCTATGGCTAATTTTTGGTTCTGTCGGAACTCACTTGGGGAGGAAACTCTGGGAGCATCTCTGGGCTTACCGCACCTTCCGCCTCACCGACCGCTTCGACGCCCAAGTCACAGTGTCTGTCTAGCAGCCACCGGGGGTGATGGCTCCCCTTAAAGTGGGTTTCAACCCAGCCCCAGGCTGATTCCTGATCCATGAAGAAATGAGATCGCTGTTCATGCACAATCCGTAATTTTGCCAGGATCATCAGAGAATATTGAACATTCAGGTTTTGAAGGTGCTGATTCACTGAGAGGAAAGTGGAGTGTGGTCGTTGAGTCAACAGGGTATAGTCGGGGAAAATAGGGACCTGACTATTCTCAAACTTGAGGGAGGCAGCATGTCTGGCGGTCATTAGTATTGAATCCCTACCTTTATAGTGAGCCAGTTGGATGGGGAGGAGACCCTGGCCGAGGCCTGCGAACCGGCACTCAATGCGCCCTTTCCATGGAGAAGTGAGGGGAGAGTGTCAGCATTGGAGTGAAAGGCTTCACCCAGTACTCAAGAAAGTCAATCATAGTTCGGGAACCCTCTGGCATGCCCACCACATGGATATTGTTTCTTCGGGCTCTTCCTTCAGCATCCTCTAACCAGTACTGCAGTTGCTGCATTCTGTACAATTGGTCGCGAGAGGTCTTTACCTGGTCTGTCAGCTGCGGTGCCATATCTGGGATATTGTGTTCAGTTTCAGTGACTCTGGTGGCCAGCTTCCATTGATCCGCCCGGAGGAGGTCAAACTCCACCCGTATCTCTTCAATTCGTGATTCCACTGAAGAGCGTAAAGTTTCTATGGCTTGTAATATTGCATCCAACTTGTCAGAGTCTTGTATTGACTGGCTCGGCGGGGCCCCTGGTCATGAAAGTCTGGTGAGCGTGGTGTGGGGGAAGGTGGGCGGGACTGGCCTCTGTGTGCTTTAACTCTGCCCATGGTGGTAGTTAGTGTGGTGTACCAACCTCAAACTCAAAAGTGGTATGCCTGTTACTGCTTAAAAATATTAATGTTCACAATTGCTGATGTAAATCTTGTAGTACAATAGTCACAGCTGGAGTGGTGTTTTTTAATTTTTCCTAAATATAAACTTTGGTGGATTTGCAACATTAGGAACTCAAACTATAAGTCAGGACCATAGCAGGGGAGAATGCATCATTTCATATTTTAATATGTCTTGACTTTTCAGGAAGGGCTTCACCTGTTACACATTTAAATATGTCTTGACTTTTCAGGCAGGCAGGACTTCAACAGAGTCAGGCTATTGCTTCAAAGCAAGCTAAGATTACAAGTCATGTATTGTTACACATTAAATGTCTTGACTCTTCAGGCAGGCAGTCAGGGCTTCACCAGAGTCAGTCTAGTGTTTCAAAGCAGGCTAAGCATCCATTAGATCCGCCTATCGGCTCAACACAAAATGGCTGGGGTCCGTTAGGCCCAATTTTCAGCCTCCTAATCTGACGGCAGCAGGCAGTTGCAGGCGAAGCGCTCGCTAGGCCTGCATTCCAGCCTCCCGTTGAAATGACGGCAGACACAGCGTCCAAGAGTAAGCTCACCAGGATCAACGAAGACAGATTAAGTCTCGTCCGGCACCACACTGTAGCAAGTTGAGATCCACAGGTGGCCCAGCCAAGCTCGCTATCCACACCTCTGCGTGCATTGGCCCCATGCCCCGTACCAGCGTGGTCCGATTCAGCTCCCACGGGAAGCCCAGCCCGGCTCCTGTGGGAGGAAACACAGGCAGTCAGGGCTTCTTGAAAGGCCCCTGCGGCATTTGACGGTCCTTCACAGGCCTCCCCCTCATCTTAGCAGGATAAAAGTTAGATTACTGCGCCCACTGGACTGAGGAAATTTAGTTTACTTCTGCCATCTTGCTTCGGACCGATGACACTTCGAGAAAGAACTGTTTGATAAATTGTATCAAACTGAGGGGTTTGAGGAATTAAAAGGGTAAGGGTTTTGTGGGGAAAGGAAGAAGATCTACAGCATAGAGCGGGGAGGTGTGACTGGGGTTGAAGGTAGAGGGGATTTAGAGACCTTAGAATTTGGGCTGGAGTGGGTTTTTAGTGCCTTGTTTTTAAGCAGTAGAGTTTTAAAGAACTCACTGAAGGACTGAGGATCATTTTTTGAGGCTTGAATCATGATTTTGCAATTGTTACACATTGTGATGCTAACTTTGGCATTGAAGGAAGTACATGGCATTATGTTAAGCTTCTTGCCATATGGGACATTTGATGTGTGGGAGACGGTAAGGGTGGAGCTGAACGTCTCCAGCCAGAGTGGAAAGTCCGAGGGGAAGAATAGCAGTTCAGTTTTATTTGTGCCTTTTCTGGGGTAGCAGGATTGGTCAGGGTTGAGGTGTTTTGTGAATGATTCTAGGAGGCTATACTTGGCATTCTTCAATTGATTTGGCGGGTATATTATTCTGTGGGAGTTTTGATCTGTTCTCACCTGATGAGTGGAAGTGGGTGGGTGTCTGATGACTGGCATGTCAAAAGGAGTAGAGAAGATGACGGGGAAAAGAAGAAAGGAGCAGCCAAATTAGAGGAGAACACAAGACCGACTGGGGCAGGTGGCCCTTTTTACATGAGAAGAAGAGAAAGCGTGGTGTGTTGGGAGCTCTTAGGGTCCCTTAAGGTAGAAGGAGTAAGTAGCAATCCTTAGGAGATTGGGGGTTGCAGATGGATAGGGGAGGTGGGATATGAGTATTTGAAAGCAAACAGATGGTGGAAAAGGGAGGAGATCAGTGTTTCCTTGTAGAGATATATATATATAGGTGTGCATGTTGATTCCGTTGCCACCTATCCCAGAGAAAAATACTGGTCATTTGTTCACGTTTTAAGATTCTGCATTGGCCTGGACATGATACGTAAATAAGACTTTATATGAAATTGTCTCTATTCATTTTGAACAAGGCCTTTCTGTCTTTGTTTACTTTATTATTCAGTCAGTGATCATTAAGGTGGCTGTGCAGAACAAGTTACTTACTTTCGGTAATGCATTATCTGGTTGAGACACAGTCTAGCCATAGATTCCTTAAACTCTCTAATTCTCCCCAGGTGCCAGACTCGATCTGGGAATTTTTCAGCAGTACCTCTGCGCACCGGGGAATGGCGTCGTATGACTCCGTGATGACGTCGACTCCGGGTGTGATGTCAGTGCAGTCATATATGTCCCCTCCGGTGCGCGGATGTCAGTTTCTTCTATAGAAACTGGCTGTGGAATCAGTGTGCCAAAAAAGATCAATGTATCTTTGAAACAATAGCTGGAAACAGAAATGAATGGTATGGTAATACCAAGTCAAAATCTACAATGTAAGACCAAATGGTTCGTTGAATCACACAACTACATAAAACCGTGATCACTGGTGTACAAAACCAGTGCTGAAAAAGGGTATAATCCTTACACCCAGACATGGCCTATAAAGAAAGTTGAAATGGTTAGACAAAGCACATAGCTACTTCAAACACTGACCATGGTGTATAAACCAGGGTTGTTAGGAATACCTCTTACACTACAGATCATTCACAGAGCGGGAGGATGGGTAGGGTATTAAGGAATCTGCCACTAGACTAAGTGTTTACCAGGTAATGCGTTACCGAAGGTAAGTAACTTGTTCATCTGATAGAGACATCTAGCCGCAGATTCCTTAACTTTTGAATTAAATATCATAGCTATACCCACCCGGAGGAGGGTCTGCAAACAAATCCTACAAAGGTTCCCAGAGGAAACAAGCAGGTTGAAATTAACAATAAACCAGACGTACATAGGAATTAAATGAAAAAGAACACGAGCGCCTTATAAAACCTGTGGCTAGGACCACAGGCAAAGTAATTAAAAACAAACCTACAGGCACAGAAAAAACGATGCCCAAAGGGGAGCGGGATAACACTGTGTAAGAGAACAGCAGTCAACAGTAGGACAGTAGTACATGACCCCTAAACGGTAATAGAAAGGCCAAAGGCAATAGCGAATGCCATGTAAACTACCGTTTACTACACCAGTAAGGAAGTATTTGAAGAAACTTATAAAAAAGAGTTTCCAGAGCACATCTACATTAGAGCCTTGATGAATAAACGCATTCATCGTAAGGTCGGAAAGACCAAACCAAGTACAGGGACTGATGCAACTTAAAGTGCATCCTTGGAGAAAAAGTCATTAAATAAAATGACCACTACAAGGGTCCCACAATGTAAAGAACCAGTAGAGACAGAAAGATGGCAATTATCCAGATATGAATATGCCATAAATAATGAACAAACAATGCCCAAATCTATATAGCTCATATTCTACATACATAGATCCATACTCATAACACACACACACATACCTATACCTATATATACAGGATATGACATACAGTCACAGATAAAACGTATTGTATATAGCAAAGCTATATCTAAATATGCACAACACAGATACCTTACACCTGTGTGTACTCCAATACCCTAGGTGACTTAGCATTAAGGTAATGCAAACTGTTCAAACGTATCCTGAGAGACTGTTACTATCATCAGCCTAAAAGAAAACAAAGGAAAATGAAACCTTGTCAACAGCAAACACTTACGACCATACTTGGCACAATAGGTCATAATGAAGTACACCTCAACCCATGGAAATCTCAAAAGGGATATCCAGTTGTAATCTTTCACCGCAAGGTATACCAGACAGAAGCAAAATCTGACATAAATCAGACGAGGGCTCATATATACACACAGATCTGAATCCTAAAATGACTGTAAATCACAAAAAGAGCAATTGCTGATTAGAGAAAGCAAATTTCCCCAAAGAGATAGAGGACATCCGATCTCTTGACAGGAAAAGTGCAACTACACCAGCACATCAAAGAAAAGGAAAGGAAAACTCAGGATGTTCTTAAAGAAGAAAGAACCATAAAGGTGAACATTCTCTTTAACAAAAGAAGAAATCCTCCCAGAAAATACTGGACATGGCCATAAATGCCAACCCCATAGGGTCAAAAAATATTCTGACATTGCATTCCAGATAACATAACAGGCAGCGGTCGTGGAACAACCATGTTCCCAGAATAAAAGTAGGCCATAGAACCTCCATAAATAGAGGTAAGCGTTAGTAACACAATCATTCAGAAAAATACAAAATAGAGCCCTTAAACCTGCATATATAATGTCTCTAAGAAAGAGGGACAAACCCCATGCGCAGGCAAGGAACACACAACGTGATAAAGTTGGCATAAACCCCCCACAGGGTAGCCTCACCTTTGCAAAAACCACCTAATGCAAAAGCAATCCATGCACCCTCTGAATCCAAAGCAAAGTGCCCCCGCCAAAACTGGTGAAAAGGACTGCAGTCAAATGAAGGACCGATCAAACAAGAATGTCCTAGTGGAAATCTTGGTCAAAACAGACACAAAATTGCACTGAAGTGAAAATTCAGAGTAGGTGTAAAGAATAAGCATACTATGTGTCTAAAAGGTCTCTGTGGTATCTTTATCTTTGCCATGCATTCTCCTCTTAGTGCTATGTCCCCTGCTACTCAGCCAGAGTGACTGTGATGTAATTGGAATGCTGGTGTGTGCATGGTTTGAGAGAGTGGCAGTTGAATGCGTGGGCTTAGCACCAAGGATGCTGCTCCCGGTGGGGCTTCTGTCATACCTACTATACCTGTAACATGAGATATGGATAAACCTGATCCTGTTTCACCTTATTACTGGCTAGCCTGCATCTTCATTTATCACAATGGTGATGAGCGGAGAAAGGACCCAGTGTGAAGAAAAGGCTACTGCTGGAACAGGAGATTAATAAGATTGTAACTGAAGGACAATTGAAACATTACAAGAAACTAAGGGAAGCTTCTACTTTAACAAAAAAAAATGCACCTTGAAGGTAATGAAAGGCCCAAAAGCCCCACCAGTGTCTCTCAACAACTGACAGCCTGCAGTCTGGGGCGTTCAACCTTCTTTTCATCTATTCAAGTACCAAATAATGTGACTGCTGAACTTCTGATTTATGAGACAATGCCAAGAAATCTAACCTGTTTTTCAGCAGTGAGTCAGCACCTGCAGTGCTTCACCACATGAATTCCTATTAATTAAATTTCTGCTGATTGTGTCCTGATGGAGCATGATTATTTAAGTATGATTCTGCTTGGTCAAATCCTGCTCATTGTGTGTGAATTACTAAACGTACTTAAGAAACCTGACTAACATTTGCCTTGTTATACACTGAGAGTTTAAAAACTGCGGGGCAGATTTACAAGCCCCTTGCACCACCGGTGCGTCACATTTTGTGACGTACCGGTGGCGCATTTTACTGCTCCATATTTACAAGGAAAGGAAAAGCCACCCTGCGTGACGTTTCCTGTCCTTGTAAATATGGCCCCTTTGCACGCAGCACTTTGCGTGAAAGGGGTGTTCCATGGGTGTTGCTGTGGGTGTTCCCACGCAACACCCATGGAACCAGACACATTTCCAGATTTACGAGGAATCGTAAATCTGGAAATGCGTGTGAATGCTACGCCTCCCCAGGGGAGGCGTAGGGAGGCGCAACGAGGAGAAATGTATTCATTTCTCCTCGTTTTCTTTTCCTCTTTCTATGCGTGCTGCATTCTGCAGCACACACAGAAAGAGGAAATCACCTCTAATGATTGTTTATGTACAGGAAGGGTTCCCTTCCTGCACATAAATAATCATTGAAACAATGACGTTTTTCAACTTCTATGTGTGCTAATGCAGCACACATAGAAGTTGAAAAACGGCATTTCAGATTGTTTTTGTGCAGGAAGGGAACCCTTCCTGAACAAAAACAATCTCCCCACGACGCAGGCATCCTTGCACCACAGTGCAAGGGTGCCTGCGCATGGCAGCAGTTTGTGCGCCAGCGCAGGGGGAAGCACAGAGATGCGACATATTGTTGGAAATATGTCGCATCCCTGTGCTTTGAAAGTGACTCAGTGCGGCGCAGCCAAATGGCCTGCGTTCAGCACTGAGTCACTTTCTTGTAAATCTGCCCCTGCATCGTTAAAGCATGCAGAAGGGTCGCAAACTGGTATGAGATCGAGTTATTCGTGACAGAGAGAGAAGAGAACTTAATAATGTGTTATGATAATAATGAAAAGTAATAAATACAGTTTGTGCTTTAGCGAGTAATGTTTGAAAAGAAATACATTAATGAAAAGTTTCCTGCTAAAATGTTTTCTTTCAACACCTAAAATCTGAAACGGCAGAATGTTGTTTTTCTTATTTAATGAAATATGAGAAGAAATTAGACAGTACTTGCAAGAGCATTACTTTCTTATGCATTTATATTTTTCTCCAAAATGCCTCATTGTTAGTATGCTTTTCTAAAAAGAAAATAGTGATTTTGTGTGGTTTTCCATGTAGGCCTCAAAATGTATTTTGACTTTCCATTGCAGTCCTCAGAAATGTATTTTGTCCTTCATTATTTCTTTCAATGTACTAGAAAGGCTGACTCGATTACTTAGCAGCGAATGTTATCACTGAAGTTTCTTTCCTACAGTTGAATGTTCACTTGCTGCGCATAAAAAAGTGACAACCTTGTTGCAAGCCAACTCGGAAGACAATGATGTTACGTGAGGGTTCCGGATGATTTGGGCTGAAGAATGATCATTCCACGATCACACCATAAAACCTAACCAATAGAATCCGTACAAACTGTGCAAAGAATACTTTGTGGGCAGGTACAAAGAACATTTGAGGTGTAATAGCCCTGTGGGAAAAGGATTTGTGCTGGCTATTTCTCTTGCAATTCCTGGGTGTGACATGCTGTCGGTCTGAACTCTGATTTCCTTTGAACTGAACTCTCCTGATTTTCCCCTGCACTTCATCGGCTGGTGAAGTTAAGCAGGCTAAACCTTTCGGCTGAAGGGTTGACTACTCAGGCTATTGCACGCTGTGTTCTAGACTATCTTGCGTCACGGTCCTGATAAATCTACAACCTACTTTGGGTCGTATGATTCCTGAATTGCATACTGTATTTTTGTTTTTTCTCTCTCTCTCTCCTCTCGCCAGGCATTGATTTATGATGTTTTTTTGTTTTAAATTGTGATAGAACTGTGATTTACCTGTATACATTTGAATAACCAAGTATTAAATGAATTCTAATGTTTTTTCGCATATGACCATTTCATCTTGAAGTTTAGATAAAGGTACCTTGATAAGTATTCCGAGTTTGTCTTCATTATTGATGTTATTATTGACAGTGTATGGTTTTTGATTATTGTTGTTTGATAGGCATTTCTTCATTACAGGTCCGCATGAAGGTGTGTTTTCCGTCTCTAATTATCTGAGTCTTACAAAGATCTATCGGAGGACCTCATGAATTTTAAGTGATCATAGAGTTTCAATGGGCCCAAACTCTGTGTTGTTGAGAACTGGTTATTATGGTGTGGTGAGTAATCACTGGTTTACGGGTACAATTTTACACCGCTTCCACTGGATCAGTCCATAGCTCCTTGGCGCAGTGCAACAAAAGAGGAGATTCAGCCTAATACCGTCAAAATTCTGAGCGTTTGTCTTGATTAATCTGGAGCTGTATGCAGTATTACTGTGACTGGTATTATGATTTACAGCAGTGTTTCCCAAACTGTGGGGGTCAGCGACACATTCCCAGGGGGTCCGCAGACAGCAGTTTTAAAAGCACTGCAAAGTTCCTTGTATAATTAGCAGTTTTCGAGGAACAATAAAAGTGTCAAAATAACGCCAGTGATTAATGTACCTGCTAGAGAGAGACGAGAGTTTTGTCCAGTGGCAGCTTTGACTTATCTAATGTAGCACAGAGGGTTAATATGCCTACTGCAAAGAACGTGTACCATGCATTTTAAAAAACAGTATTTTATGTGCATAGGTCAGTGGATTACTGCTTTTGTCTAAGAGAAACTTTTGTTACTCTGCAGTTCATAAGTGACAATCGTAATCTAGCACAGTGACCTATAAACTGTCATCAAAGAGCTGCTTGCAAACTGCATGGTACAAGTTAGTAACTAATGTTTTGTCCCACTCTTTCATTATCCTGATGCTGCTAAAACGGTTTATTTGGGTGGAAATACATTTTTATTGTTAAAGTCAATGCTAACCACTGTGTTATGTTCTGAATCCTGAGTTTGTGCTTCTCAAGACCAAGCACTCTTTAAAAATGCCTACCAGTATGAATGACATGTGAATCCTACACCTTGTAGTCCCCTTTGCCTTATGTAACATTTTCTATACATTAATTTACACGTATGATTCATTGTCTTTATATGTATGTGATGTAAAGTGCTCTGACATCCTACAATGGTATGAGAGATGCTATAAAACAAATGAAATTAATGTGACAGAGGGGCTATGGAGAGATGAGAGGCACTGTTGGAGGGTGATAATAAGGGAATCATTGAAGAACCCCAACAAAGATTGTCGTATCCTGGTTCATAGTAAGGTCATCATTTACTATTCTTTAAAAGCTAATACAATTCAATATATAATGATAAATGTGTTGTAGAATGCACCATTGTTTCCTAAATTTTCTTGGGGGGAGAGCCTCCCAAAGCCCCCTTTGTAGTGGTCAGGCTCACTCACTGCACTTGGTGTGCACCGTATGGGGACTGGTCTGAAAACATTTGCCAGAGCTGCTTTGGGTTTCCAGTCTGGCCCTGGCAGGAGCAGGTGCCTCGTACTGTGAAATAAAACCAACCATTTAAAAGTTAGTCACGGAGATGCAGCACCAACCTTCCCATTAAAATGTTTTGTTTTTTGCAAATTCTTTCAAGATAAAATACTAAAATCCTTAGTAATTCGAGTATTTGTTTTGTGTGCACACGTGTGTTTATTTTTTTTAAATTACTGTTTTAATGTTTAAAATGTAAATCATACAAATTGCATGGGGGTCCCCGGCTTCCAGTGGTGACTCAATGGGGGTCCTCAGAAATCACATTTTAGGAACCACTGATTACAGCATTTCGTTGTGTTGAAAAACATGCTGGTGAGGCTCGAATCTGCAACATCTGAAGATGGTGAACAGTCCTGCCAAGTATCACGCATCAGGCGTTAGACTAACGCATTTCAGTGTGGTACTCCGCATTACCGCACTGAAATGCATTGTCACGCATAATGCATAGTGTCTTAGCTGTCCCTGAAGCGCTGCCTGGCTGTAAAAACTGTTAAGTGTGGCAGCTGGCAGCGCACCGGGCGCGCGCTGCTCTCGCAGGCTTCTGGGGCTCGCTGCTGGCAGGTTTACACTCACACTGCTACAATGTATTATTGTGATTCCCTGCGGTGCGGCTCTCACAGACTGACAGCTCAGTCAGGTTGTGCTACAGGCCGGCACCGCAGGAGAACGTCACATCCTGCTGCTAGAGCGGGAAGTTTGTGGAGGAAAGCGGCAGCTGGCTAGTGGTTTGCGGGCGGCACCTCAAATTTATTTAATTATGGCACTTGCAGTGTTGCGCTGCCTGCTGCAGAAAACCCGAACTAGCCACTCCCGGGCCGCCGTGTGCTGTCAGCCGCTTTGTTTACCTTCCGTTCCCCCCCCAATTCAATAATACCGGAGCGCAGCCGAGGGAGTCGGAGAGGAGTGAGTTACCCGGTTGCAGCAGCTGCCAGGACAGAGTCTGCGTGTCACTGGACAGCCCGCCCGGGACTCACTGGACAGCCTGTAGGGTGACTATCACTGAGGCGAGCGGGTAAACCCGAATTATCACAGCCCGCGGTGGTTCGTGGCCTTAGTGAGCCTGCAACCAATGCCTTGCAGAGAGTCGCTGCCTCAGCAATTATTGGAGCGCCACCGCCACACTCCTCCAGACTCTACAGCCGTGGCCCAAGTAAGTACCAGCCTCTGTGTTTTCAGTTTAACACTATGAATGGCAGTGCTTGATCAGGCAGCTGCAGCCTGCAGTCAGTGCCTGCCGGTGTTAGTACTCTAAGGTGACACTGCGAGATGTTTATAATTTCAAATATCCTCCTGGCCTGGGCCCCCAGTAAACATTTGAAGTGTTTGCATTGATCAAATGGAGCCGATGTGGGTAAGATTGCAATAAATCATAATCTTACTAGTCGCTTCCCTGATCCGCACGTGATTTCTCTGTAAGCATTGCTGAAGATGGTATCCAATTGTAAAATCTACCCCCGTTTCCTTCTCCCTCAGGCCCTTTACTAGTAGTTTCCATATCAGTGACATCACATGAGTATCTTCAGTTACTCTCGTTAGTAGCTTTTCAAAGCCTGTGTGTGGATGGGCAGCTGCCACATTGATCTATTTCTGCAGTCTCTCTTTACTTGTTCAAAGGATTTTAAACCATCACGATGCCTAAAGGCATCTCTGTCTACTCCCTAAGGGGGCTAGAAGTTTCATGACCCCTACATGTTCTCCTATTGTGTACAATATTGTGTACAATATTTGCAGTTTGTCCTAGTTATGGGGGAGCGTGCTAAGTTGGTGGTCCTAAATTTTCGTTTTTGCCACAGAATTTCCCAGAGGTAGCCCCCTGCGAAATGATGGACAATAAAGCAACATTTGTGCTCTTATTCTGACCTACACCATTCTAATAGGAAGTGCAATTGTCGCTTAATAATAGGTCTTAAAACTTGGAATCTCCAACCCTCCTTTTGTCACTGACTGGTAGGTGTGCTTTTCTGCTATTCTAGAATTTTTAACCCTATGTACTAAATCCAGACATGCCTGTTGTAGTTCCCTCAGGATATCCGGGTCAATCTTAATGGGAATTGCCTGGAAAACAAACAACACTTATGGCAACACATTCATCCTAATAAAGGCTGTACTTCCCTGACACAAGAGAGTACCACCATAACAGCTTTGTAGATTTCTTTACTATCTAATGGTCTTGCTAGTAATTTTGAAGTGGGAGTGTATAGCTACCAGGTTTTCAGTCTGCCTGTGAGTGACATTTCCATGTTTTTTGGTGTGCTTATGTGTGACGTTTGATGCTGTTTGAGTGACATTTTATCGCAAATTGAACAAAGTATTTATGCCCTGAACTCTTCTCTTGCCCTCCACGTGTGTTATGAGTGCAGGGGCTGGGCTGCAGTGCCTGGTGTTCATCCCAGGCGAGTGGAGCAGCCTTTCAAGGGCATTGATGTGACCCACCTGCTGTGAGGCTCCGTGCAGGTATATACTATGCTATGAAACTTGCTTTTTAGGCTAGTGCGTGGTCATGAATGGTCAGATCAATGAGATCATCTTCTGTGTAGCCGCAGTGCCTGCCTTCCCTCTGTTACTGAGAACTGCAATCACACAGTCTGTCTCTGGTTAGTGCCCTTCCATTTCTGGTGCTTTGCAGTAGCTTTAAGATCTTCTTATGGTTTCTCGTTGCTCAAATGGGTGGAATTTCTGATATTTATATATGTTTCCCTCGTCTTCATTGCTTGATTTTGCTCACGGGAATGTGTCACCCATAGTCGTTGAAATGTCACTCATAATTACACTGAAATTATGAAAATGTCACACATAGCAATCTCAAACCTTGGCAGCTATGGGTGAATGGTGAGTCAACCTGGGAAGGGTGAAAACTTAGTCATCCTAAATTTCAATTAATTGTTGTACAGGCTTTTAGAGCGCAAGACTGTTGTCACATGCTAGCATTATTTGATTGGGACGTTGCGCTGCCATCTGCGGTACTTGTGAGCCTCTGAGCGCATGTTTCCTTACCATGTTGACTGCGGCGTAATTTGGTGCAGGCACGAGATTTGCGGCTGGCACGGGTTCAGCACCAGCATTTACACGTCGACAGACACATTATTCACAGCCGGCTCGGGCCATTTCTTACCGGAACACTGCTTCGGTAGTTCTGTAGAAGAGCGCTGTATCATGCACACCTTAAATTCTCTTAAAGGAGAGAATGATGCGCACACCGTACTCAGAGCAATGTCATAGTGTTTGAAGCGCGGTGACGCACAGCTTTGAGGTTAACAGTTGAAGAAACCTGGCAATTTTGAATACCATTTCATCTTTGATGCAGCTATTTTTAGAGTGCTGTTGCCATTTACTATACCTCTTTTTGCGATTCCATGACATCGCAATTCATTTCTAACTGTGCTACATTCATCAACAGTGAAGGTCTATGCCATTTTGAGATCGTATGTGCTGCCATGTTAGCATAGTTTGGAGTGCTATTTTTGCTTTAATGCCTAAATATTTATGATATGCTATCTCCATGAGTTTGAAAGTCTAAGTTAGCATATTTAGTTTGTTATGCTGAATTGCTGCCTGCATGTGTGGGTAATGCCATGTTAGCATATTTTTGAGTACTATTCTTGGATTCATACTTTATAGGGTGTGAGTGTGGCACCTTGTGCAAATGAATCTTTCTTTTACTTGTTGTGGGGGTTGCTTTTTGCCCGTACTTTCACTTGAGCTGGGTCATGTTTAGTACATCCCAATCAATTCTTATAGTTTTGGTGATGGGGCAGGGATCTTGCAACCCAAACCGGACTTACGTTTACGTTTCATGGTGGTGGGCATTTGCATTACGCTCAAACCAGTCTTACAGTTAAATTTTTTGAGGCATATGTGTTGCCCCTGCAGCGGCATATATTTTGCACTTGAATTTTGGGCAAGTGTATGGCACCCGTAGAAGGCACACGTATTGCACCCTTGTTTATGGGGCTTATGTGTTGCAACCGCAGGGGCATATATTTTGCACTTTAATATTTAGCAAATGTATGGCACGGCACACGTATTGCTCCTTTGTGAATGGGGCATAGGTGGCATTTGTTTTGCACTTTAATAGTTGGCAAATGTATGGCATCCGTAGGGGCACACGTATTGCACCCATGTACTATGCTGCAGAGTTAGTGACTCCGATATTGTGTTGCAGTTTTGTTGCTCCTCCATATTTTATTGTCTGTGAAAGGGGGAGAGTGTGGATGTTTCTCCCGAGTGATGTTTTTATGTGTTAGTTGTATCCTTGAATCTTAGTTCTCTCCTCTGGTCCTTTTGTTTTTATGTACTGCATGACTGAATTTGTACTTCCTTGCTTGATTCTCATTTTTATTGATTTTGTGTACTACTGTATTACTTGGATTTATATTGTCTATTATTACCATAATGAAGGGAGGTGTGTAGTATCTTCATCTTTGCCATGCATTTTCCTCTTAGTGTTGTGTCCTCTGCTACTCAGCCTGAGTGACTGTGATTTAATTGGAATGCTGGTGTGTGCATGGTTTGAGAGAGTGTCAGTTGAATGCGTGGGCTTAGCACCAAGGATGCTGCTCCCAGTGGGGCTTCTGTCATACCTGCTTTACCTGTAACCTGAGACATGAATAAACCTGATCCTGTTTCGCCTTAATACTGGCAACCCTGCATCTTCATTTACCACAGTCTCTCATAGGGCATAATCAAGTTGTCCCTATCACAGATACTGAAAATCAAAAGTAATGCATACAGCATACCGAACTGCTTCCAAAGAAGCATGAGACACAGGTAAACTTCCTAACCAGAAGAAACATCACAAGCAAATGACCTCCTGAGCATAAAGCCCATCATCAAAGAAAAAAAGGGAAGGGAAAAACCTATGCAAATGGTATCCTTGTACCACATAACCTGTAAAAGACAGTATTGAAACAATAATATCTGCTAATCACAGGAACACCACATCAAGTGTCATCATCAGGCGGAACTTATACCAGCATGGCACTGCCATAACATTGACATGTAAGAAAGAAAAGATTAATATCCCTCATACAACTCTAGTATAGGGAAAAAATCAAAGAGGAATATATTTAGAAAAAAGAGAAATTAGGACCCTAATTCACTTCGACTATCACGGAAACACCGTAAAGCTTAATCGGCCTGGGCACCAAAAAGATGGGTGCCATCAAAGGGCATATCGACCAAGGCAGCCTGGATAGCTTCTGAAAAACCTGACATCCATAACCAGGCATGACGTTGTAGTGCCACAAAGGTTTGTTTTTTACTTTTTCGCCGCAGAACGACGTGAAAACATCTAGCTTATGGGCTACTAAGATTTACAATAGTGTCTGGTGATGTTCCTGAGATGGTAACGACCGCCTGGACCATTAATCCCATGGAGAACTGATTAGTTCCTTATCACGTTTTTGATTGCTGATTTTAATATTGAGTATTTTACTAAGGTTTTAAATTCAACCTATCTCATCGAGGTCACTACGGACCTCGTGAATCGTTCCCGGCAGGACTAGTCTATAGAACTTCCTGTTTAGAATATCCCCTTTGGAACGTATTAGAAGTTCCATCTGCAATTGACCAGATCGTTGAGGGTCATTGGGGTCACCCTCATAACAGCTACTATAAAATCCGGGTAAATACTACCTCACAAGAGGGATACTGATATTATTGTCCTGAAGAAGGTGGCTTTATATTACTGTACCACTGATACGCGTCAACGCCATTTTTTGATTCTGTTAAATTTGAGAAACAATGAACAATTTGTGACATTCTGCACTCTTTCCAATTTGATTTTTTCAAATTAACAGGTTTTAATGACGAAATGTAATGTCTGGAATGTTGTCTCTCATATTCCTGATGTTTTGTAACCAGTTTATAATTTGTTTTTTATGAAAATAGCTTGTATTATATGAATTTTATCTACTGTAATATGGTTGTTGCAATTTGTGTAACATTAAACAGATTTTTTAATTGCCTTTGGGTCCTTTTAGATTTAGATTGAGTGACTTTTGCGATTTGATATAGTGGAGTGTGATTGAATTGATTGGTGTTTTCTCCAAGAGAATTGTTTTATTTACTATATCATTGTGCCACAGAGGATGCCATGGCCCGACCCACCGATAAGTAGTATCCATGCCACATATAATAATCAGCTTAGCTGCCTGTTGTCCATCCCTAATTAACTGTTCAAGATTAAGGCAGAGGCCATCCGGAAGTGTTGGCAACATAGTCTGCAATGAATCCCACAAAGCGTGAGAAAAAAAGTCCCAGGAACACAAGAGTTGTTAGTGGACCTTAAGGCAGAACTAGTTGAGGAAAAAATATGTCTGCCACACAAATCTTGCCTCCTAGATTCTCTATCCGATGGAGCATTAGGCAGAGAATTCAAATTCTGAGAGGCTGGCGCAGCATGCACCACCAGACTACGAGAGGTAGGATGCCTGAGGAGACAAGCTGGATCTCCAGGAGCAGGCAGGTGTCAGTACCACGCACCTGAAAACTTGGCTTCCACAGGAGCAGAAGAACTTTTCCCCAAATCCCAAACTCCACTGCGAGTTAATAATTAAATCCACTCACAGTAAAGAGGGGGAAAGGGGATTGGGATAACAAGAGAGACTGCCACTGCTGTGCCTCTTCCTCACAGGATACCCAGCGAGGGTCTTCACGAGCACCTCCAAGCATAAACACACAATTACCACTTCTACACTGACCCCCCTTCTTTCCTAATAGCTCTTGATACCTCCCTCTCATGTACTTCCTATTACCTGTAATTCACAGTGGACTAGCTGCTCTCCTTAAGTTAGAATGGCATTAGTACTTGTAGAACCTTATTACTGGATTCAAGTTCTTTCTGTCTTTTCTTACAGATGCTGGCTGCAGTACTGCTGATGGTAAGTACAAATATATATATATATTTATATCTACTGAATTACTGTTGTACAATAGAAGTTCATATGAAGAGCAGTTAATTGTTCTAGCTGCGTAGCTCAAGGTTGATTTCCAGAATTAACTGTTCCCTTTGAATCAAGTTTTCACAAGTCTCTTCTCTTAGAAAATAATTATATTTTAGTCTTGTACTCCTCTCACAACGAATGCCAGAATGCGAGAAGAATAATAGTTACAGGTTGAATTTACTTTTTGACTTACTTGGGTTTCTTAATTTACTCCTTCTTTTTTCATAAACGAAAATGACACCTACTGAGTCACTCACCAAGCTCCAAAGTTCAGCTGTGCTCCGAAAATACCTGAATAGAGAGACTCAGGGAATCTCTTAACTGGTTACTGGAGATGCATTACTCTAGGAGATTGACAGGTGGAGAGACACTGAGTAAAACGCTACTCCCCTGACGAAATTCCAGTCAGAAGCATGCGCAGTAACTAAAACGCTGCTTCTCCACAGAAAAAGATGGCTGAAGTGCGCTGGGCGCCAAACGTGCGAGCGCGATAACAACAACGCTTCTCCTTTAGGCTGAACACTAGAACGCTAACTTAACACAAAAAAAACACTGGCGCCGCCATCTTGGAATAAACCTGCGGACCAGCATGGATCTGCTTGCACTAAACTGTATGAACCTCTGTAAAGTGGATCGATGAAGCCTGCCCCATGAGTATCTCGGCACCCTCTTATGCTTTAGCCCAGAAAAGGAAAGAAATCGAGCAGATTTGGACCGGAATCGCCCAGCCCTGACAGTACCCCCCCCCCCAAAGCCCCTCCTCCTCCCTCCTTGGGCTTATTAGGGTGGGTTTTGTGAAACTCTCGAACCAGTTTAGGGGCATGAACATTAGAACTGGGCTCCCAGGACCTTTCCTCTGGACCAAAACCTTTCCAATCTACCAAATAAAATAGCTTCCCTTTCTTTTCTTTAGAATCTATAATTCGTTTTACTTTGAATTCCTCTTCTGACTGGAGCTGAACTGGGGCTGGTGGTAGATCCTTTCTCAAATTAGGTGGATTTCTTTTAATCAAGGATACATGGAACACTGGATGTATTCTTAACTTAGCGGGGAGTCTTATCTTTACACTGACTGGGTTTACCATTCTTTCAACCAGAAAGGGGCCCACAAATCGAGGTTGGAATTTTTGGGTTCCCTTTTAAGCACATATTAAGAGTGGAAATCCAAACCTTATCTCCTGGCTCATAACCTGGATTCCCTCTCCTTTTCTTGTCTGCCTGCTTCTTGTAGGAACTCTTAGCCTTCGCTAGATTATTGGTGGCTACCTGATAGGCCTTTTGCAGATCTCTTACTACCACCTCCACTGCAGGTACATCGCTCTCTAGTTTACCTACTAACATGTTTGGATGCCTGCCTGAATTTAAAAAGAATGGGGAATAGCTAGTGGAAGAGTGTACTGCATTGTTATAGGCAAATTCAGCAGCCTAGATCAAACTTTGCCAATCCCCTTCCTGATCCATCAGATACAGGCGCAGATATTGCTCCAGATCCTGATTTACCCTCTTGGTTTGTCAATCAGTCTCGGGGTGGAAACCGGTAGACAACCGGGAATTAACTCCCCAACTTTTTAAGAAGGCCCTCCAAAAATGTGAGATAAACTGTGGACCCCGATCGGAAATAACCACCTTGGGGATCCCATATGCCTTAACAATGTGTTGAGTAAATAATGTGGCCAGCTGTGAAGAATTGGGGATGGATTTTAGCGGGACAAAATGACTCATCTTGGAAAAATGTTCAACCACCACCCATATGGTGGAAAATCCCTGGCTGGAGGGCAGATCAACAATAAAATCCATGGAGACTGTATGCCATGGATAAGGAGCCATGGGCAAAGGCATAAGCAAACCTTGTGGAGCCTGCCTGATGACTTTCCCCTTGACACACTGTTCACAAGATGCCACATATTGTCTCACCTGAGCTTCCAAATCCAGCCACCAAAATTCTTGTTTTATTAGCTCCAGCGTCTTCTTCACCCCTTTGTGCCCAGCCAACAGATTATCATGGCAATGCTGAACAACATCTTTTCGTAGCTCCTCACTTGGAACATAAAGGTTTCCTTAATAATATGGTTTCCCATTCTTTATTTCTCTTTCCGAACCACCTTTGACCCAATCAAACATTTCTTCTTCAGAAAGAGAATTCTTGATTTTGTTTTCCAATTTAGTGTTCAAAATGGTTCCCATGATCTTTTCTTCAGGGATAATCAGACCTTCCTTGGAGATTTCTTCACCTTCACCTGTATTTAAACGAGACAAGGCATCTGCCTTTCCATTAGCTGACCAAGGCTTGTAAGTTAAAACAAAGTTATAATCTGCAAAGAAGAGTGACCATCTCAATTGCCTGGGGGTAAGTGTTCGAGCCGACTTCAGAAACTGCAAATTTCTATGGTCAGTAAAGACTGTGATCTCATGCTTTGCTCCCAAAAGGTAATGCCTCCATTCCTGGAAGGCATCCTTAACTGCTAACAATTCCTTGTCCGTTATGGCGTAGTTTATTTCTGCGGCAGTCAATTTTCGGGACCAATAGGCCACCGGATGGAGTTGACCAGTGTTCTTATGTCTTTGTGACAGAACCACACCAATGGCCAAATTGGATGCGTCTGCTTCAACAAAGAAGGGCTCTTCTGTATTCGGATGCAACAGAACCGGGGCTGTAGTAAAGGTTTCTTTCAACAACTGAAAAGCCTCCTCAGCTTCAGAACTCCAAACAAACTTCTCTTTCTTCTTCAGTAAGCGAGTAAGAGGGCTAACCTTTTCAGAAAAATTGAGGATAAAGCGCCTGCAAATATTGGCGAATCCAATAAAGCTTTGTATTTCCTTTACATTTCGGGGAGAAGGCCAATCCTTGATCGCTCTCACCTTTGCTTCATCCATAGATACTCCATCAGGAGACAAAATGAAACCCAAAAATTCCACTCGAGTGGTGTGAAAAACACACTTCTCCAGCTTAACATAAAGCTGATTGTCGAGCAATCTTTCCAAAATCGCACGCACATGCTGCACATGTTCCTCCATGTTTGCAGAGAATATGAGAATATCATCAATGTACACAACTGCAAAACAATCCAAAAACTCTCTGAGAACGTCGCTGACAAATTGCTGGAAGGCTGCAGGAGTGTTGCACAGGCGGAAGGGCAAGACCTGATACTCGAACAGACCCAAGCGAGTTCAGAACGCTGTCTTCCACTCGTCGCCCTCCGCCATCCTCGCCAAGTGGTAGGCCCCTCTCAAATCCAATTTGGTGTTTATATGGGCTTCCTTTACCTGGTCCAAAAGTTCTGAAATCAATGGCAGAGGGTAACGATTCTTCTTGGTAACTTGGTTCAAGGCTCGATAGTCGATACAAGGCCGAAGTTTTCCATCCTTCCCAGGGATAAAGAACAGCGGAGAAGAGACTGGGGACTGGGAAGGTCGAATGAACCCATTGGCTAAATATTGGTCCAAATATTCCTTCAAATGACGATGCTCCGCTTCCGAGAGGGCATAGATTCTGCTGCATGGCAACGAAGCTCCTGGTTCCAATTCGATCTTGCAATCGTATTCCCGATGCGGGGGTAATTTCTTGGCCTCTTGCTCATCAAAAACGGACGCCAAATCGTGATATTCTTGAGGGATCTCTTGGATTTCCAAAGCACAAATCATACGAGACTCTGCTCAGCAAAAAAAAGACAGTGCCGTTGGCTGATGGTCCGTGGTACATGAGTTGTAGCACTGTTCCTTACAGTATTCAGAATTCAGCTCCACAGTTCTTCTGGCCCAATCGATCTTCAGGTTGTGTTCAGTAAGCCACGGCAGCCCCAGAATGAGCTGAAACTGAGGGGCATCAATGAGACTGAACCTCAAGAAACTTCGGTGTTGACCGGGTCCTATCAATGCAATCTCCTCTGTGTCAGGTTGGTTCCATCCACAGCTTGAACTGGTTCTGGCTTTTCTTTCCTTTTGAAGCGGATTCCTAGCGACTTGGCAAATTTAATACTTCAGAAATTACCTGTGGCTCCAGAATCTATCATGACAGAGACCTCATCCACTTCGGTAGCTCCAAATTTGATCAAGCTGGAAATGATCAAATGAGGGGCAGAAGATTGTAACATGTTTGCGACAAGTTGGGTATCTGGAGTTGTCTTATCGGACGCACCCACCAGAGCAACTCCTCTTACTGCTGGGGCCTGTCTTTTACCCAGGAATTGTTCTTTGGACACTCTTTGACGAAATGACCGGGATTTCCACAGTACATACACAACTTCCCACTTCTTCGTTTTTCTCTCTCCTCCTTGGTCAATGCCCCTCGCACGGTGCCGATTTGCATAGGCTCTTCGACCGACGTGGCTTCACTGGTTTTCACCGTGTCAGGTTTTATCCTGTCGAAACGAGGAGGAAAATGTCAAACATCCCTTCGGAACTCACTTTCTCTCATTTTGACGTTGATCGATCTTTAAGACCAAATCGATTAATTCAGAAACATCTGTGGGTCTCTTTGGAATTTAGGCCAGGCCATCCTTTAATTAATCTTTGAGCCCTCTACAAAAAATTGCCGCTCTCTTGGCTTCAGGCCAGTTGGTTTCAACTATCAACTCGTTAAATTGCGCAAGAAACGCAACCAACTCTCAATTTCCTTGCTTGAGATCTAAGAGCTCATTATCCGTGGTTTGTGAAATGGTTCTCTGATCAAAAATACAAAGAAACTCAACTTTAAATTCCTCGAAATCATATAAGATACGATCATTGCAATATACCAGTGGCATCGACCAGGCTGCAGCATCTCCGCTCAGGTAGGACAATATGAAGGCCACCTTGGATTGGTCTTCCTTAAAAATTATGGGCCTATACAGAAAATGCAATGAACATTGCCTGAGAAAAATTTGAGCCTTATGGGGGTCACCATTAAACCTCTCAGGGGCTGCAAGTGGAATAGTTGGGGAAATAGCGTGAATTACTTGTGTAGTCAACTCAGCTGCAGAAGGGGACAGGGAAAAATGTTGGGGTTTTTGCTCCTTGGGCATAGGGCTGGACCCTACCACAAACTCATTGAATCTCTGTCGAAGGAAATTGGCTTCCTGACTAGACTTCCTAACCTCATCTCTAAGGGTCTTGTTTTCTTCCATAGTCTCACTTAACTGTTTCTGTAGTCCCTCCAAAACCGTCCCTAAAGCCTTAACATCTATCCCTTCAGCTATTCCGCCCAGGTGGAAGTTTTGGTAAATGGCACTTCAATCTGTCAGTACCACGCACCTGAAAACTTGGCTTCCACAGGAGCAGAAGAACTTTTCCCCAAATCCCAAACTCCACTGCGAGTTAATAATTAAATCCGCTCACAGTAAAGAGGGGGAAAGGGGATTGGGATAACAAGAGAGACTGCCACTGCTGTGCCTCTTCCTCACAGGATACCCAGCGAGGGTCTTCACGAGCAGCTGCAAGCATAAACACACAATTACCACTTCTTCACTGACCCCCCCTCCTTTCCTAATAGCTCTTGATACCTCCCTCTCATGTACTTCCTATTATCTGTAATTCACAGTGGACTAGCTGCTCTCCTTAAGTTAGAATGGCATTAGTACTTGTAGAACCTTATTACAGGATCCAAGTTCTTTCTGTCTTTTCTTACAGATGCTGGCTGCAGTACTGCTGATGGTAAGTACAAATATATATATATATACATTTATAGCTACTGAATTTCTGTTGTACAATGGAAGTTCATATAAAGAGCAGTTGATTGTTCTAGCTGTGTAGCTTAAGGTTGATTTCCAGAATTAACTGATCCCTTTGAATCAAGTGTTCACAAGTCTCTTCTCTTAGAAAATAATTATATTTCAGTCTTGTACTCCTCTCACAACGAATGCCAGAATGCGAGCAGAATAATAGTCACAGGTTGAATTTACTTTTTGACTTACTTGGGTTTCTTCATTTCCTCCTTCTTTTTTCATAAACGAAAATGACACCTACTGAGTCACTCACCAAGCTCCAAAGTTCAGCTGTGCTCCGAAAATACCTGAATAGAGAGACTCAGGGAATCTCTTAACTGGTTACTGGAGATGCGTTACTCTATGAGATTGACAGGCGTAGAGACACTGAGTAAAACGCTACTCCCCTGACGAAATTCCAGTCAGAAACATGCGCAGTAACTAAAACGCTGCTTCTCCACAGAAAAAGACGGTTGAAGTGCGCTGGGCACTAAGCGCGCGAGCGCAATAACAACAACGCTTCTCCTTTAGGCTGAACACTAGAACGCTAACTTAACCCAAAAAAACCACTGGCGCCGCCATCTTGGAATAAACCTGCAGACCAGCATGGATCTGCTTGCACAAAACCTGTATGAACCTCTGTAAAGTGGATCGGTGAAGCCTGCCCCATAAGTATCTCGGCACCCTCTTATGCTTTAGCCCAGATAAGGAAAGAAATCGAGCAGATTTGGACCGGAATCGCCCAGCCCTGACAGTAGGTGCCTGCGAGATATAACACGATCTGCTGAGACCCCTGTATCAGGCTTAGCCCAAGCACCCAAAAATATGTCGTACAAGGCCTCACTATATGTGAGAACAGGCTCCACCCCTGTATGACAATGATGAAGCACATCAATCAGGGGATCAGTAGATTTTTCCACCGTAGGGAGAGACAACTCCAAAACCATAGCCACTGTCCTAAGCAGGTCTGCAAAGGAGGAACTCACCTCAGAAGCAAGGCTAGGAGGGGAAAGAAGTCCAGAAGCTGGAGACGACTCCAATCCACTAGCCTCCCCAAGTGCAGACAGCCAACTCTCTTCTAAAAGAGGTGAAATGGTATCCGACATAGGCTGTAAAAGCCCCAATAACTCTGTTTCATCACAGGAGGCAATATTCCACATAGATAACTCTATCAAATCAAGCACCGACATGGTCCGACATCGATAGGAGGAGATGGAATGGTCTCGATTTACACCACCGACGTCGTTGCCAGGGTCGGCTGATCAAGGACAGATGTAAAAGGTGGACATCCCGAAGGGCTGTGCACCGGCGTCGAAGCAGATTCGGCCGACGCCGTCCGGTGCCAACCCAACGACTCCGTAGGCACAACTGCCGTGGAGGGTGAACCTACCGGTGTGGCTTTACTCACCTCCTTGGGGCCCGGCAGCGCTCCAGAGGAATGTGAGGGCCCAAAGATGAGATGTAGAGAGTTATAGTACTCCCTCATCTGGGCCATCAATGCCCCATCTCTATTCCTTGAGCGCCTTGAGCTTCATCTTCTGGCAGGAGACGCAATCCAAGGAGTCGTGGTGTTCTCCCAAATACCACATGCAAATGGAATGCGGGTCTGTAGTCGACATCTGTCGCGCACAAGACTCACAAGGCTTAAATGGAATGCGGGTCTGTAGCCGACATCTGTTGTGCACAAGACCCACAAGGCTTAAAGCCTGATGACATGGGAAAAAGGCACACTGTTCCCAATCAACAAAAACTGTCGAAGTAGGCCAGAAAAAACAGCCTGAGGAACCGCTTCTCCCGATCCGCGTTGCACAGTGGAAAAGAAGAAAATGACGCACGCGTGCTGGAGGGGACATATATGACTCCACTGACGTCACAACCGGAGTCGACGTCATCACAGAGTCATACGACGCCATCCCCCGGCGTGCAGAGGCACTGCTGAAACATTTCCAGATCCAGGCTGGCGCCTGGAGAGAATTCAAAAGTTAAGGAATGTTCGGCTACATGTCTCTATCAGATACACATTTTAAAGTGTTTTCTTCCTATATTTACTGATTAATAATAAGGGGAGAAATGGCAGCTTTAGCTGATTTTCCTAAATTTTGTATCAGTAGGGTCATTAGGATACTGGTAATGTTGGTTTACAACTGGTAGGTGACAACCCTAGGTGGGAAGGAGAAGCACTCCTTCTAATTCTCCGTGGCTATTTGGGTATTGGGGCATGTCATGAATATAGAAGAATATTTGTGCAGACGTTCAGGGAGGGTAGATTTAATTTTGTAAATACCTAGGAACATGGAAGTAAAAGGTCAAATTATGTGTACAAACAGAAGGGAGAGGTCCTACTATGTAGAGGAAGGGTGAGAAGAAGGGAGCACTCCAGTATTATCCAGTGTCCATATAGATGCAGTGTGACATAGTGATGTTATGACTTGTCTAAAGGAAATGGGTCATGACATCAACAGATCTATGAGAAGGTGGAACTAGTTCTTCTATTTTCCTGAACAAGTAGCTTTGGATGGAGGAAGTACGTCTTCTGTTTCTCTCATTAACTATTTATCAGGTCACATATGCCATGTTTTGAAGACCAAAGGGTTAGAGGATGTAGTCCTATTTCTGTTTCTGTGTGGCCAGGGTGGGAACCTCCATGGGTGGTGTCCTCCTTGTAAGGTTATGTTGACAAGATGGTTGCCCCTATATGAGGGGAGAAGGAGCAAACCAAAACACAGGAACAATGATATATTTGTGAGGAGGAAGCATTTCATTGTTTGTTCTGATCAGATGTCTGTGGCCAGGAGGGAGTCTTGCTTCTGTTCTTTCATCACATAGTTGTCCGGACACATCCAGGGGAGATGGGTCATGTTTTAAAGATCAGCCAGGGCAGTCCTTCGATTACTGTATAACCAGGATGGCTGCCTCCATAGGAATTAGAGAGTCTCCTTCTATGGCTGTGCTGACAAGATGGCTGCCCCCATTGTAAAAAACGCAAGAAATTTGGGGGACTAAGATTTTCGGTCCTGGCCTCCCAATTCTGGAACTCTCTCCCTCTGGACATCAGATCACCAACCTCTTACACCCAGTTCAGGAAACTCTTAAAGACCTCGCTGTTTTGTCAGGCATATGATTAAGCCACTCAAGCAGTAGTACCCTTCGGACCCCAGCGCCATGAAACCATTTGGCGTACGTGCGCTTTACAAGACTTTTTAACATAACATAACATAACATAACATGGGAGATTGGGGGACCATTTTTAGGGAAACACAACTACATGAGATAAAAAGAGGTCTGATGGATCTAGGAGGTGTCAGGAAGTCCCAGGGGCAGAGCCGTGTCAACAGAGTAGCCTTGACTGTGGCATTTGCCCTGGAGGATCCAACCCCAGTTTACCACAACTATCAGAAAAGCGCAGGGGGGGATCAGGAAATGGAATCACCTGGGAAGGGTCAAAAGGTTTGTTAGAACCCATTTCATAAAGCCACGGGGCAAGCAGGCATTACCATAGCTGCCAAGGTTTCAGATTGCTATGTGTGACATTTCATAATTTCACTGTAATTATGAGTGACATTTCAACGACTATGAGTGACTCTTTATCGCAAGCAAAATCCAGCAATGAAGAGGAGGGAAACTTATAATTATCAGAAATTACACCCATTTGAGAACAAGAAACTCTAAGACGATCTTAAAAATCTTGGAAGTAAGTGCTCAGGGCTAGGCAAAACATGAATGCATATACTTAAAAAAACGTAACTGTGGGTTTCCTTTCAGAGTTTCGAAACATATTTTAATGATTTAATGTAGCAGATATTCTTGGAAGTAGTGTTTTGGGCTAGGCAAAAAATGAATACATATACTTAAGACTACTGCCCTTTCAGAAGCTCAGCTCTACCAGGGCATGGAAACGCATGGATTCGTGGATATTCAGCAAAACAGACGAGACTCCGGCATGGGTAAGGAGTGCCAATACACACGTAAAGGAATGAGACTGCATTATGCGCCACAGAAAGAGTTTGATGAGCAACGCTGTTAGCACAAGCACCACTTTAAATATCGGGTGTTCCTGCCGAGCCCAAAAGAAATGAAGTTATTCCTGTCCTACATTATACATACCTGCGTGGAATCAGGGCTCCCGTGACCAGACCTCCGTTTTGAACACAAGTGAGCACAAGGCAGTTCATACCGGCGTCTCCTTGGCTCTCAGTGACACCCTATTTTAAATTCACTGCCCGAACTCCCCGGGATCTCGCGCCTAGGAGTCCGGGAGCTGACCTCCTCTATCTGCCGTCTCAGCTCTTGATCAAATACGGAAGCCGGCTGCAGCGCGGGCCTGCGTTGATGTTGCAGTGATTTGAAGATACTCGCTCCTCGAAAACGAAAGCGCCGATACACAAGAGCGAGTATCACCTCATCCTGCCTCCCTGCTGCGGTGAGAGCAGCGAGGTCAGGAGGAACAGGAGCTGCGCAGAACTTCAAGAAGCGCGGGCAGCAGGAAGTCAATTAACTTCACCAGTGGGCACTGACTACAGTGACGTCAGTTTAATTTCGGCGCCACATGCCTCTACAACTTGGATACAGCAGAGCTGCAAGCAGATCTAGCCAGCCCCATTAGCCTCTGCCTGCTGGGAGCAGTGCGCACCGCGCTGACAGGCGCTGCAGCTCAGTTCATCATGTGCATTTATATAGCAGCACAGGAGGCACTATAATGCATGACAATGCATTTCAGTGCGGTGATGCGGATCACCACACTGAAATGCGTTAGCATCACACCTGATGCGTGATACTTGGCAGGACTGCATTACTGGACCCAAACATAGGGGTTGAGGCGTTCCACTCCTGATGCCAGGGGCCCAGTCTACTATGGGCTCTGAGCAACTGGGCTCAGTACCCCTACAGCACATGACTCTCAGTGGTAGTGCATGTCGAGCAGACCAAGGCTTGTCAGAAGGATGTAGGTGTAGGGTGAACAAAGGCTCACAACTCAAAACACATCCAGCAATGATAATAAATGATTGTCCAATCATCTACTTATTTTAATGTAAAATGTAGTATTTGTATACAATCACAAAGTATAATACAGCACACCACAAATAATATACACAGTATTCATAAAGCAGGCACGCTAGCATTATCCAGGTCAGCTCTCAAATCACAATTGCCGCTCTAAGGACTGTGGTTATTCTGCATTTACATGAGGCGACATCCAAGCTAGGCCCAGCTATTGAGTTCAAGTCTTTAGACATCCTACGACGGCTTTGCAGAAGCCAAAGATTCACCGCGCTGTAGCACGTTAGTCAGAGCAAGTTTCCCCTAAGCCCAGCGGCCTGGTAGTAGTCTTACCCGCTCTCACTAGAGTGGCGGTTCGGAATCCCCGAATGCACGAATGAGTCCACTGAGCTCCTCTGGTCAGCAGTAAGTATCTCTCTGAGTCCGGTGGCTAGTCTTGGGTGCTCCCGGGTCAGATAGTTGAATTTTTGCTCTTCCTCCACGGTTCACAGCCCACTCATCCTTCACAGCTGCACACTGAATTGGAGCAAGGGCAATTTCACTTCACCACAAGCCCTTCCGGACACACTAGGGGTTCGTAACAGTGCAGTTATAGTGGCACACAGGGCGAAGGCGCTCTAATTGCTCTAGCGCTGTACCACTGTGACGGCCTTACATCTTTGCCAAAGTCCCCTCCTGCCATATGGGGCTCGTGGACTACACAAACAAGTGATGGCCTCTTCAGGTGACGACGCTGTACAGAGTGATGCCCCTTCACTACCTTTAATGCAACACCATGGGCGATGACAGTTATTCTTCAAGGTGGACCCCACCTGGCATACAGAATTCAGGGACTGTGCAGATGGGTAGATGTCTCGATCAGTGCTACGGTGCACACGGGCAGTGTGGCATTCCCAACGGACCCGAATCTCCCATTCCGCTTCTGGGATCCACTCTGCAGAATCCCCACTGGACCTCGCTCCGGCCAGGCAATTTCCTTCTCCTCAAAGGGTCCTCTGGTCTTGGGTCAGGCAGAAGCTGGTGCTGCAGGCTTCAGGAAATTGTTCTAGATTCTCCTAGGTAATGTCCTCTTACTCAGCATGGGAGACTGGCAGACCTTTAGTCCCCAGTCCTGGTCACAACAGGCAAAACTTGTGCTGAGCTTCTCTACGCTGATGTACAGCTTCAGTTTGACAATGTGGGAGTCTCAAGCTACCCTTTGTATTATCAATTACCACACACAAAAGTGATTTTGTGTCTCTGTCCTTGAAGTTCATTTTCTAGGGGTTGCCCAATTTGTAGTGCCCATTGTTCTGTTATGCTCTTCCTCTAGAAAGCCGTCTATCACTGCAAGTGTCTCCATATTTGATTGCCCCTAGTACAGGCCATGAGAGTGATTAGAGGATCACACCTGGATGCCAGCCTCAGTGACATAACTGTCAAAAGGTTACCATGTCCTCAGCCCTACTCTTCATGAATATATATATATATATGCATCAGATTATCAAGCGTGTCACTCACTACCACATGTATCATGAAGTACCTACACAAATCACATGGGTACTATGCTTCTGTTCTTTTAAGTATGCTGATGTATGTATGTAAAATTGATTTTTGCTTTTAAAATTAAGTTGACTTATGAATGAACCTACTACCAGGGTATCCTGCAATCATGTACCTAAACATAATCATGCAACGAATGAGACCTCAGTCTCTTCATACAATTCCGAAATTACGGATGTATGATAATAATTGATATGTATTCTACAGAATATGTACCTGACTAGCAGGTCTATGTTAGACACACAAGTGCCAGTACTGACATGCGTATTCCTGCTACCACGAGAGATTGGAAATTGTAAAAATTGAGAGTGAAAGTATGAACTGATTAACTTTCTGCTTTTCTTTAAAACCTCTGTTCACAGGTTAACTTCCCAAAGAATAGCAAGTACTTTCTTTTTATTATAACAATCTGCACTTGCAGATTGTAACACGCCGGGGCTAACACTCCGGCTTTGCATGTTCACTTTTGGAAATATCACAAGGTGACGCTACTGGGGGATCGCTTCTCTAGTAACGCCCTGACGAATGCCCCAGACCCACACGGACCAATAGAGTAGGGCAGAAACATGTTGGTACATGGAGCTTAGGGTCATAGGACCACAACATCCTGATTGCCCCTCTCCTGTGCCGTTTTTAATATACCCGTTCACCCCACAAATAAAGGGATACTGGGGGTGAACTAGGGAGTTTTATCTTAATGCTAAAAAGAAACCCTAAAACAGTAAGACAATCTGCTTTCTAAGTGCTCCCTGGAATAGGGTCGAGCCCACGCTGACCTTTTGGAGTCAGGGTGAACCCGATGATGAAGCATTGTAGTGTAGTTCCTATTTCCCTAATAGGCTCTGCGCATTGGAATAATATACCCTATAGTTTTGACATAGGACTGAGGTCAGTATGTCCCTATCGAGTATATTAAACTTAATTACTTTTGTGCCAGCTAACTCAGAGGCCACTAGAAACTCCTTGTAAACAAGAAGGGAGTAGTTTCTGGCAACCGCATAAACATGACAACTTTGTTTCCCTTTTAGAATCAGAACACTTCTCAGAATCGTGGAAACAATAGATAACAGTTTCACTCAGCTAATCGTGCATGCTTAGTTTCCTCAGAGTTACACAGAAAGAATAGACGGGCGTTTCAACAAAAGGATTTATTGAACAGTCTTGTTTCTCGTGTAAGAGATATGAGCTGTTATGATCACAAGACAGTATGCAAGATATATAATGTACAGCGTAAGCAGTAGAAAGAAATAATACTGCGCTAGCATTATCTTTTAGCATATATTCACGTACATAAATAACATGGGCTAAAAATGCGAGTACTCATACGATGCTTCTCTAAGCTAGTTCTACCCCAATGTACCTAACCTAGTCTAGGTGTAGGGAATGGTAAGAAGTAGGTGGAGTATTCTCTAGTATGGTATACTAAGAGTATGTTAAGTCTAGTATGCCAAGAGTCCCTCTAGGTTCTAGTCAGCTCCATACCTTGAGAATGAGAGAGGTGGGAATCTCCTGCCGGATCTCAAACTCTAACGCCCCGCGAAGGGAATCAGAACACTGGAAGCTGGATTCTTCTGCGAGCAGGGATGACAGCGTCTTCTCAGTGCGTCAGGCCGGGATACAGGCTCCTCTGAAGTCGAGGTCTCCTCTAACTTGCTTGGGCAAGGGAAGGTATATTTATACCTGGTAGGTGCCTTGGAATGTTAGCATTGACGTGAAGTCGGACAGAGGAAGACGTCAGGAATGAACCCTTAAGGTATAGCGGTACATGCATAATAGATGAGTTCTTGGAGAAATCAATAATCCTGTGCTAGGGGAACTCCCAAGAGCTTAAGGGTCTGGTTTCTAAGAACTCGTTGTGACGTTGGGGTGGACGGATGTCGGTGACCATGCCTGTATTTGGAGAGCACGGCTAATGCCTAAATAAGGACTGGGATTCTATGCCTATATAAGGGCAATGCGAATTGTGCCTATATAAGGACATGTTTCAGGAAAACCTATATACGGACACCTAAAGCGGAATACAACACCCACTCCACTTTCAAATGAACGATAATACTAAATGCTAAACATTAAATTCTAAACATTAAACTGAGTACCACATGTTGCTAAAAACATTTTTTAAAAGCATATTAAAACAAGTTTAAAATAAACTGTTGAATGCAATAGGTACTGTACATTTTAAAGCATTTTTTCATTCTAAGCATATATTGGAAATAAATGCAACATGAATGAATAAACAGAAATATATACATAAGATGAAATGGTTGACAAGTTTTCAAAAATCAAAGCCATTGCATATCATGGTATTAAATGAAATTTTAGACAAATAAGGTGACAATGTGTCCCTGGAAGTATTCAAAGAAGGTCCGTTTTATAAGAATAGTTCTACTGTAAGCAGATTGTTTTGCCATGTATTTTCAAAAAAACAAACAAAAAAAAGTTCAATTTTGGGAAGAGTTCCAAGTTTTGAAAATATGAAGGCCAAATTTCATTGCGTCCCTGGTACACTGTGAGCCGAATCAAAGTCAGTGTATGGGTCTGGTGTAAACATGAAATCATCTATTTCTGTAGTCAAAATATCGTCTACCGATGTCGGTGACAGTTGGAATACCTCATTTAGAAGGTTAACTGCACAGAGATGTGAAGCATCGGATGCCGCAGCAATGTTCGCGTCCGTTGTTACCTGTGTGCCTGTTGATCCATCTCGTACCTCAGCAGCAGCAGGAAGCGTCTGTGAGATCTCAATGAATGCCGTCATCAGGATTGGTAGCCTTTGGGGACAACACAGAGCATGGGCCGTTATCGGGTCCAGCAGAGTATCGATATCCGTTGGCATGACTGATGGGAGTGTTAGACAGGTGTCTAGCACGCATTCTTCACCGCAAAGCAGGCAGCGTAGAACAGGTAAGATGCAATCTTGCCAGATTGGTCTGAATGACAGAAACCATGTTGTATTAAGTTCCCGTAGACGAGGTATGCCCAAAAGTTGCACTATGCGCTCACGGCACTTCCGTTCTAGGAGAGCTTTCTCCACATCGCTCGGAGTGATGTCGGTGGATAGGCTTGCCATAGCGTAATAGTAAGAATAGAAATAGAATTCCTGCAACAAGTGCTAGAATTAATGGCACACCACCAAACACCGAATGTGCAAAGTTTGGGATGATTCCAAGGACTGCCTGAAAAGGTGCTACAGTCCTGAACAGATGGTCTTAAATACATGTACAATCCCGCTCGTATCAGACATGTTTAAGATACGTCCCATCATTTCTACGAAATGTATAGGGCAGTTTGTACGAATTAAAGCCTGTATCTCAGCCGAAGTCCTTGCAATTTGTAAATCATAGATTTCTTTGGCCGAGGTCAAAGGCACGGTCTGTTGCAAAAGCATGGCTTTCATTCTGCTTAAAGTATCAAAACGTATAAAAGAAACATTCAATGAAGGCCATAAAGGCGACTCCCTGACTGTGTCTATTGGGGGAACAATACTTGCATACAGCAAGTAACCCTGGAGTCGACCGTTACCAGATATGGGATGCCTGGCAACATGCCACAACAACTCTGATCATTCAACATGAGGTAACTCCCGTTAGAAAGTTGGCCAAACGTTGGATTAATCACAGTAGCTGGTGTACCCTGCTGGTGGCAGGACAAATTTGCCACAGAACCATTACAAGCCCTGTGTAAAGAAATGTCCTGACATATGAGTGAACCGCTTAGTGCATTTTCACAGTGTGTACCGCTTAGAAACACTTCACGATCCCCACTCCAACATCTGTATTCGTAAGGTAAATCCCAGAATGTCTTAATGTATTCTTTACCCAACCTTTCATATTTGCCTGCTTGCATTTGTTTGAGGCAATACTGAAACTGAAAAGTAGTGACAGGCAGAGTGATTTTGCCATGAATAAGCCATTCTGTAGCTGGTTTTTCTGCTACCGTAAATGGTAATTTTTCCAGTTTTTCAATGCTCAGCACTGTATACTTTGCTCCCCTTTGTGCCAGTTCAATCTGTTTATCTGTTATATTGTATACTGCAAACAGAGCCGACGTGTTGATAAAACGCCAAGGCACATAGCCCGCACGCAAAGATTGCAGCGTCCAGCTTAATAACATAATAGAACATAACTGAGATTGGCCCTGTTGTAACATGGCTAAATCTTGTTCCAGTATGTCAATAGCAGAGGATACAATGTTGTCCAATGAATAAATTCTGGATGACAAAGTTGTTAACCCATTGTCGACCACAGAGAGAGTTTTCTCTAAGTTAATACGATCAAGTTCACGTATTCTTTCTGCTGCCTCTGCCTGTGAAACCTTCCATACTTCATTATAAGCAGCATAGATGCCGGCATATATGAAACGTTTTTGACGCGGTTTTCTCGGTCCTAGCAAGAATTCCCTAAGGTCTGCGTCTTCTTTAAGTAAAGATAAGTGTTGTTTCACATCCTCAAGTGTAGATTTTTGTAGCCAGTCGAGGCACAGTTTTCCTACACTGTATGTTGTTACTACCCCCGGATGTTGTCTTTGAACGTATCGTGGGTCTGGCCTATGGATAGTAAAGCCCTGTCTTCTATTCAGGAATCTTTCTTGACAGATGTTTGTGTCTGTGGGCCAGAGTAACCAGTTTTTCCAATCAGGATCTGTTCTGTTGGTTTGTATTATTGTGTCAACTGTAACCGCTGCCTGTGTAGTGTTATTACTTGCAGGTGTTGGTACAGAAGGTGTTTTCATGTCTTTGATCTTGGCTAAACCAAGGCAAGACGTTCGTTGCACAGTGTCATTCAAAAACATTATTTGCTGAGGGGTGATACACGCTATAAACAACGCTTCTTTCCCCTGTACTTGCCAATCTTTAGAACCCCAGACAGATTTTGTGTCTATTGTGTCTTTCCAAAATTCAAATCCATGTCTAGACAATTGGGTAATAAATGCTGCCGAGTAAATCTGTTTTGTATTTGTCAACATAATTTTCTGTCCTGTTTTGCTTACATTTTTATAGTAAAATATTTCTGGATCAGATGTATTGTACCCTGAAAAATAGGGAAACTTTTTAGCAAACGTTTTTGAACTACCTTTTGGTGGTGTAGGATAATGTTCCCATTGGTTAAACATAAACACTTTTCTAGGTGTTGCAGATTTATGCAAGAAATGATGACCATAGTGGTTATAACAATAAAGCTGTTCATAGTCTGATGAACCCTCTAAGTATTCATTGTTAGAGAACGCAGCAGACCTTTCTAGGTCAGACATCATATCATTTACAGTCTCAAAGTCCCAATCATCAGAATAGGTACTGGAGGTAATAAAATCACTTAGTGAAATTTTAAATAAATGTGGAATGTTCAAAAGTTCCGTAGGGCCGAAGATATCGAAATCGGTTTTGTCCCACACTATACCATCCTGTATAGGAACGGCTGTGATGCTTACTGCTGACAAGTCTCTTGCTTCACGATGGGATGATTTGTGTGGTTTCAAAAGTAAGTTCACATTTTTACTTTCAATGTCCAAACGGATGTATCTGCCATTTATAAGCATGCTGATAGTCATAACCAAAGCTAGCCAAAGCAGAAAGAAAAATATTCCAGAAATAATCCATAGTTCAATCCATGGTGAAACCAGATAAGTCTCTTTCAGGAAATGAAAAAGGTCTTGTACTTGTTGCTTGAAAGTTTTTGATGCTGGTGTCGTTTCAGGTTCACTCGGATCCTCAGAAAACGTATCAAAGTTAATGAAGTAGCCAGAAGCAGTTCGGTCAATTGTTGGAATTACATCAGGATTTGTTGAAATCGCTGGAACCAGTTGATCACGTGTTACGTTGGTGTATACAGGTGTATCTGGACGAACTGTTACTTGAGTTTCAAGAGGGATGAGTTCCATAGCATTGTTGCTTAGTCCTTCATCTGTTACTGCTGAATTCTCGATGGTTACGAGTCTTTCAGTCTGAACCTCTTGGATAGTAGCGAGAGGAGTGCGTCTGCTACTAGGTCGGAGTCCACGAGGCCTACTATTTAGTATTGGCCACATACTGTGGTTTGATGAGGTTGATTGACACAAATCTTATCTCCTTTTTTCCAGCAAGGGGCGGCAGAAGTACTGTTCTTGTTCCGTGGACGGCTAGGACAGGTACTGGTTGTCTGTAAGAAGGTCCAAATTCCTTCTTGTCCGCAATCTTCTCTCTAACTAGATCCCCAACTTTTGGGATCCAGACAGGCCTTGCTGGGACTGCCGGTGTTTCCCCAGTGGTGGTTGGCTTCAGGAACACGTTGCTTTGTTTCGATCTTAGTTCATTTAGATCCTGTAAAACAGCCAAACGATCTTTGATATCAAAGGGTTTATTTTCCACCACTGTGCCTTTACATTCGAGATCAGGAACCCACATTCTTGTCCCAAATAGGACCTCATATGGAGTGACCCCCCTAGAGAACTTCTTGGCAAATTATTTAATGAGCGTTGGACCCCATAAAGATGTTTGACCCACCCATCACCCGAACCTAATACTCTAGCTGTTATAGACTGCTTTATGTCCCGGTTTTTCCTTTCCACAACAGAATTTCCCTCAGGATGAAACGGAGAGGAGTACCGCAATGCAACGCCCAAACTGGCCATGGCTTCCTTGTAAGCCCGAGAGCTAAACGCAGGGCCCTGGTCAGAATGTAGTGTGCCTATTGCGTATGTGCCGATAAAGACTCGCAAATCTTTTATAACATTTTGAGCGTCAGCCGAGCGCTGAGGCCATATCCATAGGAACATAGAGCATGAATCCACTGCGACCATTATATATTTATAGTTACCGTCCCTTTGCAGGGGACCGCAGTGGTCCAGGTAAACACAAGCTAATGGTTTGTCTGAAATTAACAGGGGTGTCTGCGCAGGACGTTTCACTGTGGAGACTTTCATCTGTTGGCATATTTCACATTCTAAAGCATAGTTCTTGGTCTGTTTCCTAATGCCAGGCCACCAATATCTTTGTTTAAGTAAAGATACTGTTGCAGAAACACCTGCATGGGCAGAGGCTATCCCTTCATGTGCTGCTAGGATTAGTCCTAATCTACGTTCCATGTTTGGAATTACCCTATCCCCCACTCCAGGGATTCGAGCAAAAGGAACGTTGTTCGCATCAATTACATAAGAGTACTTGAGTGGAAACTTCTTTGGTAACGCTGCACCACTGCCTTTGCTTGAAGCATTGACAGCCAACAATATCTCACTGTCTATTCTCGTTTTTGAACGAGTGATCACAGCTACGGAAGCCGTCTGAACAGCCCCCTTTGCGGCTTCGTCAGCCAATGAATTCCCTGCAACGTGAACGCCATCACGTTGATGACTCAGCGTGTGCATCACGTGAGCTTTTGGTAGTTCGTTTTTTAACTGAACTACTTGTTCCCAAAGCGTTTTATGTTTGATTGTGCCACCTTTTGCATCTTTGAACCCGTTTTCAAGCCAATTTTGTATATATTCATTATACGACTGAACACAGTAGAAAGAATCGCACACGATTAGTGTGGGGAATTCGCGATCTGTACTTTCACGTGCCAGTTTGAATGCTTGCAGTTCAGCTCGCTGAGCTGTACAATCTCCTAGAGATTGAGTTTTAGTGACCATTGGTCTGAAGTTACCATCTTGCATGCGACCTTTAACGATTGCGCACGCTGCACTGTAAGCTTGCTTACTCCCTGTAGCGGGTTGTGCTGATTCATCAGTGTAAATTATAAATTCGTACTGATCTAGAGGCAGAATTTCAGTGGGCAGAGGACATTCATGTTCATATTGCAGGAACGCTTGTGTTTTTAGATCAGGATCAAAAACATATTCAACATCTGTTGCAGCAAGAGAATTAACCCATTGTATCCATCTAGGATGTAAAGCTTTTGCATTTGGAATGCTCACTTTTGTGACCGCCTCTAAGGCTGGTACTGGAGTTACGACAATAATGCGTTTCCCTTGGGCTAGAGCTCTTTCTTTTGCTACAGCGGTTTGAACTGCTGTCAGTATTTTTTCTGTTGAAGTGAAGCGCATTTCTGCTTGTGTATACAAATGTGATTTGTATGCTATTGGTACTTTTTCACCCTCATTAAATGTTAAATAGCTGAATCCGCATTGACCCGAAATTATTCTGATCACTAAATTGCGTTGACTTACGCGTGTTTGTAAGTGATTTGTTGCTAACATGTTAGCTTGGAGTGAACGCAAGATTTCTGTGTGTTCCTGTGTCCAATGTTTGATTGAAAAATCAGGTTTGATTAGTTCGTAGAGAGGTTTAACCCTTTCTGCGTAATTTAGAATGTATGTTCCTCCAAAATTTAGGAAACCCAAGATGGATTGTAAATTTTTCAGCGTTTGTGGAGGTTGGAGCAGCGCACACCTTTCTAAAAAGTTAGCTGCCAAGCTCTTGCCTTCACTTGAAAGCTCATATCCTAGGAAAAGGACATTGAGATGGGCAATTCTGGATTTTTTAAAGTTGAATTTATAGCCCTCAGAGGCGAAGCCCAATATAATGGTACTCACCCTGTTCAAGTGCCTATCTAGGTCATCGTCTGTCAGATAGATGTCATCGACATATGACAATGCCTCATTATCATAAATTTGTAGTAACTCTGTTACTCTCGCTGAGAATAACCCCGGGCTATTTTTGAACCCTTGTGGGAATCTACAGAATTGACGCTGCGTCCCCATTATTGAGAAAGCTGTTAAGTACCTGCTTTCAGGTGCTATGTTTTGACAAAAGAAACCATTTGAAATGTCCAATGTGGTTTTATATTTTTTGCGCACAATGTTATTCATCAATGCTGTACTATGTGCATTTTGTACTGCAAATGTTTTTGAACAAGTGTTCAAGTGTCTGTAATCCAAAACTAGACGATATGTATTGTCTGGTTTGGAGACAGGAAACAAGGGATTGTTCATTGAGGAGGTGCATGTTTCAATCACCCCTTGGTATTCAAGTTGATCTAAGATCTCCCTGACCTGTTTTTTAGCTTCTTGCTTTATTGGATACTGCCTTTGTGCAGTAGGTTGATTTTTTAGATGTATTTTGTGGTGAGGTGAGTCCTCATCCCATCCTACATGATTTTTATATAATGCTGGGGCCTGGGCAACTGCCCATTTCCTGGCATAATTATATTTTAGGTGAATTGGAATATGGTTGGAGAAGGCTGGCATAATGATGTCCTCGCCATGTGGGCACTCCCTGACAAATTGTGGTGGCCAGTCTTTTTCTGCTAGAAGTATATCATAACCCCTTGAAAGTTTCTCCCAAAAGAGTGTTTTCACCTTTCTTGGTATGTCTTCCTCCATTCGGAGTGTTATTTCATATAACTTTTGTGGAGTACTAACCCTGGTGTCTACAGTCTCTACTGTGATGTACTCATTCAAGTCCACTATCTCCAGAAGTTCCTTCAGGTTCTGGCGAGCTATTGTGACTTCTGCTGCACTGTCCAGCATTGTCTGAGCCCATTCTCTGTTCTTGAGCTGTGTTCTCAGTATTCTCGGCATGTCTGATCTTCAGACCTGCTACCTTCTTTTTTGAGAATTGAGGTTTCGATTTATTTTTCAGAACGTGTTTGTCGTCTTTGGAGTTCACGCGTTCTTCTCTATGTTCTGACCGTCCTCTTCTTTCCGATGTCTGTGACGATATCTGAAAGGTACGAGAGGAACGTGTATCAGTATCTTGATACCTGTCAGGCTTTCTTAAATTATCCCTATTCCTGAGGTTATACCTCCTTTCAGAGGGCTCCTTTTGAGGAGACCTACCTCGGGATTGAGAACGTTTCTCGTTTGAATTTTGTTTATTAGTTTCCCACTTCTTTTTAGAAGATGTAGGAGTTTGTTTAATAGAGTCCTTCTCAGGACTTTCAGATAGTTTTGGCTTCAATGGTTTTCCACCCAAACTATCTCTGCCTAATTCTGCATAAAATTGTTCTATTATTCTGGGTAGTTCTGTTTGATGTTCTGTAACATCAAATTCCCTTAAGCGTTGGCGGATCGCCACTGATGCTGCCTCCCCTTTAATATTAGATAATATTATTGTTGAGACCTGGTCGAAGTTTTTCAGTAATTTCATCAGAGCAGGCTCTGCCCCGTATTAGTTTTGAATTTGTTTCAGGACATCTGGTATTACTGCAATTGACGGAAAACCATGTGTTTTAGTATAGATGGCAGCAAAGACTGCGCCTCAAGTGGTGCAATCTTCCAGTTGTGGTGTGATCCCCATTGGTAAACAGATTGTTAGTATTCTGTGTTTCTCATAAGGGCTAGTATTAGGAAATACTGCTTCGATTTGAGTAATTGTTTGAGCTATCCAGAATGGAATTTGCTCACGTTTTGTGGGCATTTTACCCATGACTGCGTATAAAGTCTGTGGTGTAATTTTTAGTGTATTCCCCTGTTGAGGGGTTTGATTTGGAATGGTCAATGGTGGTTGGACTGTGAAAGTCCGCATGACATATTGAACCAATTGTCTGTATAGTTTTAGGGCGCCTTTAAACCAGAGCTGATGCTCCTGGTATGTTAGTGGAATTTCAATATCCTCGAAAGGAATATATTCCTCTGGTGGTTCATCTTCTTTGTAGAAGTGAAACACTCTTGTGCCTGGATTTGATTCTGGGATACTATCCATGAATAGAATACCTCTGTCTGAAAGGATTCGTGTGCCTCTATCATGAAAACTGCTCTACCCCCTCTTGGTGGTAGGCCGTGTTTTATACGCTTTAGAGTGATGGCTCTTCTTAAGTTTGGAGCGATGTCTATAACACCCTCCTCGGTTTCATTTAAACCGGTAACGTTAAAAGCTGTTACGACTGGTTGAGCCGCAGCTACACCGTTCCCGGTGTCATTGTCCCCGTGTTCGGACATTTGTTTTTTGAAAAATGTAGAACAAGTTTCAAGGAAACAAAAGATAAGGTGCACAATATTTTGGAACACTGTATCCTTCAACGTTGAACAAACCAAAATAGCTAATATATAGGGTTTTTGTCCTATTTAGCTTTGGCGGATATTTAACCCTACCCACTCCAGACGTCTTATGGAGTATGTGAGTAGGGGTCACTGAGAGAAAAGCACGACTGAATTACTCAGTATCTAGCGTTAAATTAGTGCCTTACCAAACCGTTGGGCGCCATGTAGTGTAGTTCCTATTTCCCTAATAGGCTCGGCGCATTGGAATAATATACCCTATAGTTTTGACATAGGACTGAGGTCAGTATGTCCCTATCGAGTATATTAAACTTAATTACTTTTGTGCCAGCTAACTCAGAGGCCACTAGAAACTCCTTGTAAACAAGAAGGGAGTAGTTTCTGGCAACCGCATAAACATGACAACTTTGTTTCCCTTTTAGAATCGGAACACTTCTCAGAATCGTGGAAACAATAGATAACAGTTTCACTCAGCTAATCGTGCATGCTTAGTTTCCTCAGAGTTACACAGAAAGAATAGACGGGCGTTTCAATAAAAGGATTTATTGAACAGTCTTGTTTCTCGTGTAAGAGATATGAGCTGTTATGATCACAAGACAGTTTGCAAGATATATAATGTACAGCGTAAGCAGTAGAAAGAAATAATACTGCGCTAGCATTATCTTTTAGCATATATTCACGTACATAAATAACATGGGCTAAAAATGCGAGTACTCATACAATGCTTCTCTAAGCTAGTTCTACCCCAACGTACCTAACCTAGTCTAGGTGTAGGGAAAGGTAAGAAGTAGGTGGAGTATTCTCTAGTATGGTATACTAAGAGTATGTTAAGTCTAGTATGCCAAGAGTCCCTCTAAGTTCTCGTCAGCTCCATACCTTGAGAATGAAAGAGGTGGGAATCTCCTGCCGGATCTCAAACTCTAACGCCCTGCAAAGGGAGTCAGAACACTGGAAGCTGGATTCTTCTGCGAGCAGGGATGACAGCGTCTTCTCAGTGCGTCAGGCCGGGATACGGGCTCCTCTGAAGTCGAGGTCTCCTCTAACTTGCTTGGGCAAGGGAAGGTATATTTATACCTGGTAGGTGCCTTGGAATGTTAGCATTGACGTGAAGTCGGACAGAGGAAGACGTCAGGAATGAACCCTTAAGGTATAGCGGTTCATGCATAATAGATGAGTTCTTAGAGAAATCAATAATCCTGTGCTAGGGGAACTCCCAAGAGCTTAAGGGTCTGGTTTCTAAGAACTCGTTGTGACGTTGGGGTAGACGGATGTCGGTGACCATGCCTGTATTTGGAGAGCACGGCTAATGCCTAAATAAGGACTGGGATTCTATGCCTATATAAGGGCAATGCGAATTGTGCCTATATAAGGACATGTTTCAGGAAAACCTATATACGGACACCTAAAGCGGAATACAACAGCATGCCACTATTAGAGTGGGTGAGGGTTATACATAAAAAAGAGCATCTCTCCTCTTCCCGCCTCTTTTAGGCGGTAATATCTCAGATACTTACTGTTTCCCTTTCTCTCTCCAGCATTTTAAATTTCAGTGAGTGGATACCGGCTTTGCGTATTTCAGCACAACAAAGCAACAGGCAGAGTGGCAGTCCCTCCTACAGCATCCAGCTCTTCTTCCTGGCAGAAAGGCCTCAGTCCAGAAGTGTTCTGATTTTGGGGTGTCAGAGGGCCAACACTTATACCCCTTGTTGCCTTTGAAGTAGGCAAACTTCAAGGGAAAGTCTTTGCTGTGCACAAGACCCTGCCTTTCCCTGTCCTGGCTCCAGACACACTGCAGGGGGGTGGAAACAGTTTTGTGTGAGGACAGGCACAGCCCAATTCAGGTGTCAGTGACAACTCCTCCCAACACTCTAGCTCAGGACGGCCCATCGGCCTGGTGATGGGCCATCAGGCTATGCAAGGCACACCTCAGCTCTCTTTGTGTGAGTAGAGTGAATGCACAAAAGCCCAACTGTCAGCTAACCCAGACGTATATTCTACAGGCAAGCAGAGGTACAGAATGGTTTAAGCAAGAAAAAGCCCACTTTCTAAAAGTGTTCATTAGCCAGGGGATGGGCCCTAATCACTTCAGTAAGGCTAGACCACCCTAAAATGTATTTATTTATTTATTTATTTTAATCTACTTTATTGAATTTTGCTTTTTTGCAGGATTTGCATATACATTCATTACTCTTCCCTGAACAATCATATGTGATATAGTGCATGTACATTAGCAAGTCGCAGATACATTACAGGTTACAACATAGTCGGTGTTCTGGTCTTGGACCATTTTACATGTACCTGGCATATTTTAACGGTGGCTGTGAGCCTAGAAGCATTACCATCATTTAGTTAGCACTTGTCATTACATACTATGTACTGCAGACAGTTGGTTTTGCTTAAATACAAAACAAGGAAGGTATAGGTTAGTGCGAGTGTCCGATCAGTCCTTATAGATTTAACAATAAAGAGGGAACAATTGAAACATTATCCCAGCCAGTAATACCCCTCCCACTTCCCTACCTAGATTTGCATATTTTTTCTTCGTCAATTTACTGCTCGTTACCTCCCTGTCTTGGCGTGTGTACCTGCGCATTAGTACTGCCAGTGTACAGTTGCTGACTTGGTGTCGTGGAGTCTACGCGGTCGCAGCACAAGTTTATGGTGTCTACCTACAGGCCTACAGGTAACTCAGCAGTGGAATCCCCTATGTCTCCGCTGCAACTCAGCTAAAAGTGTGTCCCAATATGTTGCAATGGGGATCTGGCGCAGACCCAAGGTTTCCTCACGCCTGATGGTGAGGCTTTCCGCTTTGGCCCACGCCAGCAATGAGTTACGACACACCTGTGCATGCAGGGGATCTGGTGCTTTCCACCTTTTAGTTATCATCCTCTTGGCTGCCACCATTCCTAGGTCCAGGAACCTGGATGTTACTTTGGTGTTGGGCGTTCTATGAAATGTGTGTAATAAATATGTTGGCCATTCAAAAGGTAGCTCGCGCTCAGTGCAGGTGTATAACACAGTGGCTACCTCGGAGACCGCGCCCACCTACAGTAGGAGACCGCGCCCGCCTACAGTTTTGAGCAGCACGGAGGGTTGCAGAGGACGCTTTGGACTAGGGGCAAGACGCAGAGGTCGGGCGAGTCCTGTGCTCGTCCTACAGCCCTGCCCCTCCCTTTACAGAGGCGGCATCAGCACCTGAGTCGCAAGCCTGAGTCACGGCGCAGGAACTTGGATCATCGACGCCGCCTGCACACGGAGGTGAGGCGGGGAGAGGGGGAGAGGGGGGAGCGGAAGTGAGAGCTAGGCTACCAATTCAGCTTGGTCGTGGCCCCCTGTTCAGCTCCTGCTTGTCTCCCCGCTTGTCTCCCTTCTGGCCACTCGGAGAACGGATTGCAAGGACCCGGTCATCTACTGGCGATCTGGTCATCTACTGGCCAACCACTGTAACTGCCCCACGGTCCGAACTTTATTATACGCTGCCAAAAAACTGTTGAGTGGAATTTCGGGTCAAGAGCGGGCCCGGAGTGGTGAAACAGCGAGGCAGCGAGGGAAAAGGCTGGTGGGTAGGTGAGCCCAGAACACTGATATACTGAAGACGAGTGATCTATAAGCACTGTTGCCGGAAATTTGTATTCTTCCTTCCTTCCTTCTTTTCTCCCTCCCCGTTTAAGTGATCAAGTGCTCAACTGTTCAACTGTTTAACTGTGTGGTGGCAGTAATAAACCAGGCAAACTTGAAACCCAGAGCGTGATGGCTTCTAGGAAGTTGCGCTCAGGGCGTGTGCTCTCCTCCTCACCAAGTCACAAACTGAAAAGATCGTTTAGCGGCACTACACAACTACAGCATCTCTGCTATAAATCCCACCCTGTTATAGCTGGCTTCTTCCGTAAATTGCCCCGGATTCACCCTGAGGTGGCAGCTGTAGTCCAAGAAGGCCAGACTTTTAATTTTCATTCTGTAAAGCCTTCAACTTCCTCAACCTCCTCTTCATTGCCTCTCGCGGACTCGCTGGAACTCCAAGGGAGCCATGCGGGGTGTCAGGTGCAGTCTAGCGGAGGGCCCGACCTCTGGACCAGATTACCGAAAGAGTGGAGGATGGCTCCAGTGAGCAACCGTTTGTCGTACCCCCCAGTGCTCCTCTGGACTCTGACCTTCTTGCTAGCCAGCAGAGTCAGTCAGTCATTTTATCAATCAGGACAAAGCAGTCAAGGAATGACAGCATGATCGAGATTATACCGGTTGTTTCTCTAGCCCAAGCGGACCTCCATAAGGGATCAGGCAGGGTCGGCGAATCGGATGCTCGGCTTGGGGCTCCTATGGTGGAGAAGGCAAATCTATGTGAAGAGTCAACGCAAGGGGAAGATTTTACACTCCCGGACATTGACATTGAAGCTCAAAAAGGGGGCTAGGGTGACCATTTTGACTGTAGGTATAAGGACAATCAGTTAATGAATGGTTACAGGGGAGAAAACACTCCAATCGTAAGCTCCTCTCCTAGGCGTCTCTCTTTGCCTCTCTTATACTGTAGTACAAGTCACTTGATTGGTACCTCTATGGAGTCTGCACATGATGTATTCTTGCCTGATTCTCAATAGAAATGGGGAAATGAGAGAGAGGGTGCGCCCTCAGAATATCTTGTTTGTATTGAAAAAAATTTAAACTCCATATTGTCCTTATTAGAAAAGTCTGTACTGAGTTCTGATCACATACTGGAAATGATTTCCGTAATGTTATTTGAAGTGCATAAGATAAATAAGTCGGTCACCACTAAACCCTTCCCCACGATTCCCTCCCAGATGGGAGAATGGCCGAGTGATAGGCCTGCACGACATCCTCCATCGGTTGAGGCGAGAGACGCCTCTGTACAGGCAGGAACCCCCCTTTTCCTAGTGCCCCCCATGGCTCCTGTATGTAATCTCGAAAAGGAAGAGTTATGTTTAAATATATTATTTGAGGAGGTCGAACTGAGTCCCCCTTTGGAGAAGCCCAACTTGAAAATCTTCCCTCTGTTTATGAAGGGTAGAAGGGGGGGCGCTGGAGAAATCGGGAAAATCAGGGGCCATGCCAAGCAAACTAAGCAGGTGGGGAGGGTGGAGGGGGAGGGGGAGGTGCAAATCTCTCCAACTACCTCCCGGGTGTACTCCCCTACTCCGCTAGGGAAGAGGGGACAGAAAGTAGGTAAGAGGGATAGCCTAGTAATAAAACATAAGGGGGAAAATATGAAAAAGAAACATAAAAAAATGAGACGATTTTCTAAACGGAAAGCGTCTAAATTGCACTTTTCTCGAATTCTGGAAAACCAGAGTGATATCCACTTAATAAAGGAGAAGGGAGGCCCTGAAACATCACTAGCAGATGGCAATTCGAGAGAACTCATCAGAGCCTCCACGACATTAACTGGGAGTCTGGGAGACTCTGGACCGGGAATACCTCCTCCAACTCAGTTGTCACAGTCCCTCCAAGTAATCCATCCTTCCTACAATGAGTTTGCGGTTCCAATGGGAGGGGAAATACAAATGGGTTATGGGGTCCCCCACTACAGACAGGGACTGGGGCCATAGACTCCAATGATCCCAGGGCGGGCGGAAACACAGAGGGAGGCCCCCAAGCTCTAATTAGCCCGCAGTTTGGGCTGAATAGAACCCATATAGGGACATCATTTCCATCTGATAGAAATATTGAGGCCCCAATTCTTAATATGGCTTCATATTCGAAAACCCAACACCATGGTGGGACACAAGTTGCCAGATTCATGGATAGGGTTCCTTTATGGATTCCCTGGAGAGATGCCCCAAAGAAAACCAGTGGGGTACAGACCGGCTTATCTCCCATGGTGGATTTTACCTGGCTATTTGACAATGAATCCACACCAGTAAACAGAGGTTATATTCTCAGTTTATTCTCGGAACTAGAGGCATTAAAGTTGATAGCAAGCAAGGATATTTTAAATGTGATGATTAATGTACATGATACTGTTCCATATTCTAGGGTCACCTTTTGCTCCCTGATAGTGGCCAATTTGGTCTTGAAAAATTGTGAACATTTTTTAAAACGAGGGCTCGATATAACATCTGTTAATGAATATGAGGAATACCAAAATGCGGGCCCAAAAACCCATTATTTGAAAGTTTCTAGGGCTACCAATTCAGTGGTGCTGAATGCATTGGGCCCCGATACCGAGTATCCTGTGGGCAATTCCAAAGATATAGTGGTTTCCGTGGACAGGAGGGGGCGCTCAATAAATGTCGTGCCCAATGTGCCAGTTGTCCCTCAGGCCTTAGACATAGAAGATGAATCTGCCCAATGGAGTTGGGTTACAAGAGCCCTGAATAACACTCATTCGGAAGCAGTAAGGATTGATTCGTTGAGGTAGCCTGGGTGGGCTACTCTTGTCCTGGAATATGGCCGGTTTGGGTCCCAATGAAACAAAATTGAATTCTTTGAAAATTATGAACCCTTTAATTATATGCCTACAAGAAACTTGGTCTTGCAAAGATTTTGAATGTGATGGATATTTTGTTTACTCTTGCTATGCTAGGGGTTCGGATAGGGGTCATGCCAGTGGGGGGGTTTCTATTTTACTTAAAAATTCTATTAACTGGAACCAGAAGGTTTTTTTCCACCCCTCAAACCTATGTATATGTGCGAAGTTGGCATGTCTGGGAGAATCGGGCAGGTCCACCTCTTTCCTCGTGGCGAATATGTATATCCCCCCTGGGAAAAATTCAGATCACTTTTTGCGTGCATTTTTCTCTTTTATTCATGATATAGTTATCAGGGAAGAATGCCCCCTAGTGACATTAGTGGGGGATTTAAATGCCAAAATTTCGAACTCTGCATCGGGGATTTATGCAAATACAGACAAAGAGGAAATTTGGCACATTCCCGAGATTTCATTACCCCCAAACAAAGTAAAAACAGATAAGCGGGGGTTTATTTTGCTTGATTGTATTAGAAGCTTAGATCTTGTTATTTTAAATGGGATAGTGCCCGCTGACAAAACTGCACATTTTACCTTTCACTCACAACACATTCAGAGCCTTTTAGACTATGTGATTGTGTCCTACCAAATGTTTGGGGCTTGTGTTAACTTCTTCGTCTGGCCGTCGATATGGAGTGACCATAGCATTGTAGGCATGACAGTGGCTTTTGATCTACCCACATTGGATCTGGGGAATGCTGGTCAGGGCAGGGCCTCCTTTAATAAAGCAAACGGCCGGTCTTTTTGGACGCAAAAAAAATCCTTGAAGTAGGCTCAATTGTGAAGATGGCCCAAGTAGAACAGCAGGGTTTAACTCACTTTAATATTATACCCTTCTTTGAGGCTCAAATGGAGAAGATTTGTAATTTAAGTTCTACATCTTCGGTACCTCGCCTGTGTAAACAGGAAACGTCTCATATGATTTCCTTAAAACAAGCAATTAATCATCTTGTCCGAAAACAGCATATACTTTTTCTCACTGACCGGCAGCGGGAAATCGATCGCCTTAAGCGAATGAAAAACATATTATGCTTGGTGAAAAAAGAAGGGAGCTTGATGACAAGTGGATTGGGCTGAGGGAAGCCGCAAGGGCCAAAGACACAAGAAAGTATTGGCGCTTGATCGCGGAATACTGCGATTCAAGGCAGAGGGCACTACCCATACCAATTCCAGAAAAAGACTGGGTGGTTTACATCTCCCTATTATATGGAAACAACAGCCCAGTTTCATCCGTGATGACAGATGGGGTTAAACCCGCGTCTATTGAATTTACTGAATTTGGCCCCCCGTCAGGAAAGGATGTGGTAGGTTATATAAAGAATGCAAGAACATCCGGCGCACAAGGGCCGGATGGAATCCCGATTGCTCTAATTAAAAAGGAACCAGAAGCATGGGGTGATTTTTTAGAGCCACTTTTTAAACATTGCTTTTTTATGAATACAATCCCCCCCTCTTGGAAGGGGAGCATTATAGTCCCCCTGTATAAAAAAGGACCGAAAACGGTGCCGACTAGTTTTAAACAGATTGCCCTTCTGGATGCCTCAGGCAAATTATTTGCAAAAAGCATATTAAGCCATCTTCAACAATGGGTTTATGATCAGAATATCCTTCCCCCCGGAACAAGCTGGTTCTAGAAAGAACCATGGCACCTTGGATAATATAGCGGTTGTTCAGACAATTGTAGAGAAATATGTTTTTGTCCGAGGAATGCCAATATATACAGCTTTTATTGATTTTTCCACGGCGTTTGACAAAGTGGACCGCCAAATGCTGTGGAGAAAACTTGTTCTCATTGGCATACCATATCATCTTTTGGGTCTGATTATGGAATTGCATACAGACACGTGGTGCCGGGTTCTGATGCGAGGTTCGCAGGGGCTATCATGTAAAATTAGAATGCACAATGGGCTCAAACAGGGTTGCCTATTGGCACCACTTTTATTTTCCCTGTATATTGCTGATCTCCCCGGCACTCTGAACACGGTAAGGGGGGATGCCCCAAAAATTGGTACAATGTCCGTTGGCTCTCTATTATACGCAGACGATGTTGCAATATTCAATCTAACGCCTATCGGCCTGCGACGCCGGCTAGATGCCTTAAGTAAATATGCAGAGGCTCACTTCTTGAAGATCACTACCGCAAAAAGCAAGATTTTGGTATTTCGTAAGAAGGGGCTTAGAATAAGGAGCAGTTTAAGATGGATGCTTGGTTACGAAAAATTGGAACTGGTTGACTCGTACCTATATTTGGGGAAGGTTTTTTCCAAAACTGGCCGAGATTTGGAGCATATTAAACATTGTGTCAGTAAAGCTGTCTCCCAGGCAAGTGCACTAAACAGATTTTATAAAACTTGCGGGAGACGCCACTTTGGCCATGTTTTATCTGTTTTTAAGGTCAAAATCCCTCCCTCGTTAATATATGCTTCCGAGGTGCTGGACATGAATTATTGGCTTTCTTTCAATAAGGCGGAAGGGCGAATCCTGCGGCAAATTTGTAATTTAAACACCTTGGCAGCTCCATATGCACTGCGCCTCGAATTTGGATTAGTTTCGTCCTTTACCCTATCCTTGGCTGCAGTTCTTAGGTGGGGTAATTCCCTCCTTTTGGGGGAGGAGGGCACACTTAGGGCCACCCTGAGAATAGAAATTTTTGACACGCAAAAAGAACAATCAACGTTTTTTAGGTCCTTTGTACGTGCAAATTATACATTTGGCCTTAGTTTGAATTCTGCTTCTCCTATGTCCAAATCTGTACTGAAACAACTTCTAAAGAAGTTTAGATCCCCTATTAGTTTGGCGAGAGACGTGGCCTCCAGCCAGTCCAGGTCCAGTAATGAGGCGGTCATAGGGAGTGCTTTGGGGAATAAACCACAGCCTTATCTAACTTGGAATATCCCTCACGGGATCAGAAGGCTGATACTCCTACTGAGATTTAACTTGCTGCCGCTAAGAGATGTTACTGGTATCTGGGATAAAACACCTAGAGAGAAGAGAATTTGTGAATTATGCCAGCTGCAAATCCAAGATCTTAATCATGTGCTTTTTGTATGCCCAAAGCTGCAAAGTGCTAGGCGATTGTTTTTAAAGCCAGTTTTCATTAAATATAATATCCACTCTGCCCAGGAGGCACGATCTTTGGTTCTGTCACCTCCGAATGAAATGGTTTGTTTTAAGATATATCAATTTTTTAAAATATTTTTGCCTATTTATTAGGAATTCCTTTCATTGTCTTATGTATTTATAGCACTATTTGCACATTTTTTATTATGTCGATAAATGAAATCTACCGGTTGGTTACTTGTCTGTATCATGTATTTTAGCACTACTTGCACTCCTCTCAGTATGTTTGATATAAGAACTTCCATAGCAATGCATAAGGAAGAATTTTGTATTGTACATAAAGTTTGTCTCTTTTTTATCTGATGATGTGTTTTGTGGACCTCCGTAGGAGTTCCATAACATAATAAAATTAAAAATTGAATTGAAAATTGGCTACCTCACTCCAGTATGCGCCGATCCGAGCACAGCTCCAGAGCATGTGTATCAGATCAGCCCCCAGTTCAGCGCATCTCGGACATGCCGCATCCTCGCGATTGAAATACCTGTTGATTTTGGCAGGTGTGAGATATGCCCGGTGGATTATGTATAACTGGATTTTATGGAAGCGCATGTTCCTGGGGATACATGTTGGACTCTCTAGTACCCGAGTCCACTCCTTGTCTGCGAACTGGTGACCTAGGTCTTGCTCCCATTTGTGGCGGAGCGAATCCAGACTTACCGCTGCATGGGCTCGGAGTGAGGCGGCGAACCAACGTGTGAGGTGCCTACCCTGTCCCATAACATGCAAATATTGCATGGTGAGGTGTGTTCGTGGCTCTGTGGTGATGTCGCCCCACTTGGCCGTGAGCATGGCCGTCAGTGAGCGGTGTATTAGAAACTACCCTGGTGGGAGCCCCTCTTCCTCTACCAAAGATGTGTATGGTATGAGTGTCCCCTCTCGATATAAGTCTCCGAGTGTTTGGATGCCCCTCTCTTGGCATCCCCTGATTGTCTGTGCCGTAAGCACTGTCTGACCACTGGGGGACCCCTCTAAGGGTATCGCCAGCGCATAAGGAATAATCCCCCGAGTTATATAGAGGCTCCTGCGAAAACATTTGTATGCCACGGCAAGTAACAGGGGTTCTGGGGGCCTCGTCTTCACGCCAGGGTGAAAGAGTCTGACAATTTGTTCCAGCGGGTAGGGGGGTTGTGTGGTTGCTGTGTCCGCACGATACCGATCTGACAGCCACCATGCTACCCACTGCAGCTGAGCTGCTAAGTAGTAGTGTTGGAAGCAAAGAGCTGCCAAACCCCCTTGGTCCGTTGGTAAGTACAGCTTTTTTAGTGACACTCTGTGTCTAGCACTGCCCCAGATGAAGTCTCTTACCTGCTTCTCAAATACGGCAAAGAAGGAGGCTTGGATATATACAGGTAGGTTCGTGAAGTAGTATAGGAGCCCTGGAAGGATTACCATTTTAGTTAGCGCTACTCTACCCGTTACAGCAAGTGGAAGTGTGCCCCAGAACTGCATCTGTGACCTGACTGCCGTCAGTGCCCTCCCTAGGTTCCCGTCAAACAGGTCTCTCGGTTGGCGGTAAATCTGAATGCCCAGGTAGCGGAACGTGTCTTCTCTCCACTGCACTTTTCTGTCATTGATGGTGAGGCCCGGATCACGGTTCCCTGCGTTGAACGAATATATGTAGGACTTATCAACGTTTACTTTTAGCCCCGAGAGTGCAGCGAAGTCCTGCAATAATTGCGCCAGTTGACTAGGTACCTTCTCTATGTCCCTAATGTAGATGAGCAGATCATCAGCATAGAGCGATACCTGGTGTGTGGCATCTCCCAGCGGGATACCATCTCCCAGTTGGGTACGTATTGCCTCAGCCAGTGGCTCTATTGCAAGCGCGAAGAGAAGGGGGGAAAATGGTCACCCCCGCCTCGTTCCTCTTCGTACTGAAATAGTATCGGAGATGTAAGGGCCCATTTTGACTCTGACAGTGGGGCCAGTGTAAAGCAATCCCACCAATTGAAGGAACCCCGCCCCTAAGTCATATTTCTTAAGTGTCGCGAATAGGTAGTCCCATTCTAAGGAGTCAAAGGCCTTCTCCAAGTCTAATATGAGACATCCGGCCCTCGGCCACTCCTATACAGCATCTGTCGCCACTCTAAAAAAGCGCTGCAAGTTAAGGGAAGTGCTACGAGACGGCACGAAGCCATTCTGGTCCGTATGAACCAGTGCGGGGACCACCTGTGCTAATCTGTCCACCAACACCTTTGCAAATATTTTGTAGTCTGTGTTGAGCAGGGCAAGGGGTCTATATGAACTCATCTCCATGGGGTCTTTATCAGGCTTTAATAAAGATACCAGATGTACTTCTCGCATAGAGGGTGGAAGTTGACACCTTTCTACAGCGGTGGTGTGTAGAGTGTGGAGTCGTTCTGTAAGTGATTCTCGGTACTCCTTATAATTAGGGCTCCCGGTTTTATGGTATTTATTTTTTTGCCATTTCCGTCTGTATTTATCCATATTTTTTTGGGGGGCATTTTATCTGTATTTATCCAGATTTATTTTTGCGACAAGCAAAAGCCGACGCTACAGCTAGTATTTTTCCACATTTATTTAAATTGACAATGCACGCATGCGCTCGGTTGTTATTGGTCAACACAATACATTCATCTAAAAACTTTGCCATTGTAGTACAAGCACATTTCCTCCTTCCCGAGCACACGGCAATGAATATGTTGTTCCAAATTCTGTGATAACAGTGATGGTTTGGAAGTCAGACATATAGTGCTTTATATCGCATCGCGCCTCGCTTCTTCTATTTCTAGGATATGCAAGTAACATGTCTAGTTTTTCTTCCCCTTTTGCTCTGTGCCCATGATCTGCTCTCCACCTGCTACCCTTGGGCACTTGGTTTTATCAAAATAAATTCTGCCAGTTACATGATGTCTTCTTGAACAGTGGCGCTCAGGGGCGGTTGTAGCAGTGCCAAGGTTAGCCCTGCTATTGACCCAGAGTATGGAACATCGGTATCCAATAGCACAGTGGGTTGGTGCACCTGTTGTGGACACCAAGTGGGACCTCAGGCCATGTGATCAATTTTTAGCAAGGCTACCCCTCCTTTCATCCTTACAAGATACCTAAGGCTACTCCTCCTTTCATCCTTCCAAGATGCCTGCTACTTTCATGTGGTTTACTTTGCTGAGAAATAACATCCCAGCATGTTCCTTGGAGCTCTAACACTCCACAGCCTGCCAGGCCCTCAAAGGGTCTGACTGCCAACCTCCAAGAAACCCTTCCAGCATTCCTCCTGTGCCTTACAAAGCGGGGGTGGGGGCAGGGGCAGGTGTGCCATGTTGTACTTTTCAACCGCGTCTCGACACTCCCCCGCCCCCGAAAAAAATGACTCAAAACGGAAAGTTCACAATTACACTAGTGGAAACGGACTGCTGGTGTAATGGGCGTCGAGGGAGATAAAATGAAGCCCCCTTACAATTACTATCTTGTCAGGTCACCCCAGAAACGGCACCTTCTCCTCCAGAAGGTGAGACTCACCGATCTTCAACGCAGCTCTCCCCGCGATCAGAAGCAAACTTCTCCGCGATCAGAAGCAAGCTCCCATAATTAAACCTGCCATCTTCCAGGAAGGTCAGTGGTGAAATAACACATGCCGAAGTACGGCAAGCAACAGTGGGCATCCAGGGAGTCAGGAGGGGCCCCGGCCTGGCTCCATACTGGGGCGAGAGGCACAGGGGACAAGCAGAGCCGGGCTAGAGAAGGGCGCAGCTGGCAAGCCGCAGGCTGGGGTGCGAGGTGCATGAGGCCGACTGCTACGAGGTGCACGAGGCCCGAGGGCTTGCGAGAGGCCCTGGGAGAGCGGAGTAGCGGCCCCAGCACTTCCTGCTCCTCGCTGACACCTGCCGCTGTTCCCTGCACTGCTGCCCTCTCACACTGGCTCCTGCTGCGGAGAGGTGGGCCCGCACCTGGGCTTTCAGGTAGCGGTGGGTGGGGAGGACCACGGAAATACACTTACCTTGCCAGTAGAAACGGCGACGGGCTGGCGCAGAGCTCACTCGAGCGGCGGAGCCCTGGAGATGCCGAATTCAAGAGAAGGGCTGGGGCAGCAACAAAAGCTGATGATGGTGGCAACAGGAAGGCCTCTGTCTTCAAACCTGGTGGTACGTAGTGCAGGCAAAAAGGCAAAATAGGTGGATGAGCCCCCAAAATAAAGAGCAAAAGTTATGAGGGCGGGGCCGGAGGTGTTAGCACGCCCACACAGTGATGCTTGGATATGACCAGGATTGGCTCAGGGTCACGGCCGTCACTAAAAGACCCTGAGCCAATAGGTCAACAGTAGGTCACTAAAAGACCCTGATTGGGAGGAACTGAAAGGAATTTCAAGCATCAGGAACAGGGGCGTGGCGCGGCAACTCTGAAGCACGGCAGCGCGGCAAAATGTACTAGTATTTTGCCGTTTCTAAATATAAATACAGACAAAGGAAAAATAGTTTTCCATCTGTATTTATATGTAAAAATCCATATAAACGGAAAACCGGGAGCCCTACTTATAATATTCTGCCGGCAAGCCATCCGGTCCTGGTGATTTCCCGGAGGCTAAGGATTTTATGGCATCTCCGATCTCCTCTAACGAAACGTGCTCATTGAGCGTTTCCTTGTATTCGTTCGCCACTGGAGGTAGCTGTAGGGAACCCAGAAACCTTTCCAGCCTCTGTTCGTTACAGCACCCCTGGGACTGATATAATTGAGTATAATGGAGGGTCATGGCCTTATGTATTTCACGTTGCGTGTATAGCACGGTACCTGTGGCTGTCCTTAGAGCCCCTATCAGAGCGCGAGCGTGCTCCTGCCTTATCATCCATGTGAGCAGCCGGCCTGCCCGGTCAGCCGTGGCATGTGTTCGGGCTGTGTGCGCAGTGTAATTGTGACATCGAAGGTGCTCTAGTAATTCAGCATGTTCCGCGCGTAGTGTTGCCAGGCACTGTGGGCCTCTGCCTGTCCCTTCCCTATCCTGCTTGTACCGTAATAGTTGAGACTCTATCTTTGTAAGGGAGGTAGACAACTGTTTACGGACATTCCACGTGACTCCCATGCAGTGCCCCCTAATCGCTATTTTGAATGCCTCCCATTCTATTAACGCACTGCTGGCCGTACCTTCATTCGTATCCAAAGTATGCAAGAGTTGCCGTCCCCAGAGACGAACGGAACGCTGGGTCCTCCAGCGCAGTAGTCTGGAGCCGCCATGTGGGTATTGGGGGGGATCCGCTTCCCACCTTAGCTGCATCCACAGGGGGTTCTGATCGGAATGGGTCCGGCCTAGGTACTCTGTCTTGTTAACTAGTGGAAGTAACGATTGTGTGCCCACCAACCTGTCTAGTCGCACATGAAGCCCATGTACTGCGGGGTAATGTGAATAGACCCGTGTCCCGGGGTTGAGGGTGCGCCATATATCTAGCAATGCCCAATGCACGAGACAGTCTGTGAGGGCCTGCGCGTTGGATGTGGCAGGGGTTCTATTGAGGGGCAGGAACGACCTATCAAGGTCCACGCTGAGCACTGAGTTGAAGACTCCTCCCACCAACCAAGGGATGCCATTCCTTTGAGCTAGTATCCCTGAAAGGCGTACGAGAAAAGAGGGTTGGTCTATGTTCGGGGCGTAGATAGAGACTAGCAATATTGTTTGGCCATTTGACCTCCCTCTTACAAAGGTATATCTGCCCTCTGCATCAATTATGTCCCCCTCATGAACAAACGGGACTCCCGCTCTTATCCATATCAGTGTGCCTTGCGCGTGCGCTGAGTAGGTGGTGCCGAATATCTGGCCTCTCCACCTCTTGCGCAGCCTTTCCAGTTCAGTGTGTGACGTGTGTTTCCTGCAGCAAAGCGATGCCAGTTAAGCGACGCTGTAGGTATGAAAATATCGAGTATCTGCGTGTAGGTGTGTGCATTCCGCGTATATTCCACATGATTGTGTTAACTTGCGTCATGCCTGGCTATTGCGCCTTTCAGGGGAACCTGGGACGAGCAGTGCAATATTGAATCTGTGGTGCATGTGGGGATCCGGGACTGGCCTTGCTGAACCAAAAGCATAAACTTAAACCATAAAATTGGTAACTATTGGGGGCGAACTCTACGGAGACGTCCGTCCAAACTTTATGCCCAACAGTGGCAATAACTATTCCAGAGTAGTGTCTGGTGGGGCTATGTGAGGTGTGTGTCTGACTGTAATATTAGCTATCCCTGTGTGCCGGAGTGTTGCCACCTGCCTTCCCAGCCGGTGTGCAAGTGTGTATATTCACAGGGTGTGTGTGTCGTTGGTCACGAGTTTGCGTGTGGGGTGTGCGCGCAGCCAGTTGAGGTGCCCTCTATTAACATTATCCTCACGCATAACCAATATCTCAGTGGAACATTTCAATAAGGTCTCTACTTGCGTGTGCAGTCTCTTTCACGCTGCATGGAATTTATGCTCAGTCATATGATGTCATCAGTAGGCCTGGGCGGTAAATTCCGTTCCGCTCGCGGAATTTGGGTAATTTCGCGTTCTGTGGAGAACGCGAAATTGCCAAATATTCCGCAATCCGCGGCTTCGCGGAATTTTTTGCTTGTTCGCGATTTCAAAATGCGTGTTCACGAGATATTTCTCCCCAAGCACGCAAACAGCGTTCGCGAACAGGAAAAAAGCATCGCGAACGGGCGGAACAGCAATTCCGCGTGTTCGTGGAATTTTTGCGTGCTCGCGGAGATTTTTTACCGTTTCGCGGAGCTTTGCGTAGCGCGACTACGCAAATTCCGCCCACCCCTAGTCATCAGCAGTCTGCGGTGTGACATCGGGCATCTGCATGTCATCCAGGTCGCCAGGCCCGGGGGTCGATGAGCCGCTATCCGTCGCTGACCCAGAGGAGCTCGTTTCCTGGCCTTCATAGTGCATCGTAGTTGCGAGTGCCACAGCAACCTCTAAGGCGCCTTGACGTTCTATTCTCTTCTGTTCCGAGTTCGGGGCTTTTGTCACTGAAATCATGGTTACGGGCTTCTCGCATCTCCCTCGTCGACGATTCCTTCTTCCTGACATTTTAGCTGGTTCCGTCGCAGTGGGTCTGGGCCCTGTCCACAGTCCTGACTCTTCCAGCCAGTCCCACACCTCAGCAGGCGAATCGAAGAAACGGACCACTCCTTTCGCCACCACCCTCAGCCTGGCAGGGAACAACAGGGAGTAGGTGAGCTCCAACTCGCGAAGCTGGCGTTTCACAGCTGTGTAAGTGCTTCTGCGCCTCTGCACTTGCGTCGTGTAGTCTGGGAATACCATTATCGGGCTTCCGCTGACCTTGAGATCTGTGATCTTACGGGTTTCGCGCAACACCGCATCTCTAGCTCTATAATTGAGGAGCTTGAAAAGGAACGGTCTTGGGCGGGCCCCTGGGGGGGTCTGTGTGCCGGCACTCGGTGCGCCCTTTCAACTGCAAAGTGTGGCGACAATGTCCCAGGTGGCAGTATATTTTTGAGCCAGCGCTTTACATATAATTCTGGGTTCCGCCCTTCCTCACCTTCCGGAAGGCCCACCACATGAACATTATTGCAGCGGGAGCGCCCCTCCGCATCTTCGACCCTGTCCTCAAGGGCATTCATGCGGTCTAAAATGTCCTGTAGGGCCGCGTGTGACTTTGGGTAATTGGTTTCAATTCCGTTAAGGACTGGTCCTGCAAGTGAACCCTCTCAGCTAACTTGTGGTGGTCGGTGCGCAAAAGGGTAAAGTCCGAGGTGACCTTATCGATCTTGGATTCAAGGGAGGATCTTGTCTGGTCTAGCGTGGCCCCAATCATTTCCACCGCCATCAGCACTGAATCAAGTTTGGCCGCCAGCGTTGTATGTGGAGTGTCACCAGTCTCATCCCCTCCTGTGCGCACTGGTTCTGAGCTGCCAGTACGCATGTTACTCTGTTGGGCGTTTGTGCGCAACCGGCCCATTGCTAGCTGCTGCGCCGAAGGCATTCACCTCAAGTAGACGATGTCTGTGTGAATGCACGTAGTGTGCGCTAGTTTGGCTATGTAATCAGGCCAAGTTCCAATGTGCCGGGTGGTGTGTATTGAGAGGGAGTGTATGGATGATTAGATGGAGTGGATGTAGGTTGTGTAAAAATTGTACATTTATGTTTGTCCTCATTATGACTCTGTATATGACTGTTTTCTAAAGGAGATTTTGACAAAAAGACAAAAAAAGACTGAGGAAATAAGTCACCTGGCCACGAGGATCTAAGAGCTTTACATGGTCGTGAAGCCCATTTATGAAGGAAACTGTATAATCCGTTGAAGAAGAAGGACACAGTGTTTTCCTGGTTGGACATGAAAAGGCAGAACTGTGCTAACTGTTATTTTGTATTAAAAAATATTTAATGTCAAAGAAAGTTTTTGTCATACGCTGGTGTGTATTGAGAGAGAGTGTATGGATGATTAGATGGAGTGGATGGAGGTTGTGTAAAAATTGTACATTTATGTTTGTCCTCATTATGTCTCTGTATATGACTGTTTTCCAAAGGAGATTTTGACAAAAAGACAAAAAAAGAAGTAAATGATTAATGGTTGAACACTGATATTAAATAGGGTGCTCAACAAACCAAGTGTGGTTTAATAATTTTTTTCAGTATTGGCAGTGTTTTTTGTTATAGAAAAAAACACTTTATAAAAGTGGCATTTTCAAACAGGCAATTTAAAAACCAACTTCACCATAAGATGTATTTTTAAATTGTGAGTTCAGAGACCCCAAACTCCAAATCTCCATCTGCTCCCAATGGAAATTACTAACCCTGGGCATTGAATTCCGCTCCGCTCGCGGAATTTGCGGAATTTAGGCAATTTCGCGTTCCGCAGAGAACGCGGAATTGCCAACAATTCCGCGATCCGCGGCGAAGCGGAATTATTTTCTTGTTCGCGCTTTAAAAATGCATTCTAGCGCGCGCGATTATGACTTACCGGGATTCCTGCGTTCGCCGACGGGTTTTCCTATTCGTTCGCGTGCGCCACGAGATTTCGGTAGCCGGCCGCGCGATCCCGCGAGAGTTTGCGATCGCGAACACGTCATTCGGGCGCGCCATCGGATTTCCAGCGGAATCTTTGTAAACCTGCAATCCCGAACACGCAAAATTTTCAATCTGGAGAAGAATAATATCGCGAGCAGCATAAAACCTTCTATAAACTGATGATTTGCATGAAAAAAAAACCTCAGATTGATATTTGGGTGTCCTTTTTTGTCATTTTTTTGGGGGGGGAGAGGGAGGAAGTGCCACAGAGTCTACTACTTCCTGTTCCTTTCCAGCAGGCTCCTCCCAGTGCTTTCTCCATCTCCTGTTCATTTTTCACTTGGATTTGAGCTGGAAGGATCACTCTTTGTGTCTGCTGCATCATTATCATTGGATTTGAGGATTTTTGGATTTGAGATTTTACAAGTAAGTTGGTGTTGTTTGATTGGGTCATTGCAGTTGCTGCAATTACAATTTTTGTAATTTTCATCATTTTTTAAAAATAAATATAGTGGTGGGTAGCCACTGTAGCCAGTAGGCCCAGAGCTAGTCATGGGTGGGTGCATGATGAAACATGATGAAACAACTGTTCCTTTGCTGTGTGATGTATTTTTTAATTTCAAACATCATTTAGGGGGCATGGATGGCATTGGATTGAATTGCAAAATGTGTATTTTTGGGTGTATTTCAGTTTTTATGCTGTGTGCTAAATACATGCCTTAGTTGTGTGTGGTGTGCTGCAGGCCTTGTTTAGCCCTGTGGATTTTCGTTTTTGCATTTTATTGCATTACAGGCAAAGCAGTGTTGTTTACCATGCAGCCTTTGCCTGGCTATTATAGGTCTGTTTTCAGTACATTGTTTTCCAGGCCTCCTGCTTGTTGCTTGTGATTTGTGAGTGTCCATGTGGCTGGTAGCCATTTCTGGTGGGAGTTATAAGTGTGCTGCTTTTTTTGCCATATAGGCCTGCATGTGTTTCCTTTGTGACCTAGGCTTCTTGTTGTTGTGGGCCTGGCCATGAGGCTGGTGGCCATTTTGAAGCCAGGCAGTGTGCTTTTGCCATAGGCCTGCATTGTCTGTCTTCAGTTTCTTGTTGTTGTGGGCCTGGCCATGAGGCTGGTGGCCATTTTGAAGCCAGGTAGTGTGCTTTTTTCCATAGGCCTGCATTGTCTGTCTTCAGTTTCTTGTTGTTGTGGGCCTGGCCATGAGGCTGGTGGCCATTTTGAAGCCAGGCAGTGTGCTTTTTGCCATAGGCCTGCATTGTCTGTCTTCAGTTTCTTGTTGTTGTGGGCCTGGCCATGAGGCTGGCGGCCATTTTGAAGCCAGGTAGTGTGCTTTTTTTCCATAGGCCTGCTATTGTCTGTCTTCAGTTTCTTGTTGTTGTGGGCCTGGCCATGAGGCTGGCGGCCATTTTGAAGCCAGGCAGTGTGCTTTTTGCCATAGGCCTGCATTGTCTGTCTTCAGTTTCTTGTTGTTGTGGGCCTGGCCATGAGGCTGGTGGCCATTTTGAAGCCAGGCAGTGTGCTTTTTGCCATAGTCCTGCATTGTCTGTCTTCAGTTTCTTGTTGCTGTGGGCCTGGCCATGAGGCTGGCAGCCATTTTGAAGCCAGGTAGTGTGCTTTTTGCCATATGCCTGAAAGCTTGTAGCCTAGTCTGCCAACAGGCCTTTCATCCAGTGGGCCCAGAGGTAGTCAGGGGTGAATGAAACAACTATTTCTGTGTGTTCTGTTGAATATAAACATCATTTAGGGCACATGGATGGCATTGGATTGAATTGCAAAATGTGGATTTATTTTTTGGGTGTATTTCAGTTTTTTGGGGTGTGTTACATGCCTTAGTTGTGTGTGGTGTGTTGCAGGCCTTGTTTAGCCCTGTGTATTTTCGTTTTTGCATTTTATTGCATTACAGGCAAAGCAGTGTGGTTTACCATGCAGCCTTTGCCTGGCTATCGTAGGCCTGTTTTCAGTACATTGTTTTCCAGGGCTCATGCTTGTGGCTTGTGATTTGTGAGTGTCCATGTGGCTGGTGGCCATTTCTGGTGGGAGTTATAAGTGTGCTGCTTTTGCCATATAGGCCTGCATGTGTTTCCTTTGTGGCCTAGGCTTCTTGTTGTTGTGGGCCTGGCCATGAGGCTGGCGGCCATTTTGAAGCCAAGCAGTGTGTTTTTTGCCATAGGCCTGCATTGTCTGTCTTTAGTTTCTTGTTGTTGTGGGCCTGGCCATGAGGCTGGCGGCCATTTTGAAGCCAGGTAGTGTGCTTTTTGCCATAGGCATGCATTGTCTGTCTTCAGTTTCTTGTTGTTGTGGGCCTGGCCATGAGGCTGGCGGCCATTTTGAAGCCAGGCAGTGTGCTTTTTGCCATAGGCCTGCATTGTCTGTCTTCAGTTTCTTGTTGTTGTGGGCCTGGCCATGAGGCTGGCGGCCATTTTGAAGCCAGGCAGTGTGCTTTTTGCCATAGGCCTGCAAGCTTGTAGCCTAATCTGCCAACAGGCCTTCCATCCAGTGGGCCCAGAGATAGTCAGGGGTGCATAAAAGAACTGTTTGTGTGTTCTGTTGAATTTAAACATCATTTAGGGCACATGGATGGCATTGAATTGCAAAATGTGGATTCATTTTTTGGGTGTATTTCAGTTTTTTGGGGTGTGTTACATGCCTTAGGTGTGTGTGGTGTGTTGCAGGCCTTGTTTAGCCCTGTGTATTTTCGTTTTTGCATTTTATTGCATTACAGGCAAAGCAGTGTGGTTTACCATGCAGCCTTTGCCTGGCTATCGTAGGCCTGTTTCAGTACATTGTTTTCCAGGCCTCATGCTTGTTGCTTGTGATTTGTGAGTGTCCATGTGGCTGGTGGCCATTTCTGGTGGGAGTTATAAGTGTGCTGCTTTTGCCATTTAGGCCTGCATGGTTTTCCTCTTGGCTTACTGCTTGCATCCATCCCCTTTGCCAGCTGCAGCTCCCTGAATGATGTGATGAGCAAATAATTTAATGCCAAACAGGGTCCACTTCTATTACATTTGTATTTTGGTTGTTGTTCCTCTTCTTTCCTATCCTTCCTGACAGTGTACACAGTATACCATGAAAGCCCTTGTTGACAGTCTCACAAATGGCTACACTAATTTATATCTTTTATTTGTTTGTTTGTACTACTAGTAATTGAACCACAACAACAAATGCAACATTTCACTGATGTTCTTCTCCTGGCTTCTTTGCTTTTAGGTGCACAAAAAGACAGAGGAGGAGGTGTCATCATCATCATCACCCGTTGTACTGCCAGGCTGAAGTCCTGCTGCGCGTCACGTCCACGTGTGACCACAGACATCTCTGCAACTTGTGCACCTGCGTCCTGCTGACATCTGAAGAAGATGGCCCCAAAGAAAGGTACCAGGTCCTCCAGTAGCAAGAAAGTTGCCAGTGAGAAGAAGGGACAGAAGAAGGAAGTGGCACTTGCCAAGACTGGGGTGCCGGCCGATGTGTTTTTTGGTAAAAAAAAACTTACGCCTGCAGCATCGGTGTCCAGTGGGGACCAAGCTGGGAGCAGCACCTCTGCATCAGTGGGCCCACCCCAGCAACCTAGGCCCAAGCCCATGACTGTGGCAGAGGTAGCCAGTCTACTAACGACCATTGATGTTGAAATGTCATTATCGCAAAGTAGTACCCAATCCACGCACTCGCAGGCGCAAACTCAGCAGATAAGTGGGCAACCCCAGCCGCAACCCGAACCGCAGCTGGAACTGCAACCACAGCCGGAACCACAGCCGCAACCCCAGCCGCAGCCGGAACCGCAACCACAGCCGGAACCGCAGCCGCAGCCGGAACCACAGCCGGAACCACAGCCCACAATAGTAGCTGTTCCACCTGAAGTAGGGGCAGTTCAGGAAATCGAGCTTTTGCAGACGAAGAGGAGCAAGCCACTGTTCCAGAAGATCCAGTGTCTTCCATACCCCCAGCAAGGAAAAGGAGGGTTAGTACATCAACTTCTTCTTCAAGCCCCGCTTCTGATGATCTAGATGCCACTTGGAAGCCACCAGCTCAGCCTGAGAGTGATGCACACCACAAGACAAGGCTAGTGAAAAGGAAGGTTCCACAAAGCCTTACAGTTATGGAGGTAGATGTAGACGAGGGGGGTGATGATGATGAAGAGCCAGTCATCACGAACATCAGTCCTGGGCCTGCGGAGATGGAGACCAACATTATTAGACTATCCCAAATCGCTGCGAGGGATGTAGCACGGATACCACCAACACAGGTAACGCCAACACGACCTCCAGCTTCCATATTTGCCTTTGCAAAGGCCCGGCAGGGACCTACATCAAGCTCAACCACCACCTCAGTAGGTGGTGGTAATGTAAGTGCACAGAGTCAAATTCCATGCACACCCTCCATTTCATCTGGTATTGAAAGTGGCACCTCCAGCAGCTCCAGAAAGTTCTCCTCCCCAGTTTGGGACTTCTTTTCGGTTAGCAGTAAGGAGGAGAACATTGCTATATGCTCAATTTGTCGGCAGGCTGTTAGGCGGGGTAAGCTTGGTACAAACTATGGTACCGGAGGACAAACAAGTCATCCCCAAAAAAACACCACACTATCAGGTGGGAGGCTCACCTACTTCACTTACAAAAAAGTAAAACTGGACCCATTGCTGTTGTTGGAGATGAAGAAGTAGGGGAAGATATGATCGCGGTGGAAGGTCAACAAGAGGGAGACATTTCTAGCCCTACCCCCAGCAGTGTACTGGTAACGCCCACATCCTCAGCAACATCTCAGTGGCACAGTAGTAGGAGTCAACATGAGACACCAAGGCAACCGGGCACTGCAATGAGCAAAAGTGCAGCGTCGTCGAGCCTAGCTGGGTTCAAGAAGAAAGGTGCACCACTAAGGAAAATATTCCAGCCTACCATTGACAGCATGCTTAGGTCGGAGGGGCAGTACCAACGCAACCACCCAACGGCACGGTTCTACAATGCGAAGCTGGCTAAAATGTTAGCGCTGGACCTTCTCCCTTTTTCATTTGTGGAAGGGGTGGGTTTCCTTGAATTTGTGTCAGCCATCTGCCCTAAATGGAAGGTTCCCAGCCGGTCCTATTTTGCCCGAGTTGCTGTTCCAGCACAACATCACGATGTGCTGGAATTGGTTGGACAAGCTTTGCAGCAGAGTGCTGTTCACAAAATCCACCTGACAACAGACATGTGGACCAGTTGCCAAGCCACTGATTACATGTGCATCACTGCATACTGGGTCTCTTTTGTGGGGGTTAGAGACAAGCTATCTGAAGTAGGTGCTGTTGACACAGCTGCAATTTTTAATGCTTCTCGGAAACATGCAACTATAGCCATGTTCGCCATGGAGAAATCTCATACTGCTGAAAACATTTTGGAAGAGTTTAACAACAAGGTCTTTGAATGGCTGCGCCCCAGAGGGCTTCACATTGGTTTTGTTGCCACGGATAATGGCAGTAATATACTTAAGGCCATGACGCTTGGTAAGTATTTCAGGGTCCCGTGTTTGGCGCACTGCATTAACATTATAGTTCAAGACTTTCTGAAAAAATAACCCATAGTCAGCAACTTACTGACCACCTGCCGCAGAATATGCACGCATTTCAGCCATTCTTTTAAAGCCCGGAAGCAGCTGAGGATCATTCAACGTGACTATAGAATGCCAGTCAAAGCACTGATCCAGGAGGTGGCAACACGTTGGAACTCAACGTATTACATGCTTGACCGTCTGTTTGAGCAGTACAGACCAATCAATGAATATGTCATGCAAAGGGCGGATGCTGCTGTGAAAGGCATGACCCTTCAGATGGACCAATGGTGCCTAGTTAAATCTCTTACAGAGATGCTTCTTCCTTTTGAGGTCTTCACACGTGAAGTCAGCAAGGAGGACTGTACTATGGGCCAAGCTATCCCATTGTTGCACATGCTAGAGCAAGAGCTGAAGAGGGTGTGTGAAGCGTACATAGGTGTGGAGGAAAAAAAAGAAGCATATCAGTTGGCGGAGAGCTTATCATGTCGCTTAAGTGAAAATGCAAGGGTGCAAAATAAGATTCTGTCACAACAACATTACATTTGTGCCACAATTCTGGATCCACGGTACAAATCGGCACTGCACAGTAAGACATTACTCCCTTTTTCAGAAGTGGATGTTGCCCGGTACAAAACTTGGATAGCTGAGGCAGCCAGTACATTGGAAAATGAACGGCTGGTAATTAAAGGCCTCAAACCCACATCAAGTACTGCAGCAGGGCATCCTGCGTCAAGTTCAACTTCAGAGCCTGTGGGCAGTGCATTTGGTTCACAGCTGTCACCAACACTATCGACAACAGCAAGAACTGGATCATCAGCCCCAGTACAAACGGCACAGGATTGGTATTTACAGCAAGGACTTGCTAGGTCCAGTGCTGATGCAAAGACAAAAGAGGCCGCACTAAGTTTAGCACCCCTGAACATTGACCGAATGGTCCAGGCCTACCTGGATGACCCAACAGAGGTCTACATTGATCAAAACCCATTGCGGTATTGGTATGGCAAAAGGGGCCAATGGCCAGTGCTCAGCAGGCTGGCGATCAACTATGTGGCTTGCCCTATCGCAAGTGTCTCTTCTGAACGTGTTTTCAGTGCTGCTGGTTCCATTGTAACAGTGAAAAGGACCAGTCTCTCACCCATAAACGTGGAGAGGTTAACCATGATCAAAATGAATCAGCAATTTATACCACCGAATTACACAATACATGAATCACCGCAGGAAGATGAGGACACCGGCTCAGGTGATGGAAGTAGCGTGTTGGATGCTGATTACCTACTTCTGGTTGAACCTCCAGAGTTTGAGGACGAGCTATACTTCCCTGACGGTGACAACTAGGCTTCCACTTCTTACTGTGGTTCTCCCTTATTTACTTCTATTTCTGTGTCTGTCTTTCTATTTGGAAACTTCAAATCACAACAAATCCATCACCACCGTCTTCGTATTTTATTGCCTTATGAGTTTCAGCTCTCTGCATTTCAGTCCACTCCTCCGAGTCCTGCTCCTCCATCCTCCTGAATCGACCTAAATCTATTGCCCTCAAGCCAGATGATGATTGGATGTAGCATAATCGAAGAAAAACTAAAATCTTGCCTCGTTGAGTCTCTCCAAAAGAAGTGGAACATGATGATGACTACTATAGCTATCCTCCTTTCCGAGCCGATACAGACTGCCCATTAACTGAAGATGAGAAGGAACAGGTAATGAATGATGACATGCATTGGACGCTGACTGAGTGATTTGTGTTGTTGTTGTTTGTAGTGCATGAAGGTAATTCATTGTGTACTATTATCTAATCTACACACTAAAAGTAACTCAATGCAATGTTTGTTTCCATTCTTGTTTTTCAATAACAATTTTCTACTTCTACTGCAGGCCGATCCATTGCATTTTGAATATGGAAAGGGGACTCAATCTGTACACTACTGCACACTGAGTTGGACAACACACCATGATGATGACCACAGTGACATTATCTCTTCGCACTCCAGTCACTCAGTACGATCCGAGATGATTGATGGAATAACTCAGTGCTTTTCATGAGTGCATTACAAGGTAACCAAGTCAACAACAACCACTGCAGACCTACATGTCTGTGTAGTGGTGGAGTCGAGTGTGGTGGTATGGTATGACTGACAGCGGGGCATTGATTTAGTCACTTAATTTGTAAAATGCTATGTTGCTGTATATTTGCTTTGTCTGCCTCTGTCAAAAAAGGTACGCTAAATGGAGGATGTGTCACGGGTGCCGTGGGCCTGCTCAGTCCTGTTGTTGTTGGAGGTTAATGCTGGAAACAGACTAGAGTAGACATGATGTATCCAAATCCATGCCGCCTCTGAAAGTGTTCTTGTTGCACTCCACCGTAATTTAGGCATTTTTTTCTACTTGATTTTTCAATATCCCTTTGGTTTTCCCATCTGCAATTACAGGCCGGCCCTTACCCTGTGCTACACTGGGAAAAACAACTCTCACTTACCTTACCAATGAATCTACATGTGCCAGGCAGGCAGTGGCGTCACCCAAGATTGATGGCCGGAGCGTCCATGGAATGGAGGACCAAGACGAATGCCGAGATGCAACTCCCCATTTTGACCAGGATAACATACAGTAACAGTATCAACTTTCATCATCTTTTAAATTTCGATTCATTTTTTTGTCTTCAATCATTACTACTGTGTGTTGTTGTTGTTATGTTTGCTCTCTGCTTATAATTAAATTCATCCCTACAGCAATTTTTGACTTTTCTTTGCTATCTTTAAGCCCGGGCCGGTACAACAGAACAGAAACTGTATGTAATTCGGGTCTCTCTGAGGGCAGACAGGCAAGGCAAATTGCATAATATACTGCTGCCCTGTACTGTCTAATTGTCTAGTAGTAGTAGTTAGTAATATCATTAACCATCAAGTTATCATCATCATGCATGCATTTCCTTTTTCTCTCTTAACTGATTTATGGATATGGTTGTCTGCCAAGATTGTGTTTTGTTGTTGTCCATGCGTACTGTTTTTCTTTCTCAAACCTTTCCCAAAACCCCCCTTCCCAACCATTCATCAAACCCTAACCCTCTTCCCCCGGGCTGTGTGACTTATTGAGGTGTGACTAAATTAAATGTACACCAATAATTTATCACACGCTTGCTGGGGCAGATGTGGCTAAAGCAACATAAATGCATTTTCAAGGCAGGGCGCGGATCTTCTTCTGCTTGCCCACCCTCCTATGAGCAGTATATTATGGATTTTTTTACCAAAGGAACCTAATCCATCAGCATTAATTGCCATCATAGATTGGATTTGTTGTCATCCTCCGAAACAGCACTAACGGTTACGCTTGTGTCGAGTCACGGACCACGGTGTACTGTAGGCCTAGTCGAGTGACTCGACACAGCTAGAGTTTGTAACTCTATGTACTAGGCTATCCCCGCAACCATTATGTTTCCTTGTATTTTGGCATATTATTGTTTGGCAGTAAGTTCCGTACTGTACTTTGTTCTACTACTCCTCCCACAGTCTCTCTCAGGCGACTGACTGTCTCATTTTCTTTTATTTGCAAGTGCTACTGCCAGGGTCTACTACTACTACCACCACAACCATGGCATGTTGGGAAAGAAAACCATCACCACCATGCAGCCATCGCCGTGCCCAAGTTAAACATCAAGCACAGGTAAGAGAAGAGGTTTGGGTGAGGCATAATTAATAACAGATTTTTTTTCATTAATTCTATTTCACACACCCCTTTGAGTCCAGTAGCAGAATGCATAGATTAGGAGGAGAGATTGACAGTACTAGTAGGACAAGTCCCTCAGTGAGGGGTACCGCATCTGTCTGTTTGTGTCTTAGTAACTCAGCCAATTATTTAAATCAAACACTGGCTGTGGCACTGCACCAGCAAGGAAACCGTGTGACGTAAAACAGTAACCCCACCCACAAAACATTAACCACATCGTATATAAAGTCTAAATATGTAATTTAATACCCTAACAAAAATAAACTATGTAAAAAAATCCCACAACACCTGACCCACCCCTCTCCCTAACCCCAACCAATGTTCATGTCCCGCAATGAAAAAGTCCAACAAATGTCCAAAAGTCCAAAACCCAACGCCCGATTCCCACCCACCCAAATAAGATATAAAAAAGGGGCAATAAATAAACGGGGTCTCAGCGGGCTCGCCTCTCCAGGACACGGATGCGCTCCTCCAGGCGGGCCACGCGGTGCTTCAGCGCGCGGCAGTTGCATCCACAGTGGGGGTGGGCAGCAGTGCTTCTTGCTGTGTGGCGGCGGGTGGCTGACAGGCGGTGACGCCGTAAGACTGGAGGGGGGTGTCTGGGGCCCGGGGCATTGGAGGAGGCTGCAGCTGCTGCCGCCTCCTCCTCCTCCTCCTCTGGAAGAACCAGGCGCCGGTATTCGGCCTGTATGGCCTCCAGCTTACGGCGCCGGGCCTTGGCTGCCAACTCCTTCCTGTTGACTTTAGGAGTAGCTATATCAAGAAGAAAAAACAAGACTATTGTAAAATATACTCTTAGCAAAGCAGTCAGACAAATACATTCTACACATAGTGGCACAGTAGCACTAGCAAGCACAGTACGTAACATTTGTGGTATGTATCTATCCTCCCACTACCTCGGCCTCGAACATTTGTGGGAGTTTCAGGCATTCCACCACCCATGCATCTGATTCATATCACACACCTATGCATGCGTGCCACGTATCCTTCTCTGCCAGTCATAAATATAAAATCTCGCCCGTCCTTCCTCCTTCCACCCTTCTTTCCCTTTTCGTTCAACCCATCCATCAAGGTCATCTGATCAGACTTTTAGTCTTCTCCATAAAAATTTCACAGCTGAGTTGAAGTCCGATAGAGGCCATTGGTTACTCTCAGTAGACTCCCGTCGCTAATGCTATTGCTAATGCTGCTAAGTAAAGGGTGTCTTCTTCAACCGGCGTTCACAACAACTTCTTACTTAAGTCTCAACAGTACAGTATACATTACACCCTTGCAGCGAGTGTAATGTCAATAAGTAAGGATTAGGAATATAACTTACCACCGCCCGCCACTGCTGCTGGCTCACCCCCTGCAGCTCCTCCAACTGCCGCATCGCCTGCACCCTCAGCGGCCGCGTCACCTTCACCGCTGGCCCCGGTACTGGTGGTCGGTAGTACGCCTAGAAAAAACATTACACATTTTTCAGATGCCATATACACCTCCTCCTATTTTTCACTAGCATGAATGAAAAAAAAGTTAATACATACATAATACATATACAACATACATCACTAGTATAAATCAGGTAGTAGAGTAGACACTAGTAGTGTTATATGGTCCCTAGGGTCATTTTAGTCTTTGCTAAGTTACCCCGAGCCATGCAACCATTTTAGCTCTGTCTTTTATTTTTGCGCAAGTTACCTCGCAGCTTGTTGTGAAAGACGCCTTTGAGCCCACATGAGCTCATACTGCTACTGTCTGAGCACTGCGTACAAGGTCGAAAAACAAGCGACTTTGTTATGGAGTTATGGTGTTAGTCCATATTGCTTATCCATAAAAAAAACAGCACTTTTTGGCACGACTGAGAAATGCTTGCACTATACTAACGCGCACCATTTTTCTCATTACAGACGGAAGATTCCCTTATACGAAGAACCAGAGCTTTGCAGAGCTTATGATGTAACCACTACTAGGTTCTTCTAAGGTGAGGGCTCCCCAGAATTCTCACATCTCCATTTAGAATTTTATATAAACTAGATTCCTACCAAGGGGAGGGTGGTTCGCCCACCACTGTTCAGTTATCATGATCTCGCCTTTTGGCTTCTATGGACTTGTAGTTGTAAGTAACTTGTAAGTCTAACTAACTGTAACAATGTTTATTGTTTTAATCTTATACATTTTGCTGTTGCTGCTGCATTATACAACATACAGAGCTTGTCAGTTGGAAATAAAAAGAAACCTTTTGAACTTACATAGACTCGGTGGTATTTGGTGTGGACTTACACAAGAGTGAGCAAAAGGGTGTGCATTGCTTCCGCGACAGAGGTTGGGAGTGTTATGTTGTCTGGGTTGTCTACTCATTGGGTATTTTGGGGGGGCGTTTCGGAGTAATGAGACACTATAACTAGTCGGTCAGGGGATTGTGGTGGCTTCCGATTGAGGTGTGAGGAAGGTCCAACCTCCCATCACCAACGTCCTATTTTCTTGTGCAAAGTTCTGTATGTGCAGAATCCCTACAACAGTAGTAGTATGTCCTATCCTATCTAAAATTCTAAAATGTGGTTGGGCATTTTCTTGGTGGGAATTGTCAAAAAGCCTCAAGAATAAGAAGACTAGAAGTAGTAGAAGAGGACAACCCAAACTCAATGGCTATAGCTATTGGTGAATATGAGTTTTATTTAAAATATTTGAAATAAAGAGTGGGCAACTGGGCAAGCTTAGCTACAGACAGACTAATAGTAGTAGTACAGAGAGTCATAGCAGACGCAGTTAGAGGCAGGGATAACAAGAATTTAGAAACAGATAGTATAGAGCAAAGAAGATTTTGTAAAAATTCGAATTAGGATACCGAAATAATAGTTCGGAAAAAATAAGGTGCAGGAAAAGTTTGGGAAATAAAATTATTAATATTAACCACTGGTGGACTTACTGGGGCCAGCAGCAGAGCCCTCGATAGAGGAGCGGTCCTGTCCCTGGGAGGCATCTTCTAGATCTTCTTGGCCCACCGCCTGCGACCCCGTCTTCTTGCCCCTGGGTGCTGCTGATCATGTAAGATTTCATAAAGAAAGAGACAAAAATTAAAGTTTGGTGTGAAATAAATAAAATATTTTAAAATAGGCACCAAAAACATTTTAGGTAACAAAAATTGCAATAAAATTGACCTATCTGATCGACTGGTAGTATTGCGAGATTCACGGACCGTCTAGCAAGCCTAACTACCACCTGACCTAGCCCACCTATTCCAATCCAGATGGGCCAATTGTTCAGTAAGTCTGCATTTCCATTTATTTTAGTCCTCAAAAATGCATAGATGGAGGACACATGCATACATTTTTGCATACACCAAATTGTTGGCTGGTTGCTGCTGATGTTCTGCTAGTGATGATATAAGCCTATTAACACTCAGTAAACAAACTACAAAAGGTTCTGCTAAGGACTGGGGTAAGCATCACTCAGCAGCACGTGACGTGACAGAGGATGCGTCACGCACACAACTTACAAATTACCAACTAATAAGTAACTAAACCTATCAATCCACCACTATCCCTTCTTAGTGGCAGGAGGACAAAGGAAGGACTACTCTCTCTAGCATTACATCACTTAAGTTCTCTAAAGTAAACTCTTACATAATCATCAGGCCAAGCGAGCGCAAAGTTGCAAACAAGTAAGATTAGTAGCGCCGAGCGCCTGTGTCATAACAATCACAGATTTTTAAACATAATTTACCTGCAATGTAAGCAGCAGCATTCTTGCTGGTCGGAAAAAAAAATATTCGCAATATATAACACAGAGCAGAAGAACACAAAGTAGTAATATTAAATAGCTACTCACCAAGCCCCGGGACCTCCACTCCTAGCAGGTCCAGCAGGTCCTGCTCCCGGTCCAGAATATCGGACCACCGGTGCGTCAGCTGATTCTGGGTGCGCCGGACACCAGAGCAGCGAAACACTGCCCGACGCACCTTGCCCCACCGCTGCCGACGCTCCCGGAGCCCGTACCCGGACCCAGGCCTGCTGCCTGCTGCCAGGGTTAAGGGGAGGTGGCGCTGAACAAAAAAAACCAGTGCGGCCACCTCCGCCTCATTGAATAAGGCCCGTGCCTGCACCCCTCTTTGGCGCCGCCTTCCGCAAGGAAGGCGGTTGCGGCTCTGGCTCCGACTTCGAGCCCTGTGGCTGTGGCCCTTTGCCATGGTTCTGGGTAGGCGGGGGACGGAAAAGAAAAGGTAGGAATTAAATAAAGTAAGTAAAAGAAATGAAAAAGCAGGTAATAGAAAAAGTGTGAAAAAGTAGTTAAAAACACACAAAAAGTAGAGAGAAACTCAAAATATAGAATCAGGAAAATAGAGAGATAGATAATAAACAAAAAAGACCCAAAAAAAGTTTACAGAAACAAAGGATTGAAAAGATAGAGGGAGGATTGAAAAGCAGGCCCAGAACCATAGAAATAGAGTGAAAAACATTGCGACCGCATGGGCAAGTTCGCGCGATATTTCTCCCCGAGCACGCAAAAGCGTCGCGAACACGTAATGCGCGTTCCCGAACAGGAAACCCTTATCGCGAACGGGCGGGAGCATGCAATACGCGACCCGGAACAGGAAATACCATCGCGAGCGGGCGGGACAAGTGAAAACAAGATGGCCGCGCCCATTAGCGACCGCATGGGCAAGTTAGCGATATATTTCCCCGCAAGCACGCAAAAACACATCGCGAACGGACAAGACAAGCAATTCCGCGATTTCGCGGAATTTCCGCGAGCTTGCGGAATTTGTTAGCAATTTCGCGAAGATTTGCGTAACGCGACTACGCAAATTCCGCCCACCCTTAGAAATTACCCTTAGACGATATTTCAAGGCAATCCCCACGTTACCCTTTGGACGAGATAGTCCTTGCAATAGTGAAAATCAAAATTAGCAGTATTTCACTATTAGTACATGTAAAACACAACAGTACATGTAATACCTTTTAAATAAACTGCACCCTGCCCATGGAGTGACTTATATGTAGTAAAAGGGAAGGTTTGGGCCTGGCAAGTTGGTGCACTTGCCAGGTCGAAATGGCAATTTAAATCTGCATACACAGACACCGCAGTGGCAGGTTTGAGACATGATTGCAGGGCTACTCTTGTGGGTGGCACAATCAGTGCTGCAGGACCACTAGTAGCATTTGATTTATAGGCCCTGGGCACATGTGGTGCACTTTATTTGGAACTTATTTGTAAAATGAATATGCAAACCATGGATAAACCAATCACCAATACAATTTACACAGGGAGCACTCGCACTTTAGCACTGGTCAGCAGTGGTAAGGTGCCCAGAGTCGTAAAACCAGCAAAAACGAAATGCAGCACACAGTCAAAAAAACAGGAGGTCAGAAGCAAAAAGACTGGGGAAATCAAGCCAAAAGATTCCAGGTTGAACATAAGCCATATACCCAGCCACCCCTGTGCCCCCCTTAAAAACCCTCCCTAAACCGAGTGTCCCACCCGACTCCCCCTTTCCTATCCTTGGAAGCAGACAGGCTCTGCGCTGGCCTGAGTGATGGGTTCCACGCTTGCCCCCACCACTAGGTTGCGATTGCACTTGCCATTAACACCAGTAAGGCGTGACGACAACAACACCGCTTGTTAACGTTCACCAAAAGAGGAAAAAAAGCTAGCCCTGAGAAACTCATAACCCGCAGAGGAAGCCTGACATCAATACCGCGAAATATACCCCCGCCTGAGACATAATTAGAAAGCTTTGAAAATGTTGCAGAGTCGGGCCAATGGGCACGCAAAGTACAAATACGGAGAGAGAGCAAACACCCTGAATTGTACATTATCCTATTATATCACTGTCCTTCAGTATGATTTAACAAATTCATCAATGTACTCTTTGGCTTTAACCTCAGAAGAGAACACTCTAGTCTTATTCTTAAAGATAATCTTGAGTCGAGCCAGGTACATCAAGTATGTCTCAGCTCCCTTTTCTTGACAAGGCCTAATCACCACTTTCTCTCCACAGTCATATGACAGCAATCTGGCCTGGTGAAGGAGTGTCCTTCAAAGCTACATTTGGCATCCCGACGTGCCTTCTCAAAGAGGGCCTGCCTAAGCAAAAAGTTACCAAAGTAAATAATAATAGCTCTAGGTTTGGCCAGCCCATCTCCCTGTAACTTGTTCTGTTTTCTTAACATAAGGGGAAAACAATGCACTCTTTGTATTTCCTGGTCCCAACTCCATGATGATAGCTTAGGGAAGGCACCTTTAAAAAGGTTTAGCACAAACGGCCATATATCATTGCCCTCCACCCCTTCTTCCAAACCCTAAATTCGTAGATTATTTCGCCTCTGTCTGTTCTCAAAGTCCGCAAGTTTCCTTGGATATCTGAGATTTGGGTGACTTGAGAGAGCCGCAATCCTCTCTCCAATTTCAGTGCAGGCTTTGAATACATTCCTCATCACACCTTGAAATTTTTTTGTAGCCAATCTGGCATACAGATTTCTTCATGATGCTGTCTGACAGAGCTATAGATTAACTTTAATGTAGGCCTCTGTTTCTGCCAGCGGAGCCACTGCCTCTGCAGCGGGCAGAGGGGTTTGTTGCTGATTGCAAGCTTCCACATAGACCTGCCATGTGGCAGAATAATCCCATTTTTGGGATGGGGGCTCTAGCCCTGTTATAATTTCTCCAGTTGTTCTCTGGTTCTTATTTTTAGATATTCTATGGCGCGTTGCACATCTAACTGTGGAGTTCAGATCGTCGGATAAGCTATTCGAGTAACTGTCCACATCCGATGTACACGTTGCCCCTGCAAGATCTTCCGTGCTAGATGTGTCCGAGCCATCGTTCAGCGAGTAAAATGTATCCCCCCGAATCTAGGGATTCCTCTAGCTCCAAGTTCCATCCAGCCTGGTCTCTTAAGACCATTGCTTCTTGACTACTACAGTTGCCCTTGGTAGGACCCGCTGAGCCCAATGCCTGATTGATACTTTTATCCGGTCCCTTGATTGTACCATAGGTCTCCCAGTTTACATCAGCGACCTCACTAGGACTAGTTGCAGGCATCACTGGGGAAAGACTAGGGCAGCCCAGGACCAGTATGGAAACAGGAGAGTCTATCAATTCACCTCCCTTCCTTTGTGGGCATGAGGATACAGCGGGCTGGTCACTGACTATTCCTTTGCCTCAGACATTTTCAGCAGTCACGTCCCCCACACTCCCAGTATAGTCTGCATTCTCACTGACCTAGAGGACGATCTGCATGCCATCGAGTTGTCGGGCCAGAAACTCTGTCTGGGGGTCGACCATGTCGTTATCACCTGTCGCAGCATCACCTAGTGGGTAGGTGGGGGAACCAGAGCTCATCTTTGCAGAGACCTGAGCCCCGTCAATTAATGCTATGTCAGCGGGACCACTCTGTCATCTTAACCCCCGCAGCTCCTGCACACCTACGTGAGTGTGCTCCCTTGGCTGCCGTCATAAAGTCTAATATGGAGGGCTGGGGCCAGAACCAGGAGGCGATGCAGTGCCTTCCGAATTTGTGGCTTCTTTAGACTCCTATCCAGATTGCGAGGGCTCCCTGCCCTTTGAACTTGCTTTTCTCGCATTGCCCGCGTTTCTGTCCAGCTTTCCTCTGAGCGGGTACGTTTATCCCGCGGCGCGTTGAGGTGCCGCTGTGTTCTCTCCCAGACGGTCACAGGAGGGCCGCTGTGGTTTAGGCAGCATGCTTTTTATTGACGTATGCTCCTTGCAGTCTCCAGGGCGCCGAGTCCATTGCCGCTTGTTGCGCTGGAGATCGGACAGCGTTCGATAGACCACCCATACAATTGCCACTGCAAAGGTTGATCGAGCTCTGGCTCTGGCTACGCAACAGCTGCGTAACCACGGCTCCAGACGGGCAGCACAGCTCGTTCTCATTCCTGATCTCACAGCAATTCTGTGGATGTGCGTCTCACGCCAATCTGAATGAGCCTGGGGAGGAGATACGTCAAGCGCATCTGCTTACACGGTCGCCATCTTGCTTCCAAACCAATGTGCCACAAGCTTTTAATGTGAATTTATGCTAACCACATGTAAAGGGCACCCCCTAACACTAGGACTCACAGTGTGGTGAAAAGTTAAATGTTACCAAATCCCTAAATGTCTGTCTAAAAATGTACTTAAGAAAATTCTGAAGGAACAAGATGCCCAGAACATTAACTCAGAAGCTAATATAAATTGTGTTGCATTTTTATAATGTAGAGCTTCTGATTAAGCAATTTTAATCAGAAGCTCTTGTGTTTTTCAGTCCTTTAAGACATTTAAAATCAAATGGGGAGTTTTTGCTGCTCAGAAATTGCAAAATATTTGGAGACATGTGTTAGCTAAATATTACAATATTTAGTCATTAAAAACAATTTAATAACAACAAAATGTCTGATGATATTTCTTTAGGTGTCCTTCTTCTAATTTTCTGTTGGCATTCATGTGTATACTTGTACAATCTGAAACAGCAGCCACGTTTCATCTTCTGGCCTTTTCAGTGCTGTAGCAAGGTAGGTATTTGTATAATGTTTCCATCACAGTTGGTTATATACAAATAGAAAGGTTTAAATGGTACAGCAAAAGTCTCCGATCAAAGTGAGTTGACATTTTAGTCCATAACTAGAACTGTGTGGAGACCTTTGAGGTCCTGTCCCTTAATGGTGGTATTTTCACTATAAAATGTGAGCTCACACTATTGCTCTTCCTCCATGCGCTCAAATGTTAAGATCAAAACTAATAAAAGAAGTAAGCAAACATGAGATTCTCTAATGATATATGAGTGCCATCAGCATCTCGTTTAGTGGAATGGCATCTTATTCTTTCTTAATTTAGATACACTGCACTTGCCCTCTAGAGTCAATAGAAAGAATAACTGTAAAAGGTGTGTACCTTATAGCTGTAAATAAACATACAAGGAGTATGTAGCAGGATTATCCATAAGTATGGCCAGTGATGTGAAAAAAGATACCCATAAATGTCCTAGCAGGTAACAGCATGACAGCAGCATGTAGGTAAACCTAACATTGGATAGTTCACCTAGATTCCCAGGATGTATCTCAAAGAGAAAGGTAAAAACGCTCTCCCACTAGTAGTGGTGGAGGTGTTCTCTACCAACAATGGTGGGCCCATAGATAGAGAAGTGAGAGGGATATAGGGGTAATGGAGTTATGGACTGTAAAATTAGGCCAACTTAGTCTCACATACAGCTACAAGGGAGCTAAGTGGATAGCAAGTGTAGCCAGTGAAATCTTAATAACTCTGAACGCACTGGCTCTGGTCGCTGGAATAGGGAACAACTCAGTTCAGTGTGTTTTGGGTATATATTAAGTTAAAAGTTAATTAGGTAAAACTCCAAATGGGCTTGGGGCCTCAACAGCTGCTATAGCACAACCACCCAATGGTGTGCATTCGTGGCTTCATTTGTGCCGGACCCCGGGTGAACAGGAGGTGGCCTTGTCATGTGTTTCCTACATGGCTCATTGTAGTTTTCCCTATGTTAGCTATAGTTGCGCACGTTGTAGGCTGCATTTTCATTTGCACACATTACTATATAAACATACTTGCTTTGTGCCACACTGTACTTTCACACGAAACCCGCATGTGTATTCACGTTCTGTTCTTTTCCTGGGATTTAGTCTGAACACCCTAGACAAAGTCAAACAACAGTGCCCCTTGTTATTCTCTCTGATCAGGCACTAGTACCTAGACATACCTCGAGAACGCAGCTGCTGTTTATGAGTGCACATGCTTTGTCATATAACTGAGTACAAGAGAGTAAGAAAACACATGGAGCAAGAGTTCGGAGACAAGATCATTGCATCAGCTGAGATGTAGAACGCCCATCTGTGTATGCTAAGGTACGGGGTCTGCCACTATTCCCAGAGGTCTTTGATATATAATCATTTAGCTTCTGTAGGAATGGTGGGTTTTAGGTTACTCTGTCTTATATCATGGCAGGGCCTTTAATAATATATGGTTCAATAGCCATATACATGGCTGAGCACACGAGTCTCCTCACCGCACTAAGGTGTAATCGGCTCATGGAGACTATACATCGAAACTACCGGCAAGCGGGCAGTGGGAAGTTTGTTTTTATGAGATTTATGATTTGAAAGGTTTTTTAACGTAGCGCATGTAGGCATGTGAACCCTGTAACAACCAGTTGACCACGGTTTTTGCTTGTCTATTACAGACACAGAGGCTGGGGCAGTAGTAGGAAGACATCTGATTTGAATATTTTCTCTCATCTTGGAGGTGAGCAAGCATACGTTTATAGTGACACTGTTGGTTTAGGTTGATTTATTGCCTGAAAGGTCCCCTTTCAGCAATGTTAAAACACGTTTCTGGTATATTTTGATTCATAGATTGTTTTTAAATCGATTGGCTCCGTGATTGACACAGATCTTTCATTGAGTAGCACTACATGAGGTAGGATTGGTCAGAGATATGAGTGATTGCTTGAGTACGAGAGTGACACACACCGGGTGATTTAAAATAATGCCAGTTTGTCAAAGGTCACTAAGGCATGTTTGGTATTTTGCATGAATACCTAAAAACAAAACTGATTGCACAGACTAGCAGTCTTGTATTGATCTGGTAAAGCATGCAACAAAAAATGGGATGGAAAATAATAATGGTTCATTAGAACCTTCAACACACAAAGGGCTGTTGGTCGTAAATGATACTCCATGTATTGTATAACTGTTTAAAATTTGGAATTTCTGTTTGGGTTTTCAGATATGCCCCTAAGGAAGGGCCCTTGCTGTCCCGAAATGCATTGGGCACGAATATGAACAGGACATAAACATGTTGTGTTATGCATAAAACGTTATGATTTAATGTTTATGTTGATTTTTGTACTAAAAAATCTATGCTAAAAAGATTTTTGTTGTAAGGAATGAACAAGAGGTACTAGAAGTATGGTACGTAACATAATGCAAAAATAATAATACATAATGAAGAAATAAATATATGTGTGAGAATGCAGTAATAAGCGGATTGTGTTTTATATTGTGATTATCAAACGTATTAATTTGGTTTAAAATGAACAGTGCACACCGCATCCAAGTCTGTGTACTTGTTATATGCTGTTAGTTTATGTAACGTGTGTCAACAGCACATGCAGCGGTGAAGCACCACTTGATTATCTTGAAAATACTTTCATTTGAGCCGGAATATAAATAGGAAACACGAGTGCACCCCTCTACAAAATATTAATATTAATTTAGTCCAGACTCGTGCTTTGAACAATATTCTAGTCGTCCTATATAGACGTCTTACGCAATATATATTTCCCGTGCTTTTCTAGCTGTCCCAGCTAGAATTGGCATACAAGGACAAGCCCAACAGCACATGGTACCTGTTATTAGTCCTATAATTGTTCATACAGTTTTTTTTGTGTTTTTTTTTACAGAGTTTTATATAGCGTGAACTTGACCCGAATCGGGTATCAGAGCGCTTTACATAGCACCAGTTGCATTACATGAGGACACATTCATTTTTGTTAGGCACGGGGAGATTAAGTGATTTGCCCAGAATCACAGGATGTTCAGCGTCATTGCCGAAACTCGAACCCGGTTCCCCAGATTCGAGGTCGACCGCCCTAGCCGTTAGGCCAACTCCTCTCCCCAGTTATGGGCAAACGACCCATGAATCGTGAAGAAATTCCCTTTTGGATCGCCCAAAAAATCGATCAACTTTAAGCTGTGTTTTCCCTTACAGGACCACAAGATAAGCACAGAATTTTAACAATGTGCCTTTCAGGATTCATCTAATCAACAGTACAACAGAGGAGGATGATCTGACTGCAGACAAGAAGAGTATGTGAAACCGAAACAGGAGAGACAATGCTCATCTGATGTGAAGATAAAGAAGGAGGCTAGACCTCCTCCATATAAACCGCCTTACAGAAATAGAAAGTTGCAGCATTCACAGCAATATATGCCACAGACAGTGAGAACCCTCCTCCTGAAAAGGAGTTGGGCGGTGACTCGCCTCAACAGCATGGCAGAAGTCACCAGAGTACGCCGAAATCTCCACCAATTTCTGGTAACTAAAGCAACTGATACCTTTATTAAGGTTGAAACTGTGGAAACCCGCGTAGCCCCTCCAGACAGACTATATCGCTTAGATATTCAAATTGAAGGTGACGTTAAATGCATCATTAAAGCAATATTCTGGGACAATTTAACTGAATCTTATGACATTCTCTTGGCAGAGGTCGATTGGCCCCCACCTTTTGTTCTTGCATGTTCTCAGGGTGAGGATGTAATTTTCCCTTCTTTCTCTCACCTTGTCCCAGACGAGGTTAAGCATGCATAAGCATCTGAGCAGGCCCTTGCTTTGGCCCCCGCTGTTTATCGTAATCCTACTGGTTGGGGGATAAGGATTCCCCATATCATGTTATTCATATACGCTCCACGCCTCAGATTCAGGCTCAATATCCTATCAAACGGGATGCAAAGGCACACATTTAAGAAATTCTTTCCAAGGTGGAGTACCAGGGAGTAATTGAACCCTGTGTATCTCCGATGAATAATCCTCTTTTTCCTGTTTTGAAACCAGATCATAGACATTTGAATAGTCATACACGCATGTTTGCGGTGCAAAATACCCATAGTACGGCACTCATTAATAATGTAGTCCGTAAAAATACAAATCACTTTGCACATTTCAGTGGTTTTTTCAGTCATAATTTGGCTCCTGAGAACCATGACTGGTCCGCCTTTAGAACACTGGGATTTCAAATATGCTACGCCCGACTTCCTATGGGCTATAAAAATAGCCCAGGAGTTTTTGCGGCACGTATTGTGTCGATTCTTCATGAAATTGACCCTGATGCTATGTCCTATGTGGATGATATCTACTTGACGGATGATGAATTAAATCCCTATCTAGCAAGAGTTGATTGCATAATATTGCGATTTGCAGACCTAGGTTACAAGTTTAACTTCAAAAAATCAAATAAAGCTTTTTTGAGTGTCCTTTTCTTGGGATATGAACTTACAAATGAGGCAAAAAGCCTTGCCCCTCACTTTTAAGTGCGCGCAGTTACAGCCTCCAAATACTCTTAAAAAACTACAATCCCTGCTAGAATTTTTTAATTTTGGCAGAACTTATATACCTGATTATGCACAGCATATTAAACAACTCTATGCTTTAACATGCCCAGATTTTTCTGCTTCCTCTTGGACGTTGTAACACACTGACACGCTTAGATCTTTACAATCTGACTTACTTGAAACACGCCACTTAGATGCACGTGTTAATACCACAAATGTAGTCATCCGCGTGATCCAGGGTGCAATTGGATTTACATATATCACCTTCAATGAAGGTGAAATGGTACCTATCACATATAAATTGCATTTGTATTCCCCTGCAGAAATGCGTTCCGCTTCTACTGAAAAAATACTGACTGCTGTACAGATGGCCATCCTTAAAGAACGGCCACTTGCTCAAGGTAAACGCATCATTGTTGTTTCTCCTGTGCCAGCCTTAGAGTCTGTCACAAAAGCTAGCATTCCCAATGCAAAAACATTCCATCCTAGATGGATACAACAGGCTGTGTCCTTAACAGCCGTAGATGTGGACTTCATCTTTAACCCTTCCTTGCAAACGCAATAATTGTTGCAATATGAGCATGTTTATCCTTTACCTTCTTCAGTTCTGCCTCTTGATCGGTATAAGTATATTGTTTATACTGATGGTTCCACACAACCTGCTATAGGTTCTAAGCAGTAGTATTCTGCTGCATGCACTATCGTTATTGGTACGATGTTAGATGGCGTTTTTCAACCAGAAACAACTTGCACACAGTCTCTAGGAGACTGTACTGCGCAGTTGGCTGAACTGAAGGTTTTGCTTCTTGCACTTGAAAATACGGATCTTAAATTTCCCACACTTGTGTGTGATTCGCATTATTGCGCACAATCTTTTAATGATAATTTACATTTTTGGCGACAAAATTATCTTCTTGATTCTAAAGATAGCATAATCAAGCACAAGCTGCTTTGGGTTAAAGTGGATGATCTTAAAGATCAATTGCCACACACTCATATCGTACATACATTGAGTCATCAACATGTGGGAGCATACGCAGTAGGGAATTCTCTAGCTGATGAAGCAGCCAAATCTGCAATAGCCACAGCCAAAATAGCAGCAGTAACACAATCCAAAAGTCGAATCGATAACGATATCTTGGCTGCTGTGAATGCTTTTAAAAACGGCACCCCTTTACCGAAGGGCTTTCCTTCTAAATATTCTTATTGTTTAAATGACCAGAATGTTCCTTTTGCTACTATTCCTGGGGATGGTGATCGTGTGATTCCAGAAAGCAAAAAGACTAAGGGCCAGATGTAGCAAGCGAAATAGCGATCGCAAACGCTGGAATTCGCAGAATATCAGCGTTTGCGATCGCAATTTAGCTGTGTGCTATGGAGGTAGGCAAATACCTACTTGCAAAATAAGGAATTGCCAAAATTGCGATTCCTTATTTTGCACAAGCATTTAGAGAATCACAATTTGCGATTCCCTAAATGCTATGCTAGTAGGCATCGCAAATTGCGATATTGCCTTAAGGAATCGCAAATTACCACCAACTTGAAGTTGGTGGTAAGTTGCGAATACCTTTAAAAAAGCACTTTTTTGCTTATTTCAAAGTGCCATGTGGCACACATACATGCCCTTAGGGCATGTATGTGCGCCACAAGTGCACACATGCACAATTCAGGGGTGCAACAGGGTGTCCTTTTGGAACCCTTGCACCCTTGAAATTGCGCGCGAAATGTGCGAGTACCTACTGGGTACTCGCAAATTGCGCGCGCAATTCCCATTCATTCCTATGGGCCTCTTGGCCCATAGGAATGAATGGGAAGTCATTCCTTATTTGCGATTCGCAATTTGCGAGTCGCAAATAAGGAATGTGTAGGAATCGCTAAAATTATTGAGATTCCTACCTACATAGCATTTTGCGAGTCCTTAATAGCGATTCCCTAAAAATCGCTATTAAGGACTCGCTAAACTGATTTTACCTACATCTGGCCCTTATAGACATATTTTATGGGATATGACACTTCTGACCCCGGGTCATATTATTTTAAATTACTTCCAACCCCACCAAGGAAATATACGCTTACTTAGACTAAACTATTTTTATACAGCCTCATTTGTTGACCAGTTGGCCCTCAAGGGTTATGACTACTGGAAAGACAACATCGATTTGAAATCGCTCTAGGGTACGAAGTCCTGGCAGGTTAAGGGCACAGAGAACCTATTTTAAGCCTGTTTGATTCCCACACAAATGATTTTCTTGAATGAAACGGTCCAACAGACTACCTGTCTAGGATTGGCAAAAATGTAAGAAATAAATGCCACAACCATTCCCTCTGTTGCCCGCTTTGATAACTGGCAGAATCTGACAAACTACACTGAAGACCAATTAAATAGCATGGTGCAGAATGCCACATTTAATTCCTCATTTTCAGGTCCTGGCCGGTGGTTATTGTGGCCCGTGGTCACAAATGGTTGTCATGCCCGTTTTCTTAACGCCACGCCTGGGTTTAAATCAAGCAGACCTGATCCTCGATACTCTCAGTCAACACATTCTGGTATTGTTACTACCTATTCAGTGGCTAAGTTATGTCAACAATGGTTGGAATATTCCACACTGTCTGCAGTGAAGCAACATCTTTCTCTCCTGTCCGAAGACATGAATTTATCAGATTTTCTTTTACGTCCAAAATTCCTACGTTCCCAAAGATTTATATATGCTACTTATAATGAAATTTGGAAACTGTCCCAAATGGAAGCTGCTGCTCGTTTAAGAATAAGTGACCAAGATAATTTGGAAAAAGTATTAGCTGTTGTAGATATTAGTATTAATACGTTGTCATCTCATATTTACAATTTAAACAACATTGTATCATCTGTTATTGATATTGTGCACAGTGATATGTCAACGTTGTATCATGGGCAAAGTCAGCTTAGATCTATTATGCAGTCTAGCTGGACGCTTCAAACACTTAAAAATTAGAGCGTTCCTTGGCATTACTTGAATTTCAGCAATTTGTTTCTGCCTTTTAATTTAACACATAAACAGCAACTAATGGCCGTGAAAGATGCAACTTACACAATGCTGCATTTAGACTAAATTAGATCAACTTCCATTCACCATAGCTGAAACGCCTTGGGTGGTGTGGCTCATACATGGTGTTATTTCATTGCATTCAATTTACAGCATGCATGAAACATTTTTCTATAGGTAGATATGAATCCCTTGGAAACAGATTCATTCATGAGTTATGGTCACTCCCTTTACATATCGTCGCGAACGGTCTAAAAAGGAAGTTTTTATTACTGGAGAAGAATGCGACTCTCCTGTTGGACATTCACTCGATTGTAAACAAGTTAAGATTCACTGCGCCTGTAACACTTCAGTGCCTAATTTGGCTTGTTTTCTGAAAAGAATTCCAGCTCCTGCAATTCTCCCTTTTATCACGGTACTCTCAAATGGGAGTCATCTCATGCTTAGTGATCAAGACTATTGCGGAATGTGGTCTGGAGTCCCGTATGTTTTGTCCGTATCCCAGTTAGTCACTTGTTGCAATGATGTCTTGTCTCCCTCTCCACATGGGATAGTCGATATCTCACTGTGGCCTTCCATTCCAACTTTGAAGGCAGATTTCAACAAGCTAAGCAGACTCAAGGCATTATTGTTCCATCAAGAAGTAGCTCTTGGGGGGGGGCGCTAGAGGGCGCACAGCAAGATGGCTGCGCATTAGTGCAGCTCTGCCGGTTGTCTGCATAATCCTTCCAATATCCTGCTGGAATCGCGGCGGCGCGCTACATCGATAGTGGCAACGCTTTGGTGAAGTGCTCCGGTGTGCGGTAATATAAACGCTGTGCACCGGGACACCAACGGATGCGGAGCAATAGTGAGCAGGGAGCAAGAAAGGCCTGAAGCAAAATGGCATCTGCCGAGCGCAGCAGATAACTCTGATAAAGGCGGAGACCAGAAGCGGACTCCGTGCGGCTGCTGGATGATGCGAGGGGTCTGTGCCGTTGCGGTGATCGATCATGTGCTCATGGGGACCGTATCCAGAGTATAGGACAGAGTCTTGGCGTTCAGGGCGCGTCTGTTGCCAAGCCATGGAAGGATTGGGCCACCCTACTGCTGGGACACCGTGATGGCCTAGAGCACTGCGGAGGCAAGTGTAGCAGCGGTGAATGCAGAGGTGAGGAGGGTGTGACGTCGCTGCCTCCTCGGAGTACTGCGGTGCTGTGCGGCGCAGGAAGGGATCCGATAGCCTGGTTGGTGGCCCAGAGACGCGGTGGTGAGCCGCGCTTCTTCGCTGACCTAGGCGTTCATTGTTGAAGTTGGAGGCGCGCAGTGGATCTGTGCAATATCAAGCAGGCGCCGAAGGCAAGGATTGAAGTGTACAGTGGGTGCTTGAGTGGTTCCTTAGGCCACGTTCCTGCTGCGATGCTGTGACGGCCTGGGGCACTGCGGAGACACGTGACACAGCAGCACCTGCGGCGGTGAAGCGGGCGAGATAACGCTGCCCCCTCGGAGTATTGCGGCGCTGGATGGGGCCCGAAAGCTTTGTTGATGACCTGGGGATGCGGCGGTGAGTTGCGCCTCATAGCTGGCTGGAGGATGGTGTTTATTGATGCAGTTGGAGACACATAGTGGAATGATGCAGTAATTAGCTGGTGACGACGGCAGTAATTGAAAGGTGCGGTGGGCAGACTGTGTGGACATTTGGCTCTTGCTGGCAATTACTGGGCTGAACTAGACGGAGGTCTGTGGGGGGCCCTGCCCTGAATTGCAACGCGGTGGTGGCCTGAAGGGACCTATCCCGGATACAGGAGCGAAGAGTTGTGTGGTTTGTTTGACCCCAATCATAGCCAGCCCCCATATTGGTGATTATCCCGTGAATCAGAGTGATGCGAGGGGTAGACGGATGGAAGTTGTTGTTTGCTGTGGCAGTGTGATACAATGAGTTGCCCCGGCTCTGCTGCCTGGACGCCGCTCCACGGTGAGTGAGACAACTATTGGTGTGAAGTACTGCAATTGGGCTGTGCTGTGAGACACCAGATCGCTCGGCCTGGCACCATGGGAAAACCGGATAAAACACAGCCGCGCCTCACCTTTGAAATGCGTAAAACTGGACGCACACAAGGAAAGACGGCCTCGGATTCAGAAGCGGAGGCCCCTTCGGACACTGTTCCTAACCTAGAATCCACTCTTCTTGCAATGCAGCAAAGTCTGCACTCAATAGATGGAAAAATCGACGCCCTTAATTTGCGAATGGACCACATAGCGGCAAAGTTGGATAAACAAGGTACAAGGTTGGGCGAGGTTGAGCAGAGTGTCCACCATTGAAGATGATGTGCAAACGGTATCTGACAAATCTCTCAACATGGAGAAGGTGCTCGCGATAATACAAGCCAAGAATGAAGACTTGGAAGCAAGGTCAAGGAGGAATAACGTAAGGATAACGGGGCTGCCGGAGTCAACCAATGTTGGAAAGATGGAACTCTATGTAGAAGGGTTGATTAAGGACATTTTTGGCACTGAGAATTTATCGCCTATGTTGGTGGTGGAGCAGGCCCATCGATCCTTGGCGGCGCGCCCCAGCCCGGGTGCCCCGTGGCAGCCGATTATCGCGAGGCTGCTGAACTATCGTGATCCGGATACGATTCTTCGACTGGCTCGGGAAAAAGGGCAGATCACGCATCAGGGAAAAGGGCTTGCGTTTTTCCCTGACTTCACTACTACTGTCCAGGCTGCACGGAGGGAGTTTCTCCCCATTAAAAAACTGCTACAAGCTGAGGAGATTCTGTACGCCAGGGTGCATCCAAGTTCTTCACAAATCCAAAAGCTGCAATGGAACATGCAAAACAGCTAAAGAAAAGTCGCCAGGACGCAAAGGGTAACCCGGATGCTGATGAACAGTAACCTCAGGATGGTAACTATGGTCAGACGGTACTATATGGGGGTTACTGCATGGCCCTAGCTGGTGGTCTGAATTGTGGGAGTGTTCTGCACTATTGTTCGAATTCGATTTGCTTGTAATCTCTGCTGCGGTATCCTGCCCCCTGTGGGGATTGAGTACGAGACTATGGTCCCGAAGTAGCACACACCAAGTGTGCGAGAATTCGATTTGATGCCACAGTACCATATTTAGAGATGTGGCGTGCGGTCGTGTCGGACTATGGACACAGTCGGCCACCTCCCCCCCATGCACTCTGGTGCCCTCATATGGGTGTTCCCCATTTATTCATTCGGGTCATGGGGGGGTGGGTAGTTTATTGTTTTTTGATTGGGTTGTCTTTGGCAAGTTGGAGGTGCTGAAGTGGGCGGGGGGTGTTGGTGGAAGTGGGGTTTATGGCAAATATTGAAGAATGCAGCAGAAATGGGTTGTTACAGTACAGCAGTGTGGGCTAGGCAATATTCCTATAACATAATGTATTATGATTTTGTATAGGTGATACGATAAAGATAATAACATGGAATGTACGTGGGTTGAATAACCCCCCAAAAATTCGAAAAGTGCTTGCTTTTTTGGATAGGCAAGGTGTGCAGGTTGCATTCCTCCAGGAGACGCACCTTACTAAAAATATGGAAAAACATGTTGGCTCTCGCTGGGCGGGGGTGCAAGTGGCTTCCTCATTCTCCTCATACTCCAGGGGTGTGATGATCTTAGTTAAGAAAGGAACCCCATACACATTCATTAGATCTGAACGGGATGAGCAGGGTAGGATACTACTTGTGTTGGGCAAGTTGGGGGACACAATGGTATTGTTTGTAAATACTTATGGGCCTAATATTGACGATTCTACCTTTTTTAATGATGTATGGAGACGTATCGCCTCCTATCCTACATCAATAGTCATATGGGGCGGTGACCTAAATGTCTGTTTGGATCCCAGATTAGACTGCTCTGCAGACTCTGAGGGGCGTGGGAAGCAGGCGGCTTTGATTTTGAATGAGTTGATAGAGGCAGAGGGACTTATAGACATATGGAGGTCACGAAACCCAGAGGTGCGGGAAGGTACATTTGTTTCCACAGTGCATGAATCGTGGTAACGGCTTGATTATTGGTTGGTATCCCGGGAGGCGGCCCCTTGGACTGTCTTGGTAAAAAACCTGGCAAGAACGCTGTCGGACCATTCACCAGTGCTGGTTGAGCTTAGGATTCCGGCCTGCGTTAGACCCCCGTTCCAATGGCGGTTGCAACCGTCCTCCCTTACTGATACAGTTTTCCGGGCTGAAATTGGGGTGGCAATCCATACTTTTTTGGGGGAGAATGAGGGATCGGTGGACAGTGCAGGCACTCTCTGGGAGGCATTTAAAGTTACAATAAGGGGAGTGTGTATGGGTGCGCAAGCTGGTGTGCTGAAAGACCTTAGGCATAGAATAAGGAATCTAGCAGATAAAATTTGCATGTTAGAACGGGATTATGAGCGATGTCTGACATCCGCTGTGTTGGCCGAGATTAGAGAGCTGGTCTCTGAGCATAACCAGACTGCAGATCAGGAGATATTGTATAAATCCAGGCGCTGGAGGGCACGATAATATGGGGAGGGTGGAAGGTCTAGTCGTTCGCTGGCACATAGGTTGGCAGCCCCTAGGGGACAGGAGCACATTACTGAGTTACTAGATGGTGACGACATTGTTAAATATTCCACGTCTGAAATTAGTAAAATATTCATTGACTTCTATTCCAAATTATATGGGCCCGGGCAAGAGGCAGCTGAGGCTGATGTAAATGCCTATTTAGATGATATAGCGCTGGAATGGTTGTCCAATGGGCAACGTGAATATTTGGTTCAACTGTTTGATGAGGATGATGTAAAAGAAGCTATCAGGTCCCTACCTACCTGTAAAGCGGCGGGGCTGGACGGCCTGCCCAGCGAGTTCTATAAATCTTATATCAATGAACTTGCTCCACAATTATTAAAAGTCTTTGCAGAAGCCTATGAAACTGGAGTACTTTCCCCGTCCCTCAGGGAAGATTTGATAGTTACACTTCTGAAACCTGAAAAAGTAGCTAATAGGTGTGATTCTTACAGACCGCTTTCCCTCATAAACTTAGATACTAAAATACTAGCCAAAATGATAGCATCTAGGCTACAACCCTTGGTCCCTAAGTTAGTTCTCCCGGACCAATCGGGGTTTGTCCCTAAGCGATCTACAGTGCATAATCTCCGCACAATCTTTGCAGTACTGCATCATTTGGATCCAGAGACTCCGGCGGATGCTGTGCTTCTTGACGCAGCAAAAGCATTTGATTCGCTCAACTGGGGCTATATGTTTGTAGTGTTGCGACGGATGGGCATGCCACCTTTTTTTGTAAAATGGATACAGCTATTGTACACCAACCCGGTAGCACGTGTGCGAGTGAATGGATGGGTATCAGGCTGTTTTGCAATATGTAAAGGCACGCGACAGGGTTGCCCATTGTCCCCGATGCTTTTTTCTTTGGCATTGGAGCTGTTAGCATGCAAGATGAGGCAGAAGCACTCGGAGGCCACATTGGGGTTCAGGCAGCGCCCATTTATCATCTCGCTATATGCGGATGATATGTTATTATATGTCCGAGATCCAGACACACAACTCTCTCCCTTGTTGCAGTAGTATGTTATATTTGAAATGCGATCTGGGCAGGGGATAAATTGGGCAAAGTCCGCGATCTTTCCATTGACTGATTGTACTCAAAAGGTTATGCCGGATTATCCGCTCGCCAGGTCTACTGACCCAGTGAAATATTTGGGGGTCTGGGAGCACAAAGACCCGGAGACTGTGATAAATATTAACTATGGACGGGCTGTCAATGTAATTACTGAACAAATTGCACGTTGGAAACGTCTGCCGCTGTCACTGGCGGATAGAATCGCTGTTGTAAAAATGACAGTGCTTCCCATGTTGCTGTATCTTCTTATCAATATCCCAATTAAGTTAAATATCGCCTTTTTTTAAAAATTGCAAACTTGCTTATTGTCACAAATTTGGGCTGGCAAGCAACCGAGGTGTAGCTGGAATACATTGACACTGCCCTTCGAGAGAGGTGGCTTTGAGGCGCCAGACGTATGCCTTTACTACCTATGTGCCCAGGCGCAGTTTGTGCATTATTGGCTGTTTCCGCAGAAGTACATGCCACATTTGGCGGTGGAGTCGGATGCTGTGCGTCCGAGACCATTGCCAGCCACGATTCTTCATAGAGGCAATAGCGGTAATAGTAGGGAAATTAACCCAGTTGATTGCACTGTATGGGCATGGGACGCCCTAACCAAACGGGCTGGGAGAAAGTATATCTATGCACCCGATATGCCAATTGAGGCACATCTGGGGATATCAGTGGCGGAGGAGCGTGGGGCCCTTAATATTCTTCAAAGTGCAGGGATTACAAAATTGGGGGATATGTATTGAAATGGAACTTTCCTGACTATGGTAGAGTTTCAAGCTGGGCAACAGTATAAACTTATGCACGGGTTTATAAATGCCAGACTGCGGGCGGCTGTGCGCGCCCTGTGGCCTGATTTTCCAAAGGAACCGCAAATGCTGAGGGCATTGCAGGTAGTTTTGAAGGGTGGTGACTGTAGGGGATTGATAACTAGAATATATTCTACATGAATTAATGGGACAACTCCCCTGCATTGGAAAAATGGAATGCTGTTTTAGAGACTCCCATGTCACATGCAAATTGGGAAATGTGTTGTAAATTGACTGGACGTTTAACTGCCAATTGCAATCTGCGAATTATTCATTTTAAACATATACATCAGATATATTATACCCCTGTCAGATTGTTTAAATTCGGATTGCGTGAAGATGCGAGGTGTCCCAGATGCCGTCAAGATGGAGCGGACTTTGTGCACTTGGCATGGTTGTGTCCTGCCATATTCAAATTTTGGAGTGGGGTGGTAAAAGCACTATCAGACATGACATATGAAAATATTGCTTGTGACCCGGAAGTGTGCCTGTTAGGATTGTTGAATAAAATCAAGCCATGCAATAGACGTATTGTGGCAATAGCTACACTAATGGCCAAACGCGCAGTTGCAATGTACTGGAATTCCAAAGCTGTACTGACACTGAGAAAATGGGTTTGTGATCTTGTATATTGTAAGGAACAATTGAACATGTATGCAGAGGAGCTATCTGAGGCTTCCAGGCCTATTGATTTCTGGGCTCCACTCACTGTCTATCTGCTGGCACACCCATGCTGTTATGGTTCTCACCTAAACCCGAGAAATGTTAGACGGATTATTATGGTATCGCTTTACACTGCTGTCTTCATGATCTTCTGCTGTACTATTCGTATATGCTTTCTTCATATACTGTTGGGGTAGGGTGGAGGGGAGGTGGGAGGAGGGGTGCAGTTTGGACAAAAAGGGAAAAAATAGCAGTATTGGTTACTAGATCCTAAATTAATGTAATTTTATATTGACAATGTATGTGATTGTATTATTCGCTGTACTGCATATTTGCGATTTAATAAAAATAAAATAAAAAAGAAGTAGCTCTTACAGCTGCTCACGAGGCCTTCGAATTGCAGGTGGCTAGAACTTCTAGTGAAATACAGTCATTGATAAATACAAATTTTCCCCTGCACTTCAGAGAATTAGTGCATCAAATCTTTAATGCTTCTAATACAGCCGCCCTTGCACACTTTTTTAAGGTTGTAGGCTCCGGCCTTGTTAGTTCTTTTCAAACCATCTTTGGAGTAATAACGGCTTTTATCCACTCCATTTTTTTCTAGTGTTTTCGGAGGATTCCCATTGCTGTTGTTCCTCGTTTGCGGCATTCTGGTCCAGTTCCTGTTTCTCCACACAGGATGCTCTTTTTGCGCGCACCCTGGAGCTGGCAACGCTCCAGCATTACCGTGAGCGTATGCTTTAGATCTTTGGAATGCTTCTGCTACAGGAGCTGGATCTTGATTGGTCTCTAACATTTTGACCTGTCTGGTTTACCTGCGTGCAACCCGTGTTCCACTGTAGCTGGTGCCCCTTTGAATGGGCAGTAGACATCTGCCTGGCCTCACAGAAAGCCGCTACCTTGGACATTGGACTGCTAATGAGTCCCTTAGAGACCCATTTTCAGAACTGTTTCCTGGGTTTGCGACTTCTTCACAATGCGAGGTTTGAGCCACTATCCTATGAGGAAACTTGTGCATCGACAAAAGGCTCTCACTGGATACAGGCTTTGCTAATGTGGATGGAGGTTGCCCGGTAACTGTCTCAGTATCAGCTGAGACCAGAGATCATGTCTGTTCTTTGGAGCTCATGACTTGTGCAGTTGACCAATCATCTAGTGCGGACTCAGACTCCTTTATAGAGTCTCTAGCCTTTGAGATGGTGAGTGACGAAATGGATTCCTCTGAACACCATAATTTGATAATTATTTCTAAATTGGCGTTTTCTTCTATTCACTTTCAGTAACTGCCATTTTTTAAAATATGCTTTGAGTATGTTTACCTTCTGATTACATTTTAGCATTCTCTTTCGTGCTATTATCCTGACCAATGGGGGGTGTCATGAAATTCCTGCATGGCCCATTGTAGCTTTCCCTGTGTTAGCCTAGTTGTACATGTTGTAGGCCCCATTTTCATTTGCACACGTTACTATATAAACATACTTGCTTTGTGCCACACTGTACTTTCACACCAAACCTGCATATGTTTTCGCATTCTTTTCCTGGGATTTAGTCTGAACACCCTAGACAAAGTCAAACAACAATGCCGCTTGTTATTCTCTCTGGTCAGGCATTAGCACCTAGACATAACACGAGAACGCATCTGCTGTTTATGAGCACACATGCCTTGTCATATAACTGAGTACAAGAGATTAAGATAACACACATAGAGCAAGAGTTCAGAGACAAGATCATTGCGTCATCTGAGATGTAGACTGTCCATCTGTGTATGCTAAGGAACGGGGTCCACCACTAATCCCAGAGATCTTTGATATATAATCATTTAGCTTCAGGAGGAAGGGGGGGCGGGTTTAGGTTACTCTGTCTTAAATCATGACTGGTTTTTTTTTATAGAATATGGTTCAATAGCCATATTAACAGTGTTTCTGATATACATTTGTTTTCTAATTGTGGCATGAATACTGCATTTTAGGACACAATAGTTTGAATAAATATTCTGAACTTCCTTCAGGGTCTTTTGTTTATCTAATTGTGGACGAGTACGAGAGAGAGAGCGAAAGGGTGTGTCCTTTTATCGCGATCCCTGAGAGGGTCAAGAGTGTTGTGTTGTGTGGTGCCTATTCACTTGTTTTTCTGGTAAGGTTAGCAGGGCAAGTGATGCACTATAGCTAGTCGGACTCTGGCTCATAGGTCCTGAGGTGGTATGGTGACTCAGTCCCTACATACAGACATTCTATGGCCCCAAGCATAGTTCTGTTCATTCAATCAATCAAACAGCATTTGTAAAGCGCAACACTGTCACCCCTAGAGGTATCTGGGTGCTGTGTCGCCATCAAAGACCCAGGTCTTGAGTCTCTTTCTGAAGTCTGCCAGCGAGTAGGCTGTACAGAGCTGGAAGGGAAGGTCGATCCAGGTCTTGGCAGCGATGTAGGAGAAGGAGTGGCCACCACTGCGGCTGCAACGGATGCAGGGAGTGTGCACGAGGGCGAGTGAAGAGGAGTGCAGGTGTCCAGCGGGTTGCTGGATGTTCAGTCGGTGGTTGAGGTAGGCAGTCCTAGGTCGTGGAGGGGTTTGTAGGTGTGTGTGAGGATCTTGAATGGGAATCTTTTCTGAATGGGGAGCCAGTAGAGGTCCCTCAGGTAGGGAGGTCCAGGATGAATCTGGCTGCAGCGTTCTGTATGGTCTGGAGTCTTCTGAGGTGCTGGGTGGAGATGCCGCATAGCAGGCGGTGCCGTAGTCGAGGCGGCTGGTGACGAGGGCCTGGTTGATGGTCTTTCTGGTGTTTGTTGGAAACTATCTGAAGATACTGCAGAGCATGCGAAGTGTGTGGAAGCAGGAGAAAGCGACTGCAATAACTTGTTGTTTCATGGTCAGGTGGCTCTTGAGGATGATGCTGAGATTTCATGCGTGATCAGTCGGCGTGGTATGGATCCAAGTTCTACAGGCCACCAGCTGTGGTCCCATGCAGAGGTATTCTTCCCGTAGATCAGCACTTCGGTTTTGTCGGAGTTGAGTTGGAGGCAGGTGTCTCTCATCCATTTGGCTACATTGGTCATGGTGTTGCAGAAGTTGGTGTTGGCATTGGAGGGGTCCTCGGTGAGCGAGAGGATGAGTTGAGTGCCATCTGCATAGGAGATTATGTTGAGTCCATGGGATCTGATGGCGTCTGCAAGGGGGGTCATGTAGATGTTGAAGTGGGTGGGGCTGAGGGTTGATCCGTGTGGTACCCCACAAATGATGTTTTGGGGTTCTGAGGTGAAGAAAGGCAGTCAGATGCTCTGTGTGCATTCTGTGAGGAAGGCAGCGATCCACTTGAGGGCGTCTTGCTGTATGTCTATGCTGTAGATTCTGTTGATGAGGGTGTTGTTGGAGACTGTGTCAAACGCTGAGGACAAAGTCGAGGAGGATCAGAGCCACGGTTTCTCCACGGTAGAGTAGTGTTCTGATGTAATCAGTGGCGGCGATCAGCGCAGTCTCAGTGCTGTCGTTGGCACAGAATCCTGATTGAGAGGCATCCAGTAGGTGGTTTTGTTCCAGGCACTCTGTGATGGCTTTCTCGAGAACTTTGGCCAGGTAAGGGAGCAGGAAGATTGAATGATAATTTTTTAGATTGTTGGGGTCAGAGGAGGCTTTCTTTAGGAGTCGTCTGACATCTGCGTGTTTCCATCTGTCCGGAAAGGTTGCTGTGGAGATGGAGGTGTTGAGGATGCTGGTGAGTTGCATGCTGATAGGGTTTGTTGCGAGGTTGTAGAGGTGGTGGTGGCAGGGGTTGGTTGGTGCCCCGGAGTGGATGGAAGACATGATGGCTGAGGTGGTGAGGGTGGTGAGCGGTGACCAGGTGGTGATGGTTTGGCTGGTGTTAGCTGGTTGGTTGAGGTCGTTGGTGATGAGGGTGGAGGGTTGGATGTTGAAATTGTTGTAGATGTTGGTAATTTTGCTGTGGAAGTTCTCTATGACTGTCGGGTTGGAGACTTTTTTGACTACTTTGAAGAGTTCCTTTGTGTGGTTGGCCCTGGAGTCGATGCAGGTGGTCATGGCTGTTTTCTTGGCTTCTTTGATGTGTCGGTGATAGTTGCTTGGGGCTGTTTTGTGAGCTGCTCTGTCGGCGGGGTTCTTGGTAGCGTGCCATCGTTTCTCCAGTTGGTGGCAGTTGCTCTTGGTGGTCCTGAGTTCTGGAGTGTACCAGCTGGCATGTTTGGAGCTCTTGTTGGATTTTGTAGGTTTCAGTGGGGCAACTCTGTCGGCATTGTTGGGGATCCAGGTGGCGAAGTTTTGGATGGCCTGGTTGAGGTCTGTTGAGGCCTCGGGTTGGGAGGTGGTGAGGGCCTGTGCCCACTGAGTTTCGGTGACCTTGCTGCAGCTGCAGTGGGAGGAGATCTGACGCCCGGTGATGGTGTGCTGGGAATTATTGATGGTGAAGTGTATGATGGTGTGGTCAGTCCAGGTGAGTTCTGTGGTATGGCTGAATTTATTTCTGTTGCTGGAGGTAAAAATGGGGTTGAGTGTGTGTCCGGCTTTGTGCGTGGGTTCGGTGACCAGTTGGTGAGGCCAATGTTCTCCAGATTCTCCATGAGTGCGATGGAGTTGGCATTGTTGAGGTTGTCGATGTGGAAGTTGAGGTCACCGAGTAGGACATAGTGGTGAGAGTCGATTGCTAGGGGGGAGCGATCAGGTTGGGGATGGCATCGCAGAATGTTGCTAGGGGTCCCAGGAGGTCTGTAGGTGAGGGTTCCTATTATTGTGTTCTTCGTGTCAGTTTGTATTAGGAAGTTGAGGCGTTCCATGGGAGGAGTGGTGTCGTCGCTGGTGATGGTGCATTTGATGGTTTCCTTGAAGATGATGGTGATGCCTCCGCCTTGTTTCTTGGCACGGTCACAGTGTATCATCCTGTAGCATTCAGGAGTGGCGTTGGTGATATCGAGGTTTGAGGAGGGGTTGAGCCACATTTCGGTGATGAAGGCAACCTCCATGGAGAGGGTGGTGATGGTGTCTCAGATTTACGTGGGGTGTTTGCAGAGTGAGCGGGCGTTGAGCAAGATACAATGGAGCGGTGGCTATGTGTTCTTGGTCTTGTGGGCAGGAGTGGTGCATGATCTTTCATAGGTTGTGTCGCAGGAGAAGAAAACAAGTTACTTACCTGTAACTTTAGTTATCCAGTATTGGTATCTTTCATAGATTCACATGCTTGAATCATCCCCGCCATCGAGGTGGGAGTCCCACGGTAAAAATAAATACATAATATAATAGTAGTAATACATATCACAATATGCTCTAATGCACTGCTTAGTCATTGCAGTAGCCCATTCCTGTCCTTTTGTAAAAAAGAACCAAAGTTGAGACACAGCCAATCAGGCTCTAGCACCCTCTAGAACACTCCACAGAGGGGCAAGTCCCTCAGATTTTCTAGCACGAGTGGCCAGAAAGATATATCAGCAATAATGGAAGCCTCCCCGGGGAGGAGGGTGGGTCGCATGTGAATCTATAAAAGATACCAATACTGGATAACTGAAGTTACAGGTAAGTAACTCGTTTTCTTATCCAGTATTGGATCTTTCGTAGATTCACATGCTTGAATCAGAATAGCTAGCAGTTAAACAATTTAATTTTAGAGGATGGTGGGTATCATATGAATGGCAAATAGAAATCCTCATAAATAGATATACAACTACATATCCACTATATATGTATGACAATATGAAAAAGAAGCATTTATGCATATATAGAACATAAACCAGCAATTACATGTGAAGCAAATACATTGAATTTAGCATTTAATAAATAATCACCTCCAAAACAGAGGCTTACCTTATTGGAAAAGCTTACGTAAGACTGCTTCTCCTACAGCTGCTTCCGCCTCCGTAGCCAAATCCAAGCAGTAATGCCGTGTGAAAGTATGAACATTCTTCCATGTTGCCGCATGGCAAATTTGATCCAATGGCACTCCAGCATAAAGCGCCGCTGAGGATGACACTGCTCTCGTGGAATGAGCCTTAGGTTTGGCAGAAAGCGGACTGCCTGCTTTAGTATGGCAAAAATGAATAGCTGCTGCAATCCACCTTGCAATTGTTGCTTTAGACACTGCCTTACCTGGCTTTTGCGCACCATAGGACACAAGCAGTTGATCAGATGTCCGGATGGTCTTAGTATGTGAAAGATAAAAATTTAAGGCATCTCTTTATATCCAGTGTATGAAGTGCCTTTTCAGCCGGGGACTTAGGATTAGGAAAGAATGTTCGTAGAATAACCGGCTCATTAAGATAGAAAGTTGATGGAATAAATGCAGGATACGTTCTGAGGAGAATGTAGTCATTAGTAAAGCGAAGGTAATGCTCTTTAATAGTAAAGGCTTGAATTTTCCTGACTCTCCTGGCAGAAGTAAGAGCCAACAATAAAGCAAATTTCCAGGAAATGTATTTGAGTTCAGCTCTGTGAGTCGGCTAAAAAGGATGTTTCATAAGTTGCGCCAGAACCAGATTAAGTCTCCATTCCGGAGGAGGAGCTCTTACAGGAGGATATACTCTGAAAAGTCCTTTCATAAACTGCTTTGCCAGCCGCTTTGAACAAAGAGATAAACCTCCAGAGAATCGCCTGTAAGTAGAGATGGTGGCCAGATGTAACTTAATAGATGTGAACATAATGCAGGATTTAGCTAGAGATAGTAGATAAGGTTACATTTTAACTGAAGAAGACTCAAGTGGGTCCACATTGTTATCAAGGCACCATGAAGAGAAACGCTTCCATTTGAGAGTTAAGTTTTAATCGTGGAAGGAGCCCTTGCTTTGGAAAAGATGTCTCTACAGTCTGGCGGCAAGTCTAATTCCTTGAACTCAGCAAGTTCAGTAACCACGCATGTAGCTGCAGCGGGGCTGGATGTGGGTGGAGAATATGTCCCCTGCTCAGTGTTAACAGTGTGATACTGGAAGGCGATAAGCTCTGTGAACCAGTGCTGACGTGGCAAACGTGGAGCAATGAGAATCATTTGGCATGGCTCTCTTTTCAATTTCATCAGAAGCCTTGGAATTAATGGAAAGGGGGGGGAAGCGTAGGCGAAGATCCCTGTCCACCTCATTAGAAAGGCATTTCCCCATGAACCTTTTTCTGGCTCCCAGCTGACAAAGAATTGGTATTTCCGATTGATCTCCGAAGCGAAGAGATCCAAGTTGGGCCTGCCCCACATCTGGAAGATATACTCGTGAACCTTTTGACCCAGCTCTCATTCATGGCAAGAGTTGGAAGTCCTGCATAAGGTACCCGCCAGACTGTTCTTCACTCCTGGGAGATGTTCCACCTTGATAGATATTTGGTGAGAGAGAAGCCACTTCCATATTTCCTGTGCTTCCTGAGATAGGATGTGGGAGCGTGTGCCTCCTTGTTTGTTCAGGTAATGCATGCATGTGGTATTGTCTGTCCTTATCAGAACCGAGGAACCCTGAATCCTTTGGAGGAAAGCCTGTAAGGCTAGAGAAATGGCTCAAAGCTCTAGAAAATTGATGTGCATTTTTGAAAGTGCTTTGGACCACTTGCCCCTTATCCGGAGATCTGGAAGGTGAGCCCCCCATCCTTCTAGAGAAGCGTCTGTAGTGAGGACGAAATCCAGCGTCCGAGAATGGAAAGATAGCCCTATTGAGAGATTGTTGGAGCGCTGCCACCAAAGCAGAGCTGACTGCATGACTGGAGGTATTCGCACCAGGTCGTCGAACGATCCGGTCACCTGAAGCCATTGATTGTCCAGTTCCTCCTGTATTGGTCTCATTCTGAGACGAGTGCAAGGTACCATTTGAATTGCAGAGGACATCATGCCCAGTAGAGATTTTATCAGTCTCACAGAAGCAAACTTTCTTCCTCTTAACTTTGTTGCCAGAGAAATTAGATGTTTTTGCCTTTCTGTGGTCAAGAATGCCTTGTCTTGGATAGTGTCTAAGACTGCTCCGAGAAAAAGCATCTTTTGAGACGGATGCAGAACTGACTTCTGAAAATTGAGAGTTAGGCCTAGGGAACGAAACATTTGAAGGCAAATTGAAATTGCTCTTGAGGTTTGTCGAAAAGACGGTGCTTTCACTAACCAGTCGTCTAGGTAAGGAAACAGCTGCAGGCCCTGCAGCCTGAGATGAGCAGCAACTGGAGCCAGACACTTGGTAAATACTCTTGGTGCTGACCGCAGACCAAAAGGGAGTACTCTGAACTGAAAATGAGCACCTGCCACAGTGAAACGGAGAAACTTTCGATGTTTGGGATGAATAGGGAAGTGGAAATAAGCATCCTGCAGATCTAGTATCGTCATAAAATCCGCATGATTGAGAAGCTGCAGTATCTCCTGAAGAGTGACCATGCAGAAGGACTTTTTCTGCAGATGTTTGTTTAATTTTCTTAGGTCTAGAAGTGGCTTCCACTCCCGACTTCTTTCTTATCAGAAAGAAACGGGAATAAAAACCTTTCCCCACCTGAGAGTGAGGCACTCTTTCTATAGCTCCTTTCTGGAGCATAACCATGGCTTCTTTCCTGAGGAGCTTGAGATGAGGTGGAGGCTTCTTTAGAGGCGGATGAGGCGGTGGGATCTTTATGAATTCCAGGGTATGACTATACTTTACTAAGTCCAGGAACCATTTATCCGAAGTGATTTTTCTCCATTGGTCGAAATGTAAAGAAATGTTTGCGGCATTGGGATTGATGTGTGGCCGAATTGTTGCAGGTGCTGGGAAGGTGTTAATGCTTCCTAGCATTGTCTCTGGCCTGGGGGGGCTGCTTTCTCCTGTTTTGCTGTCTGTAGTAAGCGGCAGCTGGAGGGGCTCTATACGATTGTTGTGGTTGATAACCATAACTATATTGGTAAGTTTGTGGCTGGTATTTCTGATAGCTCCCCCGAAAGAAATATGACCCTCTGCCACAGGCAGGGGTCACAGGTGTCTTCTTATATTGGAGCGTTCCTAAAGATTTCGCTGTGTCCGTGTCCATCTTAATTTCCTGTAAGGCATCGTCAATGTATTTTCCAAACAGTGAGTCCCCATCGAATGGCATGTCTAAGATCTTACTTTGCACCTCAGGACGAAAGGTGGTAGACTTGAGCCAGCCTTGGCGACGAAGAACTGCTGCTCCAGCTAGTTGCCGAAAACCTAATGAAGCCAAATCCATTGCGATGTCTATGATTTCAGATCCTGCCCTTTCCCCCTCAAGCAGAATCCTCCCTGCTTCTTGCCGTCCGGCAAAAACTCGAGGTACGGTGCAACATCAGACCACATTTGGCAGTCGTATCTACCTAGAATGGCTAAGGAATTTGCTGCACGTACTGAAGCACCTGCCATGGTGGTGAATCTTTTTCCAATATTATCCAACCTCCTTCCATCCTTATCAGGTGGCGCAGTAATGGGCACAGGATTCCTAGATCACCGCTGCGCAGCCTGGGAAATTACTGAATCTGGCTTAGATTGTCCTACCAGGCATGCAGGTGCATTGTCGGAGGCCTTGTATTTTTTGTCGATTCTGGGGAGGTTTGCCAGCACTGAATAGGGGTTCTTCATGATTTTTACGCCTTCTTCCCAGATAAGATCAATGATGGGAATTGCTTGGACATATTTTCTGTTTTGGTCCTTAAAATCATACAAGAAACAGTCAGACTGCTTAACAGGCATGGGAAGGTGGAATCGATTTGCAGCGCTCTCCATAATAGCATGAAAGCCCCCAATATCCTCAGGAGGAGAATCAACTGCTTGAGGAGCTGGCTTCGCTTCAGCAATATGTGACTGCCCCGACGCATTGCGGTGGTCACACGCTTGATGTAATTTGCTCCAGTTTGCCTTTGGTGGTCTCTCCCCCTCTACCAGTTACCTGGTCCGACCATTACCTGATTCCTTTTTCCTGGCAGATTTCTAAAGGTCATCCCTCCCTCAGGCCTCATTTCAATGGCCGGGGTAGGATACCTCCTAAAATAGAGCCTGCGGCCTTCTGTCTAGCTTTAGCAGAATGTCCGCTGTCGCTTCCTGATGATCTTGGTCTTGCTCTTGCCCATTTTAACAGTTGGATTGAGAAGGTAGTGAGCAATCTATCCCCACAAGTCAAACCTAAACACCATAATGCCCCACTGCCCAAACCCTGGTTCTCGCCCCAACTTCAAATTTTGAAGCAACATTGTAAAAAGCTGGAAAGAACATGGAGACAAGACTATGACTCCGGGGCCAAGACCACATTGAAACTGGCCCAAAAGGCTTATTATGCGGCCATTAGGCTGGCCAAGCGGACTTATTACACTGACCGAATTGCCCAGTCTAGTAATAATGTCAAAGAGTTGTTTAGCATTGTAAAAAGCTTCACTTCTCCCAAAGCAATGACTGTGGCCCACACCCCCTCTCTCGAATGGTGCGAAGGAAGAACTTTCCACCTTTTTTATTAATAAGGTCAGGTCACTGCAATCACATTTTCAAAATTTTAACAGCCAGATCTCTCAGCTGTCCCCGACTATTTGACTGGCTCCACTTCTTGTATCACCTTTTCTGCATTTGAACCTGTTTCTCTGCCAGACTCCCTTGCGGCTTTATCTTGCCTTAAATCAGGCTCTCCGCATGACCCATGCCCTGCGAAACTTATGGCCACTGCTGCGGTTGTTGTTAATCCCTTTGTGAACCAGTTGATTAATACCTCACTCTCTCTTGCTTCTGTGCCTACTGATTGGAAACAGGCGCTGCTTGTTCCTCTTATAAAAAAACCCACTCTCGACCCCCATCTCCCCTCCAGCTATCGCCCTATTTCTCTGCTTCCTGCAATTGCTAAAGTCTGTGAAAAAATGGTTAACAAGCAGCTCACATTTTTTAGTGAACATCATGGTCTTCTCCACCCTGCACAATCAGGTTTTAGGGCCACCTACAGTACTGAGTCGGCTCTCGTGGAAGTAACAGAGGCTATCCGTGAGACTTTGGATGCTGGGGGCAGGGCTGTTTTGGTCCTGTTGGACCTCTCGGCCGCTTTTGATACTGTCCCCCATTCACTTCTCCTTGCCCGTTTACACAAGCTTGGCATCATCGGTACTGCTTGGGAGTGGTTGAAATCCTTCCTGGAAAAAAGAACTCAACAAGTTTGGATTCCCCCTTTTGTGTCATCATCTCAAGATTTGCTGACAGGAGTGCCTCAGAGGTCTATTCTTAGTCCCTTGTTATTTAATCTTTACATGACTCCTCTTATTCAGCTGGCTGAGGATCTGGGTGCCAAAGTAGTTGCCTATGCAGATGATACGCAACTCTTGTTTACCTGGAAGAAACACGAGGCTGATACATCTCATGTTAAGACCTGCTGGCTTGCGTCGGCTCAGTTAAAATGTAACGCAGACAAAACTGAGATTCTTTTTTTTGGGGAGCTTCCCCCTCGGTTTTGGCATTACTTTTGGCCGACTGAGTCCCCCTGTCCCTCCCCTTCTGGTCATCCTGTGAAAAATCTTGGCATCTGGTTTGATGAGAAATTAAGTTTTGGTAACCAGATTGGCAAACTTACTGGTATTTGCTTTGGTATTTTAAAACTTCTCCGTAGATTTCTGCCGCTATTGCCTCTCGCCGCTAAAGAAACAGTCATCCGTGCTTTGGTCACTTCTCGCATGGATTATGCGAATGTAAATCCGTATTTGTAAAGCGCGAACTACTCACCCTTACGGGTCTCAAGGCGCTGGGGGCCGTCGTGGAAATTAAGTGAGCTATTGTCCAGAGTCACATGGTGCTGAGCTGAGCTGCCGCCGGAGATCAAACCGTGAGCCCTGTGCTCCGAAGTCAGCTGCCCTGGCTGCTGCACCACACCTCTCCACCTTGGTAGTAGATGTCTTAGGAATTTCACCTTCCTCAGCGACAGTATCATCATCCTGCAGCCTCTAATCTTGTGGCACAGGCATGGGATCCTGAGCCTCCGTTGTAGGTACCGAAGGTGCTGCTGAATCTAAAACAGGAGGAGGAGACCTTTGTTTTTCAACAGGACCTGCTGCAGTAGGGAAGTGAGTGTGGTAATCATTCAGCATAGCTGTTAAGTCCTGTACTAACACCATAGGCATTTGTATCATGGGCTCTTGATGAGGCATCAACACCTGTGGCCTTTCCATAGGTTGATGGTAGTGTGTGCCATAATATAATATAATAGTCATCCTCATCCTCCTCCTCTTGAAATTTTACGTGGACTTGAGAAGGGCTGCGGGCCTGACTAAACAACCCATCATCCTCAGATTCCTCCAGAAATTGACTAAGAGGCAAAGGAGAGATGTAAGAAGGGTCCTGGTAAAAATCTATCGTCGACGGGATCGTCGACGAGAACCTGGATGACAAAATTGGGGTGAATTGCAATGAAGTAGGCGTTTTACGTTTTGGCGTCGATGAGATGTTCGTCGACGGTGAAACGGATACCGTCGATGTTGACATAACAGTTGTCAATGATGGTGTAGTCATTGTCGAAGCCGTCGACGGCAGAACTAATGTCGACAAAGTTGTCGTCGACGAAGTGGTCGTTGTTGATGGAGGCGCCGTCAACGATGGAGGCACCGTCGACGACGGGAGTGTTGTCGACGGAAGAGACAGAGGCGAGGTTGTCATCGTCGGAGGCCTCGTCGACGGTGTGGGCGCCAACGGGGAAGAGGTTATCATCGACGATGGCCCAGTCTTCGCTAATGATTACGTCGACGATGCAAGCGCCGACGAGGAATGTTGAGGAGGCAACTCCAAAGGTGGTTTCATCATCGACGAAGCCTTTTTCAACGACGAGGAGGTCTTGACAGACTCTGACAGAGTCTTAGGCTGTTTCAAGGCAGTCTTTGGGGCCATTTTTGAGGCAGTTTTCCCCCCAGTCCTCAGAAGGGAATAGGAGCTTCCCTTTTTTAGAGGTTATGTACTGAAACTCATGATGGGACTTTTTTGGAGATTTCTTGTGTTTCTCAGGGTATTCCTCAGATCTGTCCCTTTTCTTTGCCAGGTGGACTGACCCCTGGGAACTACCACTGCCCTTGTCATCAGACACCACAGAGGTCTTTGATTTCAGCCTTTCTAGCCAAATAAGCAATCTGCCTTCCCTGTCTTTTAAGGTCTTGGAAGAAAAAGTCCTGCAGATCCTACAGTCCTTAACCTTATGAGAAGGGTAAAAGCAATAAATACAATCCTTGTGGGGATCTTCAAAATGCAGCCTCTTTTTCCCACATGACCCAGAAGGCCTGAATAATCCTTTTTTAGAAGAATCAGACATTCTGTACTCACATAATCCAAAAAATGAAAGAAAACTGAGCAGAGCTCAGGGAGACTCCCTGTCACAACGACGTGTGGTAGAAAAGCTGAGTGACTTGCCTCTCTGTGGAGTGCTCTAGAGGGTGCTATAGCCTGATTGGCTGTGTCTCAACTTTGGTTCTTTTTTACAAAAGGACAGGAATGGGCTACTGCAATGACTATGCAGTGCATAAGAGCATATTATATGTATTACTACTATTATATATATATATATTTATTTTTACCGTGGGCCTCCCACCTCGACGGCGGGGATAATTCAAGCATGTGAATCTATGAAAGATCCAATACTGGATAAGTGGCAGTGTCAGCAGGTGAAGTGTCCTTTGGTGGATTGTGAGGAGGAGGAGACGCAGCTGTTACTTTGGCATCCGGGGTCCAGGTCCAGGAGTTCCGTGGTGGTGTGCCGTCGGGCAGCGGAAGGGCCAGGGGTCCTGGCGCTGGGCATTGTCAAACCAGTGGTGTGTTGGTGGCGCGCCCATTGCATGCGTCCGCTGCTTGGTTGTGTGGTGGCCTGCATTAGTGATTCCTGAAGAGAATCCCTGCAACACCCTAGCGATATATATATATTTATTTATTTTTCACTGAAAAAAAACACAGGTTTCAGGGACGTTATTGTGAGAAATTAGCATTTAAAAAACCTTAGATATTCACGGAAAAAAACAAAGGTTAGAGGGACATTATAGTTAGTCTGACATTTCACTCGCACAAAACCAGAGAAATTCAGCCGTTATAGTTAGCTGAAGTAACTATAGCTCGCGCTTCTGCAATGCACTGCTTATGACCTCATATATTACATCATTCATGACATGGTCAGTGACATCACTGATGACATCACTGATGACATCTCAAATGACATCACTGATTACATCAGTGATGACATCATCCAGTGACTGTGAGTGTTTTAAAAAAAGTTTATGAGTGTTAAATATATATACCAAGGTGTATTGGTGAATCAGTGGGTTTATGAGTGACTGTATGGATGACTCAGTGGGTGCGTGACTGACTGTATAAGTGAGTGATTCAGTGTCGTAGTGAATGTATGGGTGAGTGACTGGTTGTGTGAATGTGTGTATCTGTCTGTCAGTTAATTTCTAAGTGGGTGTATGAGTGTGTTAGTGGGTACGTGAATGGCTATATGGGTGATAGATTGGTTGTCTGACTGTCTATGGTTGTCTGGGTGTCTGTGTTTGTGGGTGAAGAGGTGTGTGACTGCCTGTATGGATCAGTAAGTGGGTGAGTAAGTGGCTGTATGGGGTACTGTTGTGTGTGAGAAAAGTTGTATGAGTGAGTGTCTGTATGGCTGTGTCGGTGATTGAGTGCATGTGTCAGTATGGGTGAGTAACTGAGTACGTGAAAGGCCGTATACATGAGTGATGGGGTATATGAGTGACTGAATGCATGAGTGAGTGAATGTGAGAGTGGCTATATAGATGAGTGCATGCTTCTGTCAGTGACTGTATAACTGAGTGAGTATGTGCTCCTATTTGTATGAGTAAGTAAGTGGGTGTGTGTGTAACTGTTTGGGTGAGTAAGTGGCTGTATGATTGACTGTATGGGTTAGTGTCTAGCTTTGTGAGGAGTTCTATGGGTGACTCACTCAGTGTATCAGCGCCTGTATGAGTGGATATGTCAATGGCTATATTAGTGAGTGGGTCTATGAGTGGCATTATGGGTGAGCGAGTGGATGTGTGTATAGATCAATGAATCAGTGAGTGGTTGTGAAAGCTCTGTGAACGGGTTTGTGAATGGTTGTGTGAGAGCAGCAGTGGGTGTATAAAAGATTCTACAGTGGTGTGATTGGGTGTGTCAGAGATACTGTGGATGATGTCATCACTGATGTCATCACTGATATCATTTGAGATGTCATCAGTGATGTCACTGACCATGTCATGAGTGATGTAATATATGAGGTCATAAGCAGTGCATTGCGGGGGCGTGAGTTATAGTTATCTCAGCCAACTATAACGGCTGAATTTCTCTGGTTTTGTACGAGTGAAATGTCAGACTAACTATAACGTCCTTCTAACCTTTGTTTTTTCCCATAAATATCTAAGGCTTTTAAAATGCTAATTTCTAACTATAATGTCCCTGAAACCTATGCTTTTTTTTAGCAAATTTCTAAAAATTTTTAAAAGCTAATTTCTAACTATAACGTCCCTGAAACCTGTGTTTTTTTCAGTGAATTTCTAAGGTTTTTTAAATGCTAATTTCTAACTACAATGTCCCTGAAACCTGTGTTTTTTTCAGTGACTTTCTAAGGTTTTTTAACTAGAAGTCGCGTTTGCACAGTGGTGGAGAAAGGGGCCTGGGCCTCCAACCAGCGCTCAGGAATTCCGCTACGTATGACTTACAGGAGCTACCAGGAGGGCTTTTTGGCTCCCAAGGCTCCTCAGGAGTAAAGTGGACTTCATCCCCAAACCAGTAGTGCTCCAGGAGGCGCTTTTGCAGAGTGGTGGAGAAAGGGGGGCCGCCTCGGGAGACCTCTTAGCAATGCCACTGTGTGGGACTTAATGGAGGCAACAAGAGGGGTATTTGGCCCCAAAGGACATCCTTGGGGGGCAACTACCCCTCCTATTACCACCAGTAAGTCCCACACAGCAGGATTGCTGAGTTCTGACAGCAGGCCATGCCTCCTTTGCCCACCACTCTGAAAACGCGCTTCCTGGCGCGCTCTTGGTTGGGGGATGAAGTCCCCTTTGCTGCTAGGGGTCCTTAGTGGCCAATGAGCCTACCTGTTACCTCCAGTAAGCCCCATACAGTGGGATTAGTGAGAGGTGGTCGCAGGCCACACCCCCTTTCTCCACCACTCTGTAAACGCGCCTCCTGGTGCACTCTTGGTTAGGAGATGAAGTCCCCTTGCCTCTTGAGGGTCCCTGGGGGCCAACTAGCCCTCCTGTTACCTACAGTAAGCCCCACGCAGCTGGATTGCTGAGAGGTGGTCAGAGGCCATGCCCCCTTTCTCCACCACTCTGCAAACGTGCCTCCTGGTGCACTGCTGCTTGGAGGATGAAGTCCACTTTAGTCCTGAGGCCCTCAGGACACAAGGGGACCTCATCCCCCCACCAGCAGTGTGCCATGAGGTGCATTTGCAGAGTGTTGTAAAAAAGGGCATGGCCTTCGACCACCTCTCACCAATCCCACAGTGTGGGGCTTACTGGAGGTACCTGGTGGGCTAGTTGGCCCCTAAGGACCCTCAGCAGCAAAGGAGACTCCATCCCCCAACCAAGAGCGCGCCAGGAGGTACGTTTGCAGAGTAGTGGAGAAAGGGGGCGGGGCCACCGGCGAGTTGCCAGTTCCAATTGTTTTTTTTTTATTTGGGAAAGGGGGCTGTGTGGCCCCCCTTCCCTTGGTGCTTTTGGGCCCCGGAGACCCTATCCCCTGGGCCTGACCCATTTTTTTATTTTAATTTAATTTAAAAGGTAGTTTGGCCACGTGGGCCCCCTCCTGAGGCCAATATATGCCCCGAGGACCCCATCCCTTTGAGGCCCAGCCAATTTTTAAAAATACATTTTTTTTAAGGGAGGGGTGCCAAGAGGGCCCCCTCCCCCAGGCCATTTTCAGCCCCGGGGACCCCATCCCCTGTGACTTGGCCATTTCTTTACTTTAAAAAAAAATATATATTTTAAAGGAGGGGAGCCAGGCGGCCCTCCTCCCCAGGCCAATATCGGCCCCGGGGCCCAGACATTTATTTTTTTAAATAAAAAAAGGGAGGGGGCCGAGAGGCTTGGGGAGCTTGGGGGGCTTGGCCTCTCGTTGGGGACTGCGGGGGGAGCCCCAAGGCCCCCACGGTCCCAGCCGGCTCCCCCCCTCCTGCAGGTGCTGGCATTGCTTTTGAGCAGAGGGAGCTGCTAACATGCAGCTCCCTCTGCCCAAAAGCAATTCTGCTTCGCTTCATGGAAGCGAGAGCATTTTCCATGCTCTCGCTTCCATGAAGCAAAGCAGTGTTTGCTATGGCTTGGCGGGAGCAGTGCTCCTGCCAAGCCATAGCAAACTGCATTGTCCTGGGGGTGGGCAATCCGGGACATTGCTGGAGCCGGCCCTGGGGGTGGCGGTCCCAAGGGCCGTGGAGAGCTCCTGGCCCCCCTCCCATCTTCTGTGTAGCCATGGGGAGGTGGTGGTCCCTGGTGCCGGGGGTCCACAACGAACCCCCGCATTTACTTAATTGGTGCCCCGGGGCAGTGGTGCTCCCCAGGGCTGTGTGAGGGTGCTCATGCCCCCAACACTTCATTTTTAAAGATAGCTCCGGGGAGGTGGTGGTCCCCCGGGCTGCAGGGGGCTGTGTGGAACCCACGCATTTAATGAATATAGCCCCGGGTAGGTGGCAGTCCCTGGAGCTATGTGGGGGGGAAGGAGCCCCCCCACGCATTTTTAAAAAGATAAATCCCGGGGGAGGTGGTGGTCCCCAGGCTGCGGGGGGGCCCACAGGTCCCCCCACATTTAAAGAACATAGCCCTGGGGATGTGGTGGTCCCCTGCATTTATTTTCATGATTGACCCCGGGACCTGGCCCACCCGGGGCTTAAAGAAAATGAAGCGCAGGAGACCGCGCTTTGTTTTTAAAAGAAAATTCGGTGGGATTCGCACTCCCAACGCGACTCCTGCTTTTTTTTTTTTTTTTAACACTTTTGTGGGACCCCCTGAGTAGGCCTGGGGGTCAGGGTGTTTCTACCCTGCCCTCTTTTCTTGTTTTTTATCCTTTTTTTACCTTTTTTCTTGTGACTCGGTTCAACCGAGTCACAAGATGGCTGCCAACACTTCCTGGTTGGAACTGTTGGCAGCCAATCAGATCGCAGACTGGAGATATATGGATATCTGAGGAATGTTTAAATTTCTCAGCAACTACTGAACGGATTTACACCATTTAACAAAAAGAGTTCTTTCTGGACCAAGAGCTACCTTTTTGCCAAATTTGGTGTAATTCCGTTCAGCAGTTTGGGCTGTAGCCGTGTCTAAAGTTTCCTACGGAAATTAACATGGAGAAAATGCATTTTGGGACACCCCACTTTTTCTCGGGCCCCGCTTGACGAATCACCCTGAAACTTTAGCTTTGAAAATTTCGCGAAGATTCGTCAAATAGCGCCAAAGATATTGGGAAAAAAAAAGCTTTATGAATAGAAACAAGGTCCTAACTAGAACTACCTACTGGAGTCTGCCCCAGTAGGTAATATATATATATATATATATATATATATATATATTCCTGTTGCACCGTTCACCACTACTTCCTTTTCCTCAGGAACAAACGGAGACAAACCCAGGCTTCGTGCATAAATTAAAGGTTTAATCGTCCATCACCACAACCGCCATGACGCGTTTCGGCCTCACTCGGCCTTGATCACATGATATATATACACACACACATATACACACACACACATAAATATATATATATTTATATATATATACATATATATATATATATATTCACTGAAAAAAACATAGGTTAAAGTAACGTTATAGTTAGGTCTGATGAAAAGATTTGTTTTTGTATAAAAACAAAACCTTAGAAATTTACTAAAAAAAAACAAAGGTTAAAGTAACGTTCTAGTTAGGTGAATATGTCAGTGACAACATTAACGTTTTGAACTAAAAAACACAGAAATTCACCAGTTCAATTCAATTAAATTTTCTTTATTGGGTCGGTGATGACCGTAAAAGCACACGTAAAAGAAAAGCATCAACACAATGCACAAATAAAATCATGATTACAGAACAGGCGGGACATGTGATAAAATTTTTTAAAAAGACAAATAAAAACACGTAAAGCATACAAAACAGTAACAATGGAGTTGTCAGTATTGATATTCCTGCAGTAATCAGGGAACACAAAAATTAGCAGCTAACAGGCTCGGTGATCCATATATCTTGTATCATTAGTCATTCTTTGGCCTAGAGTTGCAGAGGGATTTATATAATACAGCAGACTAATAAAAACATTTTTAGAAATATAATCATAAACATAAACTAGTAACAGATTTGGCTTAAAATATGATGTTCATCATTACAAGCCCAGTGATTTTCTAGTTCTTACTGCAGATTTAAAAAAGGAACTAACCTAAAAACATATATATCCAGGGCGGTTCAATAGTTGTAGGTAAAACAGAGTTTCTCTACATCTACGGTGCCCCATGTTTTTTAATAAAGGTTTGAGAAAGTGTCTACGTGAGAAATTAAAAAAGATGCATAGAATGCAACAATGATTGTTCAGTTATATTGTCACAAGAGCAAGGCAGAGCGAGCCCCCCCAGCGAGCCAGGACCTCTGTTAAAACACGAGCCGCCAAATCATTCCTGCTTTAAAATGAAAAAGGAGGGATCTCTCCCAGTGTGTTAAATCTCACAATAAATAAATTACAGGTTCCACTGATGCTAAAGACCTATAATAGGTCAACACTGAGAGTTTAGATAATTCTGTTCTCAGCCTTAGTTCCTCGCTATATTTATGGAAATGGGATTTAACCCTTGACTTGTCCTCTTTAATAATACTCCTCTAGTTTGTGTACAAAGAGGATAATCCCAAGGCATGAAAGGTTTTAGAGATATAGCTCAGCCAGGGGATTGAAAACTCTGTATCAAGGCTGAGGCAATCCAGAATTATGTCCGTAAATAATGACGCCTCTGGATTCATCCACACACTAACCCATAGCAGTAGAGGAGCTAAATTAACCTTATTTGCGATATATCCTTGGGTAATTCTGAATGAATTATAAAGCTGGAGGCGGGAGGTTCAAAAACCTCTGACAAACGCAGTCATCCTCAGCTTGAAGAAGAGAAGTATTATGAAAACCCCAGACTCATACGTGGCGGCGGTAACACACTGGGTATCATACACTTTCAAAAGAAGGGAAATATTCCCTTTTCCCAGGAGTCTCGAAATGTTGCAAATTGCTCCTGCAGACCTACTAAGTTTAAGGTGTGAGCTATTTAATTGTGGGTGCCAAGACCCTGAGGCGCTAAAAGTTACCCATAGGTAACTAAAATCGCTGATGCTGGTGAGTGGTTGGCCTTTAATGGGGAATCTGGATAGTCTAGCTTTACCAGGCCAGCAAGCCATGATGTCCGACTTTCCAAAGATAGTCACTAGGTGTAGACTGCACATGAAGGAGACTAAGCGGTCTATCAGCATCCATAGAGCATTGGTGGTGCGGGCTAGCAGGACTGTATCATCTGCATAGAGCAGTGCAGGCTTCTGCTGGTCAGCGATCATAGGACTATCTACCAGAATTGAGGTTAAGTGGAAACATAGGCCGTTAATGTAGACAATAAAAAATAGGGGAGCTAAGATACATCCCCGGCGTACTCCCTGCTTTAAGGAGAATGCAGGAGACATTTCCCTGTTAACACCCAGGCGCACCCATGCTGCTAGATCGCCATGCTCAGAGTTCAAAAAGTTCACTAAGGGTAAGTCCACCCCTAGATCCAGCAACCTCAGCCACAGCTTGGTCCTGTTCACTGAATTGAAGTTTGTGAACAGGTCCATAGAGGCCAGGTACAGTGGGCAATGCTTGACATTAATGTATTTATTTTCTATGAGGCTCAGGTTCAAGCATTGCTCCACTATACACAAGCCTGACATAACCCGAATTGAAATGGAGAGAGAATATTATTCTCTTGAGCCCATGTGACAAGGCGATTATAGACCACTCTCCCTATGATTTTGACTGTGCTGTCAATGAGTGATATGGGTCGGTAACATTTAGGGGACATACGGTCTCACTTTTTATATATAGGGTCAATAGTGGATAAAGTTCAGGAATGAGGGATAATTAAATTGAGGGAGCTGTTAAAGACATTGATGATCAGTGGCCTCCATAAATCTATTCTACATTTTAAAAGCTCGATTAGGACCCCATCTAGGCCTGGAGCTTTCCCGCCCAAACACCGCCATATAGCTAACTGTACTTCCAGCAAGAATACAAAAAGAGGCAGCGAGTGTTACAGTCTACTCTGGAGAGTGACAACCATATCCGCGTTCTCCTCAATATGGTATATGGCACTAAAGTGCGAGACCCAGTCTGATCCATAATATTGCACTGCAGTAAAGGACTTTCTGGGGCATTTCTCTGTCTAATTTTCTTTACCACGTCCCAAAATGGCTTGCTGTTACTCCCTACTGCAGCAAGCTCCAATAACTCCCAGTCCCTCTTATGTGCAGCCTCTTTTCTGGACTTAAGGGTGGATTTGTATTCATGGCGAGCGGTCTGGACTTCAGACCACACTTTTGGAGTGGCAGTCAGCGCCTTCCTCAGTCTGCGATTCACCACCAAGCAGTGCTCATCGAACCAATGGGTACTTCCTTATCAAGTTGAATAGGTTTAAGCAGGATCTGCCTGATGCACAGGGTTAAACTATCATAATGGACTAACATGGTTTCTCCTTCAACTTCTGCCAAGCAGTTGAGAAACGACCCCCGTTGCAATTTTAATACTGTAGTCAGAGTATTAACTGGGTTTTTAAGGCACCACTTGAGCCTTAAACCATCAGTGGAATGTTGAGTGATGGGGATTGCATTAGTGATGCATATACTTCTACTAAGGGGCAATTGACCTGAGACACAAAGGGCATTATGATGTCCCCACTCAGTTTGTATGACCTCCCATTTGGAAAACCAGGGTAAGAATTTGTTGGTCTCAAATATATGTTTAATGGTTGAGGCGTGACCAGTCCCCCTGAAGGATGGCAGAAATCTGCCATCCCCTCTGTATATATTGGTTAGATCAACTAGATCGTGCACTGTTTGGTATCTGGACAACTCTACCCCTCTGTCGTCACTAGTTATTCTGCATTCCACAGTTAACATTCCTGGTTCCCAATAACACCAGCCAGCTTAGCGTTGAAATCCCCACATAGCAGGTAATAGAACTGCGATTCTTTGTTACCCTCTACAATTTGTAATTTTGAAAGAAATGTAAACAAATAAGTAAAGTGAACACAGACAGTATTGGTAAACTCATTGTTAATTAATTAAACAAAAGAGAAACCAGACACATTATCACACATCTTCAAAATTAAAGAGCTGGAGATCCAGAATCAATAACCGCTTTGTCTGTGTGGAGGCTCAGACTAATCCAGATCGTGAGTCTTCCCATGGCTCTACCTCGAGATGAGGGAGTAGCTAGATTAGACTAACAGGCACAGCCATCAACAGATAAGGGAGCAGAAGACCAGGTTTCCTGTAGGGCTATAACATAATAACTAGTGACAAAAGCTCGCCTATCGGGATTATTAATTTACCCTTTAAGTCCTACAACATTCCAGCTTATTATAAAGGGGGATCGCCCTTGGTTAGAGACTGGGAGTACACCCATAGCAGGTGGGAGGCTCCTACTTACTCCCATGACAGGCGTTTTATTAGCCGCTACGGGGAGTCTGTCCAGGGCTCAAAGGACATCAAATCTATTAGCAGTGGGAATAGAAAAAGAGGCAACTGGGTTTACTAAAGGAGCTGTTAAGGCTTGGGCAGGCACCCTAACTGGCATTCTTGGTGGGTGGTCCATAGGCAAGCGTGAAGGAAATTAATACTGATGGTCACAGGGAAGGTAGGGACAAGTAGTTGTGGACCCCTATCGGTGAGTAAGTCTCCGAGTTTGATGGACAAAAAGCTTGTTAAAATATCCTAGGGGGTACTAACACTCCTCAAAACATTTTGGTTAAAGTTGGACAATAAATTGCAGACCAACAAAAGAAAACTAAAATTCACAATGATACAGTCACCCAAGGTGTCAGCAGAATCTGGTCCAATCCAAATGTACCTCCGTACGAACAACATGTCTTTGGCATGATGAATTGGAAGCCCTTTGTGCCGCACTAACCAGTCTCAGGTTTTATTAAATCGTTCCTAGTAGGATTCATTTTTCCCTTTTGCAATGATGGTACCCCAATCAAAACAGCCACATAGGGACACACGGCTGGTGGAAGATTAACAACCAGCTGAGCAGATGTTACGTTAGGTAATGACCCCTTTCTGATAGCACCCAACGAGATAGGGCCTTCAGCAGGGCTAATAGATAGTGGAAAAGCTCCATGTGCACAACTAGATTGTCGGACCAGACAGGGCTGCTCCACTGGTTGTGTGTCTCCCAAAGGCGCTGCTTGCCCGCCCAAGATAAATTGAGTTGCAGGGACGGATTGATTGGTTGGTTGGCAGCTGTGCAAGGTCTTGTGTCTGAGGGGCGTAACTATCAGTTGCTGGGATTGGCAAGTGAGAACAAGGCTGTAATGATGCTATTCTAGCTTCAATGAAGGCTCTTCATCGAATAAGGGGGAGATCTCCGACTTTAATAATAGTCAAAACCTTTCATGATGGCTGTCAGACACATCAACTTATCCTGATTCAATTTAACAGGCCCTTCCTCTATTCCTGACGACAGCATAGGTTTTGGGGACTTTCGGGCCACCAAATCCGTAATCTGGAGGGGGCCTCCTGTAACACAACAGTACTGCTACTTTGTTGCTTCAGCCGGGAACCTTGTTTGGATTTCATGGGTGGTGCTGGGGTGGAAGGGCAGGTCTCCGAAAGTGCAGTGCTAGGTGAGTCCGTATTGATAGCGGGGATTAAAACTTGGCTGGATGGTTAATCTAATGCTGCTATGTTAGGTATTGAGGTTAAGTCTGTGCAGGAAGAATTCAGAAGATCTGACCCAGAGCCACAGACCAGGTTTAAGTAAAGTCTCCTTTCCGTGAGGGCGATCTCTGTGTTATTAACACTCAAAGCATGCGGTCAATAGATGTGGCTAGATACGTGACCACAACCACCAGTTTTCTACCTGCCGTGTCAGCTCAAATTGACTGATGATTGAGTCTATTAGAGTTTAAAACAACCAAGGAGACTATTCAAGCCAACCCAAATAGTTTTTTAGAGCAATATTTGAAAAGGCTGTTTACAAGATTCTGGGCAACAGGAACAATAGAGACACAAAATGGTACCTTCTGCCACTGTCAAACAGACCAGGTCACTCTTATGACATGGGAAGAGATGGGGATGCAGAGCTTTAACATTAGCACCAATTACTACGAACGCAAACATGAAGAGAACACTTGTTTGATCCCCAACTTCTGAGGCACCAGGTACTAAAGGGGAGGAGTCAAACCTCCTTCCAGTAGACTGGGGCTTACTGGGACTTGCTGATGTACAGGGGTGTAGAGGCTCCTGCAGGTCCCCTCGAAGATCACGAAGCCACCTGTCTGGAGGTAGGTAAAGAGGAGATAGAGCCACTGTAAATCCAGAATCTGAGTCCACCTGCATAGATTTCACAGGGGCAGGAAGGGGGCGCCTGGTCTCCTCCGGTCTCTGATGGCCACGGACTGGCCTGCCCTTGGCCCGGATACGTCCCAGGTGCGGCCCGCTTGTGTTCCACGCTCCGTGACTTGTTCTTGCGCTCTGTAGAGCTTGCAGGCAGCACAGGTGAGGGAGATGACAGGCTCCACCTCCAGGGGCCCTCTATAGCTGGAATTCGTAGTTCTGTAGTCCCCCACGCTCAGCCAGATAGAAAGATTTACCTGCACTTGGGGCTCGTTGATGTGCTTTGTAGTGCTTACAGGCAGCACAGGTGAGGGAGATGACAGGAGCCAACTCCAAGGGCCCTGTATAGCTGGAACTCATAGTTCTGTAGCCCCCCACGCTCAGCCAGATAAAAGGATTTCCCCACGCTACGGGACTTGGTGATGCACTTTTTAGCTCTTGCAGGCAGCACAGATGAGGAAGATGACAGGCGCCGCCTCCAGGGCCCCAGTATAGCTGGAACTCGTAGTTCTGTAGAACCCCACGCTCAGCAATATAGAAAGATTTTCCCTTCAGACTCAGTACAAAGACACACAGAGCTAACTATAACTGGTGCCCCCGCCATGCACTGCTTCTGACCTCACATATTACATCACTCATGATGTTCTACAAAATCATTTATGACATCTCAAATGACATCACTGATGACATCATCCAAGCCTCTTTTGTACACATTGCTCTATAAATGGGGATAGCATTAGAGCTATTAAAGTGAATGCAAAATAGTTCACAATAATATGAAGCATCATTACTGCTATCATGCATACAACCCCCATAGGTAAAGCAAACTTCTGTTATGTACAACATTGACCCTATACCATACACTTCATGGGTAGCCAAGGTCATGTTGACTATGAGCCACAGATGAAAGGGTAATCTTTCCTGCACAAGGTGTTCAATCTGTATACAACTATCCAAGTTCCTCCAGATACTGAACCCTTGTTATACAACTAATGCCCTACTACGGACAGTCTTTACCTGTATCAAACCTAGGCCCATGGCATAAAACTACGCTCCGCTGGTGGAGTTTGCGGATTTCGGGCACTCCGCGGAGAAATGCAGAGTTCCTGAATTCCACCTTCCCGGGCGCAAAGCGGAGGTTTTTTCGGTTTGCGTGCTTGAGATTTGTTTTGGCGCTTGTGCCAAGATAAACTCGGCCCCTAGCGAGCTCACACAGTAACCTGTGTTTGCTTGCATGGCTTCGGCCACGACAGCACCAATGTAGTGCCAATCACAATTACGAAAGCAGCTGAGAGGCTTTTAGAGTGGATTTTCTTCTCCAGCGAACCGTTGGAGTGTTTTTTTTGTGCAAGAAGCCTTTTTTCAAACTTTTTTTTCCAACAGGAAGGGAGTGCCCCAGAGACTCCAACTTTTTGTTCCTGTCCGGCAGGCTCCTCCCAGTGCTTTGCCCATCTCCTGGTCACTTTTCATTTGGATTTGGAGCTGAAAGGATCACTCTCCTTGTCTGCTGCATATATACCATTAAATGTAAGGACTTTGCATTTGAGATTTCACAAATAAGTTCAAAACTGTTATATAAGTGTGTTGTTTGTTTGATTGGGGGCATGCACATGGATTTATTTGTACTTTTATTCAATTTTTTAAATTTATTGTGGTGGGTGGCCTGCAGTTTCAGTAGGGGCCTAGTTATTTTTTTGCATGTAATTTTTCCTCTTTTGTAAAGAAAAAATGTTGCACAGTTTAGTAAATTTTCTCGATGTTTTTAAATAAATTTGTAATATTCATTTAATTCACTATGTGGCCTAGTCTGCCAATGGGCCGTCCAGTGAGTAGGCCTAGTACTAGTCATGGGTGCATGAAACAACTGTTTCTGTGGTACCTGTTGAATTGAAAAATCATTTAAGCCATGGATGGCATTGGACTGAATTTACCAAATGTGTTTTTTGGGGGTATTTCACATTTTGTTTGTGCTAACAGTGTATAGGTAAGGTATTATATTTGATCCCTTTGGAGGATGTGTGTTAATTTATGTTCTTGGCATTGCTGGATGAATGCTGTTTTCTCCTGTGTTACCAATCACCATGCCCCTTTTCTTTGTCTGGCCAGTGTATGAGTGTGTTTACCATAGGCCACCATTTGTCTTAATTCCCCATTCCATGTGGCCAGGGGCCATTTTTTTGTATAGTCAGTGTCCATTGGCCTTTATTTGTTCTTTGTTTTCCATGCCTCATGCTTGTTGTTGTTTGACCATGTGGCTTGTGGCCATTTTTGTGTAGGCAGCCAGTGTGCTTTTGCCATATGCCTGCATGTGTTCTTTGTTTTCCATTCCTCCTTGCTAGTTGTTGTTGTTGTGACCATGTGACTGGCGGCCATTTTGCGTAGCCAGCCAGTGTGCTTTTGCCATTGGCCTGCGTGTGTTGTTTGTTTTCCGCGCCTCCTGCTTGTTGTTGTGACCATGTGGCTGGCATCCATTTTGTATAGTCAGCTAGTGCACTTTTGCCATAGGCCTGCATGTGTTCTTTGTTGGAGCCATGCCTCCTTGCTGGTTGCTGTTGGCACCATGTGGCCGGCGGCCATTTTGTGTAGCCAGCCAGTGTGCTTTTGCCATAGGCCCAAATGTGTTCTTTGTTTTCCATGCCTCCTGCTTGTGGTTGTGACCATGTGGCTAGCGGCCATTTTGTGTAGCCAGCCAGTGTGCTTTTGCCATAGGCCTGCATGTGTTCTCTGTTGTGGTAATGCTTCTTTGCTGGTTGATGTTCACCATGTGGCTGACGGCCATTTTGTGTAGCCAGCCAATGTGCTTTTTCCATAGGCCTGCATGTCTTCTTTGTTTCTCATGCCTTCTTGCCCATTGTTGTAGTTGACCATGTGGCACTGGCTGGCAGCCATTTTGTGCGTCCAGCCAGTGTGCCTTTGCCATTGGCTTGCATGGATGGATGAGATATCAGTTTAATAATATGCTTGAGGATCATTGTAGCATTATAAATAAGAATATGATTTTGATGAACAGTGCTTATATATATTACATGCATTTTTTTTATTTTTATTTTGCACCTCCAGTAGGTTTTCTTCTCATCCTCCCATATAAACATCGGCAATTATTGATTTTTTTTAATTATCATTTTTATTCTATCTTTGTAACTTTTTCGTTTTCTTTTTTATGTAGAATGTTTTTTTAATTTCACTTATTTTTTCCCAATTTTTAATTTTTTTAATTTTATTTAATTTTTTTATTTAAATTTTTCAATTTTTATTTTTTATTATTATTCCTTTTATTGTCATTTTTACAATTATTTATTTTTTATTTTCTATTTTAAATAATTTTTTTCCGTTTTGCCTCGGTCGGTCCATCATCCATCCATCCGTCCACCATAGGCACCCAGTCGCGCAACAGCATTCAGTTATTTAGGTATATAATTCCATTTCCTCATGGACACCCTGGCTGCGGTGCACTTTAGAGTAGACATATTAGCATCATTCATTTGTGTAATGATGAGTATTCCATTCCTCCCAGACCACAATGCCTGCCATAGGCGCACACTAACCTCCATTTTTTAAAAGATTACTATTCTATTTAGCCATTCAGTTCCCTGAGTGCCACAGGTGTATCCTTTAGAATATATGGGCATAAAGGAAAGAGCTCTATCATTCTGTATATTGTATGTTATTCTGATGGCGAATCATGGTATGGTGGTGTGGTTTGAACTTAAAGTGGTTACCTAAGTAAACAAATCAACCACACTAATATTGCCTTTGTCTATACTAATTCCAACTGCAAACAATGGCACATTTCACACTAAGGGCTCAATTACGATGTCAGTGGAGTTGCCTCCGACCGACACCGTCGCGGTCTCTGGACCGACTGACCTCCGATCGCCGGTCCCGACACTGCAATTACAAGGTCGCATACTCCCATTTCTCTATGGGTGCTTGTGCTTCGGCCGTAAACCGGCCGTAGCACAAGTTCCCATAGAGAAATGGGAGATTCTGTTAATCCTTGCCAAGCTGGGCCGCAAAGAGAAGGGGGCCCTGCTAGGCAGGGCCCCCAAACTCGCTTTCCGACAGGCTTTCCATGTCGGAAAGCCCGGCATGGAAAGCCTGTCGGAAACCGAGCTTCGTAATCCCAACGGCAGAAACGCCGTCCATTGGGATTACGTACCAGTCTCCTTGAGCCCTTCGGAATCCAGCCAGAATGATCGGCCGGTTTCAGTTTTGATCGCCTGCATTGTAATGCGGCGGTTGGAAATGAAACCACGATAAGGCTCGGAATGCCTCCGACCTGTGGTTGGAGACTTTCCGAGCCTCATTGTAATAGGGCCATAAATGTTTTTCTTGCTTGTTTGCTTTTAGGTGCATAAGAGAAGAGACATCACCTATAGTACTGCCAAACAGAAGGCCTGTGCAGTCACACGTCAGTCCTCCAATCTGTGCAGCTTAGTGCCACTGCCAACTGAGAGCTTTAAGATGGCCCCAAAGAAAGTTGGTGCAAAGAAAGTGGTCAGTGAGAAGAAGCAGCTTTCCACCAGAGGTATGCCAGTCGAAACCTTTTCCGGACTATGTGTGCCTGCCCCACCGGCCTCCGGGGAGCAAGCTGGGAGCAGCATTCCTGCATCAACAGCACCACCCCAACCTAAGCCCAGGACCATGTCTGTCAGTGAGGCAGCCACTGCAATCATGGCGATGCGGACGAGTAGTGACATTGAATTGGATTTGTCCCTTTCGCAAAGTAGTACACAATCGTTTCTGGAAACAGAGCTAAGTGGACGGCAGCTGCAGCCAGCACTAGTACATTTTCCTGATGTTGGAGTAGAACAGGAGGTTGAGCTTAATTTCGAGCAAGAACCTCCTCTTATAGAATCATTGGCTCCTAGATCTCCAGCAAGGAAAAGGAAGGGTACTACTCCACCATCTTCTCCAAGCACCACTTCTAATGATGATGATAGGGACATGGAGTGGACCCCGGCAGAGTCTAGGAGAAAACAGGAGAGGCAAGGGAAAAGAAAAGTTCCTGAAAGACTTAGACTTATGGAAGGGGGTGATGAGGAGGATGATGACGACGAGGCAGTCATTGTGGGAGGTGACACAGAAGAACCTGACATTGCTATTCAACCTGCTCCGAGGGATGTGGCACAGGTAGCACCGCCAGCTCCCATATTTGCAAAGCCCAAGCTGAGACCTGCACCCACCTCTACCTCAGGAGAAGCAGAGAGGCAATCGACGACATGCCCAACTACCTCCAGTTCTTCTTCAGGCATTGGAAGTGGCACAGTAAAAAAGTACTTCTACCCAGTTTGGGACTTTCTTTCTGTTAGCAAAGAGGGGGAGCACATTGTAGTATGCAGCATTTGCCACACAAATTTTCATCGAGGTAAGCCTGGTACAAATTATGGGACTGGAGGCCACATGACCCATATGGAAAAAAAACACCACACAATCAAGTGGGAGGAGCACCTTTAAAAAAATGCTGAACATGGTCGTGGTGGTGAGGAGAGCCGGGGAACATCAGCTACAAGGGAGGTGATGTTGAGGAAGAAGAGGGTGAAATCTTCACACAAAGCAGCCCTGGCCCCAGCAGTGCACCAGCAGAATCACCCATCTCAGCTACTTCACAATGGCACAAGACTCGGAGTGAGATGGAGACACCACGGCATACAGTAACTGCCCCACTACAACGCACATTGAGTCTACCGCCACCTACTTCTCGAACGTCGCCTGTGTCAGTGGCCCCAGAAAAGAAGAAAATCCAGGCTACTATTACGGGCATGTTTAGACAGGAGGAGCCCTACAAGCGCAACCACACGTTTGTGCAATGGGAAGCTGGCAAAAATGTTAGCGCTGGACCTCGTCCGTTTTTCTTTTTGGAAGTAGTGGGATTCTTAGAATTTATGGCAGCCATCTGACCGAAATGGAAGGTTCCAAGTCGCACCTATTTTGCCAGAGTTGCTGTTCCAGTGCTGCATCCCAATGTGCTGCAGTTGGTTGGGCAAACTTTGCAGCAAAGTGTTGTCCACACTATCCACCTGATGACAGACATGTGGACCAGTTGTCAGGCGACTGGCGCCATGAGCATTGCTGCACATTGGATCTCTTTTGCGGGGGTAAAGCAAAAGATATCTAAAGGTCTTGGTCCTGAAGAAAGTTTTAGGAGCGTTTGGAAGCATGCAACAATAGCTATGTTCGCCATGGATAAATAACATACAGTTGTAAACGTCTTGGACAAATTTAACAGCAAGGTGTATGAATTGCTGTGACCCAGAGGTCTCAGAATTGGATTTGTTGTCACGGACAATGGCAGTAAAATAGTCAAGGCCCTGTCAGACGGTAGCTATTTCAGGGTCCTGTGTTTAGCCCATTGCATCAACCTGGTGGTGCAAGACTTTCTAAAAAAAGAAGACATAGTCAGCAACATACTGACCACCTTCAGAAGAATCTGCACTCATTTCAGCCATTCTTTTAAAGCCTGGAAGCAGCTGCGGATAATTCATTGTGCTAATAGAGCACCAGTTAAAGCCCTGATACCGGAGCTGGCAATACGTTGGAGCTCGACCTATTACATGTTGCAATGTCTGGTTGAGCAGTACAAACAGATCAATGACTATGTCATTCAAAGAGGAGGGGATGCAGTTGGGAAAGCTATGACCATGGATGCAAACAAATGGGGCCTAGTCAAATGCCTCACACAGATGCTACTCCCTTTTGAGGTTTTCACGTGGGAAGTTAGCAAGGAGGACAGTATGATGGGCCAAACTATCCTGTTGTTGCATCTGCTACAGGACAAGACAAAGGTGTTTGAAAGGTTCGCCCCCGCAGGTGTGAACGAAAACACTGAAGTGCATGCCTTGGCTGAGAGCTTAATTCTTTGCTTGGCTTGTAATATAAGGCTGTACAGGACATCATCTCATCCAAACAGTACATCTGTGCCACACTACGCGATCCACGGTGCAAAAATATTCTGCCCACTTTCATTCCTTTTTCTGAAGGGGATGTTTCAAACTACAAGAGGTAGCTTGATGAGCAAGGCAGAGACCTGGAAGAAGATTGGCTGGAACTTAGACTCCCACCCCGCAGTTCTGGGGTGCCCCCTTCAACTTCCAGAGAGGGCAGTCTTGTCTCACAGCAGCCAACAACACCATCAACCATAACACTGGCAACAACAGCAATAGAAGGACCGGGCCCAACCTCTACACTGTATTGGTTTCAATCGGCAGGGCTTAAGTCCAGTGCAGAGGCAATGGCAAAAGAGGTCAAGCAAGTGGCAGCACCAATGACCATCCACAGGCTGTTCCAGGAGTATCTAGATTATCCAAAAGAGGTCTTTGTGGATCAAAACCCATTGATATATTGATATGGTAAGATGCGCCAATGGCCAGAGCTCAGCAGGTTGGCAATAAAGTATCTGACTTGTTCTGAGGCCAGTGTGTCTACTGAGCGTGTGTTCAGTGCAGCTGGTGCGGTTGTTACAGTGGGAAGGACCTGTCTCTCACCGAAAAACGTGGAGAGATTGATTATGATCAAAATGAACTAACATTCCATACCACACAATTACATCGTTCCTGAAACAGCACAGGACGAGGAAGAGGAGGATGACTGGTCAGAATCAAGTGTGTTAGCTGACCAACTCCTGGGTGAATCACCTGAGTTTGAGGTTGAACTCTACTTCCTGGACTGAGTATGCCAGTGCCCCCATAGAACCTTTTAATTATTTCTCATTAAACTTCTATCGTTGCAACAACAACAAAAGTAGCTAGTGGAACATTATTATTTTTGAGTCAGATTTATGCTGCCCCACCATTTTTAAGTCACATATATTTCCTGATTGCAGTTGGACCAGTGTGCATTGAAGAAGCCTCCACAATTTCTTCATGTAATTGGAGACACTGCCTGCCCCCCTCGCATGCCTATTATTTTTTGCATCACTTAGCATTAGCCAGGCTGCCCCAGAAGATCATTGATTAACAACAGTGCCAATACCAAATTCCAAAGTATTGCCTGCCTACTACCTAACCAACCTGTGATTGAATTGGAAGAGGTAACTACAACTACTGCCAACGGTGAGTGAGTGATTGTGTGAGTGATGATTGATGATTCATGTGGTGTCAGACAGTGAAAGAGGGTGTTGAACTGTGATTTGGGAAGTTGTGTGAGATGATTTGCAACGTTTGGGACCTCAATGATGGGTGATCATTTTTTCTTTGGAGGTGATTGGCCTTTACAAACTTACTTAGCAAAAATTAATTAACCTGTACGGTTCACTCCTATGACCCTTCTGTCTGTTTTTTCATCACCTAGGAGGGCTGCCCCATGAGATCATTTGATTTATAAGACTGCCAAATTCCAATCTGTTTCTTTCATCAAAGGGGAGACAGTGTACCTACCAATGAGCTTGGATTCGAACACGTAACCATTGCACCAACGAGTGATCTGATTATTGAGTGATTGTAAGTGATGATTGATGATTCATGTGGTGGTAAACAGTGGGGAAGGGTGTTGAAATGTAATTTGGGAATTTGCTGGAGGTGATTGGCCCTTTCAGTCACTTAGCCAGATTTACTTGCAGTGTCCTCTCCTTTTTTATGGTTCTTCAGAGATTAGAATCGTCACTTTAGTTAACAAACAAAAACCTATGCAAAATACTGCAATTCCGTTTCTATGCTTGTTCTTCAACAGCAATACAATGCACGTCTATCTTGCTCAGGTCATGACTGTTCTGGGACGGAGTTACTCGGAGTCAGGAGGAGGATGGAAGAATTCAGGGTGGGAGCCAAGGGACTACCTCATCAACAGGTAGAAGCAATAAGTTATCGACTTCAAAGGTGAGTCTGAGGCCTAGTACTCAGCTATGTGGAATGTAGAGAGGTGCGTTGATTTGTGAAATGCTGCTGTGTGTGTGTGTGTGTGCACTGGTGGCAAAAGTGAAACTCTGAGTCCTCCTTTTGTTTTTTTTGCTCTGCCTCAGAGACTTCTTGATACACTCCTCATGAAGCTCACCTTCTTTCTATCCTTCTCCTTGACTCTAAAATACAGTTTCTGTTTTACAATCTGCAGGTCTTCTAGTCTCCTGCACGAACGAAAGGTGAAAGCTGAGCTCAACACTCTTGCTTACCGACCGGACCAGTCCAGACAGGCAGCCAAGAGTTACTGCTATCATGCATACAACCCCCATAGGTAAAGCAAACTTCTGTTATGTACAACATAGACATTCCAGAGGAGAATGCAGATGCACCACCTAATTTTGCAATACTGTTTCATTTTTCTTTTAACAATCATATTTGGAGAACTGGGTGGGTGGGTCCCCTCACAACCTAGAAGACAGAACATTTAGATATCTGATAACTTGTGTCTTGGGGGCAGAAGAACTATTTGCAATGCATTTAACCGTACTGTGTCGTACTCATTCCTTTGTTTCCTCCCACAACAGATTTAGGACGAATGATGTGCTGCTTATTGTCCAGATGAATGTTGTCCATGTGTAGTGTTTGTCTTTGTCAAACCTTTCCCCAAATCCCCTTTCCCTTCCATTCATCAAACCCCTAACCCTCTTCCCTCAGGCTGTGTGATTTATCGAGGTATGGCTAAATTTACACCATCAAAGGTTCACACACTTGTTGGGGCGGATGTGGTGAAAGCAACACCAACTCACTGCAGGATCTTCTAAGCAATAGCCCACACTGGCCCCATTTACCCATACACACATAAAAGGGATCCATATTTTAGATATAGATCAAAGAACATCAGTCATCAGCAACATCATTCAGGCCTTGTGTTGCGTAACCATAAACGCCTAACCTAAGCTTGTCCGCTCCAGACTTTGAGTCCATTTTTTATAACTCAAGGATTTTGTAAGTTACTAGTAGCTTCCCATTGCTCAAGTTACTACTGTTGCTATTTTTTGTTATTTTATCACTATCAGGAATTCTTGTTGTGTCACCATGTAGTAGTCTGATCTCAAATCTTTGTAAAGCTTTGATATCATATAACCCACTAACTCAGTGTTTATCTTTCCATTTAGTTGCCTGCGATGGATAATCCTTCTGATTAATCCTACAGTTGGGGCTCACCTGGGTGGAAGTGGGACCTCGCTTGTGAAGTTGTGATGCCTTCCCCTTTATTGCTTCATCTATAAAAAACAATTACTTATCTGTACACTGTGGTTCTCCAGTATTGATATCTTTTATAGATTCACATGCTTGAATCTTCCCCGTCGTCCTGGTGGGTGTCCCACGGTAACAGTAAAATATAAGTATCAAGTTTTAAACTTAATACCCCTTGAACTTCAATGGCATTTAGTAACCAGTTAACACCATTAGAGAACATCCAAACTCTAGCCAATCACAGCATAGTATCCATTCCCTGCAGGGCCACCATAACTCAGATTTCGAGCACACGTGTTGTTAGTAGAATAATAGAGGTATGAAAGGCGAACCTGAAAGGGGAGGACGGAGGGCCGCATGTGAATCTATAAAAGATATCAATACTGGAGAACCACAGTGTACAGGTAAGTAACTTGTTTTTCTCCAGTTTTGTATCTTTTATAGATTCACATGCTTGAATCAGAATAGCAAGCAGTAACAATGAGCTAAAGGAGGTGGGAAAAACAGGTGAACCATCCCACCATGGGACCAAAAACAGATAATAACATCAAAAGGATCAAAAGCATACACTGCAAATAAATAAATATATATTTATATATACAATTACCAAACAACATCATGGGAATAGGAAGAGACCTTAATAAGACAAGGCCTACCTTATGCGAACAGACGCCGTAAGGCTCCTTGCCCAACTGCAATATCCGCCTTCGCCATGTATCCACGCAATAGTGCCTCGTAAAGGTATGGACGCTTGTCCATGTCGCTGCCCTGCAGATGTCGGGTAAAGAGACTCTGACAAACAGGGCCTAGGATGCTGCCATCTTCCTGGTGGAGTGAGCGGTGACTTTAAACGTAAGCGGGCGTCCCGCTTTCTCATGGCAGAAAGTTATAGTGGAGGAGACCCAGCGTGCAATAGATGCTCGAGTCAAGGCCTGACCCTTCCTAGGGGTAGAGAAGGTGATGAGCAGCTGAGTTGATTTTCGAAAAACCTTCGTCCTTTGCAAGTAGAATTTCAAGCAACGCTTGATGTCCAAACAATGGAGAGCACTCTCTGCAGGCGTCGACGGAGAGGGAAAGAAGGAAGGCAGAACCACTGGCTCATTGAGATGGAACATGGTAGGCACCTTGGGAATGAAGGACGGATTAGTGCGGAGTACCACTCTGTCCTTATGAAACTGCAGGCAAGGCTCTGTTGCAGTGAAGGCTTGAATTTCGCTAATGCGTCTAGCAGACGTGATGGCCAAGAGAAAGGCCACCTTCCATGAGAGATACTTCAAATCACATTTGTGAATCGGCTCGAAGGGAGACCTCATAAGTTGCGACAAGAAAATGTTCAGCTGCCAGAGAATTGGAGGGGGCCGAATTGGTGGGTAGGCCCTAAAGAGACCCTCATAAACTCTTTCACCAGTCTGTTGGACCACAGAGACAACTGGCCCGAACGTCTCCTGCACCTGGAAATAGCCGCGGAGTGCAATTCAATCGATGAATGGGAAAGACCAGTCTTGGCGAGATACAAAAGGTACGGCAAAACGTCCTCTGGAGGCGACGAGAAAGGATGACAAGAGTGTTCGGCACATCAGTAACAGTATTGCCTCCACTTAGCCGAGTAGCACTTGATTGTGGAAGGAGCTTGGGCTCTGTTAAGTATGGATCGTCATTCCTCAGAGAGCACTAACTCTCCAAACTCCATGTGGTGGGGAGCCAAGCTGACAATTGAAGAGTGTGAATCTGTAGATGAACCACTTGGCCTTGGTCCATGGAGAGCAGATTCTCCGTTGGTTGGAAATGGATTGGAGAGGACTCTGATAGGCGAAACTGCTCGGTGTACCAATACTGTCTTGCCCACGCCGGGGCAATGAGAATAATGCAACAGGGTTCCCTGCAGAACTTTCCGAATGAGTGGGAACGAAGGGAACGTGTAAGCAAATGTTCCTTCCCAGGAAAATTGGAAGGCGTTCCTCAGAGGGCCTGGTTGAGGAAACCTGCTGGCATAAAACTCACATTTTTTGTTGAGTGATGTAGCGAATAGATCTAGGGTTGGTAATCCCCAGCACTGAAAAACCCTTCTTAGTGAGTGGCATTTAGCTCCCATTTGTGACACTGTTTGGTGTCCCTGCTGAGGGAATCGGCCAATTCGTTCTGTACTCCTGGAACATGTTGGACTTGCATAGATATGTTGTGGTCTATTAGCCATTCCCAAATCTGCTGCTGCTAGGCTTGACAGGGCATGAGACCTCGTTCCCCCCTTGTTTCTGTAGATAGAACATGGTGATTGTGTTGTCCGTGCGGACAAGTATCGATGATCCCTTGATTCTTGGTAGACACGATCGGAGGCCTAGAAAGACTGCTGTCAGTTTCAACAGATTTATCTGACACAGTGCCTCTAGGTCTGACCACGTCCCTTGTACCTGAAGCTCCCGGAGGTGAACTCCCCATCTTTCCATGGAAGCGTCTGTTGTCATTACCATCTCCGGTTTTGCTGGGAGGAAGGGCAGGCCTCGAGAGAGATTGTCCCTGATTGCCCACCAGGACATTGACACAGCCATCTCTGGAGTGATTGAAACGATGTAGTCGAAGGAGCCTCGAGATTGAATCCACTGAGATTCGAGCTGCTCCTGGAGAGGTCTCATCCGCAAGTAGCATGACATCATCCCCATCATTGACTTGTAAATCCTTACAGAAACGCACCTTTTTTGAGGAGAGTGACTGTGCCATCCCTTGCAGACGCGAAATCCTTTCTTCTGTGGGAAAAGCCATTGAGCAATTGGTATCCAAGATCGATCCCAGGAACACCAGCGATCTGGAGGGGACGAGAGAGGACTTTTCCCTGTTGAGATTGAGACCCAGGGGGCGAAAAAGTTGGAGACAGGCTCTGGTAGACTCCTTGGCACCTTGAAGGGATGGGGCCTTGACTAACCAATCGTCCAGGTATGGAAAAACCTGGTGACCAGAATGCCGGAGAAAAGCTGCCACCGGCGCTAGGCACTTGGTGAAAACCCTGGGTGCTGATTTTTGCACGAAAGGCAGCACTTTGAACTGATAAAGGCACCCTGCCACCTCCAACCTGAGAAAGCGACGATGCCTCGGGTGTATGGGAATATGAAAGTACGCATCCAAGATCCACTGAGGTCATACATTCCCCTGTGTCCAAGAGAAGATGAATCTCCTGAAGCAACAACATCCTGAAAGGTTGACTTTTGATGAACTTGTTCAGCAACCAGAGGTCCATAATTTGCCTGCATTTTCCTGTCCTTTTCTTTATCAAAAAGAAATGAGAGTAGAAGCCTAGATTGTGTTGACTGCTTGGTACCTCCTCGATTGCTTGTTTGGCGAGAAGCAGACTGATTTCTTTTTTGAGAAGTTCAAGATGACGGTGCACAGTTTTCCAAGGAGGGAAATTCGGAGGTTGCTAAAGAAATTCCAGGGTGTGACCATGATGAAAGATGTCTAACACCCATTTGTCGGAAGAAATGGTATTCCATTGAGCAAAGAATTTGGAGAAAGTTTGAGCCAATTGAAGAGGGACTGGGGTGGCGGGTGCCTGCAAATTTTCATTCTCTCCTTTTGGCATTGTGAGACTTTCCTCCAGACGGAGGTCGTCTGTGTGCTGGTGCTCTTGTGTATGCTGGTGTGGAAGTTTGGCGAAAGGACTGTGAGGAATATTGTGGCCGAAACCCCTGCTGGTAGTAGGGCCGAGAAAGAAATTGGCCTCTTCCTCGAAAAGAAGAAAATTTCTTTTGCTGAAAATTAGCTAAGGATTTGGTAGTGTCAGTGTCCGATTTATTGACTGTAGCGCCTCATCCACGTGCTTGCCAAACAGATATTCACCATCAAACGGCATATCTAGCACCTAAGCTTGAACCTCAGGGCAGAATGTCGTTTCACTAAGCCATCCCTTCCTACGCAACACGGCAGCACCCGCCATTTGCCTAAAGGCGGTAAAAGAGATGTCCAGCGCCACATCTAAGATCTCTGATGAGGCTCTCTCTCCTTCTGAAAGTATATCCTTTGCCTCCTTCTTATCCTCGGGCAGATATTTCAGCAAGGGGAAATGTTGGACCACATTTGCTGGTCATACCTCCCAAGGATAGCCATGGCATTGGAGGCCCTGATGGCTGTTGCCACCAGCGCGGAGAATCTCTTGCCAATATTATCCAATCTGCGCCCTTCCTTATCTGGCGGGGCAGCACATGGCGATGCAGGATTCTTGGATCTTCTGTGGGTGGCCTGCATAATAACAGAGTTAGATTTTGGATGGCCGATAAGACACGCAGGAGAGTGCTCAGGTGCCCTGTATTTCTTATCCGATTTCGGGATAACAGTTGGTACGGAAGTTGGAGTTTTCATCAGCTTAAGGCCCTCCTGCCACAGGAAGTCCACTATGGGGTTGGCTCTGGTAGAGCGCTGCGTAGTGGCCTTGAAGTCGTATAAAAAACACTCCGTCTGCTTGACGGGCATGAGGAGATCAAAACGTTTTGATGCCCGCTCTAAAAGGTCATGAAAACCGCCGATGGAGAATCGTCCATCGGCAGAGTGGGAGACGGCAGTGTGTGTGCCACATATTCATTCCATTCGACTCGGACATCTGGGTCCAACTGCAGCTCTCCCTCTTCTAGCTGCTGGTCACCACTGTCCAGCACCTGAACAGGAATTTGCAAGGGCAGTAAGGTTTTCTGTTTCGGTGGCGCAGGCGCAGCCTGCTGATCTGAGATGACGGTAGGTTCCTACTGTGTAGGAGGTGGATTTTGAGTAGCACTGGCCTTAGGGAAACGCTTGTAACAGTCACTGAGCATCAGACGTAAGTCTGTGACTAGAGAAATAGGGATGTTAATGGAGGGCTGCTGCTGACGCTCCTCCTCCTGTTCATCATAAGGATATTGCTCCTGAAAAGTGTCTAAGCATTGCATGCTGGGATGTCCTGTGTCCGAGAAGGAATATTCACCCTCCAGATATGCAGAAGGTTCATCCAGGACTTCTTTGTCCTCAGATTGTTGGCATTTGGCCCTCAATTGCGAAGGGCTATATGCAGGACCATCAGGACCCTCCTACTCTGATTCCTGGAAGTCCAAGAGGTGAGTAAGAGGCAATGGGGAGATCTTGGAAAAGTCCTGCAAAAGAGACGGTATTGCCTTTTGAAAGGGTATGACTTTTTCCGGGAGCATCGACGGGGTCGTAGACATTATTGTTGACAGTGTGACTGACTGCGTCGACGGGATGGAGACGCTCATTGACGGTGCGGCGCCGAGCTGAACCGTCGACGGTGAAGCTCTCATCGACGTTGAACGTCCTCACAATTGCTGCCGACGACGACATCACCACTTCCGTCTTCGCTACGGCTGTCATCATCGTCACCGTCGACGTCGTCGGCGATGACACAGTCGACGGAGTACAAGATCAAGCGGAGACAGAGGTCATAGATGGAGAGTGCCTCGTTGACGAGCCCGTCGGCAGGCAGATTTTCTGTGAGGGAGTATGCGGAGCAGATGGAGGCGCAGAGCCAGATCTTTGAGGGGCATGAGATGGACCAGGCTGCCCTTTTTTAGCCCTTTTTTCCACTGATGTTTCCTTACTCTGAGACCTGGATTTCTTTGGATCTCTCTGGACAGAAGGAGAATCATATTCCTTCCTCTTCCTGGAGGAGGTATGAGGCCTCCTCTCACTCTCAGAGTCTGAATCTTTCACAGACTTCCTCTTTTGTAGCCAGAGGAGCAGTCTTCCCACACGATCCTTGAGGGTTTTTGAAGAGAAAGTTCGACGGTGCTTACAGTCTCTGGGCTTATGATCCGGATATAAGCAATACAGGCATTCCTTATGTGGATCCTCAGAGAAAAGCCTGGACTTTCCACAAGTCTTGCAGGGCCTAAACAGCCCTTTTTTAGACTCAGACATTCTGCAGTAAAGACAGAAAGGGGTACACTCACTTTCAACAGTACCTCAGCTGAAGAGATGGTTGAAGATAAGGAACTGCCAGCTGAGAGTTGAAAAGGTCAAGGTAGAAACACTGTGACTGAGCAGAGCTCAGGGAGACTCCCTAACACACAACGTGTGGTAAGAAATCTGAGTTATGGTGGCCCTGCAGGGGATGGATAATATGGGTCTATGCCGTGATTGGCTGGAGTTTGGATGTTCTCTAATGATGTTAACTGGTTACTAAATGCCATTGAAGTTCAAGGGGAATTCAGTTTAAAACTTGATACTGCTATTTTACCGTTACCTTGGGGCTTCCCACCATGACGATGTGGAAGATTCAAGCATGTGACTCAATAAAAGATACAATACTGGAGAATCAGATAAGACAACTATGGAGTGAAGTAAACTAGTTAAGTTAGCAAGTAAGAAACTAACTGCTACTGCAAGTAAACATATATCATGGTTGTTGTACACAATATAGGCCATGACAGCATCCCTGCCAATGGTCAAGATAGTTAGAGAGGTATAACTCTATAACTAAGCGGTACACTCTTACAGGCACATAAACAGGCTGCATGAAAACTAAATGCAGCAGTGCAAAATAAAAGTAAAATAATCGACTTCAGGCATACATTTTGAGGAAATATAATACATTTATCCTTTATATTTTTACAAACAAACCCACCCTCTCCAACCACAACATGTCCACCCCTCGCCCCAAACAAACAGACCCAATCACCAATATACCAAAAATCTGAAATGTCCAACGAATAAAAAAAAACGGGCCAGACTCCCTTCGCACCCTCTCCACCCACAAGTCGCTCCCACCAAAACAAAAAATTAAAAAAAGGACTAAAAGAGGGCATTCTGTATTTGGGTCCGGAGCTGGTCCAGGCTCTGCTCCATCATGGTGAGCCGGCTCTCTATAGTGTGCAGCTGCAACAGGATGCGCTACAGTAATGGCCTGATGTTGTCAAAGTGAGAGGTGGCAGCAGCAGTTGCTATCAGCTGTTGTCAGCGCTGGTGATGGGATGGCCGGGAGCCTGGAGGCTAAGGGGGACTGGCTGCACTGGGGCCCTGCTTAGACTGAGAGGCAGCTATTTCTGCTTCTTCTTCCTCCAGGACCAACAGCCATCAGTATTCCTGCTGGATACGTTCCAGGCTCAGCCGCCACAGACAGGCAGCTATCTCCTGCCTGGTGGGTGGTATGGGTGGACCAGCAGGAGTAGCTATACTGAGAAAAACAAAAAACACAAATTGTAAATAATGCTCTGTGTAAACAAAAGTTTTAAATTAGTAGGTGGCACGGTAGCAGTACATTGCTGGTCCCCTAGGGCCATTGGAATTTGATTTATGATTAGGAGAGTCACAAAGCCAATTTTATTTTTTACCCACAAAAGCACTGACTGTGTGGAAGAAAAGTATTAGAATAAGAACATCAGATAATTACACTGGATTAAAAAAACAGTAATTTGATTTATTTTTCTTCTAAAGGCTTTTCAAGTAATTAACACTTTGAGTGGAAAAATAAATTAACTCTCAATAATGAGTAAGGCATTATGCACTATGGAGTCCATGTTGCGTGTTGTGCTAAATTACCGGAGCCTTGCTCATTGCTAGTCAGTGTGTCAGGTATTTTGCTACTGTCTGCAACTGGGGTAGCTGTAGCTGAAAATTATCTGTGTTTTATAATTCCAATGGCCCTGCTTTTCTCCAAAAGCCTTTCTCTTTCTACCCCTGACTCTAAAGAGGCAGATGAATAAAAAATAAGATACTACGACATACACCCCATGTGTGAAATATGGATACTATCCTCTATGCCGTAAGTAGACGTGAGCAAAATGATGCACTGCACTACAGGGAATGAAATGGGCTATATAGATTGTATTTGGCACGTTCGTCAAAGCGTATCCCATACGCCAAACTTGCCATCAAATCATGCACTTACTCCCACTTTACTCACTGGCCTCACCCTCCACCACATATTATTTCCAACAAATTCATTTGCTGGGCAGTAAGGAAAGAAAACTTGACTTACTCTACTGCAGGGTAGGTTAGAGGGATTAGGCGGGTAGGGAAGAGCTTTTGACATTCAGTTATGCCTCCTGTATTTACCCATTGGTAATTTTTTAATTAAACTAGGGTACCACCAGATTAAAGGACACTTTAGTGGTTTATCCTAATGTTTTTTTTAATTTACAAACTGGACCCATTCATTGTCCTGAAAAGAACTCCCTCAGGTAAGCCCCAATCTGGGGTTGAGTCCGCCCTGGTAGTACCAACTTACCAGGATGGGACGAGGTAGCAAATGATGAAGCATGTCACATTACGTGACTGAGCCATCCTCATCCAATTCTTGGAATTGCCTAGAGATTAGGTAAAACACAGGGAGCAGAACACAAGGACCTCTCCAGGCCCTTGATAACGACTTATTAGTCAAATAGGCAGATAGCAGATCCTCGAGGGTACCACGCCAATGTTTGTGTTTATTTATCTTTCATAGATTCACATGCCTGAATCATTCCCCGTTGTTGAGATGGGAGTCCCACGTTAACATAATAAAGCAGTATCTAAATAATGCCATAGACTATAATGGCCCTGAGCCATGTTTCAAAAGCCTATGTCCTTTTTAAAAAAGGACCAAATGTTGAATGCAGCCAATCAGCTGCTAGCACCCTCTAGAACTCTCCTAGCAGAGGCTATTTCCCTCATATTTTCCCAGTACAAGTGAGAAGTGAGTATCTCATAAAACAATATAGAAACTGCCTCTACGGGGAGGAGGGTGGGTGCATGTGAATCTATGAAAGATACCAATACTGGATAACCGTAGTCACAGGTAAGTAACTTATTTTCTTATCCAGTAATGGGGTATCGTTCATAGATTCACATGCCTGAATCAGAATAGCAAGCAGTAACATCCAATATTATCTTGTCTGTTGCGGCCGGTGGGAGACCTTTACAGAATACTGAACCACAAAATTTGAAACAATATAATAGATACATGTAAAGATGTGCCTGTGTCTCCTTTCCCCACCTTATTCTTTTTTTCCCTGTTAGATAAAAGGATGAAAGAGAAAAAAATTTACAGAACATATTCGTAAGAAAAAAATTAACTTATTTCTCATATACTCGTATTTTCATGTACAGAGTAGCAACGAGAGACAAGAAAGAATAACGTAACTTCTAATACACCTTACTCAGTTATATTTTACATAATCATGAATACGTAAGCATATGAAATTATGAGGAGAACAAAAGACTATTTCTAAGAGTTAGAAAGAGGCTTACCTTAATGGAAGAAGTGACTGAAATTTGATCTTCACCAACATGTCTGATAAAAAAGGCCTTTTCCGCCCATGTAAGGCCTGTGGCAGGAAAAGAGTTCATGTGGATGATCCACATAAAGACTGTATTTATTGCCTCCACCCTACTCATGAGGTAAGACAGTGCAAAATCTGTTGTACTTTTTCATCTAAACCTCTGAGGGATAGAGAGGGGAGGCTGCTTCTGTGGCTCCAATCCACTAAGCAACAAAAGTCTTCTGAGGAGGACAGTGATAGCTCATCCAGGCCTCACAAGAGATCCAGATCCCAGGACGACATCCATGGAGAGGGCAAGAAACACCTCAAACCCTCCCAGGAGAGTAAGAGCTCTAAAAAGGAGAAGCACAATAAAGTCTCCTCAGAGCCTGCGACATCCGTTCCCACCACTCCTGTGAGAAAGCAGAAAAAGCATCATAGAGCCTCCTCCATGGATTCAGTGAGGCACAAGCACAGAAAATCATCGTCAATGACGACAACTCCTAGATCGTTGATGACAACACATATTACAGTCATGCCATCAGCTCCGTTGACGGTAGGAACGACGACGGCGGCTGCCATTTCGGGACACATACCGTCGACGAGAGTATCATCGTCGACATCGCTGCAGCCAATGGCCATCTCTCCGACGAAGATTCCATCAATGAAGAAGGCACCGATGACGAGCACCCCATCGACGAGCACGTCGTCGACGAGCACCCTGTCAACAACCATCCCATTGACGACCATCCCGTCGGCGAACCTGTTAACGACGAATCAACCGATGACACTGTCGACAACGACATCGTCGACGGTAACACCGGCGATGACAACACCGTCGACGACGGATATTCCTTCTTCAGTGTTGATGGTACCGTCAACGCCACAGTCGACGACGGTGAATATTACTGGAGTGTCAAAGACCTTTTTCCACCCTGAGGTCTCATCCTTCGCTAAGATTTCCCCGTTGCCTCCTTCGCACCTATTGGACTTCCAGCAGTCGAAGGATGAGGATGACGATGGAGTATATGGGGTGGCGCATAGTCCGTCCGAATTGCATGTGAAATACCAGGACGAAGAGGATGAGTATGAGGACGAACAACAATATTATCAGCCATATCTAGTTCCACTGCATCATTACCAACCTTATGGCTATCCTCCTAAGCCTCGTTCTAGAGAAATAGCGCATTTACCACCATCTCTAATCCAAGACCACCAAGCCTTGTTAGCGGACTATAGGCACAGATTTCTACCCCAAGATGTCCAGATTAAGTCACCACCACCTCAGCCGCAGCCCCCAGGAACGCCGGCTTTACCTCGACCAACAAGGCCTACAATACCGCACCCTCCAATACAAGCTCCTGACCAGGAAAACCCCTCTTCCTCAGATGAAGAGAGAGAGGAAGGAGAGATCCCAGATCCTCACTCACCTGCAGATCCCTGGGATGATTATATCATTCCTACTCCGTCTCCTCCGCCGCATCTTCCAGCTGACTCTCCTGCAGAAGACATCAGGGGATTCCACAACTTGATGGAGAGAGCGTCCAACAGATTCCATCTTCCCATGGCTGTAAAACATACAGATTGCTTTCTGTATGATTTTAAAGAGGAGGCCAGGAAATCTATTCATACAATCCCCATAATAAATTATGTTTGGCAAGAGGGAGTAAAAATAATGAAGACCCGGCCACGATATCGCCAGTGCTCTCTCGAATAGAGAAGAAGTACAGGGCCCTTGAGGACTCCCCGTCTTGCCTGATGGGACACCCGAAACCAGATTCTGTAATTTCACAGGCGGCGCAGAGAAGATCCAAAAATCCAGCTACCCTGATCTCGACTCTCCCTGATAAGGAGAGACGTAGACTGGATATCTTGGGTAAGTGCTTTTCCACCATGGCGGCAGTTACCATCAGGGAAGCCAACGTTCTGAATATCATTGGCCGTTACGATCGGCAGATATGGTCAGTTATGGCATCTTTATTAGACCTCATCCCCAAAGATAAAAAGAAAGAGGCGAGGAAGATCCTTCCAGAGGGTGAACGAGCGGCCTCTGAAACCATCGACTATGCTATGGATATAGATAACACAGGTTTCCGACAACTGGCAAGCGCAGCAGTGTTGAGGCACTAGGGATGGTTGAAGGCCACCACCTTCTGACCTGAAGTCCAAACAAAGATCTTGGATATGACGTTCAATGGAGATTCCTTATTCTGCAAGCACATCGATGAGGCGCTGCTCTCCATAAAAACTGACACAGCAAAGTCATTAGGCACCCTCCAGTATAGAAAGATGCCTTCAGAGGAGCAAAAGGGCGTGGGTTTCCTGCATACAGAGGTGGTTTTTAGAGGGCACAGCAGTTCCAGCCCTATCAGGCGCAATACAGACAGACCTATCAGCCTTCCACCTACCGTCAGTCTTCCACGGCTAGTTTCTCTCGTTAAGGGGGCCGCAAGAGAACACCGTCCCAAGGGCAAGACAAAGGAAGGAAATAATGATCAACACCAAGTACCAGCTTCCCCTCTTTACCCCTCGTGGGTGCGAAGATTTGCAATTTCTACCAGCAATGGGAGAGCATAACATCAGACCAATGGGTATTGGATCTAATCGCCTTTGGCAATACTCTGGAGTTCACAAACAAACCTCCAACTACTCCACGAAAGGGAAACCCTCCCCCTCGTCTATACTTGTTGCACAAGGAAGTAAAGATCATGCTCTCAAAAGGTGCAATCGAGGAAGTTCCAACTCTACAAAGGGGTCTAGGTTTCTACTCCCGTTTTTTCTTAATAATGAAAAATTCAGGTGAGTGGATACCAATACTGGATCTCCGAAAGCTCAACAAGTACCTGAGAAAGCAAACTTTCAGGATGGTAACTTTAGCCGAGATCCTGCATTGCCTCAACAAAGTAGACTGGTACCTAATGCCAATTCAAGGTTCTCCCTTTCGGCTTCAAGTCAGCACCCAGAATATTTACAAAATGCCTCAAGCCTGTGGCCGCAGCCTTACGCTCTCAAGGTTACCAATTATTCACCTACTTGGACGACTGGCTTCTGAAGGGCACCAACAGCAAGTCAAGCAGCCAGAACAACGAACGCTTGTATCCAGCTATTCAACAAACTAGGGCTAACGGTGAACATCAAGTAGTCTACATTCCTTCCCAGTCAGATAACACCATTTCTGGGAGCCAGGTTGGATACGATCCAATGCAAAGCCTTCCTATCGGACGAACAACAGGCACATCTGCGGCAGCTGGCTTTGACCATCTCAAGAAGAAAGTCCATGTCAGTGAGAAGGTACAAGTTGCTCCTAGGAATGTGCTCATCAGCAATCGACCTAGTACCCTTAGCCAGGCTCAAGATGAGACCTCTGCAGGAAGAGCTTCAGAACCAATGGCTGCAAATGTAGGGATCCTTCGAGGATACCGTTCAAATAACCCCGGACATGAAAGCAGCAATGGGGGTGTCATGGACCCAATCGTTCGAAAGGCCTCACTTTTCTGCAAGAGATTCCAGACTACATCCTGACAACGGATACCTCCACGGAAGGCTGGGCAGGTCACTTGCAGGACCTCCAAATCCTAGGCAAATGGTCCAATTCTCAAAAGCAAAGTCATATCAACAGCCTGGAGTTGAAGACTATATTCCTCTCCTTACAGGCCTTTCTGCCAAGAATAACAGGTGCCTCCATACTGGTCCGTACGGAAAAAACGACCAGTATGTTCTACATAAACAAACAAGGGGGAACCAAATCTCTCAAGCTTTTGCAGGAAGCGCGAGAACCATGGAACTGGACAACAGACCATGGGATCTCCCTCAGTGCCAAGCACGTTCCAGGCTTGCACAACACGCTAGCGGATGCTCTCAGCAGAGCTACAGACAATTGCCATGAATGTGTACTCAACCAATCTCAACTGGATGGGGTATTCGCACTATGGGGGAAACCAACACTGGACTTGTTTGCTACAGATATCAACACCAAATGCCAGTACTATGCCAGCATGCCCCCCCTCCCGGGGTCTCAGGGCAATGCCCTTTCGATGAGATGGTCAGAGATATATGCCTACGCTTTTCCCCCATCCCGTTGATCCCCAGAGTGTTGACCAAAATGAAGCTGGAGAGTTGCCGCCAAATACTCATTGCGCCCAGGTGGCCAAGGCAACACTGGTTCCTGGAACTTTTTCATCTTTCAGAAGCCAGACCCATGCCTTTGCAGATGTTCCCCTCTCTTCTGACCAGGGACAACGGGCTGGTGTGCCATCCGAACCCGGAGTCTCTGCACTTGCATGCTTGGCTCCTTTGTTCCTGGAATTTAGGGACATGAGCATTTAGGAGGAATGTAGAGACATCCTCTCAAAGTCCATAGCACAAAGTACCAACAAAATGTACAAGCTGAAATGGAAAAGGTTCTGTTTTTGGTGCCAACGAAATGACCTGCATCCATTTTAAGCATCCCCGCAACAGATTTTACCATATCTCCACTCCGTGGCAAAAGCTGGTTAAGCTTTTGCCTCAGTTAAAGTGCATCTAGCCTCCATATCTCGTTATAGTAGAGCTTCCAGCGCCCCCTCTCTTTGTGCCTCAAGCCTGGTCAAACAATTTATGAAGGGACTTTTCCGCACTTTTCCTCCGGTGCGAGCACCTCCCCCGGAATGGAATCTCAACGTGGTCGTTGCACAACTCTTTCGAGCCAATTCATAAATCCGAGTTGAAATTCCTTACATAGAAAGTTGCTCTTTTGCTCGCCCTCACCTCAGCCATAAGGGTGAGTGAAATTCAAGAGTTCACCATCAAGAAGCCCTTTCTACTATTCAAGGAAGATGCTGTGATTTTAATGACTAATCCTATATTTATTCCTAAAGTACCGTCTCAATTCCACCTTGATGAGCCAGTCATACTCCGGTCCTTCTTCCCGCAACCATCAGCGCCTGCAGAGCAAGCACTACATACGCTTGATGTTAAACGTTGCCTTAAGTCCTACCTTCAGAGAACGAAGGACATTCGGAAAACTGATCAATTATTAGTGGACTACGGCCAAGGCAGAGAAGGGACTGAAATAACGAAAGTCACTATCGCAAAGTGGATATCGACAGCTATACAGTTCTGTCATGTCAAAGCTAACAAGCCTTTGGAAAGAAGAACGAAAGCTCACTCCACCAGAGCAGTTGCCACGTCAGCTGCCCTCTTCGCGGGAGTGAGTCTGGAAAATATTTGTCATGCTGCAACCTGAAGGACCACTCACACCTTCACGGAGCACTACAGCCTGGAGTCTGCACAAGATGCAGACGTAGCTGTGGGCCAGGCGGTGCTTCGTCACCTCTTCCATTAAGGTAAGCCTCTTTCTAACTCTTAGAAACAGTCTTTTGTTCCCATGGTAATGTCATATGTTTACGTATTCATGATTATGTAAAATATAACTGAGTAAGGTGTATTAGAAGTTACGTTATTCTTTCTTGTCTCTCGTTGCTATTCTGTACATGAAAATGCGAGTATATGAGAAATAAGTACATTTTTTCTTATGAATATGTTCTGTACATTTGTTCTCTTATTCTTTTATCTAACTGTAAAACAAAAAAAAGAATAAGGTGGGGAAAGGAGACACAGGTACATCTTTACATGTATCAATTATATTATTTCAAATTTTGGGGTTCAGTATTCTGTAAAGGTCTCCCACCATCTGCAACAGGCAACATAATATTGGATGTTCCTGCTTGCTATTCTGATTCAGGCATGTGAATCTATGAAAGATACCCCATTACTGGACAAGAAAATAAGTTACTTACCTGTAACTACAGTTATCCAGTATTGGTATCTTTCATAGATTCACATGCACCCACCACCCTCCTACCCACAGAGGCTGTTTCTATATTGTTTTATGAGATACTCACTTCTCACTTGTGCTAGGAAAATCTGAGGGAAACAGCCTCTGCTAGGAGAGTTCTAGAGGGTGCTAGCAGCTGATTGGCTGCATTCAACATTTGGTCCTTTGTTAAAAAGGACATAGGCTATTTGAAACATGGCTAAGGGCCATTATAGACTATGGCATTAATTTAGATACTGCTTGATTATGTTACTGTGGGACTCCCATCTCGACAACGGGGAATGATTCAGGCATGTGAATCTATGAAAGATATCCCAATACTGGATAATATTTATAACACTAGCTTACTTGGGCCTGCAATCTTCACGGTAGACAGCAGAGTACCAAAAATGTGTTCTTCTTCGTCTTACTCCTACACTACCACAAGATGTATAGGAGAGAGGGAAAGATTACCAACAAAGCAGAAGATAAGTGAACTAGAGAATAGAGACCGGAAAAAGTCAGCTACCAAAAAATAAAAACATGTAATAAGGGGGAAAAAAAGATAATGCAGGGATAACAGAAATTAAACAAAAATTGAATCCATTGTGCTTTGCACGAGCGGGTTTGTATCCCATCCTCGCCACGTAGAAGGAAGACGGCAGGTAAGGGTGTCAGAGCAACTTTATTTCTCACCAGCAACACCAGCCTCCAGGGAGCAACTCCCATCCTGGAACCCAGCACCAACATTCTAATACCCCAAGATTCTAACCTAAGCCCACAACAATCATAAAATCCAACATTAGAGAAATAATAATAATAAATAATAGGACTTACTGGGGTTAGCAGAGCCCTTGGCAGTGGAGCTAGTGGTCGGCGCCTTCTGCTGACCAGCTACTCCTGGACCCTCTGCAACATCCCTCTTCTTGCCCATGGGTGCTGATGTAAGAAATGAAGAAGATAAATAAATAGATTAGTGATTCAGTTAATCTCCACAAAATTATTACGACAGGCAAACGCAGTCACATAATTGTACTTCTCTAAAATAGATCACCTTAAGTACTAGCTTCGAGTCTTATCGACTATTGTTGAGTTTCCCATACTAATCCTAAAATCCCTATTTCAAATTTCCTTAACAAATACTACATTTGCATCTAATGCATTGCAGTGAATGATCTTTGATTCTAATCTCATTTCTCAGCCCCCTTGAGGGAGCAACTCAGTCTCCCTTTTTTGCAATGCATAGATGCATACTACACATCGCTGTTAGCTTGGAACTGTACGAACTACATAAATAAAGTCACAACACTAACTCACTGCTATCACTGATTCATTATGGTACCAGGAGGACAGTCTGAAATGGCTTCTTAATTAATCAGTCAAAGAGAGTGAGTGCCAATGATGAATATGATTAGGTATCGCTGAGCACCTGCCTAGCAGAAACTAGAAACTGGATCACATAATAATAATATTCTTAACGTAAACTAAACGTAACTTACCTCTGAGTGTGAGCTGCTATTCGGAAAAAAAAATGTTAGCAGTGTAGAAACACACCAAATAATGAGTACTCACTGAGTCCTGGAATCTCAACACCGAGCAGTTTGAGAAGGTCCTGCTCCCAGATAAGAAGATCCACACAGCGGTGCGTCAGCTGCTGGACGGTGCACCGAACCTGGCTGGTGCTCATCATGCACCGGCGCAACCTCCACCAGCACAGCTGACGCTCCTACAAGAGGTATCCACTGCCGGGCCTGCTGCCAGCATGGAGGGGAGATGGCGCTGCACCAAAAAAACTAGTGCTGTCACCTCCTCCTCGTTGAAGATAACCCGGGGCTGCACACCTGAGCCGCGGCGCCGCCCCCAAGGTAGACCACCTTCTGCCATGGCGCTGGGTGGGTTAAAGAAAGATGAGAAAACAAGCAAAAGGAAGGAAAGGAAAGAAGAAATAAGGAAGTAAGGGGAAAAATAAACAAAATACAAAAAGTCATGAAAAACACCCAAAAAATTACAAAACAAACCTAATAAAATACAGAAAGAGACACTCTACTATAATAAATAAAAATGAGGGGTAGATAAGTTTAATGGGGAGAATTAAAGAGATTAAAGAGGGATTGAAAATTAGGCCTAGCAACATAACAGAGTGGAAAAGCAAGATGCCCGCTCTCATGCAAACCGCATGGTGCAGTTTGTGCATGATTTGGAATGCGAACAGGCAGAGTTTTTTTAGCCACTCCGCGGAGTTCTGTGTATTGCGCTACTCTGCGAACTCTGTCCGGGCCTAATAAAAGCCCTGACAGTCACTGAACCTACATTGAGAAGTAAAGTGGATATAAGTAGAAAAGTGGGTACTGTTGACGCTGTTTACTCTGTGGAGAGACTTTACTCTATACCACACTGTTTGCAGACAGTGAAACTTTCTTGAGAAATACACCACAGAGTATTAAAAAGCATCTACTAAGAACAGTGTACAGTCTATGCAAAACTTGTCCAAAGAGTGACTACTCACTTAAAATAGCCAAGGTCTCAAGGTGCTAAAGATCATCCTACCTGCAGCCTTCATACTGTGGTGAAAACTTTACAGACAGCCCATCTTCTGAAGCAAAACAAGCCCAATGACATAGCTTTGTACCTGGTGCACACAGTCTTCTGGGCTGAGACGATTCTGTCTAATATCTCAATGCTGCGTACAATACTTAGAATGTAGTATGTAGAATATTTGCCCTGCTGGGAACTTTTTCTGTAGCACCAAAAAATGTGTGTGGAACATAATGAACACAAGTCGTCGGCTGTCACATGTTCAATACCTCTACACACCTATGGTGCATTAGAAGCCAATACTTTTTGTAAACAATTACACCAATTAGCTTGGCACACGCTGTACAAAATTAGGTAGAAAAGTGATATGGTAGTTACACCCACTGTGTAAATTATAAAAAACAAAAAAACACTCATTGGATGATGTCATCAGTAGGGGTGAGTGGAACTCGTGGCGTTTCACTCTGTGGAATTCCGCAGTTACATAAAAACTCTGTGAGATTCAGCAGAGTTCTGCGAGAAGGCGGAAATTAGAACATCGCACTGCTTGCAATGATTTTTAGCGCCGGGAGCTTAGTCTGCATTGCAAATTCAGCGCAAACGGCACCATGCAGGGCGCCAGATGGCGCTCCTTCTTTGCTGCTGCTCAAGTCGATTTTCTACTCTCCATTATTTGGCTATTGAGCACTGTCACTTTAAATAGGGCGATCTAACCTTTCAGCATTGTCATGTGATCAAGGCCGTTTACGGTCAAAACGCGTTATGGCGGAATAAATAATTCATGCACTAAATCTGGGTCCACTCTGGTTTTTCTCCACGGAGGAGACAGAAGCAGGCGAGGATTCTGATATTTACCGGAGTGACTTCCTTGGGTGTAGTGGACCCCCTCCCTGAGAAGACGGCTCCGTGACGAGCAAGTCAAGCTTCCGGTGGACCCGGTCGACGGCATCGTGGTGTCGGTGTGGCTGGAAAACCCGGAATCACTCAGTATATGTTCCGGCAACGGAAAGTGCGGAAGCCCACTGCAAACACAGAAGACGTGCCTTGGAGAGGAGGGCAGCGCGAGGCAGAGCTCAACTCGCGGTGACTGCTCGAAGGAGCGGAACCGTGCGAAGTGGCTGCACCGAAACGTCCACCAAGAGCAAGGTACGAGACAAAGTGTATTGCCAAGCAGGTGGGGAGGTGTGCGTTCGTGGTGGCCCCCAGCGGTATCAGACAAGTTAGGAGGAGCCACTAGGAAAAATAAAATTAAATCAATAATCAAGCCGTGCTCATAATGTCCGCTGCAATGCTGAGGGATCGCGAGTCAGCCGCTGAGGAGATGTTCTCGGACTCTCCCTCGGAACAGTGGGACGCCAGTAAAAGTGCCAACGAGGAAATAAGTGGAGGGGCAAAAGGCTTGAAAGACAATTTCCGCACCTTTTTCCAAATTAATGCGTCAAGAGCAGTCAAAATGGTGGGAGTCCAAGTCACTCGAAAAATACTTGGATGTCGGAAGAATCCCCTGGGGCCTGAGGATCATGATTGCTGCGAGTTACGAGACGCCCAACCCACGGATGATGGTGGAGTGGGCGGAATGTAACCTGGAGTCAAGGTGCAAGGGGACCCCCAACAAAGACAGAAGCTACACAATGAAATGACGATCAGGTTGCACAAGGAAGAGGAGAAAATCAAACAAAGGAAAACTTACAAATTCAAAAGGGACAAGGAGGATTATGCCAATGGGCAAATCTTTACTTTTGCCCGCAAATATGATTCTCTAAGAAATGCTACTGCTAATAAACGGATACAACTGGCCCACCAAACGGACAAAAATCAACACCAGGCAGAGACCACTTTGGCATCTGAGCAAAGCTCAGCGCAGGAAAGTGAATCGGAGACGGAGGCAACAGCGAATCGATCTGACCAGAACACCATCAAATTAACATTGGGGGAAGAGCTCAATTTTATACGGAGAAGCAGAAGGGAAACACTGAGGCCAAGAAACAGCAGGCCGGCAAAAAACGGAGCACCCAGAGAAGAAGGGAAACAAGGCAGGCTGCTAGAAAACACAGGCAGCAAGAAATCGGAACGAGGGCGGGGGCAGTGGAAACACAAATAGATGTGACATCGCGGTCCCCCATGACCCCCATTGGTGCCAATACCATCATCAATTTAGTCAATGTTAACCTTGATGCAGCGGAGCAGCAGCTGCTCTCTTTGGGTTTGTCTTACTGTCCGGAGACTAATTTTGATTATACGCAGACCCGGGCAGACATATATAAGTTTATTAGAAAACTTATACTCAAGAAATTTCATCTGCTTCAAGCTCGCCCCAAAGACATGGGAAACAGCACACCAGCAATGAACACTCCTAATATTTCTAACTTAACAGTGGCAGATTATGGTTTGTTGCGGGACTTATACGATTTGGAACAGGACAATGGAGCTGTAGGAGGTAGCAACATAGGGCAAGAAAACTATGGCACTGTGTAAGGCATGGAGTCACCGGCACATGAGACCTGTGTTAAACCGAATACCCCATTCAAGGTCAGATCTAAATTCATCCCGATCATGCCACGGGACTCCCTGGATGTGTTTAATGAGCAAGTTGTGACACAAGTGAAATAACTGAATATTGACATCAATAAAGTTAAAAGGAAAATTACTAACCAGGAAAGAAAATATTGCCAACTGATTGAAAAGCTTAGAAAAGAAAAGCAAGTCGTGGTCAGGAATTCTGACAAGGGAGGGAAGGATAAGTTACTTACCTGTAACCCTAGTTCTCTTCCAGGGGTATCCTCATCAAAGTCATAAGCACATGAATATTCCCGCCCATGCGCGGGACCCCGGAAACACATCACATATATGTGAAAAACCATATATGTAGCTCTATATATATAAAAACACACAATGTAGCCTCCCATAAACATGCTGAGCAATGTTGCAAGGAATTCTCATGTACATAAACATATTCCAATAAAGCAGGGAGAAAGAAAACTTTTGAAAACTGCTTTAATATACAGTAGACAACACAATCCTGCAAGGAATAATGAAGAAAAACATTGCCAGCACATAGGCTGCATTGTAGAAACATTAGTGTAGAAAGCTGAAAAGCTAGCCCACATAAACACTCAGATAAACTGGCACAGTGCCTTTAAGGCAGCCATGACCCCTAGCTTCCCATCATGCCTCAGGGGTGACAGTTAGGTCAGTTGTTCTTTCCGGCTCCTTCTGTCAGGACCCTGGTTACTTCAGCTCTCTCTTTTTTCTGATTTTCTGTCAGAAAATTCTTCAATTTTTGAGAAAAATCTCTTATTTCGACGTCTTTTTGGTGTTGAAGTATTTCTCTACTGTTTTTTAGAGAGTTGAGCATTGTTTCACAGCAGAATGCCCTCTCTTTTTGACCCTTGCCCTTCCTGTGGCAAGAAGAAGGCCAAATCAGACTTCCATCCTGTCTGTATTCTATGCCTTCCTTCTGAACATAATCCTAAATCCTGCCAGCATTGCCGGCTGCTGTCCAACAGAACTCTAAAGGACAGGGAAAGGATTCGTCTCCATGGATTGGCTGAGAAGAGAAAATCACCTTCTAGAGACAAGCCTCCGATGAAGAAGAGGAAAGAGAGCTCATCTACAAGTAAGATTCCAGTATGCTCTCCATCGGCGTCGGGCTCGGCGCCTCAAATCCCTTCATCGGCAACAAAAACGTCGACGAGAAGACCATCGACGGCGGGCTCGCCGTCAAGAGAACACCGGTCGTCGTCGAAGAACGCAGGTACGTCGAATCCTCCGCCGTCGTCAACCGGGCGACGATCGGCGTCGAGGAGTCGCTCTCCGGTGGTGCGGGCTCGCCCAGCGTCGAGAGACAGATCTCCGTCGTCGCCGTCGATGCGGCGTTCGACGTTGAGACAGGCTCCGCCGTCGCAGGGTCTCCAGCGTTCGGCGTCGAAGCAAGCATCTCAGTCGACGTCACCCAGACGACAGTCGATGTCGAGACACACCTCGTCACCTGAGGGTAGACACTCATCGCCTCTGCCGTCGTCCAGGCGGCGTTCGACGTCGAGGGCAAGATCCTCTCCGACGGCGAGGTATTTGACGTCAAGACCAAGAGTGAAATATACCAAACGTCGTTCGACGTCGTGACGGCGGACTCCATCGATGGCGAGAAGGTCAGCGTCGAAAGAAAGATCGACGTCGAGAAGGTTTTCTCCGTCTACCCGCTCATCGTTGAGGTCTCCACACTCAACGTCGAAGGCGAGGTCTATGGGCTCCAGATACACTGAGAGGTCGACGTTGAGGAGAAATTCACCAGTGATGGTGACACAGAGCAGGTCGAGACACACCCCATCGACGTCACATCGCTCATCCAGATGCCGATCACGCTCCAGAAGCCGCAGAGAGTCCTCTCACTCCATTCGGAGCTCACCCCAGACAGTTTCTCCCCCAGCTATGCATGTTTATTCATGGGCTGGTGGGAGGAGCTGGTCCTCAGGAAACAATTTGAGCACACCTATAATGAAAGGGTAATCTCTTTGTTGAGATTCATTGATGATTTATTTATTGTATGGCATGGTACAGAGCAAAGTGCGGAGGAGATTATCGCACAAATTAATGATAATGACGTCAATTTGAGTTTCACCTCTTCCATTAGCAATGAAAGTGTTACTTTTTTAGATGTGCATATCCATATAGTAAATTGTCCACATCCTTGTATCGTAAACAAACAGCTGGAAATACAGTATTACACGCATCTAGCTCGCATCCTCCACACCTCATACAAAGCATCCCGTCTGGGGAAATGCTAAGAATAAGGCGGATCTGTAGTGATAAGATTGATTCCTCTGCCAAACAATCAGAAAGTAAAACACGCTTCTTAGAGAGAGGATATAGTACTAAGACTATAGATGCAGCAATCACTAAGTCTAGGAAGCGAGCTAGAGATGACTTGCTCCAGTACAAAACAAAGTCCCGGGGTGTCGTTAGCAACATTGCAGATGCACCCAATGAGCCAACTAGATTAATTCTCTATTATTCTAGACAGGAGAAACAGCTCAGGGCTATTATAAGACATAATTGGCCTATCGTGTTGGATGATCCGGTAATTGGTAGTCTCCTTCCGAAAAAACCTGCTATTACATATAGAGAAATGGCATCGATGGACAATGCATTGGTTAGGAGTAGCCCAGAGGATCAAGATGCAGGGATTTGTCTTACAGCTAGGAAAGGCTTCTATAAATGTTCAAGCTGTAAAGCCTGCCAGTATGGCATGAATAAGACTACCGACCAAACAGCCTTTAACAATCGAATACAGGTGATCAACCAACATTTGACTTGTAAGACAGATCATGCAATTTACGTGTTGGAATGTAGTTGCAATCTCCAGTATATTGGCAGCACTAAGCTGGCTGCCCATAAGAGGATTTTACAACACACAAGGGCCATTGTTAATAACGATTCTAGCTACCCGGTTGCGAGACATTTTAAAGAATGTCACAATAGTAGTCTTAAACATCTGAAGTACTTTGTCATTGATGCAATACCGCCGCAAAAAAGAGGCGGCAACCGGGAGGCCAAGTTAAGGCGCCTCGAGACTCGATATATATTAGAGTTAGATACCAAGTACCCAGGGGGCCTTAACACGAGTGAGGACTTACACACATATCTTTAGGATTTTAGTGGAAATCGATTACATCACTGATACTATCTTTGCCTCGCTCACGTGCGCACATACATGTATATGTATACATAATAGTATAGGTGATTATATGTGTTTTTGGCCCTGTTATGATCTATTATGGAGTTATTACTTGGGTACTGTTGGGACTATACGCTCTACAACCAGATTTTATCATTTACCAGTTTCAATGAAATAGAGTATAATGGATTTTAGATGATCAATTTTACCTTTAACTATATGTGCACTATTGATTGAAATGATAAAATGCAATGTGTAACTTCTGATCTCTATGATAACCTTAATTTTCTATAAGCAAATTTTGAACACTTTTTATCTATTTTAGCAGTTGGAGTGTATTTACATTTATATTTATTTGTATTTATATATTTATACATCTTTTTTTTAAAGTTTAGGTTTATTCAGCAAAAATGAAACAAAATACAAGGAATAACAGCAAGTAGCATAAAGTACATGACATTAAGTTAATAATTTTATCAAGAAAACATTCTATGAAAAAGTGGAGAAGGAGAAAAGAAAAAGAGGGGGGGAGAGACAAGAAGAGAAGAGGAGCAAGGGAAGGGGAAATATATACTGTTATAGTCTTAATACTATTATAATCGTAAAAGAGAAATAGCACATGGAATAAATTTCTGTATGCATAAAAGACAATTTAAAAGATAAAAACAACAAGTTATAATATGTAAAAACATCAAAGGGAATATTGATGAAAACTTGTTTAAAACAGACTAAAAACAACAAGTGTGTCAAGGAGGTTTCCGAACTTCATCAGAGGTTTTAACTGGTGGGTCACTATGAGAAGCGATATGAGTTAAGTATGTGGATATAGGGAGCCACAAAAGGTCTCTTTTAATGGACACAGAAATAGGGGTAATGTAATTGGTATCAAGTCTGTGATGAAAACAAACAGCATTCCACCAGGCTCTAAAAGTGACTTTGTCGGCCTGTTTCCAATTGGAAGTTATTAGGTGAAGAGCTATTGCCAATAACAAATCTACTAGTTTAAAATTAGATGGAGATTGGGGCCAGGAAAGTGATAGGGAGCCTAGAAAACCGTTAGAGGGGAAGAAGGGAATTTTTATTTTGAAAATTTTGTTAATTTGAGACCACACTAATTGCCAAAAGCGGTACACGGGGGGACAATCAAAAAGCATGTGTTTTAAATCAGCATTTGTGCAGGGGCAAGACCAACAAGTAGAAGTAGAGTCTGTAGAGAAGGAGGCTAATTTTGCGAGAGTAAATAAAGGCGTTGATAAACAAAATAAAGGGTTTGAGAAGTGTTAGCAGCTCTGGAGGTTTTATGAATTTTGAGCCACAACTTATCCCAAAAGGGGTTGTCCAACATTCTATAAGATCCTTTTCCCAAGCCAATTCAGCCTTTGTTTTGTTCTTATCAGAAGAAAGGGATAAGCATTTATATAGAGATGAAGCTGAGGAAGAAATAGATAATAAGGGAAATAGCATGGAACAGCTGGAGGAAGGAAAAGGCGTTGATGGTAAAGATCGAAGGTATTGGGAGAGGGAAGTATATAAAAGATCATATTGAGTTTTACAAGAAGATGGTAAGGAAAATTGTGCTTGAAGATCCGAAAAGGATAAAGGGATATTATTGAGTAATAATTGTGAAATCCAAAGTAGTCCCTTAGCTCTCCAGGATTTCCAGTAAATGGTGCGATTTTTAATGCGTAATAATTTATTATGCCAAATGGGTTGTTGATCTAGTGAAGAATATGAAGGGTAAGAGGAGGGTATTAGTGGAGCAAGAATTTTACGAGTGTGCGAGATGGTTGGAGTTCTAAGGGAAGAAACATTGTTGGTAAAAGCAAGAGATTCTTTAAATTTGAAAGGAGATATAAAGTAGTTTTCTATGGTCAACCAGATGGGAGGATGTGAATTCTGATCATGAGAAAGCCAACGGGAGGATTGTTTTAAAGAGAAAGCATAATGATATTTTTTAAATCAGGAAATTTAAGACCACCAGAGGTTTTGTCCGCCTTCAAGGTAGACAGAGCTATTCGGGGAGACTTGTTTTTCCAAAGGAATTTTGTTAAAAGAGAATCAATTTTTTTAAAGTAAAATCCAGGAATATGTACAGGAATCATGGAAATAATATATAGAATTAAAGGAGAAAGCATCATCTTAATATAGTCTAATCGTCCCCACCAAGAGAGAAAAAGTGGGTGCCAGCGATCAATAGAGTCAGATAAAGTTTTAGTTATGTGGGCAAAATTTAGTTTTAGCATTTCCGGAATGTTTGAAGAGAACCACAGGCCCAGATATTTTATCTTGGAAGTTTGCCAAGAAAAACCGGTAGAAATGAAATCTTGTTTAAGACAAAGCACATTGAGGGGAAGAACTTTACACTTGTCTGAATTGAGACGATAACCAGATAACTGAGAGAATATATCAACCTGTTTTATAAAAGAGGGAATGGACGTAAAAGGATTAGAGCAGTATAAAAGAATATCATCTGCATAAACAGACATTTTAACATGGGAAGTGTCGAGTTGAAAACCGGTAATCTGAGCGTCCTGTCTAATTTTAGTTAAAAAGGGTTCTTGTGCTATTATAAATAAAAGGGGAGAAAGGGGGCATTCTTGATGTACTCCTCTAAGAAGAGAAAAATAATCTGAGATTTTCCCATTAACAAAAATAGAAGCTTTAGGACCTGAATACAATAACGAAATAAGGGATATTAATTTAGGAGGAAACCCTATCCATTTTAGCGCCTGAAACATAAAATCCCATCCAATCCTATCAAATGCTTTCTCTGCGTCTAACGCTATAGCTGCAATAGGGTAATGAAGAGAGGAAGCTTTACTAAGGATATTAAAAAGACTCTGGAGTTATCAGAAGATAAACGACCTTTTACAAAACCCGATTGTTCGGGGCCAATGAGATTAGGTAAAATGGGATCAATACGAAGAGCAAGAATTTTTGCAAATATCTTATAATCAATATTGACTAAGGAGATTGGACGATAATTTTTGCAAAGAGAGGGGTCTTTGTTATCTTTGGGTATTAAACAGATCATGGCTTCTTGAAATGTTCCAGAAGAAGCGCCAACTGTAATAAAAGAATTAAAAAGTAATAGAAGACGGGGGAGAAGTAGATTAGCAAAATGCGCATAAAATTCAATAGTAAATCCATCTGGACCCGGAGCTTTCCCACTTTTTAGGACAGAAACTGCATGCGTAATTTCAGAGAGAGTAATATCTGTTTCTAAAGATGTAAAGTCAGTACTGTGAGAAGGAGGAGGGTCAATAGATTGAAAATAAGTAGAAAGATTAGTTGAGGACAGTTGTTGTTCGGGAGTGTATAAAGTTTTATAAAAGGAAACAAACTCGTTTAAAATGTCATTATCTTTAAATAAGGAAATACCAGCATTATTCCGTATAGACTCTATTTTAGTCCGATCACGTCGTATTTTCAAGTAATTAGCTAATAATTTTCCCATTTTATTTTGACCTCCATAATAACGAGCGCTGCTCTTTAAAAGATACGAAGAAGCAGCTTCAGTGGTTGATTTATTAAACTTAAATTTTGCGTCGATAAGTTTTTTTAATGAAGATTCAGAGTTTGAGTGGTAATAAGTATACTCAAGTTGTTTGATCTCAGCAAGCATTTGGGAGTTTTTAGCTTCAAAAGATTTCTTCTTCTGAGAAACAAACTTGATAATAAAGCCTCTAGCCGCAGCTTTAAAGGAGTCCCAGATCATAACGGGAGAAGTATTCGGAGTAGAATTGAAGGAAAAGAATTCGGAAGCAAAAGAGGTGAATTGGCTTGTAAAATTAGGATCAAATAATAAAGTATTATTGAAACGCCATCTACGGGCATGAGGAGTAAAAGGTAACAAATCGAAATCAACAGAAACTGGAGCGTGAGCAGATATTAAAATGGATCCAATTTCGGAATGGGAAACTAGTTGAGATAAGGATTTACTAAAGAAAAGATAATCTATTCGGGATTGTGAGTGATGTGAAGGGGAGTAAAAGCTATATTCTCGAGTATCAGGGTTACAGAGTCTCCAGATGTCGACTAGGGATTTGCGTCGTATGGTGGAAGTAAATTGGGAATGCATCTTAGTGTTAGAGAATCTGACAGAAGAGTGTCTATCCAATATAGGGTCAAAAACCTGATTACAATCGCCACCAAAAATAATATATTCATTGTCAAATAAAAGGAGTTTCTCAGAGACGTGGGTCCAAAAAACATTATCAACAGTGACTGGAGCGTAAATGTTAAAAAGGACTAAAGGTATTTGATTTAAGAGAAGTTTAACTATTATCCAACGACCTTCCGAATCACATTCTTGATGGGTGACTGATACCTGGTATTTTTTATGACATAGAATAGAGCCTCAATTTTTCTTACCTAGAGCTTGGGAAGAAAAAACATTACCCACCCAACATCGTTTCAATTTCGATGCTTCAACATCAGATAAATGCGTCTCTTGAATTAGTGCTATGTTGGCATTTAATTTAGCTAAATGGGTTAATACCCGTTTTCTTTTTATAGGATTATTTATTCCCTTAACGTTCCATGTAACAACTCTAAATGTAACCAATCAATTTAACTTGAACGATTATTATGCAAACAATAAGAAAACTAAAATCCTTACTGAGTGAAAGATAAAAAGTAGAGCGAAAAAAGCAACCAGTTAAATTTAACTTGAACAGTTATTATGCAAACAATAAGAAAACTAAATTCATTAGTGAAAGAATGATAGAAAGTAGAACGACAAGGAATGAAATAGAAAATCCAGATCAGAAAAAGAAAAGAAAGAGGAATGAGGTAACTATCTCCAGATATAAAAAGGAAAAAGGAAGAAAGAGAAGAAAAGAAAAGAAAAAAGAGGGAAAGAGAAAAGGACAGGGAAGGAGAGAACACTGAACAGGGATACAAAACAAGTCAGACGACAATTGAGGATGCATATAAATGTCAAAAGGACATACCACAAAAAGACACTGAGAATGGGGATGGAGAAACCACATAGGGGAGGCAGCACACCGGACGGAAGACTCCAAGAGGGCGCAGCAAAGGGAGAACAAGCCTCCAGGCTAAAAACGAAGAGGTCATAAAACAAGGGATCACAGAACCGCGCCTGATAAAGAGAAAAGGAAAACATTAGGAGGGTGTCTCAGAACGTAACAAAACATAGCAGGAAGGGAAATAATACAAACAACGGCAAACATTACTGGGACAGTCAAGACAATTATAACAATTATAACAATTATAATCGGGAGTGTCCATGGAGTCATCTCTGCAGGTGTTCAGGAAGTGTTGAAGAAGCGCAGGATCTTCATAATTTGTCGTTTTATTATTGTAAGTCACTTTGAAGAGACAAGGATGAAACAATCCATAACGTGCATTCAGGGTACGTAGAGCAGGTCTCATGTCCAAAAACTGTTTCCGACAATCTGCAGTAGCTTTAGCGTAATCTTGAGCAACAAAGATATTGGAACCATTCCAAGTAAGTCTCCCCTTCTGTTTGGCAGCCTGGACAACTTTAATCAGGTCCGTGTATTCTAGAAAATACAAGATGACACCTCTAGGTTTCGTTGAAGAGGAGGAAAAGTTGGATGAGCGAGAAAGTTGACCTAAGCGATGAGCTCGCTGAATGTTCAATGGAGGAGAGCTTGGAAGACCAAGAAGAGTTGGTAGAAAGGATTGAAAGAAGGATATAGGATTAGGACCTTCAAGTCCTTCTGCAAGACCGTAAATTCTTAGGTTATTGCGCCTATTGCGGTTTTCCAAATTTTCAACCTGTTGCTTAAGATATTGTATTTCTCTGTGCATACCTGGAACCTGGTCTGAGACCACCTGCACTGAATTCATTCTTCTCTCAAGGTCCGCAACTTGTTGCTCGGTATGAGACCAGTTATCTTCAAGGCTCTGAAGACGAGCATTTGTTTCGGCCATGTATGGTTTGAGCGAGCGTATTTCTTCAAGTAAAAGCTCCATGGAAATGGAAGAGGAAGAGTTGGTGGGGGAAGGAGGGTTTGTCTTCACTCGTTTTCCTGATGTAGAGGGTATTTTAGAATTTGGTTTGGAGCTTGGATAGGAAATATTAGGAGAGGAGCCTTTCATTCCAGCAGAGTCATTAGATATTTCATCCATATTTTCTTGTAGCACACTAAATGGGTTAATATCCTCTAATGATGTGCAGTTAGTATTAATTTGTTGTGCATTACTACGATTAGAGCGAGCCATTGTCGCAAAAAATATGGGTCAAGAAAATCACTGGCAGGTGGGCTCAAGGCTCAAAAATGGCATCAAGAGAATACTGGATAAAGCTGAGGTGAAGTGAGAAGTCAGCTAATACATACCAAAGATAAAGGTATTCTCCATATAAAATCAGTGGCACAGAAAAACCAGGTATATTTACTGGTTAAATCCCAATGAGCATAGCGGACAGGTATATTCAGGAAACTAAGATGGCATCTAGACATACACTGTTCATTGCTGAGGAGACATGAAAATTCGGACCAGGAGCGTCATGCACAACACAAACTGTCCAAAAGCGGTGAAAAACTAGAAAAAACTGCTGTGTATAGTCAAGTTAACATTATAAACACACCTCAGGGCGAAACATCAGTCATAATCGTCAGCGGGACGCACGGGGAGCGGCAGATCCGTAAAATGGCGGCCGCGACGAGCCGCGATTGATAGCAGGAGTCGAGAAAACATTCTACACGCTCACCCCGTGTCACCGCGATGATCCTGGTGCGAGTAGAAGAGGTTCCGCTGCATAAAAATGCGACTCTGGGAACCACACATCCACGCTGAGAGCCCGGAGGAGTCCCGTCGCTCTACGCTCTCCCGGAGCTCCTCAGAGCGGCTGCCATTCCCTCCGACTCGTAAGCTATATATTTATACATCTGTGTTTACATTTGTGGGGATCAACTGTTTGAAAGATATTTATTGTCAAATTATAGCCTTTAGCTCGTTTTGCACATATTTTTGCACTTTATATGGATATGTATTATCAATGGAGCATAAGGACATTATGTCATAAATAGATGCTGCTGATAATATGGGACATGTAGCACTTAGCACTTTATGTGGATTTGCACTTTAGGAGGAGTTGAGCACTTAGTCACTTTGTTTAGTATTTGTCAATTGTTTTATCTAGTTGATAGCTCAGAGATTGGGTTGCACATGAATAGTCAGATCATTTTATTGGCAAGGTTGTTATTTTTTACGCTGCGCATACTCATTAAATATTAATTTAGTTAGGTATCAAACAAGGCGCTTTAGCAATCATGTGCATAATTGTGAGCCAGCCGAGCAAGCATAGTCATAGATAGTAGGCAAATGAATATAGGGGTGAATAAATTCTATACATTCTGGGGTTATATTATATATTTATAACATAATAGGAGGTGTGGCACTAAAATAAAATAAAATAATATAAAAAAACTTTATTTTAAATATAGCCATCTGTTTATGGATTGAAACTATGATAATACTCAAGCATAGAACCGAGTCACAAGAAAACAGTAAAACAACGTGAAAAATGAAGAAAAGGGGGCAGGGTAGAAACACCTTGACCCCCTAGGCCTGCTCAGGGGGTCCGACAAGGACCACAAAGGCCAAAAAAAGCATTTTTTTTAAAAAAAATCAGCTGAATTCGCGTTGGGGTCGCGAATCGCGCCGAAATTTTTCAAAAAATGAAGCGCGGGCTCCCGCGCTTCATTTAAATGAGGCCCCCGGGTGGGCCAGGTCCCGGGGGCATTGCCAACAAAATAATAGCAGGGGCCCGCCACCTCCCCGGGGCTGGGAAAAAAAAAAGCGTGGCGGGGTCCCAATCCCCCCCACGCTGCCCCGGGGACCGCCACCTCCCCGGGGCTCTTTTTTTTATTTTAAAAGTTGTGTGGGGGGGCTCGAGCCCCCCCACACACCCCGGGGACCACCACCTCCCCGGGGCACTCTATATTTAAATTACGGGGGTCCGTTACGGACCCCCAGGCCCCGGGGACCACCACCTCCACGGGGCTTTTAAAATGACGGGAGGGGGGCCGCGCGGCCCCCCTCGTGGAGCCCTCAATGGCCCTGGGGACCGCCACCCCCCAGTGCCGGCTCCTGCAGTGTCCCGGGGTGCCCACCCCCGGGACACTGCTGTTTGCAATGACAGGGCGGGAGCCGTGCGGCTCCCGCCATGTCATTGCAAACTCTGCTTGCTTCATTGAAGCGAGAGCAGGGAAACCTGCTCGCGCTTCAATGGAGCAAAGCAGATAGCTTTTCCACAAGGGAGCTGCCTGTCAGCAGCTCCCTTGTGGAAAAGCAATGCCGGCTCCCGCCCGGCGGGACCGTGGGGGCATTGGGGCTCCCCCCACGGTCCCCAACTGAGAGGGCCGGCCCCGGGGGATGGGGTCCCCGGGGCCAGAAGTAATTTTTTTTGTAAATAACAAATACACGCAAAGGCCGGCCCCGGCTTCTGGCGCACTGCTGGTGGGGTGATGAGGTCCTCTTGTGTCCTGAGGACCTCAGGACACAAGTGGACTTCATCCTCCGAGGAGCAGTGCGCCAGAAGCCGCGTTTGAAGAGTAGTGTAAAAAGGGGTGTGGCCTCAGACCACCTCTCTGCAACACAGCTCTGTGGCGCTTACTGGAGGTACCTGGTGGGCTAGTTGGCCCCCAGGGATCCTCAGGATTCAAGAGGACTTAATAGGGACGTTTTAGTTAGAAATTAGCATTTAAAAAACCTTTGAAATTCACTGAAAAAACCATAGGTTTCAGGGACGTTATAGTTAGAAATTAGCATTTAAAAAACCTTAGAAATTCACTGAAAAAACCACAGGTTTCAGGGACGTTATAGTTAGTTGGACATTTCACTTATACAAAACCAGTGAAATTCGGACGTTATAGTTAGTTCAGCTAACTATAACTCGCGCCCCCGCAATGCACTGCTGATGACGTCACATATTACATCACTCATGACATGGTCAGTGACATCACAGATGACATCTCAAATGACATCACTGATGACATCATCCACGTGATAATTTGATGCATCTTCTCACACCCTAATATAACCATTGATACACCCACTCTAAATTACAGACTGCCATTCTCAAAACCATAGACACTCCAACACCAATAACTACATACCCACTCACGGATTCTTAGGTCTACACACCCATCCACTCACTCACCCACACAGTCACTCATACTTTCGGGCACTCATCAGTACAGGACTATCATATGCACTCATGCACCTATATAGACACTCAGACACAGCCACTCATCCATAGAGTAACTCACACACCTAGTCAGTCATGCAAAGAATTACTCACACTCCCATTTACTCACCTATACAGTTATACACATACCACCTCACTTACTCATACAGATACTAACACATACTTACACTCTTATACAATCACTGATACAAGCACACACTCATCCATACAGCCACTCTCACAATCACTAACTCTCACTTATAGTCATTTATATACTCCAACACTCACATATACTGCCTTTCACATATGTAGTAACTCACACATGTACCACTGAGACATCCATTCACTCACCAACACACCCATACACACAATCAGTCACCCATGCAGTCCATCACAGATGCACTCATGAATCCATACACCCAGTGAATCACCCACTCACACATCTATGCACAGAGTCACACCCCCCCCACCCACAGCAACACTCAGGCACCCATACAGATACTCAGACAACCAATCAATAACCCATATTGACACTCATGTAGCTATTCACAAACCCATGCAGCCGCTTACACACCAACAGACAGACTGATACAGACATTCACACAGTTTAGTCACTAACCCATGCATTCAGTAAAATACGTTTAATCACTCACATATAGTCAGTCACGCACCTACTAAATCATCCATTCAGACACTCATACACCCACTCATTCTTCAATACACCTTGGCCTATATATATTAAACATATTTAAACTTTACAGAAACACACAGTCACTGGATGATGTCATCAGTGATGTCATCAGAGATGTCATTTGAGATGTCATCAGTGATGTCATCAGTGATGTCACTGACCATGTCATGAGTGATGTAATATGTGACGTCATCAGCAGTGCATTGCGGGGGCGCGAGTTATAGTTAGCTGAACTAACTATAACGTCCGAATTTCACTGGTTTTGTATAAGTGAAATGTCCAACTAACTATAACGTCCCTGAAACCTGTGGTTTTTGCAGTGAATTTCTAAGGTTTTTTAAATGCTAATTTCGAACTATAACGTCCCTGAAACCTATGGTTTTTTCAGTGAATATATATATATATATACATATATATACATATATTTATATATATTTGTTGCCATTTTGAACCTTTTTCTAAATGCAGTCTGAAAAAATTGGCCATTATAGCCTTCCTCATATACTGCACAATTGTCTTAAGTGCTTCTTCTACTGGCCTTCCTAAAGAAAGGCGAACATCTACACTTAAGAAGACATATTATGAAAAAGTGCTCCGGGATCCCCTCATGTGGGCAGAACTATTCAGTGCTTATGACTATCAATGGAGATCCCTGAGAGGGAACATGCCATGAGTGATGTAATATGTAAGGTCAGAAGCAGTGCATGGAGGTGGCACAAGTTTTTTTAGTTCAAAAAGTTAATGTTGTCACTGACAAATTCACCTAACAATAATGTTACTTTAACCTTTGTTTTTTTTAGTGAATATCTAAGGTTTTTAAAAAAACTGATCTTTTTATCACACCTAGCTATAACGTTACTTTAAATTTCTTTAACCTGTGTTTTTTCAGTGAATTTCTAGGGCTTTTTTAAAGTGAAGTAATATTTTATTACCACACGTAGAGCCAACTCCCCGCCATGCACAGCCTTTGGCCGTGCGTGGCAGGGGTTTGGACAAAGGTTCTTATGTTTTTTAAAGGGGAGGGGGCCACATGGGCCCCCTTCATCAGCCTTACTAGGCGCTGGGGACCTTGGGACCTTTTAAAGGGGAGGGGTGCTGCTTCCCCCCTCCCCAAGCCTTATTAGGCCATGGGGACCCCATCTCCCAGGTACTTTTTTTTTTTTAAAGGGGTGGGGGGCCAAGTGGGCACCTTCCCCAAGCCTTATAAAGCCTTGGGTACCCCATCCCCCAGAGCCTTATACTTTTTAAAAGGGAGGGAGAGTGAGTGGTCCCCCTTCCCCATTTTGAAAACTTTCAGCCCTTGGGATGGGCTACCATGGGCTTTTCATGGCTCGAGGAGCAGGGCCACACATCCCCCCTTCCGTATACAATGTTTTAGGCACCAGAGGGGCCCCCCGGGCCTCTGATGGCTTGGGGGGGGAAAACACGGCCCCCTCCCCATATACAATGTTTTTGGCCACTGGGTTGGGCTCCCTGGGACCTCTGAAGGCTCGGGCTGGGGGGCTATGCATCCCCATATATATTAATTTTGGCTCGGTGGGGAGCCGCATCCTCCCCTCCCATTAATAAAACAATGCGGCCTTGGCCACCATTTTGGGATCGCAGCAATTTTTGCTAATTTTTATTTGCTTTTGGCTCCAGAGGGGATCCCTCTGGCTCCCCCCCCATGGGTTGGGGGGGTCCGAGTATCCCTACCCTGCCCCCTTAAATTACTTTCAATTTTTACTTCAGGCCAGGGGACTAAGTCACTGAGTCCTGTAATGGTTGGCAGTAACATTTTCTGATGTTGCTGGCAGCTAATAAGAGAACTTGCTCCCAAGGGAGTCTCACTCTCACAGAAGCAAGATGGCCCAAAGGAAATAAAGCTCTCTAGGCCAATCAGAACACTCCATTTTTAAATTGGCGCGACTGCAAGAGTCTCTCAAGCCTCTTCTTGACCTATCCGTCCAGAGATACAATTATTTTTTAACTTTAATTTCTCAAAAACTACTGAATGTATTTACACCAAATCACAAAAAGCACAATCTGTGGACCAAGATCTAGGTTGCTATCAAATTTGTTGTAATTCTGTGAAACAGTTTTTACTGTGTGTTAGACTTGGCATCTTTTGGCGTGTTTCCCCTTTTGCATTCTGACCTCCCGGTTTTGACTCTGTTTTTGCTGGTTTAGTGTCTCTGTGCACTTTCTCACTGCTGTTCAGTGTTAAAATGCAAGTGCTCCTGTTGTAAATTGTGTTATGGATTGGTGTTTCCATGATTGGCATATTTGATTTACTATTAAGTCCCTAGTACAGTGCACTGCGAGTGCCAGGGCCTATAAATCAAATGCTACTATTGGGCCTGCAGCACTGATCGTGCTACCCACAGAAGTAGCCCTGAAAAGGTAACTCAGACCTGCAACTGCAGGGTCTGCACGCAGTTTGGAACTGCCATGTTGACCTCCCTTTTCTTACATATAAGTCACCCCTAAGGTAGGCCCAAGGTACCCCTGTGGGCAGGGTGCTGTGTATGTTAAAGGTAGGACATGTACTGGTGTGTGTAACATGTCCTGGTAGTGAATTACAGTGCATTTCATTTTTCACTATGGAAAGGCTATCTGTCCCATAGGGTATAATGGGAGTTTTACTTATAGCATCTTATAAGCATAACTTCCCATTGGGACAAGATAGGGAAGTGGAGTTTAGTGTGCCTGGACTCAGAATGTAAAAAGGCATCTTTTAGTAAAGATGATTTTTATGTTCTGTGTTTGAAAATACCACTTTTAGAAAGTAGGTATTTTCTTGCCTAGCCATTCTGTGTGCCTCTGATGGGTTTGTGGATTGACTGTCTGGCTTTGGAGTGACAGGGGCTGGGGATGTGCATTCTCTTCAGACAACCACTGGGTGGGGGTTGAGGTGTGTCCTGCCTTTCCTGTATGAGTCAGGGCTGGGCTGAATAGACCTGGGCTGCATTTAGAGTAGTGGGAGGAGATTTCATTGCACCTCATTGGGCCTGGTCTGCTGTGGACAATGCTGTCTCCACCTCCTGCCAGGAAGCTGGGCCAGAGAGGACCAAACTGGTTTGGACTAAGCACAGACACTCTCTGCCTGAGAGGACAAAGGAATTTTGAGTATAAATATTGGGGCCCAGACCCCAGAACTTTAGAACACTTTTGGAAACAAGAAGACTGCCAAGAAGAAGAGCTGGAGATGCTGTGAGGAGGTACTACCACTTTGCTGTGTGCTTTGCTGTGTTCACCTGCAGTGGCTGCTTCTGTCTTGGGCAGTGAAAGGACTGGACTGAACTTTCTGCAACTTCCTTGTGTGAGTTTCTCCAAGGGCTTGAGGTAGAACTTGCCCCCTGTTCAACAAGTCTCAGGAACAGCAAAGACTTCAAGTGCATCTGCTGCCAGCACTGGGGACTGTGTGTTTAGTGCTGAAACAGAACAAAAAGCAACCAGACGCCGTCAACGATGCAGCTGCCAACTCTGTGTCCTGAAGGCACCGCAGAGGGCACTGCCACACCTCACACCGCAACCCTGGTCTCACCGCCGCCACCATGCCGTTTCTTGCACTGCGACCTGTCAGCACCGCACTCCACACTGCTTCGCTTCATGCCACCGCCCTGGTATCACCGACGAAGCAGCTCCACGCTGACATCGACGCCGCTGCTGGCACCGTTGTTCATGGGCGTCACTTGTAAGTTACACGACGCACCGTCCTCATTCCGCACCGCAGCCTTGGCCTACCGATGCCGGCGCCATCGACTCCAGACAGCGCTTCAGCAATGAGGATGCCGCTGCTTACACTGTGACCTGCCAGCACCGTGACGAGCACCACATCACTTTGAACCGCAGCCCTGATCTCACCGACGCTGCTGGATGACCATCACCGAGCCGCTGCCTGCACCGCGACCTGAGGGCACCGCACACTGCACTGCTGCACTTCGCACCACAGCCCTGATGCCTCCTGGCGCTCCCGACATCAACCGCGAGGAGTTCGATCTGCAACGCGTGTGACTTCAAGGGTCTGACGACTCCTGCACCGACCTCCGGAACCGACGCCTGCAGACGCCGGCTCTTCAGGGCTCATCGAGAGGTCGCCAATGCCCTGCATTTCTAAAAGGTTCTGTTTTGCGGGTCTACCCGACATCGTAGCTGGCCCGCGACGCCACGGTCAGCCAGAACTGTTTGGATTTGTTGTTCACGACACCTTGATAGCCCCGGACGGAGCTAACGACCTCAAGGAACTGTATTTTCACTCAATGTTTGATTATTGAGATTTCTGAGAACTGTATGGTGGATTTTTATCGTTTTTGGTCTTGTTTTGGATATATAAAAATATTGGATATTTTTCTAAACTGTTGTGGTGTCCTTTTGTAGTGTTTTCACTGTCTTACTGTTGGTTATGTGCAAATGCTTTACACACTGCCTCTGAGATAAGCCTAACTGCTCGTGCCAAGCTACCAAGGGGGTGAGCAGGGGTTATTTTAATAGTGTAGCTCCCTTACCCTGACTCGGAAGAAGGGTCCCTACTTGGACAGAAGTGCAAACTCTTGCCAACTAGAGACCCCCATTTCTAACATTGGTGGCAGCGGTGGGATAGGACTTGTAACTTGTATTTGCACTTGACTTACAGTGATTGGTGTGCACTACTACCATATCACAGACCATTACGTACCACATACTGTTTCTTGGTCTATTTTTGTGATCCTATCGTTTTTTAACTTATGTGGTGTGGTGTCCTTTTGTAGTGTTTTCACTGTATTACTGTTGGTTATGTACACACTGCCTCTGAGATAAGCCTCACTGCTCGTGCCAAGCTACCAAGGGGGTAAGCAGGGGTTATTTTAGGAGTGTGACTCCCTTACCCTGACTAGGAAGAAGGGCCCCTACTTGGACAAAGGTGCAAACCCTTGCCAACTAAAGACACCCATTTCTAACACTGTAGTTCATCTTAAAGAAGTCTAGAGAAAATACATGGGGATATTGCATTTTGGGACCCCACCTTTTTCTCGGCCCCCACTTGACTGATCACCCCAAAACTTTCCATGCACACACTAGTCAAAAAGTGGCACCTTTTTGGAAACGTTCATGCACAAAAAAACCTTTTCCTATGGAACAGCTGACCTAACTATAACTATCAAGCAGCAACCATCTCTAGGATATGTATATATATATATATATATATATATATATATTTTCTTTTTTACAAACACATATATTTTATTTATTTATCGAGTTTTGTATAGCACAAACCTGACTCGAAGGTATCAGAGCACTGTACAGCGTTAGCACAGCAACAATTAGATGATTTACATATGAAGTAAATAAAAATACATGGTAACATTATATAAAAGAAGTATACAATAGACAGCAGGATATGTGGATGATATAGTTCTGAGGTAGTTATGGTAGGGTGTTGCGAGAGTAGAGGCACAATTTTTCCCTGAGGTAGTGGTGCTCAGATTTGTTTGGAGGGTGTGGGGAAGGAGCATCATGCCAGTCAGATGGTTTAAGGGAAGGGTTTAGAAATTTATTGAGAAGAAGAAGTTTAAGTTTCTTCCTGAAGTGGGGGAATGTTTGATTGTCATGTAAATCCTGAGGCAGCGAGTTCCAGATTCTGGGAGCGTTACCCGGAGAAGGAGCAGGTGCAAGATCTTTCTTTCTTAAATTTGGGCGGAATCAGGAGTAGACTGTTAGAGCTGTGATAGCTTGTTTGCAAGGTGGACTATTGTTTCTGAGTAGAGAGCTTTGTGGGTTATGCAGGCAGTTTTGAGTATACATCTTGCCTCGATTGGTAGCAAGCTGAGTTTCTTGAGAGTGGGAGTGTTGTGGTCAAAGCGACTCTCCGCTGAGAGTAGGCTGGCTGCTGCATGGAGTTTGGCTTTCAAAGGGGCTAAATGTGTTTTTGGGGAGCCCATGAGCGTTGGATTGCTGTAGTCCAGCTTGGAGAGGACTAAGGATTGCACCACAGTCTTTGGATCTTCGATGGGGATGAAGGCGTTGATTTATTTTTATGTGTTTCAAAGTGTAGAAGGCACATTAATGTGCTCTTTCATGTTCAGGTTTCTGTCAAGTGTAATCCCCAGAGATTTGACAGAATTAGAGATGGATAATTTGCAGTTTAATGCAGTGAGGTTGTTTTCGAGCCAGATATCTACAGGAAAGGACTTTTCTTTTAATTGAATGAAGAGGAGTTCGGATTTGTTGGGGTTGAGCTTAAAATGATTGTAGGTCAGCCAGGATTGAACCATGGAGAGAGAGAGAATACATAAAGGGTAACTGTGTAATATGATTCAATATTGCATCTAAGTTGTTTTGGTGACATCATAAACATGAGGACAGAACCCTGAGAAGGAAACATAGGACCACATTACCCGTTATGTATTATTGTATGTTACAAGCTAATTTTTTGGAAACTACCATGCAAAGGTTGTTTTCTTCACACTGCAGCTAACAGTGGGCACTGACTGGAATGTGAATATTTTGGTTTTGTTTACCTTACATGAATACATTGTTCAACAATGGACAATGGTGAGGGGTGGTGTACTTCTGTGATTCTGTGTCTGCAGAATTCTCTACATGGCTATGGATTTACCAGATTTGCCACGTAATTAGCACAACTTGCAGATTTCACAAAATATGTTGTTTCTAGCTTAAATCGAGCATATTTTGCTCTTTGCATACTGCATTGTTAAGCAATGTCATCAGCTAAGGAATGTACTGAGCATGACAGTGGGAATGAGTTATGGTGTGCTTTGTACATTGCACATCATAAATGGTGAATTTCTGGACTTTTTCACTTTTATGGTCACTGAACCATAACTGACATTTAACTGTGGATTTTTCAGTGAATTTTACAGGCCTGTTTTATGATGTACCACACTCATCTGCTATGCACTGAACCTGCTCCGTGGCCACAGGGCCTGCCTTGCATTTACCTTATTTAGCAATCTGCCAAATTTCATGCTTTCGGTGAGGACATTGTTCGCTAGCATAGCGAGAAATTGGTTTTAGGAGTCACGAAAAGACCAACAAGATTGGTAATGCGGCTCCAGACCCATGTGATAAGGCACAGAAAGAAAGGCACTGACATTCAATTAAATTAAATTCAAACGTGCTTGTATAGTGCATGGCATCAGCACGCTGTGGTGGGGCTTGTATGTGGCTCTACTCCATCATTTCCGGGGTGGTATGGAGCCAACTCGGAGGCACAAGACGACTCTAGAGGCACATGGGAGCACTACTTCAAAGTTCTCGGGATCCGGCCTTGTCCTTGGGGATATTCTTAGGTGAGGTATCTGTGGTTAGGATTATCAATCAGAAACAAGTTGTTGTGAAATCTGCAAATTTTGTAGCAAATTACCCCAAATAAACGTATAATATAAAAAAATGTAACGGGCAACATATAATGTGATGATGTATTGCCATCTTGGGTTTCTAATGATATTCACAAACCACTTAGCCTTCAGCGTCATGGTTTACGATTTACCATTACCCATCAATGCAATATTGGGCTGCATTACACTTCCTTGCTATGACTTCTCTATATATGTAGGTATAGAGGTAGGGCAAGCCTAACTATATCCTAAATACAACACTATAATCTGCAACTCTAAGATAACTCTCTGGCAGCCATGTTCTGTTCACCTGTGTAGATGCATTCACATTAGTTATGTCTACTTAGGTAGAGCTTATGCCCTTTACTGCACTCAGCATTCACATATGGCAGGGACAAGGGCTACATTTTCCTTAAATTATAACACAACCTCATGTGTTTTGCATAACTAGTTAAGGCTAAAATACACTTTTAAAACTTACAGCTTTTCCTGTATTTTGTAACCTCTCTCTCGAATTTCCTCCAGTGTTTCATCTGTTTCCTGACAGTTTTGAATAAGGTTAAGGTTTTGTTCCTCAAGATCTAAGAAGACTTGAAGTAATTGCTGTGGTTGTTTAAAGTATATTTCTGGATCCTAAAGAAAAAGAGAGACAGCTTTCACTACCATCTGTGAAATGTTATTCACTTTGTACAAATATCAACTTCAAAATAGTGCAATTAAAAATAACAAATAAGGGGTAATTAATAAGATGCAAGTTCTTCAGAATAGTCTTAGGGCCTGATTACGAGTTTGGCAGTATTACTGCAACGGTGGCAATCTCCCGTCCGCCGTATTACGATGTTCCCGATGGGCCGGCAACGGTGTTTCTGATGGCAGTGTCTATTTTTTCATGTGTCCATGCAGGTGTGTAATTTTTGACTGCAGTGTACACAAATACATGACACAGGAAAAAATACCTACTACGAGTACTTTCCCATTGCTGGAGTCTGGACCATATGTCCCTAGTCCAGTCAATGGGTAAATAGTACAAATCAGACTTACCTGGATTTCGGCATCAACAGAGTCGTTTCGTCAGGGTCAAGATGCTGCTGTGAAGTAGGGCCCTGGAGGAAGGTATCCACGTCGGTGGCTGAAGGGAGGAAATGGAAATGGGTGACTATGCACCCGAAATCCTTCGATTCTGCTGACTCGAAGCAGACGGTCCTACTGCCATGGTCAGCTCGTCAAAAAAGCCAAATTGTAATACGGATGGCAGTGAACTTCTTGGTACCACCCTTCGTTCAGCAAGCCACCAAGCTTGTAATATGGCTGGTAGACCACCTTGTTGGCGGCTGTGAATCCGACGCTGCTGCGACGGCGGTCCGAAGACCACCAAACTCATAATCAGACCCTAAGTCTTTTTGTCTCTTTAGTCATACATTTGTCACATACAGCACAGAGCAGTACCAAGGTGGGTGCATAGGAATTTAAGGACAAAGAAGCATATGCATGGGTGGCTGTGCTGAAAATCAGACCCCACACACACCAGTCACATTTTGCCTCGTTCACTTCAGCCGTCCTCTCCTCAGGCAGGCACTAGAAATATATAATATCCAGCTTGGCGTGGAAGGGGTGGAAGGTGAAGCATTAATAGTACCATGCTGCCAGATGTGCTGAGCATTTTGACGGTCACATACACTCCGATTCGGTGTTTGCAACCATTTAATATGCGTTTTTGAATGTACTGAGCCATTTTAGGAGTCTATAGAAGGTTACAAGTCCTAAAATTTCCTTGAGAATAGATAATGATTCACAGATTGGAAGGGGCTTGTACGTGTTGCTTCTAAACTGCAAATTGGATCTGTCAATCAGAAACATTGATGTATCAAAGCTTTGCAACCGTAATCCGGTCGCAAAACATTGAAAAACTTCTGACTCCCGAGTTGGGGTGGTACTGCATTTGCAAAAGGAAAAAGGTCAACATCGGAACCCTTCCCCCTTTGTGAATTGTTTGGCAGTAGGCAGTGGTTCAAGGGACCCCTTCAAATTCTTAAGCAAACAAAAATCTTTGAACACAGCCCCATTTCCTTTATGTGCTGCATTTAAAAGAAAAAACAAACTTTAATGAGAGGCAATCACAGACATGGTGGTCTGCTGACCCTAGCAGGCCACCATCCCTGTGATATCCTCCAATCAAAGTGAGCCACAATTTGTGACCTACCTTATGATTATTCATAAAGTAGGTCAGATTGAGGCCCATTCCAAATCGGAATTTTACAAACTGACCGGTCCATAAAGTTCCTCATTTATCGTAAAAATACTGGTCACAATTTACGTACAGATTTTTGTGACCACTTCTTTGTACATCTGGCCTATAGTTACTATTATTTGCATGTCTGTCTTGATGCGACCCTCCTCCCAAGCAATGACCCTATCACAGAAGGAATAATGGCCTCAAATGCTATATTTGGTCAATGTGAAGGAATAACTTTGGACACTCATTTAAATAAGGTGGTAATTAATTATTCAATGAGGTAAAGAGGCAGTCAGTTGATATGAAGGGGAAAATGTGGTGTGCGATATATCTTTGTTGACAGGGCAGATGAGGTCCTATTCAATTGCCCTGGAAGTGAACCTGATATTTTGAATTCCTTTTGGAGTTCTCAGAATGCCACTTAAATATCACTGGAACATATTCATGCTCTTGCTGCACTACCCCCATGGCTTAGACTAAAGCTGGTGGTATACCAAGAGGTTCTGATAACCATTAAGGTACCAGAAGCAATATGTTGCTTGATTGAAGAAGACAATTTTATTTTTATTATTCCACAGTAGCTGTCCTTGTCTTTTACTGGGCAAGGCTGATTTCATTAGGCTCATCTTACCACAGATGCATTGGGGCATATTTCTAAAAAAAATCATGCAGTGCCCCAAGCCACCTTGCTGTGCTGCGTGATAGGTAAAGGGCAGGAATGCGCCGTATTTAACATTATACAGCGTATTCCTGTCTTTTCCCTGCGTTGGCACAGAAAGTGCTGCCTTGCGCCAACGCAGGCAACCTTACACCATGGTGCAAGGGTGCCTGTGTTTTAAGCAGGATTGTTTTTTAATGCCAACAATCCCCTGAGGCATTTTCCTCTTTCTATGTGTGCTGCAGAATGCACAACACATAGAGAGGAGAAAAACCAAGGAGAAATAAAGATATTTCTCCTTGTTATGCATCACCTGGGAAGGCGAAGCATTTTGATGCATTCCCAGGTCTACCATTAATGGTAAATCTGGTAATGCGCCAAAATCTATGAGTGGATGTGTGAGAACACCCATGCTCCACCCATTGAATGCTTCTCTGGGGCAGAGTAATGCATGCAGCGATTTGCACTGCATTGCAGTACTCCAGATTTATCAAGCCACTCTGGGCCCTGCACGGTGGCCGTGTGTGGCTTGATAAATCTAACTTAAGAGTTGCGTTGCTCTTGCGTCCTGTTGCGTGGCGCAAGGATGGCACAACTCTTTGATAAATGTGGCCCATAGTGTTTAAATTGGTAAATCCTAGCTGACAGCAATGGAGGGTAGAAACTGGAAGGGGATAATGTAAGATAATGTACCTAGCCTAAGAAATGAGAGAGGGAGACAGGAATCTTTAATCATCCATTGAATGAGGGCGTTGGTGGAACATAATGGTTGATTTGAAGCTCCCTTCAGAGATGTTTCTTTGGACCTGAAAAGGACTGAGGGCCCAAATATGATGTGAGGGGGAGCGTTGTTCCATATTTTGGGTTTGTAGATAAGCAACATATCCTGTGTATGTTGCAGATAATTCCAGGAAGGCTTGATTATTACTATTACTGAAGATCATTGGTTACTGTTGGTGTGTTCATTCAACTACATACAATACCGAGTAGATGTAATGCATTACAAAATAGCTGCTTTACCATTAAGCAAATTCTCCACTTGCCTGTCCTTCTATAGCTAGAAGTTGAAAGATAGAAAGAAGGAAGGTATAGTAGCATTAAAAGTCATTCCAATGGCCCTTTATCAGAGGTCTCTTGTACCTGCTTAGTTGTCTGGAGATAGAATGAGCCCACCTGAACATCCCATTTAAAAAAAAATTGAAAAACCATTAACTAGTGCAATATCAGAGTAATACACACTTTTGTGGGAGAAGAGGTCTAGATTATGGCGTGGTAGAGGAATGTAGTATCTCTCCTCAACATAAATGAGGGACGACTTGTATTTAATAGCAATAAAGTGATCACTCACAGTACAACTCTATTAACTGAGTCTCATTCATTCTTGTGACAGTCACTACATTCATACTACATACAGTAAGAAGAACCCATCACCTGAAATACAACTACGCCTCACTTTAAAAATAAATCGTTTTAGGTGCTTCACCTTAACCTAGCTATACTTATACCTAAACCTGACTGTGGAGTCTTAGCTAAGGTACACAAGCATCACTTAAATTGGCTAAAGACACAGGCAGCAATGTAGGGTGGGAGGGAGCACCAGGCTTGTGATGAGAAGGACTTAATGTACCAGAGATTCCTGGTAAGTAGCCAACATATTATCATCTAATTTAAACACAGTCCCTGTTCATAGAAGGAAATGTCAATGAAGAAGATAAACACCGACCAACTCTACCTAGGGCCAATCATTTGCCATGACAAAAAAAGTAACTTTACCCTGAAGGAGTAACCCAAGAAGACCTGCTGCAGTTGCTGGAAGGAAGGTGCTGCTCTGTATCATATTTAACAGAACCTCCTGCTAGCAAAGATCTGTGAGTATGATAAGTATGTGCTGTTAGGGCTGAGAGCACAGAGTTCATACTAGTGACAGAGGAAGAAAATGACAAGATCTTGTTCAGAGTGAAATTACTCCATATGAATCAGTATCTGTTGCACATTACATTATTGACAAGGTGTCCTATGAAAGCGATCACGTGTATTTGAAGAAGGAAAGACTAAATAGAAATTGAGGTTTCCCTTGGTTTAATGTTTTAATGGGATGCTACTGAATGGGTGATCTGTAGATTCTTAGATGGTGTGCGACTGCTGGGATTCTGGAGCTTGATGAAGATGGGGCAAGACTGTCATTCACTGCCTGGCACTGGCAGGCAGAAATATTTAATAAGTGTAGGAGAGGCATTTACTATCACAGGCAACTACATTAAGACATCTGGTCAGGACTAATGAACCCTGAGACTTGTAAAAATTAATCTGTCCAAATTTACTGCTAACAGAAGCTGATCTTCACATGGCTTTAACTTATAATTTATTATGCTACTGTTGAGGAAAGGGACATTTATTTGTTGAAAGTTGTATTGAGTCATGCAATTTTTAAATTGAAACCATGAGATCAGAATAAAGAAAGGAAGGTGATGCACGTTCAGAGGTTTTGTATCATATTTGATTATAACATTTGTAGGACCTATGTCCTTTGAGCTCAGTGGAAGGACGTGCATTAGAGTGTTGATAAGCATGGTTTTGGTAAGTGAGACTGTAATGGGGTAGAGGTGGAGTAAGGTAAGAGGTGGTTCTTAGTTTACCACAGCAGCTCCAGACTTCAAGGCTACATACCCATAAGAAAATAAGTTACATAGCTGTAACTGTAGTTCTCCATTGTTGGAATCTTTCATAGATTCACATGCTTGAATCATTCCCCGTTGTAGGGATGGGAGTCCCACAGTACCTTAGAAAAGCAATGTAATGATAGGTATAGACTAGGAAGGCCCTAGGCCCTTCAGTTTAGTAAAATATCATAGTCATTTTTAAAAAAGAGACCAAACTTAAGTTTCAAGCAATCAGTTTTACACTACCCTCTGGAACACTCCTGTGAGAATCCCTCGACCCTCAGATTTTTTTAAAGCACAAGTGTAAATAAACACCCACTGAGAGAGAAGGTGAGCCTTCCCAAGGGAGGAGGGTGGGTCGAAGGTGGATCTATGATAGATTCCAATAACGGAGAACTATAGTTACAGGTAATTAACTTATTTTCTTACTCCAGTATTGGATCTTTCACAGATTCAAATGCTTGAATCTGATTGAATACCAGTTGAGAAACACACTTTCTCACAAAGTCTGACATACATGCATGTAGAAAAAGAAAAATACGTATAAATATCTATGTATCAAACTATAGATAGAATACCATTCTAAAAATGCATATAACTACAACGCAAAATGTACGTAGCAGGTTAGAGGATGGTGGGAAGAAGGAGATAGCTCCCCTTCACTGGAAAAGATGTCGTAACACCGCTTGGCCCACTGCCGCATCAATGTGAACTGCCGATTTCAAGCAGTAGTGTTGCGTAAAGGTGTGTCTATTCTTCCAGGTCACTGCCCGGTAAATTTCTTGGAGTGATACACCGGCAAACAGCACCATCAAAATAGACCTAGTTCTTGTAGAGTGGGCACGCACTGATGTGCGTAACGGTCTGCCCGCTTTCAGGTGATTGGCGCTGGATATCCATCTAGAAATGCTCTGCTTTGAGAGAGCGTCTCTAAAGTAGGTTGCCTCCCAGACCATCGATTGATATGATTTGTTATAAAAGGATCTGAAAGATTATCTTTAGTAGGTTTCTCTCATTAACCTCGTTATACTTTCAAAATATTTTTTGTCAGTGAAGATATCTTTCAAAACTCCCCGCTTACAGATTATTGATTTACAGACCCACCCAGTTAATGAACATTGCTTACACTAGGACTCCTTTCATTTCTTTGTATTCAAAAAATGTTTTTCAATTTGTGAATAGGCAAAGACAAACATTTATATATACAAACAAATCGTTGTGTTGACATTTCGTTTAAACATGTGAACAAGTAACAAACTCACAAAAAGAGTGGGACAAGTAAACCACAGTTTGTTATGACAAAGTACATAAACTTAAATTACATATTCGCTAGTGACTGACATCTTGTGGTGCAGAAACATATTTTATATAACACATCTGTGACTTATATCATTGTTGCTTCATGATAGCACAAAGTACAAACATTGCTTTAAAAACAGTATTGTGTGTCCTTTTTATTGTTTACTGGGACCTAATAGCGTTATGTCCTCTAATGCTTTCAAGTATTGGTGTTATTTAGCGGTCCTGGTGAGATCAGAGATATTGATCGATGGTTTAAAGTAGCGCCCTTCTTTGCGCTTACTACTCGGTGCCTTATGTGCACTTGCTAGTGGTTCAACTAGTCTCTTGACCTAAGAATGATATACGCCGACGCGTTTCGACCTTCATGTGTGGACCTCGGCGGTGTTTTAGTGGAAGGTCTTCTTCAAGGCCAAGTTTTCTTAGTATGGACACTGTGAATATATCAATGGATATATAAATTATATTGTGGAATCACATGTAATTGTTTTGACTTAAAAGTTGAAAGTATTTTGTTGTGCCATGATGCTTTTTATTGGGACATACCGTGTGTTCTTATTAGAGTTGACCTAGCTACTGATTTGGAGGCTAGCTCCTTCATGGAGGGAACTCTTCTGTGGTGTGCTCAGGAAGGGTGAGCACCTCTTCTTTTCTTACTTTTGCCCTGTGGGAATGAGAGGAAAAGACATAAAGAAGAGGTCTAATGTTTGGGAATGCCCTATCTTATTTGAGCATTCTTCTAGTCTTAAGTGTTGCATGCAAGATGTTAATTGGGCCGTCCGGTGTGTACATGTCAGGACATCTGCATTAGTCTACGGTTGCCCGGTGGGTTATAAACTCAACTGTGAGACATCTCTTCGAGGGGCTGTGTACAGAGTTAAGGTGGAGCATGCTAGGTAGGGTTGTGTCAGCAGGACAAGAGTTGCATTCTCATGTGTGTTATCCTTGTGCCTCGAGTTAACTATACCCAGTGCGTGTCTCTTCGAGATAACAGAGAATTCATCGGTGTCTCCGCTTTTAATTTCACCCGGTGTTTATGCCGCGATGCCCATGGGGGGGTGCAGGAACCCGGTGGATTTTTTACCTAGGCAGGATATAGCTTACTTGCAATTTTTGAGGAGAGCTCCCGGAGTGGCCGTTTTCTTCGTTGCTCTTGGCATCACGCTTTAGAGTCCTGAGTCCCGTTACTTCCTGGTTTTACGCTTCAGATGGCAGCGTGGTCGAGCGCGCCTGTGCTCGTAACGTGTATCCGGATATGCGTAGATGACGGCTTCCGCCTGTCCTCTGCCTGGCTTCCTGTGAGTGGGTTGTCATGGAAGCGGTGACTGCCTCTAACTGTGCCGATTGCTTATAAGTACGGTGGGATCCATGGATGGATTAAAAAAGCTCTGGGAATAAATTTAACCCAAGGAAGATTTTTATTAAATTCAGAGTTGCGTGGTTGACTGTCGACCGACCTGCGCCTCTTGTGGTGGTATGTCACATTGGGGAGCGTAATGTTTATGTTCAGACTGAGGTCATTTACCAGGATGGTGGCGCTTGTCTCTAAAGCGTCTGGAGTTGGGAGACATCACTTGATTACCACCTATCGTGTTGACGTGTTAACGCACATGTGGATTCTTTGCCAAAAGTGTGTATTGATGTATATGGTTCCGAAATGGATTCCTGACACCTCAGGGGGCTTGATCTGAGTGTCGTGTCTCTTATATGGTGACAAGACAGTCCGGACTTGATTTGTTCCTTGGTGGGCAACGTCAGATGGAGGGACTCCTAGCGGGTTGATCGCTATACTTGGGTATATTTAGTCCAGAATGATGTTGGGGAGAGGCCAGTCTCATTTATACGCAATGCATAATTTCACTTAGCTTGTTGAGTCCATTTTCGGTCGTTCCCAGTCGTAGAATTGTTTTAGCTTCAAAACGTGATAGAAGGGAGTCGGAGCATCTACCCTTGACATGTTTGAGCACAGTCCAACGTATATCCAGTGGTCCATGTCCTTTCTCTTCAAAGTGTCTGACCATTGGTGCATTTTGGACCTTGCATTTGATCCGGGACCTGTGTTGGATGATCCGTTTTTTTACATCCTGGGTGGTCTTGCCAATGTATGCAAGCTGACAGGGGCACACAACGCAGTAAATTACATTAGATGTGTTACAGTTAGTAAATTCTTCATGTACTGTAGTTTGTCCTCTGTAGTCGAATCTCTCGCCTTCAATTGTATTAGCGCACATGGTACAGTTACCATATCTATGGTGTCCTTTAATGGGAGGTGGGGACAGCATGCTCCGGATGGTGGTCCTAGATTTCTTTGCCTGGGTGTTCGCATGGACCAATTTGTCCTTAATGTTCTTATTTCTTTTAAGGACAAAAACCGGAATGTCTTTTAGTTCATTTAGGCCTTTCACTGTATGCCAGTTTCGTCTCACTATTTTCTTGACTTCATTTGTAATGCCTGAAAATGTAGTCACGCAGACCAATGGTGTATCCGTTTCTCTACTTTTTGGGACCATCAACATTTCCCTCGGGGTGTACCATGCCCGTTTGAACGATCTTTTTAACAGTTTTTTCGGATAGTTTCTTTCCAATAATTTCGCCATCAGGATTTGTGCGTTGGTGAAGTAGTCCTCTTTTTTGGTACAGTTGCGTCTAATTCTTAAAAACTGGCTGTATGGTAAATTCTCGCGCAGGTTTCTCTGGTGGAAGCTGGAAAAGTGGAGGAACGTGTTCCTGTCAGTTTTTTTGGCATATAAGGTGGTATAAATGGCACCTTCCTCTTGTTTCACCAGTAAGTCCAAGAAATTGATTTCTTCCTTACTTGAACTTATAGAAAACTGGATGTCTTGATTGCGATTGTTCAACCACTCGTGAAATTCAAGTAGTGTTTCGAGGGGTCCTCTCCATAGCATGAACATGTCGTCGATATATCGACGCCATATCCGTATGTGTCCTTCGAATGGCTTATTGTTAAACACCCACCTCTCTTCATAGAGGGCCATGAACATCACGGCCATTTCTGGGGCAAATGGACAGCCCATCGCTGTGCCTTTTACTTGTAGGAACCTTTCTCCATTGAACTCGAAAAAATTGTATTTGAGGCAAATTTCTGCAATTTTCACCAAACTGTATGTGGTCTGATTCGGTTGTTTAGGAAGAACTGCAACGCCTCAATACCTGCCTCTTGTGGAATGTTGGTGTACAGGCTTACTATGTCAAGTGTGACCAGATGCTCACTTTCCGGGTCGAAAGGGAGATCTTCCAATATGGTGATAGCCTGCATTGTGTCTCTTAAGTAGCTGGGTATAGTTTGAACTAGTGGTTTCAGAATGTATCTATGTACTTTGCCGGTCTTTCCAGGATCGAGTTGACCCCGGAAATTATAGGTCTTCCTGGTGGGTTGATTGGATCCTTGTGGATCTTGGGGAGGACGTACATCAGGGGTGTTCTGGGATTGTCGTTGTTGAGATACTGTGCTTCTTTTTTGGATAGCCATCCATGCTCTTCCCCTGTTTGTATTAGTTCAATGAGTTTTTGTTGCACTACTTTACTGAGATCTGTTTCAATTTTTTGATAGTGCTCTTTGTTGCATAGTTGGCTTCTGATTTCTGCTTCATATTTGGTTCTTTCCATTATGACGATTGCACTGCCTTTGTCCGCGAGCTTGATTATGATGTCTTGGTTATTCATCAGGTTGTCCAGAGCCTCTTTTTCCGTTTTTGTCATGTTCCATTTGGTAAATCTTCTCTTGCGTTCCAGAGTATCCAGGTCTCTCATCACGTTTTTTTCGAATGTTAATAGTTCGATTGGTGTCATTGCTGTTGGTGGAAAGAACGTAGATTGTTCTTTAAGGCCTGAATAGTTCCTTTCAGTTGTATTGGGCTTATCTGAGAAGAAAGATTTTAATCTAATTTTTCGAAATAGTTGGATAATTTCCAGTTTGGTCTGGCCCATGTCTGGACGATTCGTTGGAACGAATGACAAGCCTTTACTCAAAATTTTGGTTTCTACTGATGAGAGAGGTCTATTGGATAAATTATAGATGGAACTGGTTTCCTTCATTACCAACGGTAGGTCTGTCTCCTAGTTGTAATCTCTCCCTGCTATTGGTTGGAGTTGCCCTGATATTGATTGGGATTGAACCATTGTTTTACCCTATTTCGGCCTCTTGGGCGTCCTTGGCCTCTGTCTAAAAAAGGTTCAGGAGCCTGGTAGAATTGTCCTTGTGGATTGCCTCTATTGCTTGTTGATGGTTCAGCGTCACTTGAGCTGTCTGAATATGACGATGCATCCGAGAAGTAGATGAACTGTCTTTTACTTCGTCCGCCGTAGGTTCTTAGGGCTCGGGTGCTGGCTGGTTATTTATAAAATTCTTTGTCTAAGTCCGGATAGGTCTTTTTTTCGCTGAAGTTTACGATATCTTTTTGCAGTTTTGCCCTCTTAAAATCTTCCGTGTTTTTCTTAACGGTGGTATTCTCCTTTTCTAGTTTGTTCAAAAGGGCCTGTGCGTTTTCAAGTGCTTCATTGGACAGAAGTGCTTCTTCCAATTCTTTAATTAATTCCAGTTCCTTAAGACTAAGGCGTTCTGCTGTTTTAATGGATAGGAACATCCAGTCTCAGGAGCATTTTGATCCAATGTGGCTAAAGTCACCTAAGTATTCAGGTTGGTCTACAGAGGAGCTTTTTTAATCCATCCATGGATCCCACCGTACTTATAAGCAATCGGCACAGTTAGAGGCAGTCACCGCTTCCATGACAACCCACTCACAGGACGCCAGACAGAGGACAGGCGGAAGCCGTCATCTACGCATATCCGGATACACGTTACGAGCACAGGCGCGCTCAACCACGCTGCCATTTGAAGCGTAAAACCAGTAAGTAACGGGACTCAGGACTCTAAAGCGTGATGCCAAGAGCAACGAAGAAAACGGCCGCTCCGGGAGCTCTCCTGAAAAATTGCAAGTAAGCTATATCCTGCCTAGGTAAAAAATCCACTGGGTTCCTGCACCCCCCCATGGGCATTGCGTCATAAACACCGGGTGAAATTAAAAGCAGAGACACTGATGAATTCTCTGTAATCTCGAAGAGACACGCACTGGGCATAGTTAACTCGAGGCACAAGGATAACACACATGAGAATGCAACTCTTGTCCTGCTGACACAACCCCACCTAGCATGCTCCACCTTAACTCTGTACACAGCCCCTCGACGAGATGTCTCACAGTTGAGTTTATAACCCACCGGGCAACTGTAGACTAATGCAGATGTCCTGACATGTACACACCGGACGGCCCAATTAACATCTTGCATGCAACACTTAAGATTAGAAGAATGCTCAAATAAGATAGGGCATTCCCAAACATTAGACTTCTTCTTTATGTCTTTTCCTCTCATTCCCACAGGGCAAAAGTAAGAAAAGAAGAGGTGTTCACCCTTCCTGAGCACACCACGGAAGATTTCCCTCCATGAAGGAGCTAGCCTCCAAATCAGTAGCTAGGTGAACTCTAATAAGAACACACGGTATGTCCCAATAAAAAGCATCATGGCACAACAAAATACTTTCAACTTTTAAGTCAAAACAATTACATGTGATTCCACAATATAATTTATATATCCATTGATATATTCACAGTGTCCATACTAAGAACACTTGGCCCTGAAGAAGACCTTCCACTAAAACACTGCTGAGGTCCACACATGAAGGTCGAAACGCGTCGGCGTATATCATTCTTAGGTCAAGAGACTAGTTGAATCACTAGCAAGTGCACATAAGGCACTGAGTAGTAAGCGCAAAGAAGGGCGCTACTTTAAACCATTGATCAATATCTCTGACCTTACTAGGACCGCTAAATAACACCAATACCTGAAAGCATTAGAGGACATAACGATATTAGGTCCCAGTACACAATAAAAGGGACACACGATACTGTTTTTAAAGCAATGTTTGTAAAAGCAATGTTTGTACTTTGTGCTATCATGAAGCAACAATGATATAAGTCACAGATGTGTTATATAAATTATGTTTCTGCACCACAAGATGTCAGTCACTAGCGAATATGTAATTTAGGTTTATGTACTTTGTCATAACAAACTGTGGTTTACTTGTCCCACTCTTTTTGTGAGTTTGTTACTTGTTCACATGTTTAAACTAAATGTCAACACAACGATTTGTTTGTATATATAAGTGTTTGTCTTTGCCTATTCACAAATTGAAAAAAAACTTTTTGAATACAAAGAAATGAAAGGAGTCCTAGTGTAAGAAATGTTCATCAATTGGGTGGGTCTATAAATCAATAATCTGTAAGCGGGGATTTTTGAAAGATATCTTCACTGACAAACTTTTTTTTGAAAGTATAACGAGGTTAATGAGAGAAACCTACTAAGGATAATGTTTCAGATCCTTTTATAACAAATCATATCAATCGATGGTCTGGGAGGCAACCTACTATAGAGACGTTATTTTCTGATTCCAGCCTCCACAGCCCTTAATTGAATCACTCCCCCTTAGGAGACTGTTTTGAGAGAGGATACCCTTTCCTTGGAGTGCTGTATGCTACAAAGAGTTGATTGGATTTGCGAAAGCGCTTTGTTTTGTCCAAGTAGAACTTTAAGCATCTTTTGACGTCTAAAGAGTGTAATGCTCTTTCTGCTGGTGTTTTAGAGTCTGGAAAAAAGGTTTTCAGAATTACAGGCTCATTGAGGTGTAAGTCTGATGGGACTTTAGGAATGACTTCAGGTTTCTGCGAAGAATTCCCCTATTGTCCCTAAATTGGAGGAAAGGTTCCTGAATGGTGAAAGCCTGTATCTCGCGGACTCTTCTGGCTGAGGTTAAGACCAAGAGATGAACTACCTTCCAGGATAGGAACTTAATATCCGCCCTGTCGATGGGTTCAAAAGGGTCTTTTATATGCTGCGAAAGTACAATGTTGAGTTGCCAGAGTGGAGGAGGAGGCCTTACCAGTGGGAAGACCCTAAATAATCCCTTGAGGAATTGTTGAACGAGTCTGGAAGACCATAATGAAGGTGAAGAGGGTGATCGCATGAAGTGGGAAATGGCAGCTAAATGGACTCTAATGGACACATGAGCCTGCACCGACTGTGCCAGATGCAGAAGATATGGAAGGATTTCTTCTGGTGAAGAGGAAAGTGGATGCACTTTAGAAGTTTGGCACCATATGCAAAATCTTTTCCATTTGAGACAATAGGTTTTATGAGTACTGTCTGCACAAGCTTTGGCTAAGATGTCCCTGCAGTCTGGTGGGATGTTTAGGTGTGCAAATTCGTTGAACTCAGGAGCCAGGCTGACAAGTTAAGTGACTTGGGATCTGGGTGAGGACTTGGCCCTGGGTCACTGTTGGAAGAGAGGGTATCGGCTTCAACTGGATGTGACTTTTCTCTGAGAGGAGGAGTAACTCCATAAACCAATGTTGGCATGGCCATGTTGGAGCTATGAGTATGATCTTGCATGGTTCGGCCTTCATTTTCATGAAGACTCTTGGGAGGAGAGGAATCGGAGGAAAGTCGTAAGCAAAGATTCCGGACCATGCGATCGAAAATGCATTCCTCTATGACCCCGGATGAGGATGCCAGCTTGCAAAGAACCGGCATTTCCAAAGTTGGGGGGGTTGCGAAGAGATCTAGATTCAGTTTGCCCCACTGGAGAAAGACATTGTTGAGGTTCCTCTGGTCGATTTCCCACTCGTGACACGAGGTCCTCAATCTGCTGAGAGTGGCCGCTATGGTATTTTGCTTTCCAGAGACATGCTCTGCTCGTAGATTCACTTTGTGGCAGATGAACCACTCCCAGATGCTTTGTGCTTCCTGGGACAGCAGTTGAGATCTTGTGCCATCCTGTTTGTTGATGTAGTGCATCGTGGTCATATTGTCCGTCCGGATAAGCACTGCAGAATTTCTTATTCTGAGAAGGAAAGCCTCAAAGGCAAGGTGTACAGCCTTGAGTTCGAGCAATTTGATGTGGAAATACCGATGAGAAGTCTGCCATTCGCCGCTGACCTGTAGGCCCAGGAGATAAGCGTCGCAGCCCTCTAGGGAAGCATTGGTGGTGATGACCAAGGGAGAGGCTAGATTTAGGCAAGACAGGACTACTGACAGGTGTGTCTGCTGCGTTCACCAGGAGAGGGCATTGATATTGGCCAGAGAGACTTTCTCTGTAGCCAACGCATCAGCAGATGGCAGAATGGAACTAGAGGGATGCAGGATGACATCATCCCTAGTAGGGACTTGTAGAGGCGAACGGAAAGAGACTCTTTCTTTGCATCCACTTTGCTAGAGTCATCAATTTTAACTGTCTCTCAGATGTGGGGTACGCCTTGCTGACCATGGTATTGAGCATGGCCCCAAAGAATGTTATGTTCTGTGATGAGCCAAGAACTGACTTCTTCAGATTGAGAGTGAGTACCAGCTCGCTGAATAGGTTTATGCAGGCTGTTATTGATTTTTGACTAGAAGGTGCCTTGACCAACCAGTCGTCGAGATACAGGAACACCTGATGTTTGTGTTGTATCAGAAAGACTGCTACAGGTGCCAAGCACTTCGTGAAGATGCAAGGGGCAGATTTTAGGCCAAAGGCAAGTACCTTAAACTGGTAATGGCTGACGGCTACTGTGAAACTCAAAAATGTCGTGTACTTTGGCTGAATGGGAACGTGAAAATTTGCATCTTGGAGATCGAGGGTTGACATATAGTCTCCTTGAGTCGAGTTGGAGTATGTCCTGCAGAGTTACCATGTGGAAAGACTGCTTTCTGAGATAGGTGTTGAGGTTTCTCAGATCTAGAATTGGTCACCATTCTTTTAACTTCTTGCGGACCGAGAAGAAAAGGGAATAGAAGCCTCTTCCTTTTTATGCTGCAGGAACTCTCTCTATTGCTCCTTTTCTGAGCATGGTTTTGACCTCCAACTTGAGGAGTTGCAGATGTTTTGGGATGGAGACTTGAGGCGGAGTTGGAGGTGGTGTTTAGATGAATTCTAATGTATGGCTGAATTGAACATGGTCTAAGACCCATTTGTCTGTTGTTATTTGTTGATTAAACACAAAGAGAGAAAGGGTGGAATGGAAATACTCCCGGTCCCCTTTAATAAGTAATAGTAACAACAACAACAAAAGAAGGAGTTATTCCAAACAAATTGGAAGACTTTTGTTAGAAAAAGAACAACGCTGGATATATAGACTTTCCACACATAAGCAAGGGCTGAATGATAATATCCTGTGGAACTCATTGAAAAAGCACTAGGGACATTTCACACTATATATTAGCCCCCCTTTTTTCACACTGCTACACCACCCAAGTGAAGAGGGAACTCCATATCAGGATCTGGCACTTTATTTGTGGGCTGGGGATTATTTGAATGCGCCCTATTTGAATCCACCCCTTTGTTCAGAACCTTTTCTTCTGTTGGTGTCAGGGTCAGTGAGGAAAGGTTAGTGACTAAACCCTGTGATTGCTCGTCCCTGCTTGGAGTTCTCGTGTCTTGCTCCTTGTGTTGTTCCCTACTGGGTCCTCCTCCTCCCAGTGTACCTGATTTGACCCCTTCCTCCTTCCCCTTCTGCCTCTCCCTAAAAAAGGCGGTCTGTATGAGTTTTGTGTAAAAAAGGGGGTTGTGGGAAAGCTGGGTTCCATCCAAACATCGGGTATTGTTGATGTGGATTGAAAGGGCCTGGGAATCCTCCCATCATTGGTGCGGGGTAATTCTGGCATGATTGTTGAGAGTTTTGAAATCTATTCCTCCCTCTCTGTCTGGATTTGTTACTACCTCCGCTTGACCCACTATTTATGGAGGAGTCATCGTCAGCGAGATCAGAGTTTCTCTCGTTTCTTGCTAAAGGAACAAATTCAGGGTCTGCGTATGGATACGTTTTGATGTAGGAAAAACGTTTCAAGTCCTTCTGAAATTTCTGTATTTTTGACTGGGTTAGGTTCTCTTTATACTCATTGATTTCTTTATTGAGTTCATCTAACTTTTTTGTATGCTGTGATGGTGGTTTTAAAGTGATTCTCCGTAACCTGTATTTCTATAAGCATCGCTTCTGAGAGTCTTAGGGCAGTCTTGATAATTAGGACAATCCAGTCGCGTGTACAATGCCACACGATCTGGGTCCAATCTTTTCTAAAGGTAGTAACTTCAAGGAAGATTCGAGGTGCGTTAGTCACTATTAAGCCCATAGGCGCTGTGTTGTTCCTTAAATACTCAGCCAGGATTGTGCCATGTACAATTGTTCTGATCCTATTTCTCTTTTGTTCAGTTAACTTCTTCCAGTCCGTTGTCTGTGCAATCGTCTGGGCTATATTTGGATCTGCAAAAAGGGAGGGTCCTGCCAAGATGGCATTTACCTCCTCATCTGTAAAAGATAAGCCTTGGTTCTCCCCCATGTTTGTCTTTGTGTAACAAATCTCCAAAATATAAATCTCTCGCAGCTGTGCGCTGCCAATATATGATTAAACACAAAGAGAGAAAGGTGGAATGGAAATACTCCCGGTCCCCTTTAATAAGTAATAGTAACAACAAAAGAAGGAGTTATTCCAAACAAATTGGAAGACTTTTATTAGAAAAAGAATAACGCTGGATATATAGACTTTCCACACATAAGCAAGGGCTGAATGATAATATCCTGTGGAACTCATTGAAAAAGCACTAGGGACATTTCACACTATATATTAGCCCCCTTTTTTTCACACTGCTACGCCACCCAAGTGAAGAGGGAACTCCATATCAGGATCTGGCACTTTATTTGTGGGCTGGGGATTATTTGAATGCACCCTTTACAGTCACTGCCTTAAAGGGAGGTGCTCTTTAATCTTCTTGATTAATGGGGCACTCTGCACTCCCCTTCTTTTTTCTTTTATCTATCCTGCAGTGCTCCGGTTTTACCTTAACCGTTTTGGTACACTTTTGAGACACCTTTTGAGTGCTCATTATTCTTTATTTGACTTTGCTGTTAAAGGAGTAATCTACTCTTATCCTTCTAACTTAGTTTCATTTAAGGCCATGTTATGTTTTGTTATAATGATATTCAACCACTGTTACCGGTTTGAATAAAGTTTTCATCTTGTGGTGATTCACCAAGCATGGGAGGGGTTAACTCTCTGGAGCCCTCATACGTGACAAATAATACGTCAACACGTTACACGTGACTGACGCAGAAGCGCTACTGCGCGGCTGAATCACAAGATTCAAATACGCCCCGGACTCAGACATCCTCGGGATTCCGTTCTGGGCACACCGTAGGTGCGAGAGGCAGGCATACGGGCGTGATGAAGTACGTAATGTTGGTGGTTTTCTGCTAACACTCGCTCTCAGAACCAAGAGTTACGAACTTGCTACTTCACTATTTGTCTCGCTTTCTCCACCTTCCTTTAGCGTGTGACAATAGCCTGCGACCCCCGGCGGGATCCATGGGGCATGACGTAGTAGCGTCAAATGTAAGCCGGGAACTTCTGTTCCCTTTGATTCTCTCCTCTATGTTTGTCTATTTAGCATATACACGAGTACCGAGGTACTCTGTGTGTGTTTTTAAAAGTGTTATACGTCACACGATCTCCAAACTTGTATGCTCACTATTCGTAGAGCACATTGACACTCACACGCTACTATGACAGTGTGGGTATGCCAATCAAAGGGGTCTATAATTCACTGTACCCCTCCATAGTTATTAAAAACACGATTCCGACGTGAGTGACGTTGGATGCGCAGTATGAATGCACAATATAAATATCCAACACCATAGTCGGGATAGCCAATCGCACGTCTTGAACGGCAAGGATGGAAGCACAGTGTTTTGCACCTGGCTGTAACTTTACCCTTCATTGTGTAAACTACCTGTATAGATTAACCTATTTGCTTGTCTTACAGATTACAACCCATTGCCTTTCAGAGAATGCTGAGAGGAAAACCGTAAGTGTGCGGTTGATTTTGTGACACAGAGACGGGTGTACCTTAGCGTGTGCATACCCCTCGTGCCACCTCTGGTCCTGAAGAAAGCCTCGCTAATTTGCACACAGAGGCTGAAACATGTAGACCGCGATTCCGTTCACTATATACACTGTGTGGATGTCACGGGTCAATTAAACCTTATAGGACACCCCTTGTTGCTTTTAATCTTGCCTTATTATTCCATCATAAAGGTTTAGGGAATAATAAAGGCAATTTTAATTTCACTTCTTTATTTCACGAAAACTCACTCTTTCACCAAAAATACCCCGCTCCGCTGTAATCAGGCGTTGAAGCACACCCGAGTGGCATTCGGGTGGGAGCCCTATGATGAAGTATGTCACCAACTAGGTTGGTGAGTGAGGGTTCTTTTAAAAGAATTGTTTTCCTTTTTTTGCTTTCATTCGTATTTTTGGCTTCCAATTTGTTTGGAATAACTCCTTTTGTTGTTACTGTTGTTATTTGTTGCCAGCGTTGAAGGTGGTTGGATATTTTTCCACCTAGCCGAGATTGAGAAAGCAGGGTAGTAGCCAGAGCCTGTAGCTGGTCAATGGCAGTGGCTAGTGTCCTTTCCTTGGCGTCCCAATTTTCCCCTTGGCGGGGGTCTATTATAGGCTGCTTGTGGAGGGTGACTTTGCTGGTACTGGGGATGAAACTGCTGAGAGGTGGAGGAATATGAGGGGTAAGGATACTGTTGGTATCCACTCCTGTAGGAGGGAAGTCGTCTTCCCCGAGCACCCCGAAAGGGCACTTTTCTGCATTGGAGGGTCCCAATGATTTAGCTGTGTCAGTGCCTGTTTTAATGGCCTGAAGGGCATCATCGATATGCTTGCCAAAGAGGGCTTCGCCATCTTAAGGTAGGCCTAGGATTTTATTTTGGACCTCCAGTCCAAAGGAGGTGGCTTTTAGCCAGCCCTGCCTTCTTAGACTGTCCCTCCTGCAAGTTGCCAGGAAGCAGCAGTGGCAATGTCCATGGCACAATCAATAACTTCCGATAATGTGCGCTCACCCTCTTGCAAGATCTTCTTAGTTTCTGCTTTAACATCCTCAGGAAGCTTGTCCAAGTATGGTGCGATATCGGACCACATCTAGGAATCGTATAGTCTGATAACCGCCAAAGAGTTTACTGCCCTCACTGTAAGCGCTCACATGGAAGATAAACGCTTGCCAATATTATCAAGGTGACAACCCTCTTTGTCTGGAGGTGCTGAAATCAGTGCAGAAGGATTTTTAGATCGGTGCTGGGCTGCCTGTGTGATCACTGAATCTGGTTTAGGATGTTTAATGAGACATACAGGAGTTCTTCCGGGGCCTTGTACTTCTTATCTAGGCGCGGTGGTAATGCAGCAATCGTGGCTGGCTTTTTCATCCCCTTTATGCCCTTGTCCCAGATGTAATCGACAATGGGCATAGCTCTAATGCTTTTATGAAAGGGCTCTTTAAAATCATAACAAAAGCACTCTGTCTGCTTCGTGGGTATGGGCAGTTCAAACCTTCTTGCTGCTCTTTTGAAAATGTTATGGAATCCCCCTATGTCTTTGGGAGGGAAATCCACAGGAGGCAGTGTTGGAGATGATGGCATTGGCAACAAATAATCATTCCATTCCGTGTGAGCATCGCGGAGCGCAACCTCTTCTCTGTCATCATCAGAAGATGTGAGATCTTGGAGGAGAGCGGTCTGCAGAGTGTGTTGTGCTGAAGGAGGCAGTTGTAACGGTCCTGGAGCTTGTGGAGTGGACGGCTGCACAGATGGGGACTTTGCCGGCAGGAAGTACCTCTTGTGGTAGGCGATGTTGGTGAGATGCCTTTGGCAATCAGTTAACATTAAATGTAGGTCCGACAACAATGATGAAGGAAGACACACCACCTCTTCCTGATACTGTTGGTGGAATTGTTCCGGGCGTAGTACCCTTGCTCCTAATTTTCGCTCATCCTCCTGACATTTCATGTGCAACTCAGGACGAAGTCGTTGATAGTGTGGAAATTGTACTGGTTGTGGATGTTGTAGATGCTGCAGTGAATCGCAGACACCGTGACACCAACGCAGATTTTCTCGTCGACGGGTCGTAAGTTGTCAACGGTCTGTCCATAGACGGAGCGGAAGAATGTTTTTTGAAGGAGTGACTAACCTGAGGTGGAGGTGTAGGAGGCTCAGACCTTGTTTTTTCAAGTTCTTTTGAAGAAAAAGATGATTGTTTCTTTTCCTTTTGATTTGAAGAAGCCTCACTTTCATGTGGTGATTTGGAAGGGCTGCGTTCTCTGTGACACCCAAGAGGTGTCTTTTTAGAGGATTTTTTAGGTGGCTGCAGAGAGTAATGAGAATGGGTTGAAACTCTCTCTCTTTTTTGCAACCTTCTTGAGGAAGATGAAGAATCCTCACTGTCACTGTCTGACACAGGCTCCTTTCTGGTCTTAAGTTTTTGAAGTCATAACAACAGCCTCCCTTCACGGTCCAACGTTTTAGTAGAGAAGGTACGACATACCTTACATTCCTTTGCCTTATGGGATGGATACAGGCAGTAGATGCAGTCTTGATGAGGATCATCAGAATAAAGCCACTTTTTACCACAGGTAGCAGAGGCCCGGAACAGGCTCTTCATGCTTTTCTGACATGTTGAAGTCAGATTTTAGCAAGAAAAAACACAGATATACGGGGATATGAATATGTCTGTATATATCTGAAGAGATAAAGCCTTCAAGGGCCAGATGTACTACCATTTTGCGAGCGCAAAATCTGCTGCAAACCGCCTTGCGCATTCTAAATTGGACGCGCGCAATGTACGAAAGGCACTCGCAAAACAAAATTGCGATGCGAATGAATACCAACTCACAATAAGTGCGACCGATGTCTGCGTTGATAAAATAGTGACTCGCAATTTGCGAGTCGCTAATTATTATGTACAAACCAGTCGCAATTAGCGAAAATGCGCAAAATGTCCCCTTTGCGCATGCAATTTACCACTAACCAGAACCAGGTGGTAACCAGGCCCAACCTATGAAAACAGACCCAGAAGGCATCAGAAATCTTTCCACAATGGCTGACCTGTATGTGATAGCGAGGAGGATGCGGATACTGGCTGCTCAGCAGAGTAGGAGGAGACAGGAGAGGATATTCAGAGTCAGGCTAACATTGTTTGAGAAGACAGAGGAAGAAATATATGACCAATACAGGCTGAGTAGCACTGTCATCCTAGACCTCATAGACACCTTGAAGCCACAATTGGAAAGCAGAACCTTGCACAGCAATGCAATCCCCACACATGTGCAGGTGTTGTGCTCCCTCCACCTATTGGCCACTGGTAGCTACCAAGGTGTCATTCCCGTGGTGTGTCGCTGAGTGCGCTTTCGCGTTTCTTTGGCAATTTCCTAGATGCCATGCTACACCACATCCATCAACTCATCTAACTGCCCAGGGATGATGAGAAACTTGAAAATACAAAACTTAAATTTTACAGAATAGTAAAGTTTCCACAGGTCATAGGGTGGATAGATGGGACCCATTTGCCATATGTCCCCCATCCCACATAGAATACATATTCCATAACAGGAAAATCACACATTCCCTCAACATCCAAGTTGTCTGTGATGCAAACAACATCATCACAGACATTGTTGCCAAATATCCTGGAAGCACCCATGAGTCGTACATCTTCAGACACAGTGGCATATACCAGAAATTGAAAAGAGGTGACTTTGATGAAGAATACCTACTATGTACTGAATTCACATGTCCACAGTGATATGTGTTTGCACGTTAATGTCTGTCTGCATGATGTCTCACCATTATATATCTCTCACCAGGTGACAGTGCGTATGCCCTGCGGCCATGGATCCTCACACAGTACCTGTCTCCCAACAACGCACATGAAAGGCGGTACAACAGGGCACATCGGCGGACCAGAACCGTGATCGAGCAGACATTTGGCATCCTAAAATCGCGCTTTAGGTGCCTCCACAAGAGTGGCGGATCCCTGCAGTAAGCACCTGGGACGGTCTGCAAAATCGGGGCAAGATGTGCCATGCTCTAAACATGGCCTGCAGGGGTGGATTGCCCATGGATGTGACTGATTCAGAATCGGAGGATGATGACCCAGGACCACCTGCCCAACAACAGTGGGATGGTAGCTCTGCAGCAGAGGGGAGAAGGCGCAGGGACCAGATAGCTAACAATTATTTCTAAAGGTAGGTCCTAAGTAATGACACACTACCCTCTACATAAGACAGTACAAATTTTGTTTTCAACTTTGAATTTGTGCTTTATTGTGCAAGCTTGCACAAACAAAATCAGGACAACCTGTCCATCACAAAACGCATGTTAAAACAAATGCGTAACTGTACTGTTCTTACATCACCACAAATTTTGAATGAGACGTGGGGCAATGACTGTGCAGTAACTCTACACATTTTACTTCCTGCCTCTACGTCCAGCCTGGTTAGAGCTGCCACTTGGAATCCCAGGCTGTCGGCTGCTGCTCCTACGCATAATAGGTTTTTCCGCAGCAGCAACGCTACTGCGGCTGAAAACCTCACTTTCAGCGCCCTCTGTAGCACTCCACTGGCAAACATATTGGTCTGCAGTGTCTCCACTGCTGCAGTATCTGTTTCAGGCCGCATGCCACATCACCACTGTAGTGGCCCATCTCCACCTGGAGACCCAGGGTGCGCTTCGTATGCTGGGTAGTAGCATGTGCTAGCCTCCCAATGGCCCTGGTCAAAGCGTCCATCTTGTGTCCCCTGCTGCACTCCATGCATCTGTGCTGCCCCCTCTCCTCAGCCAATTCTTTGAACAGATCGCTAATGGCACCTGTGAGGGCATCAAATTTAGCTTCCAGCCGGCACTGGTTATCAGTCATCTTTTGTGTGATGTTCCTGAATCCCTGGGTCAGCCTAAGGTTCATCTGCCTCTGTTGTTGTTGTTGCAGGCACTGGAACCTGAGCATTGCCTGTTCCAGGCTTCCAAGCAATGCCTGATTGGGTGCTCCAGCAGGGGGCTGAGTGTGCAGACTGGCTTGCATACACCGAACGGACTGCTGGGTTGGACGCATTAGCCGGAACCTGGTGACAGGAGTGCGTCTTGATGCTGCTGTCTGCTGTGATGCTGGTGTCACACTGGCTGTAGCCTGTGATGAGGTTGCTGCAGCAGTGTCTGGGACTTCAGGACAACTTGGTCCACTTGATGCTCCCCCATCCTGCCCTTCCTCCATCTGGACCTGATCCGGGCTTCCCTCAGTGTCATCTGCACTGTGCTCTCCTCCCAGTGGTGTATCTATGTGGCAAAAGATGTAAGGAGAAAAAAAATTATGTGAGTCACTATCTCAGTGGTGTTGCAATGTTCATCAGTTCATGTCATTCCGTAACTACACTGTATATGGCACTGACTACGTTTCCCATAATGCACCATTTGGGTTTATTTTGTGTGTGCGCTGGAATTTTGGGTGTGTATGAATATTATGCATGCGCAGAACAGGCTTTAGTGTTTAATTAAACATTTCTTACACATTTCACACTTACCAGTGTTTGGTGGTGGCTGTGATGTGTCAAGGCTCCCAAATCCACCAACAGCAGCCCTCTCCAGTGTACTCTCCACCATGGCCTCTGCTGCAGATGGTTCCGATGCTGTAGATGGCCCTCCTCCTGTCCCTTGTACCTCTTGCAGATGTTCTGCCACCCTCTCCTTGGCCCTGGAGCCCAGGTCATACCATTGTTTCTTTATGTCGTCCAGGGAGCTGTGTGCCACACCCAGGGCATTTATGCTCTGCTGCATACCTCTCCAGATCTTACGCTTGTCTGCCTCAGGGACAGTGTGCGATGACCTCCCAAACAGCTCCTCATGATTATTGCAGCATTCCTCTATTATTATTTCTATCTCCTTTTCAGAGAATTTGAGTTTCCTCAGCCGCTCCTTTCCACCCTTGTCACTGGCCTTGCTTCTCATTGTTTTTCAGAGAGCCTGCCTGCAGTGTTGGACTATGCTGCTGCACCTCACCATGTGCTAGATAATCTGCTCAGGAACCTCCTGGGCACCACTTCCTGCTTTGGGGTCCTTCAGCTCTACCAGGAAGTGTTTTCACATGTTTTTTCTCGTATTCGAAATTTGCTTGTGCAAAATGGGCTTGTTTCTGCTGCTCTCGCCTTTTTGCGCATGCAAAATGGACTTTTGAAACGAGTATGCTATTTGCACGCGCTTACCGACTCGCAGATAGCCGCAACACGAAATAGCGATGCAAGTCATTAGTGATACCGCTTTGGTACGTAGGTATCATTTTGCGACTCGCAAATTGCAAGTCGCAATTTGCGAGTCTCAATTTTTATCAGTCGTACATCTGGCCCCAAATTCTTTGTAGAACAAGTCTGGAACTGGTAGAACTGAGCAGAGCTCAGTGGAGACAAAGATTGGTAGAAAATCTGAGGGACTAGGGCTTCTCACAGGAGTGTTCCAGAAGGTGGTGCAACCTGATTGGTGTAAACTTAAGTTTGGTCTCTTTTTGTAAAAACGACTGTGATATGTTACTAAACTTAAGGGCCTAGGGGATTCCTAGTCTCTACCTATCATTACATTGCTTTTTTAAGGTACTGTGAGACTCCCATCTTGACGACAGGGAATGATTCAAGCATGTGAGATCCAATACTGGAGTATTTAGTATTTTATGGCAAGACCAGAGCCTCCGATTACATGCAAGTTCAAAACCCTTGCACTACACACTTTGATGCATGATGAATTGGCTTAAAGTAAAGCAAAATATACTCCAATCTTACCCTGTCACAAAAGCTTTTGAAGCCGTTACACCTCTTGCCAAATTAGCACCAAATTCTTCCACATTTCCCATAGCTTCTCTCATGACGCCTTTAACCCATATCACAATATTTGCTACTGTCAGAGGCCTAAATTGCTCCATGTAGGAAATCATTAACTGATTCACTACTGAAGGTCTTACATACCTTGTTTTACTTTGTACTCTTTCACATCTCTTAACCTGCACAAGTCAGGTTTTTCGCAAACGTTTGGATACTCTACCACCCTTTTCGTCTTTCTGTTTACATTAAAGACAACTATCTCTGGCATATAAAACCTAATGGTTATATCAAGTGCTCTGAAATCAGAAATCATCCAAAATTACACCAAACAAAGAAAAGTTGCCAGCATTGAAATTAACTGCTTCAATGACAAATCTCTGTTCTCAGGCGAGCCTGAATCTCCCATTATAGCCTCCTCTGTCAATATAGAAGATTCTGGTTACTGGAACAACGATATCCAACAATTATGTTAAGACATTTTTACTGACTTCTCCAATTCCTTTTGGGGTTTTTACCCATTTTCATTATATGTTTTTTGGGGGGGATTTAGTTCAGGGGTCTGACAAACCTTTTTTTGAATAAAAGATTGAGAGCACTCTGACCGCAAAACATTCCTTTCCTCTGCATCCAGAGCTTGTCATATAAATATTTCGAAACATGATCCCGAGGCCACCAGTGTTTTGATCTCGGATGATGGATTCTTCAAGGCTCAACATAACTTTGCGCTTGGGCTCGCCAGAACAGCTTTCTTGTCCTTCTCGTTAGTATTTATACTAGTCAGGTCATTATCTTCAAATTCATTCGGAGTCATTATTAATGAATCCGTCCTCTAAAGATTCATCACATGAATTTGCGTAGATTGCCAAATTATCCCCTTTCACTTTAAGACATTCATCCAAACATGTGTTTCTTGCCCAGCAGACCGATGAGTTTTTTTTTATTGCACAGCCCCATTTTGCTGAAAACGCTTTTTGCTTCTTCTTAACATACATTTTTTGGCAAAGCTTCAACTGCTGGATTTTTCAGACACAGAAACAATTGTTCCTCCTTAGGAACCTCTTTCTGCTCCTCTGGAGCGCTCATCAATTTAATGGGCTTATTTAGAAAACCTGCCCTCATTCCTGTCGCTACTAAATTTCTTAACCCTTTCTTGCTAAGCACACTAGTGGACTGTGACAAATGGATAAGTTACTTACCTGTAATCCTAGTTCTCTACCAGGGGTATCCTCATCAAAGTCATAAGCACTGAATATTTCCGCCCATGTGCGGAGACCCCGGAAAATATATAAAAATTATATATATGAAAAATTATATATACAGCTCTATATATAGACATATAATAATTTTTCAACCAATCAATGCAGCCTCCCAGAAAAACAAACACACAAAGGCTAAGCAATGCTGTGAGACTGTGCCATTGCCACATACACAAACAAAACAGGAGGCCTAAGAGACACTTGAACTGCCTTTAATGAATAGCAGAAAAGTAGTCCTGCAAGGAAAACAAACAGGCATTGTTAGCCCATAGGCTGCATTGGAACTTTAACAGCATAGAAAATTAAAGCAAATGCAGAACATCAAAAACTGGCACTGTGCCTTAAAGGCAACCATGACCCCTAGCTTCCCATCATGCCTCAGGGGTGACAGTTAGGTCAGTTGTTCTTTGCGGAGAACCGCAGGTCAGGGCACAAAGAGATGACATAATTCTGGATCATTTGCCCAGGGAGGCGGGTGGGTTGCTTATGACTTTGATGAGGATACCCCTGGAAGAGAACTAGGATTACAGGTAAGTAACTTATCCTTTTCTTCCAGGGGATCCTCATCAATAGTCATAAGCACTGAATTGAATAGCAAGCCCATCCCCTATTCCTGCGGGCAAATGACCACCGTAAATGACAGCAACGTCAAACAACATCACTTTAAATGAGTTTAGCATTGAAATAAATTCCTCAAGGAGGCTTGGCCTACTTGAGTATGTGCTCTGGAATCAGAGTCGAGACAATAGTGTCTCATGAAAGTATGTACCGATTTCCAAGTGGCTGCTTTGCAGATCTCAGAACATTGTGTAGAAAAGCTATTGTAGCTGCCTTTCCCCTTGTGGAATGCGCTTTGGGAGAAGCCAAAAGGGGTTTATTTGCCAATTGGTAAGCCAGCTTGATGCAAGACACTATCCATCTGGAGATGGAACGCTTGGAGGCTGGGAAACCTGTTCTGATGGAAACATAGTTTAAAAATAACTGATCAGACTTCCTAATAGTCTGAGACTTATCTAGATAGAATTTCAGAACTCTTTTAAGGTCTAGAGCTGGGATACTCAAAGTACGGCCCGGGGGCCGCATGCGGCCCTCCTGACCTTTACTTGTGGCCCCCTGGTGAACAGCAGCACTAGGCTGCTGCTCACTTGACAGAGCAGGAACATTCTAAAAGCTGAGAAACAAACGGGTAAACTTTATTTACATGTTAACTAAAGCAATGGTAAGGAAGAAAAGAAGGAGTCCTAGAAAACTTATCTTTATGAACACCTTTAATTTTAAAGACATCTTGCACTAAACACGTAACATGATACTGTTTTTTGAAGTTTGTAGAGTTTATTTTTTAACATGCATGAGCGTTTTACCTTAGTAGATCAGTTTGTATCACTGCATTAAGAGTCATTTATTAGCAGTAATCGTTTTCAAACATTATCTTGGAAACATTCATGCCACGCCATTCTGAAAACAATGCCATTAATGAACCAAGAGGCAAGTTATTTATAAGGGTACACCTTGTGTGTGGCCTTGGCTGTTACATAATTGGAACAACATTATAGTTTATTAAATAAAACACAAATGAAGGTTTTGTACAGTACACATCCTGAGCTCGTATAATTTAAGGGGCTCCCATATGTGGTAATGAAGAAATAGGAGGCAAAGTGAAATTAACCAATTACCTAGCATCACACAATTGCGTCAAGTGTGGTAGCCAGGACTGATACCAGGTTTTCTGGTTTCACATTTTGCAGTTCAGCCACCAGTTGAGTATCACTTTCCCTCTCACGTTTTACATTAGAGGTTAATGGTTTGACTTTAATTCTTGGTGCATGTGAAGAGGGTTGGTGGCAGACAGATGTCACATGAAGGCTCGGTTTGTTGTCCACATCATGCATCTGCTTCGCGTCCCCCTATGCCCACCTTTCATCACCCTGACTCTCGCATTACTGGCGTCAGTGCGGCCCTCGGGCATGTTACAAATAGTACTTTGTGGCCCCCGGGCAAATGTTTGCGAGTACCCATGGTCTAAAGAATGGAGAGACCTTTCAGCTGGCGTAGAAGGATTGGGAAAGAAAGAAGGTAGCCAAAATGGTCTGATTAACGTGAAAATCCGACGCCACCTTTGGGAGGAAGGAGGGGTGGGTTCTTAAAACCACTCTGTTGTGGTGAAAAACCGTGTACGGTTCCTTGGAACAGAGAACCTGAATCTCGCTTACCCTACGAGCTGAAGTGATCGCCACCAAAAAGGTGGCTTTCCATGTAAGGTGCTGAAGAGTCGCTTTGTGAATTGGCTCAAAGGGGGACCCATAAGCTTAGAAAGAAACAGGCTCAACTCCCAGGGAGGTGAAGGAGGCCGGACAGGAGGAAGAACTTTCTTTAAACCCTGAAGAAAATCCTTGACAACCTGGAGCTGGACGAAAGAAGGTTGAGTTGGAGACTTTCTGTACGCCGTAATGGCAGCCAGGTGTACCTTTATGGAAGCAAATTTTAGCCCCAACTTGGCTAAATGCAGGAGAATGGGCAAAATTACCTCCTCTTGCCCCTTGGTAGGTTGGAAACCATTATGTATACACCACAAATAGAACCTTTTCCATTTAAAAGAATCGGAATGTCTTGTGGAAGGTCTTCTGGACTCTCTCAAAATGTTCATGCAGTCCTGAGGAAGACTTAGGTGGCCATACTGGAGGACCTCAGGAGCCATGCTGCTAAGTTCAGCGAGGGAAAGTTGGGATGATGGATCCTCCCGTTCATCTTGGACAGAAGGTCCGGTCTGCACGGAAGCCTCCTGTGTGGACACTCTGAGATATGCAGAAGGTCCGGGTACCACCACTGCCGTGGCCAGTCTGGTGCTATTAGTATCATCCTCGTCCTGGAGTGTGTGAGATTGGTTCTGACCTTCGGGATGAGAGGAAGAGGAGGAAAAGCGTAAACAAAGGATCCTGACCAGTCGATCAAAAGGGCATTCCCTATCGATCCTGGTCGGTAAAACCTTGACGCGAAGGCGTGGCATTTTCTGTTTGTATTGTCCGCAAAGAGATCGATGGTTGGACGACCCCATTGTTGAGAAATGTCCGCCACCACTTCGTCGTGTAGAACCCAGTCTTGTTGATCGTTGAAGTGACGACTTAGAGAGTCCGCATGAGAATTTTGTTCCCCTGGCAGATGGACTGCTGTGATTGAGAGCTGCCTGGCCAGGAGCCAATGCCACATCGCCTGAGCCTCCAGGGACAGCGGGCGAGAGCGAGTTCCTCCCTGCTTGTTTAGATAGTACATAGTGGTCGTGTTGTCCGTCTGGACCAATATGGACTTGGACTGTATGAAAGGGTAGAAAGCCTTGAGAACCGTAGCTCCAGCATGTTTATGTGATATGCTTGTTCCTTGCTCGACCACCGGCCCCGAGTCTGCAGAAGGCCTATGTGTGCTCCCCAACCCTGAAGTGAGGCGTCTGTGATCAAAGACTGCGTTGGTGGAGGTTGGTGGAAAGGTACTCCCACCAGGAGATTTTTCTGATGAGTCCACCATGGGATGGATGATCTCACAGCGTGGGAAAGTAGAATCCGGTTGTCCCATCGAGCCGTCGTCTGATCCCATTTGTCCTCCAAGTCCTGCTGCAGAGGTCTCATCCTCAGTCTGGCGTTGAAAAATTGCAAGATGCCATCGACCCCAGGAGCGATGCAACCTGCCGAACTGAAGGCTGATAAACTTGAAGAAGACGATTGCATTTCAGCTTGATTGATAATAGTCTCTCCTCTGAAGGAGACACTTTTCCTGTGCTGGAGACTAAGGGCCCGGTTCACAAAAGTAATCTGAGACAAAATCCTAACTTTACGACTTTCGGTATTCACAAAAGGCATTTAGGAGTAGTAAAGTTAGGATTCCTAACTTTACTACTCCTAAACTGAGACGAAATCCTAACTTACGACTTTCGGTATTCACAAAAGGCATTTAGGAATAGTAAAGTTAGGATTCTAACTTTACTACTCCTAAACTGAGACAAAAAGCCACTTAGGAGTAGTAAAGTTAGGAATCCTAACTTACTACTCCTAAATGCCTTTTGTGAATACCGAAAGTCGTAAAGTTAGGATTTTGTCTCAGTTTAGGAGTAGTAAAGTTAGGAATCCTAACTTTACTACTCCTAAATGCCTTTGTGAATACCGAAAGTCGTAAAGTTAGGATTTTGTCTCTTCGGGCCCAAAAGTAGCACCCAGGTAATGTATTCTTTGAGTGGGCTGAAGGATTGATTTCTCCATATTGACCTGAAGACCCAAGCGCTGTAGCTAGTTCAGACAGATGCGATAGTGGTCTTTCACAGTCTGAGGAGATGAGCTCTTTAGGAGCCAATCGTCGAGGTATGGATAGACGAACAGACCTTGACGACGTAGAGCAGGGGCTACTACTGCCATGCATTTGGTGAACACTCGAGGTGCACACTTTAGGCCGAACGTCAGTACTCTGTACTGATAGTGCTTGGAGCCTATCATGAAACGCAGAAACGTCCGGTGTTGTGGAGCAATTGGAACATGGAAGTACGCATCCTGAAGGTCTATCCAGCACATCCAATCCCCTTGTTTGAGATGGGGATATATTTGATGGAGCGCCAGCATACAAATTTTTCTTTTCAGATGACTTTGTTGAGGAAACAAAGATCCAGAATAGGCCTGAATCCCGCTTTTTGGCCCTTCTTTTGTACCAGAAAGCAGGGCTGTAGCCAGGAGTGTATACTTTGGGGGGCACGGCCCCCCAGAACTTACAAGGAAATGTTCTCGGGATGGAGTAGGGGCAAGTTGGATGTGGTAGCTTGTGAAAAAATGCAGTGCAAATGGTGATGTGGGTGGTAAGCCAAAATTATTTTTTTATGCTGTTCGCCCAAGAGGTGAAGGTGGGAGACAAATATTACATTTTAAAGCATGTTAGTCAAAACTGCACTTACTGTAAAGACATCCTTACATAAGGGGTACAAGATTTCCTCATGGAATCTGTCGGAACAGGAATTTCTGGTGTTGCACATATAGCACATTGGGCTAGTACATTGGAGTAAAATTAACCATAATTTGAAGTCAACTTTGCATGGGAGTTGGAATAGACTTATGTCATACGTATTGGCATATAGAACATTACAAAGCTCATTGGAGCAGTCAAATTAGTTAAAATGTGATCAATTCAAAGACAACTTTACAGTTGGAGAATCCCTCCAACCCCCCAAAAGGGGTTATTTGAGAATATTTAAGGCACAGGGTCAGTAACACTGATGAAAACTCAAAATGAAAACATAACTTCATAGGTTCGGGGTTTCAGTTAGTATGTACTTCAAGGAATCTAAGAGGTAAAATATAAGTCAAATGGAGTATTGTAAGCAATGTTGTCAAAAAGCATCAATACACACTGGTTATGGTTTAATAGCAAGCCCTGAGTTCGACAAATGAAATGTTTGGATGTAGTACACATTAGTGCCAGCTACCCACTGACGCTCAGTGACCACCAATATGTCTGTAAAAAACTCAGTCTCAACAATCATTCCCAGTCCTCAAACAGCAACATAAATCTGTGCCTTTCAGCATCTATCACTATTATTCCGAAAAAAGGTGTTACTTATCAAACAAATTAGAGCCCCATTAGTACCCAATAGCTTACCCGCTGCACAAATATAAAAATGCAAGGCCTATGGCCTGCTCCAAAATAACCACAAACCTGACAGAACTGTTATTTGTATGTTCTCACTTTTTAGCTTTCCTCATTCCTCTTTCCTTGTAAGAAGTGCATACCAAACTGATAAACAAACCCAGTGCACTCGATATAACAATCTTCTAAATAGTTGGAATAAAGATTCAACAGAGAGAGGTAGTTTAACGCTGGTACTGAAAACCAAAACTGTTTTAATCCAAAATGCTACAAAATTGGAAATGGCTGTGAAAAAATTGCCCTTTTTGTATGGTTACCCCCATTGTTTCCTGAAATGTATTGTGGGTTATAAGACATTGCACACTGTGGCATTTCGCTTCAGTGCCCAGTGTATGTGCTCTGACCCTCACAACATGTTGAAATTGGCTACGCCCTGATTGGTTTATTTACCTTTTCTATATCTATAAGGTCATAGTATAACGTGTGGGAATACACCTACGGCATTGGAAGTTGAATGTCACCTGTAGACTGCAGCACATATTATGCATAGTTTTAGGCCTACTGTAGTTGCCAGACTGCTGCAGAGTAAAACCTGCAATGAGACCTAATAAAATAACTTGTGTGATAAGTAGAAACCTCTCTTTTAATTATGTAAGCATTGTAGCCCACAAGGAAGGGTGCATAGTATTTAAAAGTGGGACATGTAGAAAATTAATGTTACTATGCCCTAAATGTTACATGGCCCAAAAACTATTTTCACTGTGGCAGGTCTAGCTGTACTATGTAGAAAACCATAGTAAAGATCAAAATACTAATACTGCTATCTCTAGAATGGAACAAGCTACAAAAAAAATAAACAACTATTTTAATAGTTATTAAAAATCCAATGGTGAAGTCAGTTTTTTAATAAATAGTGAAGGTAACTTTTAGAAAGTTTCCCTTTACCTGCCTTAACTGTCAGAAGGCTAATTGGCATAAGCCAAAGCCTGTGCTCAAGCCTGGGAAAAGGAACAAAATAGGTGTGAAATGCCTCCAAGAAACAAGCAATAGGCTGACCTGAACGGGCAGAGGTGACTCATCTGAGCTCAACTGAATATGCCAGGTGGGTGCTGTGGGCATCATGGTGACACCAAAGTGTCAAATCCAGCTGAACAGGTCTGTTGAGTCACATGCAATTTTTGGGCACACTGGACAGGGAGAGAACAGGATGTCAGGCCAATTCCTGTGTATCCTTTGAAGGACTCAGCTTATGCCCTACCAGAGTTCTGTCTCTGGGTTTGTTGTGGGTACAGTGCCTGCCTCAAACTGGATTTTAGTGTTAGATGTGGGTGGGCACTTTGATTAGCAAAGAAAACTCCCCACTCACACCCCCAGCCTCAGAGCCAAGTTTAGTGTAGTATAAGACACCATTTTGGATTTGCCCTGACACATTGCATTATGGGCCTGTTTGCAGTAAAGCAAACAGAAACGACTACAAATGTAGGTAGGCCGGGGCTTGGGAGGCTTTTCTCCATTGGTCATAGAGGAACTACGTATGTCTTCGGGTGTCACACACACACAGGCTGGTGAACCCTACAAAACTGGACCTTCGCCCAGCCTTCCTCAGAACACTGCTGGACTTGCAAAAGGATTCCAGATGGACCTAATTTACTGCACTTGGCATGTGTGATCTGTGAGAAGGACCTGAGAGGGTTGGACCACCTTCCACTTGAAATACATGGACAGTAAGATCTCCAAGGATCATAGGGCTGATTCCATGGGTGGGTCCAGGAACACAAAAGGTTCCTGTGAAGAATTCCAGTGACCAGTGGCACCGGACCTGCGCTAGACTTTGATGAGGCCCTCTGCCTGGTACTCTGAGAGTCTCTAAGTGTTCCCGCTGAGGTCCTGGGAGCCTTAGAAGTGTACTTCTGTGGTTGTTTGGGCACCAAAAGAAGATTGTGAACTTTTTAATAAGTTTTGCACCAGAGCTTCAAGGATATCGACCGCAAAAGGTTTCCTTCTGGCAGTTCCACAGCATCAGATTGGAGTGGGGGGTTTATCTTTTTGTGTTTTTCGACTTTTGAACTGTTTTGGTACTACTAAATGCTGTACACAATTTCTATAAGTTGAGCCTGTCTGCTCCGAACCATAGCTATCAGGGACTGAGCTCAAGATTACATTACTGAAACCTTTGACTAGATCTAACAAGTTAGTGACTTCATTACTTGTGGTGGACTACCATGCACCTCAATTAATAATTCACTTTCTCACACTGCTGATCTTTCATAGTGTGTGGTGTAAATACTGTTGCCCCAGATTACACAGAGTGTGGGAGGGGAAAGCAGGCTCAATGTTCTCCAGGAATGTACTGGGAAAGGAGGCTCTCCACCTGAGAATATTAAACAAAATGAGCCTAGCAGTGCCCCTTTACATTACAGTATCATAACTTACAAGCAGGGTGATTCCAGCCCTAAACTTCTAAATACTAAATTGTAATAAATTGTCTTTTAAATAGCAGATAGTACAACTGTTTTACACGTTCAAATGATTGTAAATTACACACATTATTATTAATCAATTAATTGTAGTCAGTTCATAAACCTGCAAAGGATAAAAGGCTGAGTTAGTCCAGCTAGCGATTCAAACTCATGAAAGATCTTGGAAAACTTTAGGTGGCTCAAGAAAGGTCAATACAGGTATTGTCTGCTTAAATACAATACAATATGATTGATTGAGAAAAAATTGGCATAGACATTGCCCCACTGAAAGTTGTTAAATTGATGTTACTTTATACCTGTTTCTCTATATCCATCTCCCCTTCATTTGTTTCTCCTTGTGGTTCTCTCACTCAGGGGATGATTACGATGGCGGGCGGTAGCACATCCGCGGTGCTGGCAGTGGCGGAAAATGCCCTTTTCCGCACTCCATCGGCGGTCCTTGCGTCCGCCGTATTACGATGGGCAAAGATAGCCCATTTCCCATCCGCTGCGGTGTTCCGGGAACCGCCAGAAATCCCCCTCCGCAGCGGTGGCGGACGGAGCCAAAAGGGAGGGACCGCCATGCGGAATGCAGTTACGACCGCCGGTTGTATTACGATGCCACAAACAGCCCACCACACCGCTGCGGAGAATCCGGCCAATCGAGGATGGCGGTGGCAATACTGCGGATAGCTCCATGTGTTCCTGGCTGCTGGGGAAACGGCGGTCTTTGGCCTTTCCGCAGCATATCCGACCGCCGCGGACGGATTTTCAGCTTTTCTGCCACTGAATCCTGGAATTCGACCGCCGCGGTAGGGAGTTTCTGGCGGTACATCCTAATCTGGCCAGCGGTTTTGCCGCGGTACCTGCGGGTGGCAATTTCCCGCTAGCACGGCGGTCGGAGTGCTTTTCCGTCCGCCATCGTAATCAGCCCCTCAGTCTTCACTCTTTTTTCCCCTTATGTTCACCCTCTCCCAAGATATTCTCAAATTATTTGTCACCCTTTTCTCTGACTTCACTTACCCTGTTTCACTTCCCCCCTTACTAATTTGGTGTAAAAAGTGCAAGTTGAGCACTCGACCCACCACAGGCAGCAGCAGGTGGTTTAGGGTCCTGTTCTTCTTTGAATACCAAAGCAAGCAGAGACCCTTACAGCAGGTACCATCCAATGATACCTAAGGCACAGGAGCTCTTATATTTGCATGACATTGCTGCTAGCATGAGCCCACATCCTCAAGGGATGGTCAGGAGTCTTCGGATTATCCCCCATTAAAAATGTTACTAAATGGAACAAAAATGTACATTTTCTATCTTTATACTTCAAATATATGGGCATCACTGTACCACAGCAGCAATGAGTGCAGGGCAAGCTGAATGAATGAAAGTGCTGCAAGACCTTGATAATGGCAGACTGTTTGCTACACAAATGTCAACAACGTAACATTATGTATGCGCCAATCAGGAAATATATGCACTCTACAGAAGCACTGAGTGCATTGTGTGTTTCACTGAGTATTAACTATTGCCAAACAGTGTCTTCTTTGCCTTTGTGTAATTCAGGAAGAAATCCTAAAACACAAGTATTTGTGCTTGTCCATAAGAAAGTGGCCTGTGGCTGGGAGGTGGTGGAGTGACAGGTAGTTCTCATTTTTTATGAATCAGTGATCTGTTTTGCAGAACATAGGCACAGAGTAACACTGCCCTCCCACAATATTAAAGGACAACGCTAAAACCTGAAATGGTATTAAAAGCAGGGTCTCCATACATGAAATTGGACACATTCTGTGAGAAGGTTTCAAGCTCATTTAGTCTTCCCCTATCAGAAGTGTTTAATTTATAACAAAATAAGTGAAGTGAACAGACTTGGAGCCCCCAGCCAGTGCTGCTGAATGCTAAATACCAATGATGCTTCATGTCGATTCCACCTTACGCTTCATTCTTCCATCACAACACCCTTCGTTTCTCTGTCTCACTCTTGCAGGTCCTTGTTCATTCCAGGCCTGTCCATTTGGCAGTGTTGCAAATCTTTCTCATGCTGCTCTATGCTCTTTTTCTACCTTCTTATTTCTTCTTGATTAAATTCTGATAATGAAACATAAGCCCCACTGCCAAAAATGAGTGCTGTATGTCACTGCATAAATTAGGCACTGCCTAACAGTGGATGTCTTTAAAGTCTTTGAAGGAGGAGGAGCTTCCCCATGAAGATGGCTGCTCGGAGCTGAAGCTCCGTGGTAGCCCCACGCACGGCAGCCAAGCGCTGTGCCCTAATCACACCAAAACCGGCTGGAAAAGCTCATACCTGACATCGGAGCCTTGGGAGCTTCTGCCGCTGTAGTCTCCGTTCTTCCAAACCGCTTCGTTGCCGTGAAATCGACTGAAATCCCATCAGGCGACCGAGCCTCAAAATGGCGCAGGAAGCGGAGCGGTCTCGCCTTTTTGCATAATCAAAACGGCCAGGGACTGCGAACTCAGGAGCGGGCTCCCTGGAAGACCACATTGAGGGAGCGGCGAGAGGTCCGGAGGCGTAGCCGGCGTGCTCCGATCCCTGCTGTCGCCCGTGAGCCCAGCTGTGAGGGTTCACCGTGTCGGGGCCCTAGCAGTGGTTGGCCCAATCGGGGCTCGACATCGGGGGCGTCCTGAGAGGCCGCGAGGATTTCAGGAACACTAGAGGTGGGTGCGCGTTTCCGAGACACCGTGATCCCGCATTCGGATGCATCGGAGCTCCCGGCTCCCTGGGTCACATGCCGACTTTGCAGATTCTGAAGCTGCTGCTCGGGGAGGCGAGCGGTCCGCTTTGAGACCCTGCAATAAGTGCACTCATTGCCCACTCCCAGCCAGCGTGAGCGGCCCCCTTTCAACGATGCGGTCAGCCTGGGGGAAATAAAGCCCATAAAGGATGCTCAGGGGCCTGGGGGCTGAGATGTGCAGCAGGGGCGCCCAGATTAAACTGCCTGATCTTAACATGGCGCCTAGACAGGACTTGCCTAACCTCAGTATGGCGCCTGCCGTTTATCAGTCGAGGGATTCTGCAAGCAGTTTTTTAGTTAAAGGCTGGTTTCTTATGCCTCCCTGTAACCATCCTGCAGCCCCGTTGTCCCTACCTACCTCCGCCTCTGTACTCACAGCAACGCCCTCGGTGAGAAAACAACCTGAAGTTTGCCTACAGCGGCCCCTAATGTGAAAAATGGTGGCCCACTAAGGAGCGGGAGAGGTCCCCTGAGTTCTACCCCCTCCTTGTACCTTTGGACTCTCCTGAGGCGATATGTGATGGTGGCCTTTCAACTCTCCTAATCCCGCTATTTTGGTTCGTGATCTTCTTATGGACCGTGTACTTTGCTGACCTTCGGAGCCCGAATCAATCATGGCTGCTGTTTTATCAGCTATAGAGGAGATTAGGCTCTGGTTCACCCCCTCGGCCATCACCTACCCAGCCGGACATTGGACATGGTTTCCCTTGTATCTCCGCTGTGTCTCCTTTCCTCCCCTGCCCTCCGAAGAATTCCACCCCCTGAAGTACTTTCCCCTTGCTGATTTACCTGACCGGATTTGCATTCCCTACCCCTTTTTACCCCTTCCTTCTTTGCCCCTTAGGATCCGTGTCTTAGTTATTCTATGCGCTAGTAACTCACATTATTGTGTAACACTGTCTGTTTTCCCTATGTCATACTTGGCTCCCGTAATTGTTGATATCTTTGTAACCTGTAACCTGAGACCTGAGCAACGTGGCTGATGCCCGGTGGAGCTGCTAGACAGCTATAGAGGAGATCGGCCCTGGTTCACCTCCTTGGCAGTCACCTACCCAGCCGGACATTGGGCATAGTTCTCCTCGTCTCCCCGCTATGCTTTCTTCCTCCCTCCGACGAATTATCGTAACTTTGTTTTCTTTCCTGTGTATTACTATGCTCTTGTAACGGATGTAATTTGTAACTTGTAACTCAATTGATACTCATGTAAAGCGCTCTGATACCTCCGGGTCTAGCCAGCGCTATATAAAACTCTTCAAATAAATAAATAAAATAAATAAGTGTCTGCCAGTTCAAGAATGCAGTTCTTCGTGACACACACAAACAACAGAGTCATGTTAATTGGCTAGCTTGAAAAACGTACAAGTAGGTTAAATCCAATGAAGCATCAGGAAAGGGATAGGGGATAAAACAGGCCATAGCTGGACTCTGAGAACCAAAAATAGGCCAAATGTAGTAGGGAAATAGTGAGGAATCACTTCACGGGTATTTACTCGTAGCTTTACCTGGTCTGGCTGTGGGCAGCAGTTACTGGGTCACGTCAATTACTACATGGTGGTCTCCAGTCCTGCCTGCATGTATTGGAGAGTGACAGTCATTCCAACTCAAGTCTCAGATGTATGAACTCAACTGCAAGCAGGAAGGGCAACCTTAGGTTCCAGCGGCCCCTTCGTTGGGCGGTGGTGGTCAGGCTCTGTGAGTTGCCTGACTATAGGCCCTTGGGTATCTCCTGCTATGCTGTTGGCCTGGATGGCTGAGAAGCATAGAAGGTAAACCTGTGTCTGTCACTGTGGACTGCACATGGTGTAATAAGAGACTCAGGTCAGGGATGATGGTAGGTGTCAGCACCTGGACCCACAAGTGGGTAACACGGGCATCTCTACAGGTGGATGACACTGGCTTAAACAAGCTTCAAGATTGAGTCAGGAGACACTGGTAGGTGGTAGTGCATGCTGCATCAGTGCAACTGAAAGCTTACTGCATTAGCTGCAGCATCACCATCCTGCACTGCGCAACAAATTGCAGTGGCTGCAGAGGCAGAAAGGAAGCTGATGATGCCCAAACAGTGAATTTATGTGCACAGCTCCATCTTGGGCATGGAGCATGGGCAGCCTCTCTACAGATGATAGATGATAACTCTGTCTGTAGAGGCGAGTTGGTGCATGTCCATGCAGGCACTTGCTTTGCACTCAGCTTCCACCTCTCACTCTTGTCAGTTTTCTTTCCTGTCTAAAGGGAGCTTCCTGCCTACCTGCGCCCCTAGCTGACTTGACAAGCATACCATCGCACCATGACCTGGCCACTCGGCAGCCTCCAGCAGCTGAAGGCACGGCCAGACTAGGAACTAAAACCATCCCAAGTAAAAATTCTTACACCAGCCGCACACTGCACAGAGCAAGTGAATCCAATGCTGTCCAGAGTATTTGGGGGATCACCTCTTATCAGTGGTGGTTGGTGATTTTTTAAAGTGTTTGGTGGTAAATATCAACCCTGAATTGGACTGACTGAGCGAGCAAGCCAGCCTGACTTCCACTGGAGTACATGAAGATGCTCTCCCACTCAGAAAGGTTGGAAAACCTTGGACCAAATGGAGTTTTTACAACACTATTCTCAAATACATGGAAAAAACACAACGGGTTCTGATGGTGGACTCCTGAAATATTCCACTACTTTCCTAGTGTGACAAAGAAGGCTGACCCACCCAAGTGATATTCCGGGGGATCACTGACAGAATATCGACAACAGAAATGTCGACCTACAAAAATATCGTGACAAAAATATTGTTGTCAAAAATATCGACGTCCTATTTACATAATGGTAAGTACAAAAATATCGTTGTTAAAAATATCGTTGTTAAAAATATCGTTTTTTTAAAATGTTTAAAAAATAATGTAAAATAAATTAAATAATGCATATAATTTAAAAAAAACATAGTTAGAATTTTTTTTTTTTTTTAAATTATAAGTAATAAATATAATGTAAAAATAAATTAAACATACATATATATAACATAGAATATATATATGTACTTAATATTAATAAATAATTATTTTAACACATTATAAAATGTTAGAAACATATTAAAAATTATAAATACATATATATATATATACATACACCTATAAATTAAAAATAAAAATAATATATATATATATATATATATATAATAAATTAAAATATTAATTTTTTTCATTTTTTTTTAAACTACATTTTACACTACATTAACTGCAACAGTAGGTTAAATGTTGGATAGCGGAGGGGATAAAATTACTATTCCCACTCCAGGGAGTGCAACAGTAGGGAAAGTGTTGGATAGCAGAGGGGAATAAATTACTATTCCCACTCCAACGAGTGCAACAGTAGGGAAAGTGTTGGATAGCGGAGGGGAATAATTTACTATTCCCACTCCAGGAAGTGCAACAGTAGAGAAAGTGTTGGATAGCGGAGGGGAATAATTTACTATTCCCACTCCAGCAAGTACAACAGTAGGGAAAGTGTTGGATAGCAGAGAGGAATAATTTACTATTCCCACTCCAGGGAGTGCAACAGTAGGGAAAGTGTTGGATAGCGTAGGGGTAAAAATTACTATTCCCACTCCAGCGAGTGCAACAGAAGGGAAAGTGTTGGATAGCGGAGGGGATAAAATTACTATTCCCACTCCAGCGAGTGCAACAGCAGGGAAAGTGTTGGATAGCGAAGGAGTAAAAATTACTATTCCCACTCCAGGGAGTGCAACAGTAGGGAAAGTGTTGGATAGCGGAGGGGAATAATTTACTATTCCCACTCCAACGAGTGCAACAGTAGGGAAAGTGTTGGATAGTGGAGGGGAATAATTTACTATTCCCACTCCAGAGTGTGCAACAGTAGGGAAAGTGTTGGATAGCGGAGGGATAAAAATTACTATTCCCACTCCAGGGAGTGCAACAGTAGGGAAAGTGTTGGATAGCGGAGGGGTAAAAATTACTATTCCCACTCCAGCAAATTAATTAACATTAATTAACAAACAATTAATTAATTAAAAATAATTTACCTCCCACCATATTCCCCTATAAATGACACCACCAATGTTGTAAAACATGATACAATTAACATAATTAATTAACAATTAATTACTCAATAACAATTAACAAGCAAAATAAAAACAATTTTTAATAAATTAATTCACACAATTAACTCTATAAAACAACATTAAATAAATATTATATAAAAAATATTTTTAAAATGTATTAAAATTATATTACTTCCCACCCTAATCCCCTATCAACCCTCAACCCACTCCTAAAAAAATGACATAATTAACACAAATAACAATTAATTAATAAATATTAATAACCAATCAATAACCAATTAATAATAAATTATTTATCACAATTAACATTATAAAATATTAAATGCATAAATATTAATTAATAAAAAATATTAATTAATTAATTATAATGAAATTACTTCCCACCCTACTCCCCTACAAACCCACAACCCGCCCCTAAAAGAATAACACAATTAACATAATTAACAATTAATTAATCATTATTAACAACCAATTAATAAATAATTAACAATAAATTAATTTCCACAATTAACAATATAAAATATTAAATACATAAATATTAATTAATAAAAAATATTAATTAATTTATTATAATTAAATTACTTCCCACCCTATTCCCCAATAAACCCACAACCCGCTACGGAACTAAAATGCAAAATGTAATAAAAAATTTTTTTATAACTTCTAAAAATTATTAATAAATGTATTATAATTAAATTACTTCCCACCCTATTCCCCTATAAACCCACAACCCGCTACGGAACTAAAACGCAAAATATACTTACAAAAAATATAACATCTAAAAATTTAACACATATTAAAAAACAAATGCAATACTTACATAAAAAAATAGAACACATACATTTAAAATACACACTAAAATACATAACACTAACTAAAACAACGATATTTTTAACAACGATATTTTTGCAAACGATATTAATAACTTCGATATTTTAAAAATGATATTACTTACCTTCAACTCGATATTCTTGACAACGATATTCTGACAGTCGATATTTTTGTATTACGACATTTTGCACTCGATATTAGTGCAAGTCGACATTTCCAACTCAATATTATATCTGTTTACCTATTCCGGGTTCACCTACTCCAAAATATTTTAAGGAATTGTTGATAAAGTGGATTTTTCTTCAGCACAATTTCTCTCAGATTTAAAATGCCACACATAATACTCACAGTTCAGTAAAAGGACTTTCACATGGCAACATTCTTCCCTTCTGCATTTTTACTTCCTGACACTTTGGGGCCGATTCCGATTCAGGCCGGAAAACGTACCGACCGACTCGGTACGGGAATTTAGTCCGACCGACACGTACCGGCGCTGCCCGATCCGCGTAGTACGATGCAATGCATGTGAATTACGACCGACTCGTACGGAACACAAGCCGAACGACCGAACCGCACGGAAACCAGCTATTCGTCCGGAAAACCAAGCGAATCGAACCGACCGACACGCACCAGGAATGAACCCGACAGAAACGTGCCCGCGAACTCCGACCCGCGCAGTACGATGCAATGCGTGTAAACCAGACCGAGTCGCACGGAGCTCAAGCCGTACGACCGACACGCATACAAAACGGAGCCAAAGCAACCCAATACTCCGCGACCGACGCGTACGCCGCACATGAAACACAACAGAAACACAGCTTGAAAGACTCGGAGAAGCTTGCACGAGCCAACTGCAGCGTCCTACTCGGTCAGAAGAACGTCTCCTACATGCATAAAAACTACAAAGGAAATAATACAAAAAAAAGGGCCAAACAAGCAATGACAAAGTCAATAAATACAGGGGGAAAAAAACATGGAACAAAGACACACCCACAACTCCACCCATATAAAGGCCACAAATCCCTACCATGATCCTTTGCAAATTCAAATGACCTGCCAGCACAGAACACCATCAGACAGCAACCACAGACACACCCACAACTCATCCATCACACAAGCCACACACCATTAGCACCTCCCAAATAGCACCCTCACATACACCCAGCAAAACCTACACACACACACCCTCACCTGCACACCCACACACACATTAATCCCTACCACCACCCATCACCATGCCCCCAAAGAAGAATCCAAAGTTCCTAGACAGTGAATTGGAAGTGCTGGTAGATGAAATCCTCAGGGTAGAGCCACACTTGTTTGGTACATTGGTCCAACAGACCCCCATGTCGCAGAAAACCAAGATGTGGGAGAGGATCGTCGACAGGGTGAACGCACAATCACCATGTTTGCGCACAAAGGAAGACATCCAGAACAGGTGGTATGATGTGCGCAGGAGGGTCAAGGCCCTACTCAAGAAGGATTACACCTTGAGCCATCGCACCGGCAGTGGCCCTCCTGCCAAACCAGTATACCTCAGGCCCTGGGAGGAGAAGGTGCGGGCCATCCTACCACCAGAAAGCGTACATGGACTATCAAACATCCCAGAGCCTGGTGAGTACACAACCAATATACCCAATATCGTGTGACAATACACACACATCACTGTCAAGGGGATAGTGAAACCATGCACCGTTAGCAAAGCCACAGTAACCAAAACATAATCATCCCAAGATGTGTATGTTAGTCAGACAAACACAATACCTGCGATCCCATAGTGATATGTAACTGGGTCATGACATGTACAAACCCAACAACAAATAGAGCAAGGCAGTGGCACAATTCTAACCAACAAACACTGTCAGACATTTTGCCACCACTAGAACACCACCTCACAGGGAAGCTCACTGAAAGGAAGGAATTCTGTGTATGCTGGTGAAGTCAGTGTAGCCAACTGCATGATGGGAGTCGTAGTCACAGATATTGGTCGCCCTCACAATTGGCCCATCAACACCACTCTGAACCATGCTCACATCACAGGGAGTGGAAAAAAACTGACAAGATGGCTGACACTGGGTACTGCTGTGGGAGCACAAGGCCCTGCTGGGAACTGTGCACCAACCAACAGCAGGACACCACTGACTGACATCCTGAAAGCCAACTTGCACTCCCTGCAATGGAAGCATGTTCCATGGTGGGATATCTGGCTGGGTGGGAAGGAGGACTGACAGCACTGACCATAGTTACCAGCAGCTTTTCTCACACATACCCTTAACACAAACTCCACATAACTCACCTGGGAGAATGCATTGCCTCACACTCTAATTAAATATCCCACAAAGAACCACCACCCTGGGTTATGCTGTGTGAAGCACAGGGACACTTTTGGGACTTGTAGCCAAACTAACGCCAGGACAACACTGTCAGCCATCCTGTCAGCACAGGCACACTACCCCACAGGGAAGCAGAGTCAAAAGGAAGAAAGTATGGGCATGCTGGGAAGGGGGTGTAGGCAATAGCATGATGGGAGTGGTAGTCACAGCTCAACATCCCCCACCCGCATGGCCCGGCAAGCTCACACTGAAGCATGCACACCTCACAGGGAGTGAAAAGCCACTTCAAAGATGTCTGACACTGGTGCTCTGTTGTGGGGAGCACAAGGCCCTGCTGGGAACTGTGCACCAACAAACAACAGGACACCACTGTCAGCCATCTTGCCATTGCTGTCACACTCACACACAGTGAAGTCCACTCAAAAGGAAGGAAGTATGGGCATGCTGGGAAGGGGGTGTAGGCAATAGCATGATGGGAGTGGTAGTCACAGCTCAACATCCCCCACCCGCATGGCCCGGCAAGCTCACACTGAAGCATGCACACCTCACAGGGAGTGAAAAGCCACTTCAAAGATGTCTGACACTGGTGCTCTGTTGTGGGGAGCACAAGGCCCTGCTGGGAACTGTGCACCAACAAACAACAGGACACCACTGTCAGCCATCTTGCCATTGCTGTCACACTCACACACAGTGAAGTCCACTCAAAAGGAAGGAAGTATGGGCATGCTGGGAAGGGGGGTGTAGGCAATAGCATGATGGGAGTGGTAGTCACAGCTCAACATCCCCACCCGCATGGCCCGGCAAGCTCACACTGAAGCATGCACACCTCACAGGGAGTGAAAAGCCACTTCAAAGATGTCTGACACTGGTGCTCTGCTGTGGGGAGCACAAGGCCCTGCTGGGAACTGTGCACCAACAAACAACAGGACACCACTGTCAGCCATCTTGCCATTGCTGTCACACTCACACACAGTGAAGTCCACTCAAAAGGAAGGAAGTATGGGCATGCTGGGAAGGGGGTGTAGGCAATAGCATGATGGGAGTGGTAGTCACAGCTCAACATCCCCCACCCGCATGGCCCGGCAAGCTCACACTGAAGCATGCACACCTCACAGGGAGTGAAAAGCCACTTCAAAGATGTCTGGCACTGGTGCTCTGTTGTGGGGAGCACAAGGCCCTGCTGGGAACTGTGCACCAACAAACAACAGGACACCACTGTCAGCCATCTTGCCATTGCTGTCACACTCACACACAGTGAAGTCCACTCAAAAGGAAGGAAGTATAGGCATGCTGGGAAGGGGGTGTAGGCAATAGCATGAAGGGAGTGGTAGTCACAGATATTGGTCACCCTCACAATTGGCCCATCAACACCACTCTGAACCATGCGCACATCACAGGGAGTGGAAAAGAACTGACAAGATGGCTGACACTGGGTACTTCTGTGGGGAGCACAAGGCCCTGCTGGGAACTGTGCACCAACCAACAGCAGGACACCACTGACTGACATCCTGAAAGCCAACTTGCACTCCCTGCAATGGAAGCACGTTCCACGGTGGGATATCTGGCTGGGTGGGAAGGAGGACTGACAGCACTGACCATAGTTACCAGCAGCTTTTCTCACACACACCCTTAACACAAACTCCACACAACTCACCTGGGAGAATGCATTGCCTCACACTCTAATTAAATATCCCACAAAGAACCACCACCCTGGGTTATGCTGTGTGAAGCACAGGGACACTTTTGGGACTTGCAGCCAAACTAACGCCAGGACAACACTGTCAGCCATCCTGTCAGCACAGGCACACTACCCCACAGGGAAGCAGAGTCAAAAGGTAGAAAGTATGAGCATTCTGGGAAGGGGGGTGTAGGCAATAGCATGATGGGAGTGGTAGTCACAGCTCAACATCCCCCACCCACATGGCCCAGCAAGCTCACACTGAAGCATGCACACCTTACAGGGAGTGAAAAGCCACTTCCAAGATGTCTAACACTGGCCTCAGCTGTGGGGAGCACAAGGCCCTGCTGGGAACTGTGCACCAACCAACAGCAGGACACCACTGACTGACATCCTGATAGTCAACCTGCACCCACTGCAATGGTGGCATGCTTCATGGTGGGATAACTGGGCTCGGGGGAGAAGGAGGGCCGGATGTCAACCAAATACCACCAATGCTGGCCATGCACACACCTCAACATTCACATTGAAATGCTTCAGGTTGGCAGGACAATGTGCTACACCAATATCAACCTCTGACTGTGACAACTTAGGACAATACAATGTACAGGCCCGCATCCAGAGGTACAGTCACAACTGTCAGGTGTTTGAACCATTGATGCCTGTAGAAACATAACATACATTGTGTGTCTCTTCCAAAAACAGGTGATGATGGGGACACAGCAGCAGATGATGAGGAGTCCCTATCCCAGGCTCCGGGGGCCCCTGAGCTCTCTGGTGTGGAACAGCCTCTGCCCTCCTCGGATGGCGAAGACCTACCTGGCCCCTCCGGTGTAAGTCATCATGCAGCACCAGCAGGACCACCATCTGCACCCCCTGCACCCACTCCTCCAACATCTGCCAACACACAGACCACCCCCCCGACACGGACAGACCAAGGACCACCAATGACAACAGCACAGGGACCCCGGCCCACCGTGAAGCAACGGACAACAACCCCAGTACCAACCCCCAAGGGGGCCTAGGGTCACCTGTGCATGCCACCGCAGGTCCCGCACGTGTGGCCAGGGGTGGTGGGAGGCGTGGTAGGCAGAGGTCGCTGTTTGCAGAGGGGTCTGGACTGCAAGATGACCCACAACTGGCACGCATTGCTGATGCGTACCAGAATAGCACCGGAGAGGTCAGCCAGGTAGTGGGGATCCTCAAGGACATTCAACAGCAGCAGGCTGCCCATCATGCCCGCTTGGACTCCCACATGTCCCGTGTGGAGACACACATGTCTGGCATGGAGTCCAAGTGGGACACATTGGAAGAACTGACACCGGTGCAGAGGGACATATTGACATGCCTCCGCCAGATTAGCACCAACATGGCCACACCTCCCTGGGTGCCCACAACATCTGGTGCCGCAACAACTGCAACTGCCACAGGGAGGGAGGATGACTCTGGCGGAGAGTCCTCTGCACCGCAGCGGCCTGCACGTGAGGGTCCCCCCAGAAAGAAGAGGGGTCGTCCGAGGAAGGAAAACTGAGAGGCCGATGGCCATGTACATCCCCCAGGAACCCAACACCTGTTCTGGAAATTCTCCTTTGTGTGCAAACTGTTCACCCTGTTGAATGCAACCCAACTCTCCCACATGACATGGGGAGTTTAAGTTGGACCAATGTATCAGATGACTGTGGACTTTACTCAGGACATTTCTGCTACCAACACTTCCAACTCATCTGGGAACTTTGGATTCCAATCCCAATGTACAGCACCCACCATCCTGTGCACTATCCTCACACATGTATGTAAATAAACTCACTAATACACCATACTTGCCTCTGTTGTGATTCCAACGTTGTGTTTGTCATGGAGATGATGATCTGCTAAATGACACTGTGCATGCTAACTGCTACAGCAAGTTCAACACCGTCATGTGAGTCATGGCGACGTGACACATATGAGGGAGACACACCACTAGGGCTACACAACACATACACACCAGGGCCATCTGACTCATCGCCTACACTGATGTTGCCAGGAAATACAGTGGAATGCACAGACAAGACACCTATTCAGAGTCTGTGTTAACTAGCCCACAGGTGAAGTAAGCAAATGTCAGTCAGATGTGTGACCACAGACAACGCACATCCCAAAGTGAAGCACAGGTTTATTACAGATATGCAACATGTTGTTTCCACTACAGATGCAAGGTAATCCCACGTGGCAGTGGCCACACAGTCACCAAGTGTAGAGGAAATAAAGTCCAGGGGTGTGTGGCACATCACCTGCAGGGAAACGACTGCTTCCACCCTGGAGTTGAATCATGGTGTCGGGGGATCACAGTTGACCAAACAACTCTGAAAGTACCCTGTGAAGGACAGACATGACACACAGTCAAAAGCACTGAAGAACAGGACAGAACTGCAATACTCATGCCCAATACATGTCACAAGATACCTACACAAAACCAAGTTAGCATGTCAACACTGTTGGGGAGTACAGACTACCTGTAAGGACACATCGCTGCACGCATCCAGTCAAGTAGCACATGGCCACACTCAAACAGCAACAGAGCACCACCAACACATATCATGCAAACTCAAATCATTGACATACCAACTCTGTATACTCACATTCAGCTGAAGAAGTTGGCGATGAGCTGTGTGCGGACATTACCCTCATCATCATCATCATCACTGGCATCGTGGCCCAGGCCAGGATCCTCCACAGGTGGCGGATGTTGGTCATCGTCATCCAGGATGAGAGGCAACTCCTTCCGCACTGCCAGGTTGTGTAGCATGCAGCAGACGATGAAAATCTTGCACACCTTTGCAGGGGCATATGGGAGGGCCCCTCCTGTCTTGTCCAGGCAGCGAAAGCGGCTCTTCAGGAGACCAAATGTCCGCTCGATCACTCTCCTGGTCCGACCATGTGCCTCATTGTAGCGCATCTGGGCTGGTGTCACAGGGTTCCTGAGGGGTGTCAGCAACCACAGCATGTTGGGGTATCCGGAGTCACCTACATACAGACAATTGCACATTAGCTGAGTTGGAAAAGAGGGTGGAATACAACATTGCAGAACACACACAATGGTACAAAGTCAGCACCGACCGACAAGCCAGGCACGCTGGTTCTGCATCTGTGACATCATCCTCGGGATGCGACTACTCCACATGACGTAGGCATCGTGTGCAGAACCGGGGAAACGTGCACACACATGTGAGATGCTCATATCTGCAAGACATACCACCAGGGCATTGATAGAATGGTAATGTTTCCTGTTTCTGTATGCTTGCTCATGTGCCTGTGGTGGTACCAAAGCCACATGTGTCCCATCAATGGATCCGATGACATGTGGCATCCTCCCCAGGGCATAGAAGTCACTCTTCACGTCAGTGAGTTGTTGACGTTTAGGGAAATAGATGTAGTGGTTCAAGTATCTCAACATCGCCTCCAAAACATTGCGTAGCACACGGCTGAACATGGTCTGTGACATCCCACCTGCAGACGCCACAGTGTGTTGAAAGGTACCGGTGGCAAAGAAGTGTAGGGCTGCCATCACCTTCACCTTGGGGGTCAGCGCTGCAGGGTATGGCCGGCCAGGTTGCAAATGTGGGGCCAAGCGCACCGCCAATTCCTCAATAAGCGGCCTGTTGAAGCGGTACCGTCGGATGCAGTCACGTTCCACCATGGTTGCAAGGTCAGGGAATGGTCTATGGAAAGCTGGTGCCCTGCAGTGCATAGGTGAACAAAGAAAGATTGACAGTCACCCCACATATGTGGCATTGACCATACTCAATATCACATGATACATCATTACGAGACACAAGTACTTGATGTGTGTGCCGGTCTATATGGACATATATGGCACCTACATGGCCAACATCTAACATCTCAGTTCAATATGTGTTGACAACAAGTTCCAGGTTGTGCTATGGGAAATTATTAGGCTGTGTCACAGTACCCATGTACTGCTGTCACATTCCAAACACACACCACAGTGACAAGTGAGGACAGATGTGCCCCAGGCATCACAGCTCTTTGACAGGTAGATTCCCAGGGACCCTGTATTGCCACATGGACACTGGCATGACATGGCGTATCATGTACACGTCAGCAAAACAACCATGACTCCCACAAGTAGTGCCCCTGTTGCCTCTGCAGGACAGACATGGACGTCTGTGACACACACACGCACAACATCAAAGTCGATGCACAAACAACGTGGATGTGGAGACTGTCTCCCATTGTGCACATTGAATCAGAGACAACTGAAACACAACATGCACACAGACTGTGGAGGGCCATCACAATTGTGGCAATGGGTCACCCTGTGACGTACATACCATCCCACAAGGGACTCAGGGTGTATGTGACATAACACACACATACACAACCTGGAGATGTGACCATGCCACATGCTCTGAGATGAACAGTTGCACATCACAGTGGTCATGTGCACAACACACAAAGGATTCTGTCCCCATGAACACGTGCACAGCCTGGGAGTGGCTGCCCCCAAGTGCCACCCAACAAACCACATGTTGACCCCCATACACACACAGGTAATGCAGCCTTACATGCCTTAGGATACAGTGTGGACAGGCTGTGGTGTTGTAGGTGTGCCCCTGAGTCCCTGTCAAGTAATTGTGGCTGGCATACGTTCACCAGTGACAACCATGGTGACATATGCGAGTGACTTGTGCAGGGACGCATCGTACAGCAATGGACCAATCGGTGCGCACGCATTGGCCATTGCATATGATGTGGACGGATGCGTGTCGTTTTCCGAAATACGCGTCGTACAGCAATGGACCGATCGGTGCGCACGCATTGGCCATTGCATATGATGTGGACGGATGCGTGTCGTTTTCCGAAATACGCGTCGTACAGCAATGGACCGATCGGTGCGCACGCATTGGCCATTGCATATGATTTGGACGGATGCGTGTTGTTTCCCGAAATACGCGTCGTACAGCAATGGATCGATTGGTGCGCACGCATTGGCCATTGCATATGATGTGGACGGATGCGTGTCGTTTCCCGAAATACGCGTCGTACAGCAATGGACCGATCGGTGCGCACGCATTGGCCATTGCATATGATGTGGACGGATGCGTGTTGTTTTTCAAAATACGCGTTGTACAGCAATGGACCGATCGGTGCGCACGCATTGGCTATGGACTGACATGGTAACAGACGCGTTTTCGAAGCCTTTACGAGTCGGATGCAGTGAATTCAGTTGGCCACCCACAACAATGTTGCAAATTCATGGGTGTCATGAAGTTGAACTTTTGAAGGATGCTGTGGGCGTGTATAAGTGGTGCAATTCCATGGATTGGCCAGATTCAGAAGATGCAAACGACTTGGACCTATCACTTTGGACACATGGGACAGTATCTGCCTCTGCAGCACACATATAATGCTGGCTGTTCCCCTGAGAGCTCACTTGCCTGCACTACATGCTCCAGGACGACATCTGCCACCACCACTGCTGCTGTCTCTGCATCCTCTGGCTACTGCAATGGCACGTACTGTGGAGAGAGCCCCAGCCTTCAGCACTGAGGAGAACCAGGCCCTGCTGGACAGCCTCCTTCCACAGTACAGCAAGCTGTATGGGAAACCAGGGGAGCAGGTGAGTGTGCTGTCCACTGCCTTACTAATTGTGCATGTTGTCTGACTAGCAAGACTTACAGTGTGTACACCAGTGGCTAGCGTGCTCACTGAGTAGTTGTCACCCCCAAAGTGTGTAGTTACATGCACTGAACAGGTATAGTGCAGTAACAGTGCATTCCAACAAGGTTTTACTTCCCAGGCAATGATACCATTTAGTAACTGCTGGACAACTGTTCATAGCCATAGTTGCACTACCTGTGTACATCATATGCCCCTGTGATTGAGACATGTATATCCAACTGTGTGATGCACGGATATGTTGCATGTGTAGTAATGGCCTTTTCACTTTGTCATCCTCACAGGTTGATGCCCACCAGAAGCAGGACATCTGGCTGACCATCGTCCGGGCAGTAAGATCTGTGGGGGTCTACAGGCGCAGGATCCGCAACTGCCAGAAGAGGTGGCAGGACCTTCGTGGCTGGACCCGGAGGATCGCAAGGGTCCAGCTGAAGCCGTCGCCTACTCGCAGGAGGGGCGGACACGGGACCCTGACCTCCCACATGCTCCGGATTCTGGCGGTGGTCTTCCCTGACCTGGATGGGCAGCTGAAGGCCAGACAGCAGCAAGGAGGGGTAAGTGCTAGCCTGTTCTGTGTGCTATGACTAACATGCTCTATGCACTCCTTTAGCCTGGGTCCACGTCCACAGTACAACTGTCTTGTCGTCCTGGACTCATGTCCCTCACTTGTGTCATGCCCCCTCCTCATCTGATACACAGGTGTGGCCCTTACAGTCTGTGAGTTAGGTCACTTGGGTACTGTGTACTTGCAGTTACCTGTGGTTCAAGTTGGGGACAGCATCAGTTACAGGAACTTTGTTGTGGGCTGCATGGGTGGTACAATTGCTCACACAATGCCTGTGATCTGACATGTACTCTGGGTATGGCTTCACAATGTGTTCCAATTGCTGCTCTGACTCACCACATGTCTGGGGTATGTGCCACACACCCATGCTGCAGCAGAGACCAAGGGGGAGCCTCAGAAGTATGTACATCATGTGTGTGACACATGCATAGCCACCTGCCTAGTGTTCAGGGCAATACCATGTTGCACATGGACCAGGACTGTAATGCCTACTCCGTACATCGAAGGCACTCTGTTCTCCCACTCCCGTGTGTCAGCATACATATTGGGCATTGTGAAGGGTGCACTCAGGTGTCTGCCTCTGTGTCACCGTGGTGTGGCCTTGCTTTTGGACTCCTGGAGTGTTTAACAATTTGGGGTGGCCAGCCATCTGAGTTGTGACTATGGGATCTGCACATTGGTTAATGCATAGGTCTCTGATCCCTTGACTGTGCACAAAGGTGTATGAAACATTGAGGTGCAGGCAGCTTTGGTTCATTCTCATCAGACGGTGAAGTGCCCATGTGTATGGATTTGTGTTTGCAGTCACTCAAATGTCTCATTTGATTGACGTGGGATCATCTTAGTCCTCATGATGTGGGTGGCCAGGGGTGCACATGTGCACCTGTCAGCTACAGGGCTTGCATACCCAAAACTTCCATGATTGTGACACAGTGTAGACTGGTGTTGTGTGTGTGCACTGCCCCTGTGACAGGAGACAGTTATGACTGACTTGCCAGGCAGGCCTGTGCCATGACATTCAACTCGCAAAGGGTGATCCAGCAGTAGTGTGATATGTCCTGCAAGCACACCATTGTCGCATTGTCTCATTGTGTCTGGTGATGGAAGCAAAACCCGCATATCGACAGAGACTCTGCCCGTCACTTTTCCTGACACATGTACTGAGTCAGTGGCAAGAGATGGCATGTGTTTGGAGTGACACATTTCCACATGTTCTCTTGGATGTCCAACAACTGTGTATGTGGTGCATGTGTGCACATATGATTAGTCGCATACAACAGGCACCAGACAGATGGGTGCATGGACAGGTAGGATATGTGTGGCATGAATGACTGTCAGGCAGACAATGGGCTTCTTCAAATCAGTGTCAGCACTTATTGCAATGTCTAGCAAATGATGGCAGGGCTTGCTCTGTGATGTGCTGTACTTACTGTGGCGTGTGTGGTCAGTACAGGTGACTAATGTTGCTCTGTTTATCCTTATTCTTTGCAGATACATCCACGGCCACAGGAGGAGACAGCTCCATGGACCAGGAGGAGCGGCAGAGCCAGACTGGGTCCACTGCAGGGGAGACCGAGGGACCCAGTGGCACGGAGGGTGAGGGGAGCCCCACTGAGGAGACCTCAGCTACGACCACCTCGGCTGGGGACCACAGCACTTCCAGTGAGGACTCCCTTGTGGAGGCGGGTGTCAGCAGACCAGAGACAAAATCAAGCAAGTCTGCCACCGCCACCACCACCATCTCCACCCTCCCATCTGCTCCCATCCCACATGTCCGTGGAGGCTCCCGTGTAGGGGAGCGTGTCTCCTTCATGCCAGGCACCGCACCCCCTGCCTCTGTCTCCCCTGCTGCCCTGAGTGTGGAGTCTGTGGACTTGCTTAAACAGATCCATGTAGGGCAGACATCAATGCTGAGTGTCCTCCATGCACACACAGGTCTGTTGACACAACTGGTGTCATTCATGGAGGGCATGTCATCTGGCATGTCTGCCCTACATCGGACCAATCAGTCCATGGCCTCCTCACTGATGGCAGCAGTGTCCCTCCTGCAACAGTCCCTCACCCCTCCTACCTCTGCCCCATCCACAATCCCCAGCACCCTGCCTGTCCCAAGCACACCCACACCAGCACAGGCACCCACCAGCACAGACACAAGCAGCACACAGACACACACGCCAAAATCCAGACGCACACGCACGCACAGTCAGGGGACTGATACCTCACTCACAGGGGATGGGGCCCAGGAACACACACATGCATCCACGAGCACTGCGCAGTCCTCAGCTACCTCTCACTCCAAAACCAACCCCTTCCCTTGCCTCACCTGCAACCCCCCCTCCCAGAAGCTCTTCCTCTGTGAGCTTGGCCTCTTCCCCACGGATCCATCTGAGCCAACGCACAGGCGGAAGAGGCGACCACCACACACAGAGGGGAGTGCCCCTCACACCCGGACACCCTCCCCCAGGCACAGGCAGACTGAGGACCCCATTCGGAAGTCCCCCGGACCAGGAAGGGCAAGACCCCACCACCACCACCACGCAGCTCCACCACACAGTCTCTCTCCTCCATCCCCCAGGTCACCACTACACAGGTTCCCCTGCCACACCCTGCCCCAGGTTCCCCCACACACCCATACCGCATCCCCAAAATGCTTAGGCCCACCCCCCTACCACTTGCTCTTCCACCCCCAAGCCAGACCGCTCAGCCTGTTTGTGCCACTGGTGTGGAGACCGGGTCCCCCCTCTGTCCTGCCCACCTCATCTGCCCCCCTTCCACTCCCTTGGAGTTATGCACTGCAGTGGAGTCCACAACAACCCCGTCTGACTTGGGCACTGCAGTGGGGACCCAGTCCACTCCATCTGACCGGCCCACTGCAGTGGTGCCAGCACCCACACCATCTGACTTGTGCCCTACAGTGGTGCCGGCCCCCACTGAGTCAGACACCTCCACTGCAGTTGCCGGTGACACTCCTGCACCCACCCCCCCTTCACTGCCTCCTTCTGGCATCCCCTGATCCTGTCCCTGCGGTGCCTGGCCTGCCCCTTGTATGCCCCTCCGAGGGGGATGTCCCCTGTCCGTACCAGTGCAGGCAAGCAATGGGTGACAAGTTGTCACATATCACCCTGTTCGGACTGTGTATATGGACTGGCCATTGGCCTTAGTTTCTTTTGGACTTCTAATTTTTCTTTAAAATTTGCTGAATAAAGCCTCTTTTTGTTTACTAGTGGTTTTTCTTTTGATGTACATAATGTAGATGAGTATCATCATGCATTTGCTGTTGTAATAGTGTTCAGATCAGGTAAATGAAGTGTTGCTGTGATGGACTCCATGTGGTCCATGGGATATGTGTCCTAATCTATTCTGGATTCATAGCATCCTTTGCTGCAGTCTGAGGGTGTAATGTTCTGCATTTGACACAGGGATGTACGTTTTGCATTTGTAAATTGACATCTGTGGCTTACACTGATGCACATCTGGTGGGCTTACCACTGTTCAATGTTTCTATTTCCCTGACTGTGTGCCCATCTCCACTGGACATGCAGTTTAGCACATCAATGTTGAAGGACTCATCTGTGTGTACAGTGCAACTTGCTTGACACGTGTTTTGGGTATATGCAGATGACTGACGTGACACTCCCGTACCCAGGCCGATGTGAGCAGAGCCTTCAGTGTGTTGTGATTGTTGACTCACTGACCGAGTGTTTTGCTGACATGTTTGAGTGGTGCACAGACAAGGTTTGGCACAGCAGACCTTCCACAGGAGTGGAGTGCCCTCATGGCAGTATGTAATCCCGTGACATTGCCTGGTCCCGTGTTGTGTGTTGTGTAAGCATGTCTGTGTGTGTTCCCTTCCCTTTTCCTACACCGGCTGTGTCCCTACGGATGTTCCTGTTTGTGATGCTTGCTGAGTTGTCCTGTGTTCATCCAGCATCTTGTACCTGGTTTCTCCGTGATGTGGGTGCATGGCAAACTAATGTTCATCAGGTTGTCATCCCTAGTTGTCTTTGTTGTCAGGGCTGGGGATGTGGGCAAACGCAGATGAGACACAGTCAGGATTCCCCTTGGCACTTGTTGGTTACACAAGTCATGTAATTTACAGTTTGTGGTAGCTTTCAGTGATTGTGGACACGTTGTGTGTGTGACTGCTGCCACTCCTCAGGGTCAGAGCTGCAATGTTGGAAGTTGTCTACGTGTGTTCTTTGTGGGTGAACTTGGCTTCTTCATTGGTGTGTGACTGTGGCCGGGATCCCATTGATTGGGGTGGATTTCACGTCATGCCCTTGTACGGCGTACTGTGCAGTGTGTCAGACATTCACGAGTCTTGTTGACTGGCCAGGTGTGATGGGTTTCTGCACCTTAGTTCCCACAACCACCCCTGGGATTGTCATGGGTGCATGTGCAATGTCACCTGTCCATGTGAGCTTTACTGCTGCACATTGGTGGAGATCAAGGTGTGTGGTGTTGAGTGTGTGCAAATGTGAGTTGTTGCACGGCTAGACCCCTACCTCCATATTGGCCTTGGCTGACAGGCCGTGCTGATTGATTTGTGCTTGTGTAGGTGTGATGGTAGTTTGTTGCTCAGGAGACATGGCTGTGGTTCACAGTGTGAACGACATCTACCTTTGTCATCACGGTGGGATTGTCATGCAGGCTAGTGTCACCACAATGTGGGGTCCCTGGGGGTAGTGCTGTGGTGGGTCTGTGTCTTGCTGTGTTAGTTGCTGTTCCTACAAGCTTGTGTGACATGTGTAATTTGGGCTCCCTCTCATCTAACAATGCCTGATTGCCCACATAGGGGAATCCGATCCATGAGTTACTTTTGTATGGCACTGTATACACATCTGTGTAATTGGAATTCAGGCCTCCTCATGTGTTGTGTGGTTGCCTGGGGACACTGGCACCCCCCCATCACCTGTTGTGTTTGATATGCAGTGTGAGGCTGCCTGTTTGTGTTTGTGCATCTGCACCACTGCATTGGCATATCTTTGGTGTGCCATTGCCTGTATGTTGTTTGGAGGATTTCCCATGCTGTCCCTGGGACTCCTAGGTCATCAGTCAGCAGAATAATCATGGTTCGTATGTCCCATTGCTGCCATGGTATGGTATTTGTTCACCTCACATCTACAGTCTCCCCAGGATATCTACATTTGTGTGTCCATTAGTGCAGATATGTGGGTCTGCATTATGATGGTCACTTCTGGCATTGTGTAATTGATAAATGGAGACGATGTCAGTCCCCATGGGTGATGTTTGTCTGCACATGGCCAAAGGTATGTTTTATTTGCACTGCACTGTTTGCCTCACCCAATCTATGTTGCTATGGGACACAACCACTACTTTGCCACTGATGTGTTTGTTGTTCTGTGACCAGGAATCATCCATGCTGTTTGGCAGTTGCAGCTTTTTCCATGACAACACTTACCTTTTGGTCACTGTGATGATGGGGGTTTGGACCCCATTGCCACAATGTTCAAAATGTGCTTCAGCTATGGACCCCACACTTACCTTTTGGTCACTGTGATGATGGGGGTTTAGACCCCATTGCCACAATGTTCAAAATGTGCTTCAGCTATGGACCCCACACTTACCTTTTGGTCACTGTGATGATGGGGGTTTAGACCCCATTGCCACAGTGGTCATGGTCTGCTTGCATTGTGAAGGCCACACACATTTTTGTGTGACACATGTGATAGGGGGTCACATTGTATGTTCAATGTCATGTTCAGTGTTGTAGGCATTTGACACAGACTACACACTCTTGTCATGATGTTGGGGGGATGTCTTTTGCTGACATTCCTTATGTTGGAGTATGCTGGTTGTGTCATGCATTACACGTCCTATGAGTGGGGATGGTAGTTGTGACAGGCATCCAGCCCCCCCTGAGTAGGGGTGGTGGTAGTGGTAGGCATCCAGCCCCCCATGAGTAGGGGTGGTGGTAGTGGTAGGCATCCAGCACCCATGAGTAGGGGTGGTGGTAGTGGTAGGCATCCAGCCCCCCCATGAGTAGGGGTGGTGGTAGTGGTAGGCATCCAGCACCCCCTGAGTAGGGGTGGTGGTGGTGGTAGGTATCCAGGACCCCATGAGTAGGGGTGGTGGTAGTGGTAGGCATCAATTCCCCTTTGTGTGGGGATGGTAGTAGTGACAGGCATCCAGCACCCCATGAGTAGGGGTGGTGGTAGTGGTAGGCATCCAGCACCCATGAGTAGGGGTGGTGGTAGTGGTAGGCATCCAGCCCCCCCTGAGTAGGGGTGGTGGTAGTGGTAGGCATCCAGCCCCCCCTGAGTAGGGGTGGTGGTAGTGGTAGGCATCAATTCCCCTATGTGTGGGGATGGTAGTAGTGACAGGCATCCAGCCCCCCCTGAGTAGGGGTGGTGGTAGTGGTAGGCATCCAGCCCCCCTGAGTAGGGGTGGTGGTAGTGGTAGGCATCCAGCCCCCCCTGAGTAGGGGTGGTGGTAGTGGTAGGTATCCAGGACCCCATGAGTAGGGGTGGTGGTAGTGGTAGGCATCAATTCCCCTATGTGTGGGGATGGTAGTAGTGACAGGCATCCAGCACCCCATGAGTAGGGGTGGTGGTAGTGGTAGGCATCCAGCCCCCCCTGAGTAGGGGTGGTGGTAGTGGTAGGCATCCAGCCCCCCCTGAGTAGGGATGGTGGTAGTGGTAGGCATCCAGCACCCATGAGTAGGGGTGGTGGTAGTGGTAGGCATCAATTCCCCTATGTGTGGGGATGGTAGTAGTGACAGGCATCCAGCACCCCATGAGTAGGGGTGGTGGTGGTGGTAGGCATCCAGCCCCCCCTGAGTAGGGGTGGTGGTAGTGGTAGGCATCCAGCCCCCCATGAGTAGGGGTGGTGGTAGTGGTAGGCATCCAGCACCCCCTGAGTAGGGGTGGTGGTAGTGGTAGGCATCCAGCCCCCCCTGAGTAGGGGTGGTGGTGGTGGTGGTAGGTATCCAGGACCCCATGAGTAGGGGTGGTGGTAGTGGTAGGCATCAATTCCCCTATGTGTGGGGATGGTAGTAGTGACAGGCATCCAGCACCCCATGAGTAGGGGTGGTGGTAGTGGTAGGCATCCAGCCCCCCTGAGTAGGGGTGGTGGTAGTGGTAGGCATCCAGCCCCCATGAGTAGGGGTGGTGGTAGTGGTAGGCATCCAGCACCCCTGAGTAGGGGTGGTGGTAGTGGTAGGCATCAATTCCCCTATGTGTGGGGATGGTAGTAGTGACAGGCATCCAGCACCCCATGAGTAGGGGTGGTGGTAGTGGTAGGCTTCCAGCCCCCCCTGAGTAGGGGTGGTGGTAGTGGTAGGCATCCAGCCCCCCATGAGTAGGGGTGGTGGTAGTGGTAGGTATCCAGGACCCCATGAGTAGGGGTGGTGGTTGTGGTAGGCATCCAGGCCCCTATGGGTGTGTTTGGCATTGGTGATAGCCATCCCGCCCCTATGGTTCTGCAGTTGCTAGTGTACGTCATTTCTGCATCCCTATGTGTGTGTGACATATGTCGGGTACGTGTCGTTTGTTTGTGTAGTGGGTGTTTGACTTACCGTCTGCGCCGTACGCGTCCGTACCGGTTCAGGTAATAGATGTAGAGTATTGGTAGGACCTGCGCGATGGGATTCATGGTTGGTTCGTCTCGTTCGGGTTTCTCGTGGCTTCGACTCGTACTCGTAGCTGGCTTGTTCGTCTCGTAGCCGTGGATCGTCTTGTGGCGCGAATCGGAGCTTATGTGCGGCTCTCCCGGATACTCTGACGTGCCGGACTTAGCGACCAGTTCGGCGCGTACGGATTGCGCATCGTACTAGTCCGGCCGGAAGGTGCTGTGTATTTACTTCCGTGCGACTCGAATCGGCGTTTCAGGATTCAGCTCGGTCGAGGAACTGGAGATGGAATGGGTACGTACGGCTCGTTCGGAATTTTAGCAGTAATGCGCATCGTACTTGCTCGCTCGGACGACTGTTCGAATCGTTCGGGAAAAACGCGTTCGGCACGTATTTTTTCCGAACGAATCGTATTCGGTGCGCTTCCGGCCGGGATCGGAATCGACCCCTTAGCCTTCTAGATAGATTCTAAGTCACATGTTATAACTGGAATTCTCCTTTGAAAGTGCATAGTAAGGAAATAACAAAATACACAAATCTGTCAATGTCAAGCAAAAGAAAGCAGAGCTGCAGACAGCAGTACTGATTATCCCACAAATATGTGTGTTTGTGTGTGTCTGTCTGTGTGCTTGTGTGTACACCAGACACGTATTCATTTTGTGGCAAAACATCAGGTTTACAATTCATAAAAATTCAGGAATTTTGCTAATACAAGTTTATAATTTTAAAATAATAAACGTAATTCCCCACAACGTAAGCTGATCACTTTCTTCAAACAAAATAATTTTGACCTGATAGACAAGCTTTTAATTTTTAGTAAATGCATGGCTGGTGCTCTACTATCAGTTTGCAGTTTTCATCCAGCATCCACATGTACTCGTGCCACACAAGGAAAGTGCCACCATCCCAAGCCAAGGATACACACTAAATACTAAGAATTACCAACAATATATGGCCCAAACAAGGGTGGGTAGAGGGCACATCACCCTCACATGCATTCAAGTTTTAATGAGGATGCTTTTTTCTCACAATAAAATTAATGTTTGTACAGCTGCAATTTTTACACCTCTATGTGCTGTACATAACGAGTGTCACCGTAACTCAGCTTACCGAACTCAGAGGGAAGGTTGACACGGTACACCGAGATAATAACATATGACTTGGAGGTCTTAAACAGATGTCAGGGTGAGCGTGAAACTGACTACGATAAACCAAGCAATTAAAGATGTATTTTGTTTACAAGAACCATGACTTGTCCAAAAACACAATTTCTATCATGAAACAGGAAAAATCTAAAGTTCTGAAAAATGTCACAGTGATTACAAACTATATTACACAAACACGTCTGCAGAAGAAAGGACCTGCAGGCCGACTGAACAGAGAAAATCTTCCCTTACTTGCAGGCCCCTTATCCCACTCGACAAAGAGCTCTGCTTCACCTTTCAACAATAAAAAGAAACTAACTCACTGTCTCGTACCTTATCCAAAACTTGGTTGCTGATGTTGAGCATTCTTTCTAATAATTATCATTCACCGTGGGCCAACCCATGCTTGTAATTCAAGCACAAGGCACACAGCAGAACACTGCGCCCTCTCCACATGCCGGTATGCCAGCTCTCCACATTTACCGAGGCTCATTCAAGAGGGGTGTGCACAACGCTTTCACTTTCCCAGCGCCAGCACGCACGTTAGACATGCGTAGTCGAACCAACTCAAGGAATCCAGAAAAGGTAAGCATGCTTTTAAAATGCTGCAGTGGACGGTTGTGATAAACACAAAGCCCGCTTCAACATTTTAATTGCGTGTTTAGATAACTTGGGGGTGGGGGGAAGGGCAGGGGAGCTGAAACCAGCCTGCATGTCTTCGGGATACCAGGGAAAAGACTGATTTTCAAGTCAGCCAGCCCAGTCCTGTTCTTCAAATAACGGAAAACTTAACCTGTTTATGGGGGCCACAATCACATTAAGAGGGGCCCGGCCCCTGTAGGCCCCCCGTGGCTACGGCCCTGTCTTGTCAACACATCATGAAAGGTATTGATTTCATCCACAGGTGATACTCTGGAGGGTGGACTGTCCATCAGTGAGGGTGAGAAATCCCTCTTGGAAGAATGAGTAGAGGAGGAAGACCAAGAAGGTGATCTCGGCCTCTTGCGATGGCTATGGGAAGTGGATCTCCGACCTGATGGAGATGGAGATTGGTTCTGTTGGTGCCCCGTGGAAGGAGTGGTAGGGGAACGATTCACTGCCTGCACCAAACGAGCCAGAGGAGATCTATGGAGAGGGCTAGAATAGTCCAGACGCTGTTGGATCTGTGTAGACCTTTTCTCCCAGTGGTCTACTGAAAGGAGCCATCTGGGTGAAAGATGAACGGAAGGAGATCTGTGCTCTTCTTCCTGTAGTGCAGGAGGAGCAGTGGTCTGTGAAGTGGACTTTTGCACTCACTGCTCTGGAGACGGAGAAGAGGAACTTCTCGACATTGAGATAACCTGAGGAGATCCTGCCCCCGACACTAAAGGCACAGAGGGGCCCTTCGATGCAGAGCGGTGCCTCACCGAGGTCGAGCGATGTGTCGACGTCGATAGCTGAGAGTGTCTCGACGTCGAGCGGCTATGCGCTACCAAGCCTTGAGAGTCCACCGACTGAGTTCTTGGCCTCGACGTTGGAGATCGTGGAGTAGTCTTCTGTTTCGACGTCGACCCATGCCCTGTAGACGGAGACTGGTGCTTTGACGTCAGGAGAGGAGTGCCCAATGGAGTACGGAGCATCAACGTCTTACAAGGACAAGGTGATGGAGAGCGTCTTCTTGACATCAAACCTCCTCTGGACACCGTCGACATAGGCCTCGACGTTGAGTGCCATCTCGTGGGCTGCAACGGAGGAGTCTGCTTCGGCGTCGAACCCCTTCTCGACGTTGTAGACGATTTAGGCCTCGACATTGACCGCCGCCTGGTTGACGGCAACGGAGGGCTACGCCTCGACGTCGAACGCCGTAACGACGGCGGGGACAGAGAGCGATGTCTCGACCTTGGGCGATGAACCGGCACCAACGGAGAACAACTCCTCAACGCCGACCGTCGCCGGGTTGACGGTGGCGGAGGATTCGACGCTGGAGTATGACGTACCTCTATGCTTCGAAGATTTCGACAACGACCGATGCTCCGATGCTCTCGATGGTGATGCCGCCATTGGAGGGGTTGTCGTAGTCGTTTTCTTCGCCGGTGGACGCATTTTCGACACCGAGCCAGATGCCGAAGAAGAACAGACCGGGACTTTACTTCTGGAAGTCGACCTGGGCCTTTTCTTGTGTCTCACAGGAGACCTGCCTCTGGAGGTAGTAGATTTCTTTTTCCCAGAGAGACCATAAAGACGAATTCTTTCTCTCTCCTTGAGAGAGCGTCTTGACAAATTTTGGCAGTGTTGGCAGGTCTCAGGAGAATGAGACTCAGGAAGGCAGAGAATACAAACAGAGTGGGAATCTGTTTTAGCCTTCTTTTTGCCACAGGAAGGGCAGGTATCAAACAGAGAAGGCATCTCTGAGTGGAAAAAAAGCCAAACTGCTAGGAATAAAGTAACTTCTTACTCCAACAGGTGTTGTATGTCAAAATAAAGGAAGTTACAGGAAAAAAGGAGATCTTTTCTGACAAAAAAAGTCAAAACATCTGTGGAGCTGAGTAACCAGGGTCCTGACTGAAGGAGCCGGCAACAACAACTGACCTAACTGTCACCCCTGAGGCATGATGGGAAGCTAGGGGTCATGGCTGCCTTAAAGGCACGGTGCCAGTTTTTGATGTTCTGCATTTGCTTTCATTTTCTATGCTGTTAAAGTTCCAATGCCTGTTTGTTTTCTTTGCAGGACTACTTTTCTGCTATTCATTAAAGGCAGTTGAAGTGTCTCTTAGGCCTCCATTTTTGTTTGTGTATATGGCAAAGACAAGGTCTCACAGCATTGCTTAGCCTTTGTGTGTTTGTTTTGCTGGGAGGCTGCATTGATTGGTTGAAAAATTATTATATGTCTATATATAGAGCTGTAGATATATGTTTTCATATATATAATTTTTATATATTTTCCGGGGTCCCCGCACATGGGCGTTAATATTCAGTGCTTATGAATATTGATGAGGATCCCCTAGAAGAGAATTATTGCAATTGTTGCTTTCCTACATTGATTTGGAGCTTGAAAATACTCATTAAATCCCCTTGTCAACGTTGTACAAAATTAGTCGTCAAGGGTTAAGCATAAACTGTTTCTGAATCCTCCCAATAAAAAATGGCCATCTGAGTCCACTAACAATCCAATTTATTGATAGCCACTGCTTAGTTCAGGCTGCCCCGCAAGACCATGGTCTAATGGCTTAAGAAGCTCTCCTCATCACCTAACGCAATGCCCTTGTGCTGAGACTGAGCATGCTGTAAGGTTGTTCCTCGCAGGCTCAAGAGGTAGGAGCTGCTCGGATCTCCTCCTGCATGAACCTGTAGGTCATTGACCAGGTAAGCATAATTTAGTCACCCCAGTCTGTCCTACCCATGAGTCAAACAAGCATTGCCAATGCTAACAGGTCTTTCTTTAAAGGAATGTTGTATGGTCATGTGAAGCATTACAAGTAAATAGCATGGGGATAGATATGTATTTGTGTGGAAGCAAAGAATCGTAAAATAATATTATTGTAGTTTAAAAGGTCAGGTAGCAGTTGCACTGTGAAGCAAGACCTAGACATCCATGTAGCTTAATGGCTGCCCTCCTCATATCTGTGCTGATGCCATTGAAAAACAACATAAATAATCTAGCTATCGAAGACATTTTAATGGCATTCTAATGTCCTGTATATGCCCTGAAAGCTCAAGTTTAGGCAGATGGATAAATAAATAAAATGATTACAGCTGCTGGAGGAAAAGCACTTTTTTGTGGAAGCACTCAACTTCATCCCAATCAAAACATGTACTCCTGGCTCCAAACATGTGGGCGGTACCAAAGCCCTTCTCCAGTGATGCTCACATAATTGTCTGGCGACAGCTGCCCAGCCAAGCCAGAATATAAAAATTAACCCTGCCAAATCTGTAATATGAGACCTCATGATACACACTCAAATCCCGCTCCTACATACATTTCACATTATTCAAATCATGCAGCACCCTCCAGTGTCGCTACTATCACGATTGTTTGTTTTGCCAAGCTTCACACTCGCCATCAGGCTCAAAAGACGAACCTACCTCAAACCACTACATTCCCAATAATAGAATAAATATGTCTGCATTCATTTAAATTACAGCCAAACAGTGAAAAATGTGTCCTCATGGGACCAAGACAGTTAAAAAATATCACTTATCCCTTTGGAAGAAGTCTTAAAAGTGACTGCTATTCCGGAGATTTATTATGTTAAATGAAAAGTTGATTCTGTTGCTATGGTATTTTATTTGCTTGTTAGAAACTCATTAAAAGAGATAAGAATCAGAGACTACGGGCTCACCATAACATTTTGCTTCCACATTGTCGCTCTGCTCTGATCAGACACCCAAATGTGACTCCACTGCCCATCAGTGTCTGCCACAGCACCACACACTGTTTACCTATTGTCCTAATGAATCCCTAAAGGGGACAGTAAGGGAGGTTTCACCTCAAGTATATCCTCCAAAATCTATACAACACAAAAAAGAGGCTTAGAGGCGAAACGCTGTCGACACCAACAAAGACAGACCTGGGTTTTGTAGAAATCAACACCGGGATTTTACCCATTGTGTTTTAAGAAATTTGTAAAAACTGCAATGTATTTGGCTGTCGTATACGAAAGTAACCAATATAACATTTATGCTCACTTATACTCTCACTTCTTTTATGGTTTTGGCTCTGGTCACTTGGGGTTCTTATAGAACATTTCTTCACTATTCACTTGACTGTTACATTTTATACTTTGTGTGATTTAACTTTGATATTGATCAAAATAATAAATTCGATTTGCTAGAATCTAATTTATTCTGAATACAGGTTGGTTTTTCTTTCTTCTGAAGATTGAATCAAAACGAAAAGAATATTTTTTTCTGTGAAAATAATAATGCCCTTTGGTGAGGTTAAGTCTAACCAGGATTTCCTGTAGTACCATATTGACCATCAGAAAATGAGTTCCAAACAGAGAACCTTTGCAATTGTGGCTGACACCGAAAATTTTCCATCACATATAGACCTACCCTTACATTTTACTCTTAGTGAGGTCAATACAGCCATTAATTTAAGTCTGGGGGGGAAAGCTGCAGGGCCCAATGGCATTCCGGTAGACCTTTTTAAATCTAATTTAGCACTATGGGGGCCACTTTTAACGCAGGTTTTTAACGCATGCTGTTCACAAGGCTTTTTGTTGACTTGGTATGACTCAATAATTGTGCCCATTTTTAAAAAAGGTGACAGGGCAAATCCAGCCTGTTACCGCCCAATCTCACTGTTGTACTCCACAGTTAAGATCGTGGGACGAGTCTTGCTAGATAGGCTACAGGCCTGGGCGCAGGAACAGAAAATATTAAGCAACTTACAATATGGTTTTCGCAAGGGTTTGGGCACAATAGAACAGGGCCTAAACTTACATATTTTATTAGACAAGTATACCAAGGCAAAAAGGGAAAGGTTATATTTGACTTTTATTGACCTAACAGCGGCATTCGACTGTGTTATTCATGAAAAGTTGTGGTCTGTTTTAGAGGGGATGGGTGTAGACGCTCTAATTGTTACATTCTTAAGGCAACTGTACTCTGGGGCAAGGGCCAGGGTTCGCTATGGGAGGGGGGGTGAATGCACCAAGCACTTTAAAGTGATGAGAGGCGTCAGACAAGGGTGTATTCTCGCCCGTTCCTTTTTACATTATATATAAATGAATTAGAAACCGTCTTGGTTCGGGAGTGTAAGGATTTACCAGCGGCAGCGACTCGTCCCATCCCGGCACTCATGTACGCGGATGATGCGGTCCTTATGGCCCGCACACCGATTGGACTTCAAAAGGTCGTAAATGTTTTCGTTAATTTTATGTCAAACTTGGGTCTTACTGTCAACTGCTCCAAAACATTTGTTATGAATTGCGGGGCAGGACCAAAAAAGAAGACTAATACTCTTTTTATATATTCAAAGGCAATAGAGCATTCTAAAACCTTCTCTTATCTAGGGATTTTATTCGACCAATCAGGCACTTGGTGCCAGGCGATTAAAGTAAAAAGGCTGTTATTTATTAAATCTTTGATGGCATTATTAAATTTTAGTAGAAAACTAGGCAGACGTTCCCCTGCGGAATTGCTACAGATCTATAGGGCAAAATGTGTGGCTATTGCTACCTACGGAGCTGGGATCTGGGGTTATGCAGGGGTAAACTCATTACAGTCCGCAGAAAACATGTTTCTTAGGTCTCTCCTGGCAGTCCCAGACAGTACCTCAACTTACATATGCCATCGAGAACTGGGCATGCCATATTTAGAGGACATAATTAAGACGCAGCCAGTCCTTTTGTGGCACAGTGTCTGGACCTCAGATGAGACAGATTTTAATCGTCACATTCTGAAAGATGCATTGGCGATCGACGGGGTCAAACACATAAGATGGTTGAAGACTAGAGCTAGGGTTTTTGGCGTAGTCAGGAAGTGTGGCGCTCAGACTAGTATGCGTGGTGTAAATGTGAACTAGAGTAGGTACGGTGCTGCCAGGTCGGGGGATTTACCCAATAACCCCCGGAGGTGTGTGAGTCACAGGACCCACACTGGGAAAATAAGCACAGTCCCGGGCACACGTAGTAAGGGTATAACGATAGTGTGACCGTATTGTTCGAATAACAGTTGTAGGGGTCGACACCTATTAGAGTTGAAAAGTTATTTAATGAAAAACAACTGAATTAACAATAAACAACCAGCCGACACGTGTTTCGTCACTCAGAGTAATCCGGTGACTCTTCAGGGCTGTGTAGCAAGAGTGAGGATAGAAAAAGCAGAACCCGTAAGACCGGTGATAATTCCAACCCGGCTCGGGGGTGTACGCAAAGAACTAATAAAAGGAGGAGACGGTGCTCCACGTAGCGACCGGGCACGGGGTGCGTGCCACGGGATTAGTCGTGAAGCCTGTGGGCGGTGAGGGCAGTGATGCCAAGGAGAAGTAATCAGCGGAATGTAGCAGGCGGGAGTACTGGGACGAAGGTAGAAGTATCAGAACAATCCAAGTAATCAGGTCCAGAAACTGCGGGAGGACAGGGTTCTAAAGCCAGGTGGCGGCGGAAGTAATGGAGCCAGGAGGAGATTAACGGCGCTCCATGAGTATGAAGCGTGCCAGGAGGCGGATAAGCCTGTAGGGTAGCTCCGACGAAACCGGAAGCAGCTTGTGCCGAGGGATAGCTGGACTGGTTAGCATACGTTAAAATGTTTTTGTTTAAACTAGGCCACCCCGAATACTATAAAGATCCAGTATCCATGTGTAACGTGTCTAGGAAAGATCTAAAAGCTAGCTGTATGCGCTATTTGGGCGAAACCAGGACTATAATAGAATTGAAGAAACGGTCCAAGTACATTATATGGCCATGGCGACTCCATCTATGCAACCATATATCGCATTAATAAATGACGATTACGAAAGGTTTTTGCTAACACGCTTTAGACTAAATACTTTACACAGATCTTTAAGTTTTCCCGTACAAAATGATTGGTCGAGAGTTCTAAGTAAATGCCCGTGTGATGATGTTGCCGAACAATCAACGATACATATATTGTTTTTCTGTAAATTTTATTCGATCCCTAGAAGAAGATGGATTATTCCTGTTCTAAAAAGATTTAGTTTAAGACAATGTCGCCCAGCATTCTTGATCCTGCAACAGCTAGATAATGGATTTACTATTGCCTCTGTTAGTGTCTTTTTAAAAAATGTTTTTAGACACTGTAAATCAATTCTGATGTAATCTTAACAAAACTGTGTTTATATAATTTTAAGGAGTTTTAATTGTCTTGATTTATGTATTGAGCTTTTATGGTCAACTTTTACAGTTACCGAATAAAGAATTTTGATGATGATGATGAGTTCCATGTGAACACTTGTCTTAAGCTATATATTCTCTTTGAAATGCACCATAACTCTTTCCAGGGCCACAACCTCCACTTTCTCTGTCATTCTCAAGGCTCTGAGCTGCCCTGCAATTCCCGCCTCTCCAGCCACATGACAGTAGGCCCCTCCACAAATAACTCAGTTCTGGAAGACAGCATTTTGCATTTCCACAGGAAAGGTAGAATAAAATTGCCCAATTAAATAATCAGCATGGACTTCATGAGCAGTCTATAAGGTTAGCCTCTCATGGTCACTAATCATCAAAAAGGTTCCAGCCAATAAAGTAAGAAAGATGGTCTCTTCTGAAATTTGAATGTAAAACATTCTGCCATTGAAATCTAGGACAATCCTTCCCTGAATAAGTGGAACTTCTCATAATTATGACCAATGTATCTTTTAGTGATTGGACATAAACACTCTCTTAGGCAGGGGCGTAGCTTAGTTAGTGAGATTAGGGCTGGGGTAAGGGGGTGGATCTCAAATTTCCCAAATAAAAAAAGCAGTTGACTGTTGAGTGGAGGGGTGAGAGAACCAAGGTTCAGGATGGACTGTTTCCATGAGGATGAGGCGCAACATCAGTAATGAGTTGCAATAGGTGGGCCTCTGTCTAGAGTGGCACAGTGGGAAAAAAACAATGGGTTGGAATGCTACCCTGACCGACTGCCACTGGTTAGACTCTTTGCAAGCATTCACCCCATTACCTTTTGGGTGTTTGATTGTCAGTAGTATGTCTGGAAACCTGAGACTGGCACAGCTTCCTAAGCTTACTACTGCCAATCTTTGTGAATTCCAAAAAGTAGTACATTTTCACTGATTCAAGGAGTACTTTTATGGATGCAGGTTTACTATTTTTTTTGATAAACTCCTCATTAAAAAAACGTTGTTTCTGCTTGAAAAAAAAGTTAAAATCTCTTAATGAAATGAGAACGACAAGAAAACACATCCCAAACTCAAGGGGAGATGATGTGGCATAACGACCAGAGCTGCCAACTTTGGAGCTGAGGAACCGAGTGCGAGTCTTGGTGTCGGCTCAACATCCTGTGATTCTGGGCAAATCACTTCATCTCCCTGTGCCTATAAAAAAATAAATGTCTCCTTCTGTAATGTCACTGGTGCTCATGTAAAGAGCTCCAATACCTTCGGGTAGAATTTGCGCTATATAAAACTGCACACAAAAAAGTGCTAAACATTTCTCATATGTGATGGTAAAGATAAAAGGAGGGTCTGTGTAATAAAATGCTTGCCAAGGATCACACACTTTAGACAAACAGAGAAGCAGTATTGATTGCAGGTGTTCTGGTTTAACATTTTGAAATTCACCCACCAGATATATATCTCTGTCTTTCGCTCTCTCCTGTTTTACAACAAAAGTCACTATTTTGTGTTTTATTTTTTGTTCATGACAAAATTCAACATAGACATAGAAGACCCAACAGAGGTGCCCCTGGCCCTGCTATCAAGTCAAGAACATATTTATTTGGGGGTGTCACAAACAAAACACCCCCTCTGCCCCCCCCGAAGCTACACCCTTTCTCGTAAGCTCAGGATTTACCACTTGATCCATCTCAGAAGGGCCAATACACTGGGGCTGCAACTGCATATGAGGAACAGAAAAGTGTCAATACTGAGTCACACTCTATTCCCAACTTGAAACTATGACCTAAGTGGGGCTAAGTCACAAATTATGCAGACATTTATTCAAATTTTGCTTGAGGCAAAATGAAACCCATCAAGCCCCACTAATACTCCAGATGTCATATGGACAGGGCATCTAGCACTAGGAAAATCCTAAGGTGGTTGTTGCAATCCTCCAAGGACTATGAACAGGATTGAGAGAGACGGCTAGGCATGGGTGGGGACCATTGACGGGTGTCATCTGGTGGTTCTTGCAAATAATTCAGGTGGTGTTTTACTAAGGGGCAGACAGTCTGAAGTAGAAGTCAGAGCACTGAGGTGGGGGCTTGGCGAATCACCCCGAAACTTTCCATGTGAAAACTGTGGGCTCTTAGCATGGGGAAGAGGCTGCTCTTTGGGGCAGCAGGAATGGTTTCTTGCACCTGGAATGACCTGCTAAACTTGACCCCTTCGATTTTAAAGTTTTCAAATCTCTCAAACCTTAAGTGAAAGTCACAGAAGTGCAGGTTGGTCACTCTGGGCACCCTTTCTAGGAACTAGTATGTTCTGGACTGCCAACCATACCCCTTGTTGTACGTGTGATGTACCTCCCAAGGAGGATCAGTAACTTTCTGTCAGGGACGGTGTGTATTAGGACAGGTACAGAAAAGTACAGATGACCTGCTGATAGAAACTCTGTGGGCAGCAACAGAGTGTGTGAAATGACGGCGAATGTTAGCTCTTAGTAGGTATGATGGCCAACCAGAGGAATGACCAGGTCTGATGACAGCACACCATGGCATCAAGACAGCATTGATAGAAAAACAACTTACCAACAATGAAGAAGCCATTCAGGCTACATGTCCAAGTCTCTCCCACCAGCACTGATTTAGTTGCCACATAATATGTTTTTTTTTCATTCTGTCCAAAATGTCCTTCTACTTAGTAGCACTCTGGTTCTGTTTTCATTTGTTCCAACTTCTTATTTGAAATAGGTGCCTACTCAGCCTTTATCTCCTGAATCTACTACCCTATCTAAAGGAAACTTTGGTGTTGTTCCATAACTGAGGCAGGAGGTGGAGCCAAACTTAAAACAGTAAAGTTACTACCAGTAACTTTTCAAATGTGGGCAGGGGTCTCCACCACTGGGGCAGAGCTCTCCCTATGGTTAACTATAGGAACATTTTAAAAAGATTATTAAATATGAAAAAAGAAATAATATTTTTATTTTACATTTCATTCTAAATTAATTTGATATATTTATTTTTAAGTAGAACCAAATTAAAAAAGCTACAAAACTTTTAATTGAATATTCATTTAATTTAAATATATTAATTTAAATAATTTATATATTTTTATATTTATTGCAAAAATATTTTATTTTGAAAAGTCCCACCTAGCGTAAACTGTACTATTTATTTATTTTGTATTAAAAATACTAAACGTTTTGTAATAGATTTATTTAACAGAATTCAAATTCATCTAAAAATGTATACTAAATATAAATATATATATGATCAAGGCTCTCCGGAGCCGAAACGCGTAATGGCGACGAGTGAGGAATAAAAATTAACCTGCACTGAATTTGGTTGGGTCTGTGTCCGTTTTTGGATCAACATCGCATCTGTGGCAGCAGAGACTTTTGAAATATATATATATATATATATATATATATATATATATATATATATATATATATATATATATAGTATATATGTATATTTATTTATTTATTTGTCAAAAATGATGTAGCAACAATAGCCCCCACATTTATTCTTTATGAAATAGTGGTATACATGGGCAGAATACGAGGAAAGAATGTGTCACACAACTAAATTTTTTCCTCCTATTCTGCCCCTGTATACCACTATTTCATAAAGTATAAATGAAGGTGCCATTGTTACTATATAATTTTTCCATTCTAATCATTTCAGGTATGGCGGTGAAGAACTGAAGAACAAGTTACTTACCTTCGGTAACGCATTATCTGGTAGAGACAATATCTAGCTGCAGATTCCGTACCTTTGAATTCCCCAGGCATCAGGTTGGATCCGTAAACTTTTGCGTGAGCAGTAACCCTTGCACTCCCTGTCGCGTGGCTCCATTCAGCTCCGCGTGACGTCATCGGCGTCGTTAGCATCGGCTATGACGTCGCAGTCACCTATATAGGTGCCACCCAGGCGTACAGACAGCAGTACTTTTCATTTTTCCACGCCAGAAGCGCAGAGCCATGAAGTGACTGACTTGATTGTATGTCAAAACTAGGGCCCTGAAATGGGAACAACCCTAGCCCTAACAAATGAGTCCGCAGATTGGGGCGGTATGGGTGGGTCTGTAAGGAATCAACAGCTAGATATTGTCTCTCGCAGATAATGCATTATTGAAGGTAAGTAACTTGTTCATCTGATAAAGACTTCTAGCTGCAGATTCCTTACCTTTGAATAGTTACCCATGCCATACCATACCATCCTGGCGGTCAGTTGTGGACAGATTTCTCATACTAAGAAGTCCTGCAGGACCGAAGGGCAAAATGCCTGTCCCTGCGGACCTGACTGTCCAGGCAGTAGTGTTTGGCAAACGTGTGCAAAGACGCCAACGTTGCTGCCTGGCAGATGTCCAGGAATGGGACGCCCCGAGCCAACGCCGTGGTTGCAGCCTTACCCCTGGTGGTGTTATATGGGGTTATGTGGCCCTTAGATACATTGTCGACATTGCTAAGTTAGCATGAGTTTTGCTTGCCCTAGGCTGCTGCTTTTGCGCACGACTCTGCTAAGAGTTTGTTTTCGCGACACTTTGCCTCTGCCCTGTACATGATAACAGATTGTTTTTCACGTTCTCAGCTTTCCCTTCAATTCTGTCTGAACATAATGTGCAAGGTCGATCAACAATGTCTCTTGTTATTCTGTTCTGGTCAGTCCCTATTACCCAGACAAAACATCTTACCAACAGCTGCAGTATGGAAGAATCGAGCTTTGATATAGCGCTGTTGCATGTTTTTGAAACACTCTCGAAGAAAGCCGTTCCATGGAGCTGAGCTCTGCTGTTCCTATGATGTAAACCTTTGCGTTTAGGCTTTCAGGTAGGGGGTCTGCTAATAACGCCTAGAGATCTTCTGTTATATAAAATAACTTCTTTCTACCAAGGGGAGGGTGATTAGGCCCAGTTATTTTGCCTTTTTCACAGTCTGTATAAAATGACGACTCCTTTTGTATTCTATGGTATTGTAACAATGCTAATGATGTTAGCTTTATGCATTTTGCTGCTGGTCATGGTTCGCATATTGTTTTATGAATCACTATAGTCAAAATAAACATTTTGAACATATTTAGTGACTCTGATTATTCTTATTGTGGACAAGTACGTGAGAGCGAAAGATTGTCTTGTTCCCGCGACTCTGAGGTGAGTCGGGAGTGCTGGTGTTCTTGGTTGTCTAAACATTCGTATCTTCTTGATATTTGTAGGAGACCGAATGAGACACTATTGCTAGTCGGTTGGGATTTTGGGTACTAAGGTGATAGGAGGTACACCCCTATTTACTGAGGTCCTGTTTTCTTGTGCATAGTTCTGTGTATGCGATACAAAAGGGGATGATGGACGGAACGTTTGAGCCAATCAAACACTCACCCCCAGTCAACTGATCTGGGTTTAATCCATCATCATTCTTTAGCTCACTCCACCACCCCAGTTCAGACATGGCCATATGCAAATCAGTCTGACCCTGTGCCTCATGGGAACAGTCCAGCCCGAACTGCCAAGCCATGTCTTCCCTGGACCGGAAACAAGCATCCTAGGACCGGTTTCTGGCATTTCAGCCGTCATCAGCCAGGCTTGCTTGAATCCAGTGGCAAAGTGAGCAAGGGACCCACGTCTGGGCATACCCCCGCCAACTTAGGGCGACCAAAGCGATACAAAAGGGGATGATGGACGGAACGTTTGAGCCAATCAAACACTCACCCCCAGTCAACTGATCTGGGTTTAATCCATCATCATTCTTTAGCTCACTCCACCACCCCAGTTCAGACATGGCCATATGCAAATCAGTCTGACCCTGTGCCTCATGGGAACAGTCCAGCCCGAACTGCCAAGCCATGTCTTCCCTGGACCGGAAACAAGCATCCTAGGACCGGTTTCTGGCATTTCAGCCGTCATCAGCCAGGCTTGCTTGAATCCAGTGGCAAAGTGAGCAAGGGACCCACGTCTGGGCATACCCCCGCCAACTTAGGGCGACCAAAGCGATACAAAAGGGGATGATGGACGGAACGTTTGAGCCAATCAAACACTCACCCCCAGTCAACCGATCTGGATTTAATCCATCATCATTTTTTAGCTCACTCCACCACCCCAGTTCAGACATGGCCATATGCAAATCAGTCTGACCCTGTGCCTCATGGGAACAGTCCAGCCCGAACTGCCAAGCCATGTCTTCTCTGGACCGGAAACAAGCATCCTAGGACCGGTTTCTGGCATTTCAGCCGTCATCAGCCAGGCTTGCTTGAATCCAGTGGCAAAGTGAGCAAGGGACCCACGTCTGGGCATACCCCCGCCAACTTAGGGCGACCAAAGCGATACAAAAGGGGATGATGGACGGAACGTTTGAGCCAATCAAACACTCACCCCCAGTCAACTGATCTGGGTTTAATCCATCATCATTCTTTAGTTCACTCCACCACCCCAGTTCAGACATGGCCATATGCAAATCAGTCTGACCCTGTGCCTCATGGGAACAGTCCAGCCCGAACTGCCAAGCCATGTCTTCCCTGGACCGGAATATCGCTTAGTTCTGTGTATGAGCAAAATCCCCGCAACATGGCGCCGCCAACGTTTGGTCTCGTTCTTATCTGCGAGACGCTTGAGTAGTGCTCGTGCTGGTCCACAATACCCTCACTTCTGTTTCCGGAGACAGCTGTGACGGAGTAACCTCCTATATTGACATTTTTATAGGTTTATTCAAGCTTGAAGTTTTAAAAGGTATTTCTTTTCATATAACCCGAGTTTGCGCTGCCACTCTTTAAGTTGTTCTACTGCCTTCTCTATAATGGCTGTAGTTGATATTCCGGCTCATATCAGAGCTGCGCTGAGGGCGCACTTGACTCGTTACGCAGTCCCTGATGCTGGGGCCATGCTTATTTTCGTGGTGGAAGCCAATCCGGCTCACCAGTTTGAATTTTTTTACTCTTGGGTCACCTTACCAGCGGTGGATGGAACTGATGATATGTTTCACACTTATACTCCCACTGCCGTTCCTCAGCAATATCAGCCTTATAGAGCTCTTGAGATTCCGCTTACAGCTTGGCAACACCGTATTTGGTTTAATGGCGCCCTTCCACACCCATTAAGGGCAGTCCGTTTAGGCCCTTTATCTATAGATGGGGCCACATGGCCCATTTTGGCTGGGTTTACCCCACACCCACGTGCTTTTACAACTGCATCTTTGGCAGAGCTCCGCGTCTTACATACATCGTTAGTACGCGTATATAGAGCGGTAATACAGTACTTAACCCGCACCGTCCAGGTGGGACCACCGGGCGCTGCTGTACAACCTGCGGGTCCTGGTGGCGTGACCATCAGTCCCCTTATGGTTAATGCTGTCATGGGCAAACGCCCACAGAATAAGGATGAATTTCCTTATTGGCTTGCTGAAAAGTTTGGACAGATAGAAGCTGTCTTTCCTAATACCACTCCTGTGGATAAGCACAGGATCTTAACTATTAGTTTACCCAAAGACTTAATTCCCGAATTGGCTGATTGTAACACCTGGGGCAGGGTGTTTGCAGCGGTATATTCTATGTGTTTCGGCACTCCCTCCATGACTGTACTCCCCTCTGTGATTAAACGCATTCAAGATGAACACGGAGCCGAAGTGGCTGTCGAGCTGGGGATGAGACTGGTGGGGGTGTTCAACGTGGTTGCTGATATGATCCTTGCGAATGTCAAGGGCGATGCCGTTAGCTTTCAAGTAGCAAACCGCTTAGAAGCGGTTGCGGAGGCTGACAGACCGCGAGAATTACCAAAGATTATTGCGAAGGCTTATAAAACCATAGGCCGCAATAGTCTGGGAAATAAGCCTACGACTCAAACACAACCGCAGTCTCTAAATCAACAGAAAGCCCAGCCTGATAAGGATGGGCGCCCTTTCTTTCCTAAAAAGAATTGGCAAAAGAATAAGAAACAGGGTTCCCAACAGCAGAAGCAGGGTTCGCGTGCTAGTTCACCGACCCCTGAAGCTTCTGACCGTACTTATGACTAAAATTAAGTCTCCTGATAGATTTCAGGTTCCTGATCAGCGTTCTCCTCGTTCTTTACAGGAAACATCAGGCTCACAAGCCGGTGAAGGTGATCGCCAGGATCGGGGTACAAGTCAACCTGCGTCACAACCTCGTGAACAGCCTCGACAGTTTGAAGTCAAGGACAAGCAGGGTGATTTCCCTCGTACCCGACCTCCTTTTCAAAAGAAAAAGGTTGCCGCATTAACAGTAAGATATGCCACAGACGGTGAGAACGCGACTCCTGGATTGGACATGGGCAGTGACTCTGCTCGACAGCGCTGCAGAAGTTACCATAGTCAGGGAGGCTCTACGTTCCCGTCTGGATGTGACAGCAACTGACACATTTGTTACTATTGAGACTGAGACTGTTGCCCCCCCGGATAGACTCTACGAAGTCCTTTTCCAAATTGAAGGTGATATACTGCGTCCCATTAAGGTGGTTTTCTGGGAGAATTTGACCGCTACCTATGACATTTTATTGGCGGAGAAAGATTGGCCTCCACCCTTTGTGTTAGCCTCTTCTAGAGGGGAAGATGTGATACTTCCGAGTTTTTCACGTTGTGTCCCTAAGGACCGCGCACAGGCTTACGCAGAGGAGTGGGCTTTGGCCTTAGTCCCAGCGGTGTATCGCAATCAGGTGGGTTGGGACGTTGATTCACCAGCTCATGAAATACCGTTGCGCTCTATGCCACAACCTCAACCTCAATATCCCATCAAACGTGAAGCGATGGCTTCGGTTTGTGACATTCTAAGACAATTGGAGTATCAGGGGGTAATTAAGTCATGTACATCACCTATGAATAATCCTCTCTTTACTGTCCCTAAACCTGATGGTTCATTTCGGATTGTATTGGATTATAGAAATTTGAACAGCCATTGCTGAACCTTTGCGGTGCAAAACACACACAGCTCAGCGCTGGTGAATAATATTGTTCGTAAAAAATACAAGACAACACTTGACATTTCCAAAGATTTCTACAGTCACAATCTCGACCGTGCGAGTAGTGACCTGACAGCATTCAGTGCCGTCGGAAATCAGAAAAAATGTACACGTTTGCCTATGCCTATGGGGTATAAGAATAGCCCCGGGGCATTTGCGGCGCGCATTGTGTTTTTGTTGCATGACATTGACCCTGAGGCCTTGTCGTACGTTGATGACATCTATTTGACTGACGACGACCTCGCCCCGCATCTTGACCGAGTCGACCACATAATATTGTCTTTTGCCGACTACGGTTATAAGTTCAATTTTACAAAGTCACACATTGCCCATCTGGCAGTGCTCTTTTTGGGCTATGAGCTCAATAACGAAGGAAAGGGTCTAGCACCTCACTTCCTAGAGAAATGTGCACATTTGCAACCACCTTCTTCTTTAAAAAAGTTACAATCCCTGCTGGGTTTTTTAAATTTCCGATTATGCCCAGCGTATCAAACCGCTTTATGCGTTGGTACAACCTAAGTTTTCATCTGCCAGCTGGCTTCCGGAACATTCTTCCGTTCTGCAGTCTTTACAGGCAGATTTGCTTGCGACTAACTTCTTAATGACTCGTGATAACACCACCAACCTGGCAATACGTATCGTTTCAGGGGCGGTGGGTTTCACGTACTTAACATTCAATGAAGGAGACACAATACCTATTGCATACAAATCACACTTGTACACTGCGGCTGAAATGCGTTTTTCCTCTGTTGAAAAAATCTTGACGGCAGTGCAGATGGCGATTCTAAAGGAACGCTCACTGGCGCAGGGCAAACGCATTCTTATGGTCACCCCCTTCCCTGCTTTGGAAGCGGTGACTAAAGCTAGTGTGCCTAACTCGAAGGCATTGCACCCACGTTGGATTCAGTGGGCTACTTCCTTGACATCTTCGGATGTGACATTTGTCTTTGATCCATCACTTCAGACTCAGGAGTATTTGCAGTATGAATTTGTTCATCCTCCTCCTTTGTCGCTTCTTCCTCTGAGTGAGTACAAATGCATCATTTAACCGGCCACGTGTTCCAAACATGCTTATTCTGCGGCTTGCGATATTGTGGCTGGCTCCATTGAAGATGGAGAGTTTAAGTCTTCCATTGTGCACACACAGGCACTAGGTGACTGTACGGCGCAATTGGCGGAGCTGCGTGCTCTTGTACTTGCTCTCAAGTTTTCTGAACCTCTTGTGAATACTCTTATTGTTTGCGATTCTTACTACTGTGTCCAGTCGTTCAATGACAACTTATTCTTTTGGTCTCAAAATGAATACCGCGATTCTAAAGGCAGCGCAATTAAGCATAAAACGCTTTGGGTTCGAGTGGCAGATCTTAAACAACGTCTGCCTCTCACACATGTTATTCACACTCTTGGCCACCAGCGTGTCGGAACACACGCTGTTGGTAATTCTTTGGCTGATGAAGCAGCCAAGTCTACAGTAGCCACGTGTTCCGTAGCAGCAGTTACAAGATCTATGACTAAGATTGATATTGAGATTCTGGCAGTGGTCGCTGCAACTAGAGAGGGAGGTAATTATCCTGCGGGTTTCCCTTCTAAGTACTCTTATCATGTAACTCCCGAACAGGTTCCTTATGCTACCATTCCTTTGGTTTGGGATCGGCTGATTCCCAACTCTGCCTGCAGACAGGCTTTGATCAAGGCCGCACACAAAGACATTGCTTCGGCCCATGCTGGTGTGTCGGCAACAGTCTCTATTCTTCAGCAACGTTACTGGTGGCGTGGTTTATATAAACAGACTCGTAACTATGTTCTTTGCTGTGATGTTTGCCAACAAATCAAGCCTTCTACGGTCCCACGTCCGCAACAAACAGCTATTTATTTCTAATAGAGCTTTTGGCTGTGTCTATCTTGATCACTGCGGTCCTCTTTCTTCTGATACTGCATACAAGTATATCTTGGTTGCGGTTGATTCGTGCACTCGATTCCTGTGGGTCTGGCCACAACGTAGTGCTGACGCTCGAAATGTCATCAAGGATTTGCGTGTCTTTATCGGGATGTTTGCCTGGGGTACCTTCCATTCTGACCAAGGTCCAGCGTTTGCCTCTAAGGCTTACAAGGATGCGATGAAGTTGTTGGGGGTAGAGTTGCAGTTTTCGTCTCCATACAGGCCTGAGGGCAATTCAGTTGTGGAGCGAATGAACCGTGACTTAAAACAATCCTTGACAGCTAGAGTCTTAGGTACTGGCAGGGACTGGCTGTCCCACTTGTATGGGGTCCAACGTGCACTAAATAATCTCCCTAGAAGATCTCTGGGTGGACGGACCCCTTACGAAATTCTCTTTGGCTTTCACATGTTTGTTCCTGACCTTGATGGTCTGGACATTGTGGCGGCTGCCTCTAAGTTTGACGTAGATAATCATTCTGCTATGTTACAGGATCTACAAAAGGCATGTGATACTCTGGCAACTGAGCATTTACCATCTTCGCCTGCTGATGCACTACTGAATCCTGTTACCGGTTGGCTTCCTAAAATCGGGGATCTGGTGAGAGAGAAGATTGAGAACAAAAAATAATTTGGTCCCTCTTACCGGGCTCCAGTTTCAGTACTTGGACTGAAGGGTACTCGTACAGTCATTCTACCACCGTTGCCAGGTCGCAAAGACAACAGGTACATCTCAGTGGACAATGTCAAGGTACACCGTGTGGCCGATTCTAAATAGTGTGACACCTGCAGTTTCGTGCAACGCAATTTCCTTAGCGCCTTTTACTTTGACTTCACCTGCTGCCTCACGGATGTCTGCTCATATGATGGACACTGTAATTGATCTTCAACCTTTGCGACAATCCTCTTCTGCGATGGATATTGTGTGCCCTATTCCAGCTATTGATTCCATGAGTGAGATGCCATCTAGCCCACGAGTACGAATGGACGATTCAACACTTTCACCTCTGCTTGCAACCCAAGGAAATGCCTGCGTTGGGGAACTGGCAAACCGTTCTTCTGGCTCGTCCTCCACAACATCCAGTTTGTCTGATGCACCCCCGTCTAAATTGCGTATTTTTTACTCCTGGTTCAAAAAGCTTTACTTTGTTCCCCCATGGACCTACATGTGGTTGCTGCTGATCCTAATTTTCCTTTTCATGTCAATTGGATTTGTGACAGTGTTCTTTTTGCTTATAATGGCTATTATCTCCCTGAATGCTCTGCAGTAAAAATGGTCGATGGAACTTTGGCTCCTCACACATCGTCCCATATCATGAAACGTGACAAGTCTCTTGTGAACATTTCAGCTTTCCCAGTTCCTGATGGCATCGTTTGGGACAAAGTAGCTTATGAAATCCATGGGCCGACTGAGGTCCTTCGAGTTCCATACGTGTTTCGCGTCTCATTAGGAGATGTGGTGACACAGGACATACATTCGGATGATTGGGATGTGCAGGCAGTTCATGCATTGTTTTCAGATTTAAAATATTATGCTGCCTTTGATGCTGAAGATTTGTATTTCAATTCTGCCAATTATGGTGATCTCTTTTGCTATCAACATTATGGGCATCATTTTTTACACAAAACCAACATGATAAGACCTGTTTTTAATTTTACCCAATGGGAACATTGTCCAACTCCCTTGGAGGGGAGTTCTAAAACTCTTAGAAATAAGTTCACCTATTTTTCAGATTATGATTTGACTAATCCTGAATCCTATTTTTTTCGGCTTCAAAAATCCCCTACATCTAAGTACCTGTTATCCCACACTAAACTGATTTACGCCAACTTGTTTAGAACACAGTTGGCCACACACGGTTATGACCATTGGAAACAGGCTATAGACTTAAAGTCAATCTGGGGCACGAAGCCATGGCAGGTACAAGGCACTGAGGCATTACATCGTGCCTGCCTGATCCCAACTCAATTGTTATTTTTAAATGAAACCATTTACCAAACATCCTGTTATGGCCTTGCAACTACCAAAAACCTGAATACCCCCTCCATTCCTTCGTTAGCTGAATATGATAATTGGCGGTTACATAATAACTACACCATTGAGGCTTTGCAGGCTCTCCTTCAAAATGCCTCCTTTAATGTTTCTGCGGTTGACTCATCAGGATGGTTGGTGTGGCAAACTAATGCAAATGCATGCCAGTTGCGTTTCTATAATGTTACACCTGGTTTTATTCCGACTAAGCCTGACCCTCGTTATCCACCTCATCATTCTGTGACTACATTCTCGGTAGGTAAATTATGCCAGCAGTGGTTACAACACTCTACCCTGGCATCTGTGAAACAGCACCTTTCCCTCCTATCCAACGATATAAATTTGGCTGATTTTCTCCATGGCCCACGTAATCCGAGGGCCAAGCGATTTATTTATGCAGCTTATAATGAAATTTGGAAACTTTCACAGATGGAAGCAGCCTTCAGTCTGCGTCTAATTGATCAGGCAAATTTAGAAAAAGTCCTTGCTGTAGTGGAGAACAGCATTAACACACTTTCTTCACGCATTTACACCTTAGACAATATTGTTTCTTCTGTAATAGTTATTGTGCAAAGTGATGTTTCTGTGTTATATCATGGTCAGAATCAGTTAAGGTCGGTCATGCAATTTGCTTGGACGTTGCAGACACTGAAAATGGGTAAAGTGCCTTGGGATTATTTGAATGCCACTGCTTTATTTTTGCCTTTTAACCTGACTGATAAACAGAGGTTTATGTCCATGAAAGATGCTGTATACACGCTGTTGCATATTGAACAATTGGAGCCTTTACCGTTTTCCGTGGCGGAAACGGACTCTGTTGTGTGGTTAATTCATGGGGTTATCGCTTTGCCCTTTTCGCTTTTTCAATTTAAATCATGCTTGCAACACTTTCCTGTTGGCTGCTTTGAACCGCTTGGTAGTGCTTTTCTGCATGAATTATGGGTCCTGCCCTTTGCTTATCGGTGTCTGAGGGAGGATAAAGAGGTTTTCCTTACAGGGGAGGAGTGTGATTCGACAGTGGGTCACTCTCTTGAGTGCAAACACGTTAAATTGCACGGCAAGTGTAACGTGTCAGAGCCGAATCTAGCTTGCTTTTTATAGGGGACCCCAGTACCATCCATCACGCCTGACTTTACATTGCTTACTAACGGCAGCTATCTCATTTTAAACAATCAAGACTGCTGTGGTTTGCGGGCGGGAGTCCCCTACTTGGTAACAGTTTCCCAGCGAGTAACTTGCTGTAGCAATGTCCTTTTCCCACCCCCGCAGGGGAGTTTAGATTCTTCGCTTTGGCCTTCCATTCCGACTTTGAAAGCAGAGTTCAACAAGTTGAGCAGGCTCAAAGCCCTTTTATTCCAACAGGAGGTGGCCCTCACTTCCGCATGAGAAACATTCAGATTGCAGGTGGCTCGGACCTCGAGTGAGATACAGTCCCTTCTTAACACTAACCTCCCACTTCATTTTGGGGAACTAATTCATCAAATATTTAATGCTTCTGAGACGACAGGCCTTGCACATTTTTTTAAATGTGTGGGAACTGGCCTCGTCTCCTCCTTTCAAACTATATTCGGGGTAATACCGGCTTTTATTCATTCTATCTTTTCCAGCGTTTTCAGAGGGTTCCCCTTAATATTGGCGCTGGCAGCTGGTGTCCTGCTTCTCCTCCTTGTGCTTCGTAATGGATGCTCACTTTGTGGCTCTGCACAAGCCGGCCCAGCTACAACTGTACTGTAATCGCCTATATGAGGCTTTTGGATGCTTGCCTTTAGCAACACTTGGCGTAAGTTATGACTTAACATTCCGCTTTGCCTATTTTACTTGCGTGCAGCCAGTGTTTCATTGCAAAAGATGTCATTTCTCCTGGGCAATGGAACTTTGCTTATCAAACACGTGGTGTCCAATCCCTGATTTCAGCCGGTTGATGGGTCCCTTAGAGGCGCATGACGGGGCTTGTTCTGTGGATGGTCAAATGCTGCGTGCAGCTTTACTTGGAATCTTGGATCAATGGGATATCTGTGCGGCTGCGCAGACTTTCCTACAACGAAGTTTCATTGAATATCACACAAGTTTCCTCTTTCTAATTTTGGATGCTCCTGCTTGTGAGGAACATGATTGTTCCTTCGACTTACTGAATTGGATGTCATCGCTTTTTTCTGCCAATGACAGGGATGATCTATTGGAGGGAATTGCATTCCTTTGCACCCAAACCTTCATGGATTGACTACTTGGGTCGTCCCTACTCTGCTGTCTGGAATACAGACTCTTTTTTACAGCTCAAAGTGCCTTTAGCTTTTTCTTCGAACTTTCCCTTTTTTCTCCGATTTGTTTTTTTTAGAAAGTCCCTCACCAATAATCTAGACACTGCTTGACTTTTGAACTCTGTTTTTGTTCTTCTGTCTATGTCCTACTGACTTACCAGGGGGAGGATGTTATATGGGGTTATGTGGCCCTTAGATACATTGTCAACATTGCTAAGTTAGCATGAGTTTTGCTTGCCCTATGCTGCTGCTTTTGCGCACGCCTCTGCTAAGAGTTTGTTTTCGCGACACTTTGCCTCTGCCCTGTACATGATAACAGATTGTTTTTCACGTTCTCAGCTTTCCCTTCAATTCTGTCTGAGCATAATGTGCAAGGTCGATCAACAATGTCTCTTGTTATTCTGTTCTGGTCAGTCCCTATTACCTAGACAAAACATGTTACCAACAGCTGCAGTATGGAAGAATCGAGCTTTGATATAGCGTTGTTGCAAGTTTTTGAAACACACTCGAAGAAAGCCGTTCCATGGAGCTGAGCTCTGCTGTTCCTATGATGTAAACCTTTGCGTTTAGGCTTTCAGGTAGGGGGTCTGCTAATAACGCCTAGAGAGCTCCTGTTATATAAAATAACTTCTTTCTACCAAGGGGAGGGTGATTAGGCCCAGTTATTTTGTCTTTTTCACAGTCTGTATAAAATGACGACTCCTTTTGTATTCTATGGTATTGTAACAATGCTACTGATGTTAGCTTTATGCTTTTTGCTGCTGGTCGTGGTTCGCATACTGTTTTATGAATCACTATAGTCAAAATAAACATTTTGAACTTATTTAGTTACTCTGATTAATCTTATTGTAGACAAGTACGTGAGAGCGAAAGATTGTCTTGTTCCCGCAACTCTAAGGTGAGTCGGGAGTGCTCATGTTCTGGGTTGTCTAAACATTCGTAGCTTCTTGATATTTGTAGGAGACCGAATGAGACACTATTGCTAGTCGGTTGGGATTTTGGGTACTAAGGTGATAGGAGGTACACCCCTATTTACTGATGTCCTGTTTTCTTGTGCATAGTTCTGTGTATGAGCAGAATCCCCGCAACAGTGGAATGGGCTTGTAAGCCCTCAGGGGGCTCCTTCTTAGCCGGGGCATAGCAGATCTTAATGCAGAGAACAACCCAGCGAGAAATGGTCAGTTTCTGCACTGCCCACCTTTCTTAGCTCCCACGTACCCCACAAAGAGTTGGTCATCCACCCGACACTCTTTTGTGCGGGCAAGGTAGAACGACAACAATATTCGGTGGAGACGCTCCTCTTCCTTAGAGGGATGCGGTGGAGCAAAAAAGGTGGGCAGCGTGATAGATTGAACCAGATGGAATGGGATCACCACCTTCGGCAAGAAAGAAGCTCGAGTGCGAAGCACCACTTTATCTGCAAAGAGTATTATATAGGGAGGCTTGGATGACAATGCCTTCAACTCACTCACCCTCCGGGCAGATGTTATTGCCACTAGAAAGGCAGTCTTGATAGTAATCTGCAAGAGGCGACAATTATGCAATGGCTCAAAAGGAGCCCACATAAGAAAAGTGAGAACCAAATTAAGGTGCCACTGCGGCATGACAAAGGGCGTTGGTGGGAACATATGCACAAGCCCTTATAAGAATCTATTTACAACAGGAGATTTAAACAGAGAGGATTGGTCTTTAACCACAAGAAAGCGGAGAGAGCAGAAAGATAACCCTTTAGAGTACCCAACGCAGAGCCCTGCTGGGCAAGGGTAAGAATAAAAAGAAGGATAGTAGATCAAGAAGCAGAAAGAGGGTCAATAGACCTTTCTGTACAATATTTTACAAACGTTTACCAAAAGCAGGCGCATACTGTCTTAGTGGAGGGCCGCCTGGTCGCCAAAATAACCTTACAAACTTCAGGAGGAAGGTCGAAAGCTATCAACTGTCGCCGCTCAATCTCCATGCGTGGAGGCGGAGAGTTGACAGATTTGGGTGGAGAACCCTCCCCTGCTGTTGTGACAGAAGATCCTCCCGAAGGGGCAGCCTGATCGGAGGATCGATGCCCATTTTCAGAAGCTCTGGATACCAGACTCTCCTTGCCCAGTCCGGAGCCACAAGAATGACTTGGGCTCGGTCGTTCTTTATCTTCTTGAGAACCCTGGGCAGAAGTGGTATGGGCGGAAAGGCATACAGTAGGCCTGAGCTCCACGCGTGATAAAAAGCATCGCCGAGCGATAGCCGGCTTGGAAACTCCAGTGTGCAATACTGCTGACATTGCACATTCTCTTCGGCGGTGAACAGATCTAACCATGGTTCTCCCCACTGCTGAAAGAGACCTTGGGCCACCTCTGACTGGAGACGCCACTCGTGATCCACTAGGCATCGATGGCTGAGTTTGGCCGCCCTGGCGGTTAGAGAACCTGCCAGGTGTTGAACTACCAGGGTTATGCCCTGCTGTTCCAGCCATGTCCAAAGACATGTCCCTTGACTAAGGGTCCACAACACCACCCTGCCCTGTTTGTTGCGGTACCACATGGTGCTGGTGTTGTCTGTGAAAACCTGCGCCAACTTTCCCTTGACAGAGGGAAGAAATGCTTTCAATGCCAACCACATCGCTCCAAGCTCCAACAAATTGATGTGGAGCCCCAACTCAGCCCGAGACCAGTGTCCCCTGATCTCCACCTCTTCTAGATGGCCACCCCATCCCAGGAATGACGCATCTGTCACTACTGTATGATCTGGTTGGGGAAGGGAGAGGGGTCTGCCTCTGATCCAATCACGGTTCGTTAACCACCACTGCAGGTCCTTTGCCGTTCCTTCTGAGATCTGGACCACGATGGAGAGATTTCCTTGATGCTGCGCCCACTGGAACTTCAGGTCCCACTGCAGAGCCCGCATATGCCATCTGGCAATTTTTACCAACAGGATGCAGGAGGCCATGAGGCCCAGCAGCCTCAGAGTCAATCTCACCGAAATCCAGGCTGGAAGCTGAAACATCGGTATCATAACCTGGATATCCTGGCCTCGCTGGTTGGGAGGGTAAGCCCGAAACTGCACTGTGTCCAGAACGGCTCCGATTAAAGGGAGCATCTGGCAAGGAGTCAGGTGTGACTTCGGCACGTTTATAGAGAACCCCAGCGAATGCAGGAGGTCCGCCGTAGTCTGGGGGTGGGAGACGACAGCCTGTGGCAAAGACGCCTTCAACAGCCAGTTGTCGAGGTAGGGGGAAGACTGAAATCCCTAACCTGCTCAGATGAGCTGCAACCACCGCCATCACCTTGGTGAACACTCGCGGGGTGCTGGTAAGGCCAAAAGGGAGCACCGTAAACTGAAAGTACTCATGGCCTACCTTGAACCGCAGGTAATGTCTGTGGCTTGGCAGGATATGGATGTGAAAATACGCATCCTCCAAGTCCAACGTAATCAGCCAGTCTCCTTGGTCTATGGAAGACAAGACCTGAGCCAACGTGAGCATCTTGAACTTCTCCTTTCTGAGGAAGAGATTGACGGTCTGAATACCTAAAATAAGCCGTAACCCTTTGTTCTTCTTCAAAACCAGAAAGTAGCGGGAATAGCAACCACTGCTTACTTCTGAAACTGGGACCCTCTCTATAGCCCCCTTGGCCAGGAGAGCTGTAACTTCCTCTTGGAGTAAAGTTAAATGATCCTCCGCCAGCCATTCTTGAAGTGGCGGAATAGGAGGAGGAAAAGTAGAGAATAGCCTTCCTGCATGATCTGCAAGACCCACTTGTCCGATGTTATGGACCTCCAGTGAAGGAAATGATGAAGGATTCTCTCTCCAACTAGAGTAGCATGGTAGCATGGTCTTGCAGAGTCAGACTAGGAGTGCTTGTAGGCTGCGGCTGCCGAGGGCTGGGTGGCAGATGACTTCTGGCTTCCATTCCGAGGTCAGAATGAGCAGCGTCCATGTCCTCACACATCTTGGGAAGTCTGTGCAGGACAATGGCTGGGATATGGTTGGCGCAGCTGGAAACCCCTTCCGTTACCATGAAAGGGGTGAAAACTAGATTGGCCATGTGGTGTCACTGAGAGGTCCAAGGATCTGCCCGTAGCACGAGAGTCCTTGAAGTGCTCCAAGGCCGAATCTGCCTTCTCTCCAAAGAGATGAGAACCGTCAAAGGGCATGTCCGTCAAATTAGCCTGGACAACGCCCGAGAAGCCAGATGTTCTTAGCCAAGCGTGGCGCAGTAAGGCCACTGTCGATGAAACCACTCTGCCCAGCGAGTCAGTCGTTTCAAGGTCACACCTAATGATGAATTTTGCTGCATGTCTCCAGTCCTTCACTGCCTGGAAAAGTACAGCACGGCCTCCTCCAGGACCTGTGGCAGCACTTTCTCAACTGTCTCCCAAAGGGAGTGGGAGAAATGACCCAATAAGTATACAGTATTCACTGACCGCAATGCCAGCCTGGCGGAAGAAAACATCTTCTTCCAAAGTGTTTTCAGCCGCTTGGATTCCCTATCCGGAGGTGGGGGGGAATGCACCATGAGAAGTTAAAGCCTGCACCACCAAGCTACCAGGGGTGGGGTGTTGGCTGAGGAACTTTGGGTAGCCTGGAGCCGGGCGATGGTGGTGTGCAATTGGCCTATGCACAGGAGCCCCTTTGCTAGGCTTGGACCACATGCCTAGAAGGACATCAGTAAGTGAGTCATTAAAGGGCAATAGGGGTTCAGAGGTGGAAGCCCCAGGCTGAAGCACTTCAAGCAGAAGATTATCCCTGACCTGCATGGAGGGCAACTCCAGTCCAAGGACTTCAACTGCCATCCTTACCACCATGGCATAAGAAGCCCCCTCCTCCATAGCCACTGCTGGTGGAGAAAGCATGCCACTATCTGGGGATGTGTCCAGTCCCCTGGCCTCCCCAAGTTCCTCATACCAATCCATCTGTTCCACAGATGCATCCTGGTGTTCTAAAGGGTCCATTGGCCCTCCTAGCCCTCCCCTGTGCCTGAAAAGTCCTGAAACTGACCAGGCGATAACATAGAACCTCTGGGTTCTACCGGTGCCAGAGTCAGCGTCGAGCGACGCCAATCCGACTCTGAGTCATCAGGGATAAGGATGGGACTGGCATTGCTGGTGGGCCCTGGCTGCACCGAAGGCACCAACTTTGGGTCCGACGCCAGGGAAGGTCATGTAGGCACAACCGGCGTTGTCCTGGATCAGGTATTGGATCCATGAGCCCCTACGGCGTCGAATCAGATGGGGCCCCTTCTGACCCCACAAGCCCGAAGGTGCACCATAGGGGTCGGTTTGCTCAAATACGCGGCACATGGCCTCGTAAAATTATTTTATTTGAAATGGGGTTGCTCCGGCTCTGCAGAACCATGCCTAGAGCATCGGTGTTCTTTACCTCGTTCATCGACGGACGCTAGTCGAGGTGAAGATGAAGTCCGTTTAGACTTCTTTTTCTTGTGCTTTTTCCCTGAGTGTCCCGAAGACCTCAAGTGGGAGGAAGAGGACTTGGAGCTCCGGGAGCAGTCCAGCGACCACCTCTTCTTCGATTGAGACCGGGATCCCCGCGGAGCCTCGCTGGCCGGTGTCGACTGTCGGTTCACAAAGAGCTTCATAGCCAGCTCCCACAAGGCCTTCATAGCCATGGCCCGACAGTCCGAGCCCGACTTTGAGTCACACTCGAGACATGTAGGAGGCTGGCTTAGTATATGGTGCACACTTATTTAAGTGATGCACCTTGCACTAATACAGGCAACCCTTATGGTATTTTAGTGGTCTTTGATAACCATAGAAAGCTCTCACAGTGGTAGCTGTGGAGAGCAGCCTTCAGTCTTATCTTGTAAAAGTACTTCTATTTATTACACAACACTCACTAACACATTGGTATCTCTCCTACCCAGAGATATCAACACAATACACCAAAATACTTCAAATGCAATCAGGTAAGTAGCACAAAATACAGAGGCCGCCAGGGGGAGACCAAACCCTATACTAAGAAAGTGGAATACGAACTGCAAGAGAGGACAGGACTTGGACCAGAAGACCCAGAGGAGTCGGGGACACAAGGAACCACCCAAGGTAAGTTTCCAGGAACCACACGTAGGCGGTGTGCAGAGTAGGAAGACAGCCATGTGCCCAATGGAAGTCAATGGAGAAGTCTCAGTTGCAGTTTTGCAGAAGAAGGACCCTTCCCAGGGGACCCCGAAGAATTTCCTTGGAGGATGGAAAGTTGGAGCGCCCCCCACTCGTGGATGCCCCAGGAAGCAGGTTACTTGAACCAGGGAAGTCAGGTGCATAGGGGTGAAGAGACGTCAGAAACCTAAGTAGATGACAATGGAGACTTAGAAGAAAATGCCTCTGGAGAAGACGGTGAAGAAGTCTGGTGGTATCCAAGGGTGGAGTCTGGAAGTGAAGAATCTGCAAGCAGAGGGGACAGAGTCTATGCCACTCAGGAGTGACCAGGAGGCACGAACACACAATACCCACGGATGTCGGGAGGTTCAAAAGAGTTGACGGTGAACTTGTCGCTACAGCTGTGAGGACCAGAAGATGCTGAGGAAGACCAGGAGCCGTGCACGAGCTGTCCCAAGTCGGTGACTAGGTGGTTGGTGTCCGGCAGGAGCACCAACAAGCCTTCGTAGCGGCAACTGGCGTGGAGAACGAAGAAGGAGCAACATTGGTTTCAGCAAGATTTAAGGGATTCACCAACAGCAGGAGAGTCAGAGCAGGCCCTGAGCAAGCAGGGGAGCCCAATCAATCAATCAATCACAGAATTTGTAAAGCGCGCTACTTACCCGCGAGGGTCTCAAGGCGCTGGGGAGAAAAAAGCAGTAGAAGACCCTCAGGAGGACACACAGCTGGAAGGCACAGGAGTCGGAAGAGGACCTCGAGCAGCTCACCAAAGATTAAGTCCCACGCTGCAGAGTATGTGGTGAGGATGCTGAGCTTGGAGTGAAGAGATGCTGGAGGCTGGAGCTTTTTGTAGCCCGAAGATCTCTGGAGTGTAGAGCCAACAAGCGTTTGCAACGGCAAGTCAACGTGGTGCACAGGGGTTCGGTCCCAGCGGTTCCGACGAGGGATACTGGCCTCAAAATTGCAGAGGGGACAGATCAGGCCTTGATGAAGTTTCAGAACCACCACCTGTGTTGCTGAGCCTCGGGAAGTCAGTAGGATGACAGGAGCAGCAGACCGGTCAGCTTCGTTGCAGTGCCTGCAGATGCAGGGGAGTGACTCCTTCACTCCAAGGGAGATTACTTCGGGTGTCCTTGATGCCCTCAGGTCTGTTGAAGAACCTGGAAGAGGCACAGACACAGACGAAGAAGACTTGAAGAACAGTGAGACCAGGAGCAGCAGGCAATTTCCTTGGTGCAGTTCCGGTTACAGTCGAAGTCCAATGAATTCCAAGCGTCCAGACGGTCGAAGAGCAACGTAGTTTCAGGCTTGAGTCTTCTCCCACGACGAATCTAAGGACCCACCCACACGCAAGCCCTTAAGTACCCAAAGGGAAGGGTTGGAACAACTCAGGGGTCCCTCCCAGAGGAGGGGCTTGTGAGAGGCTGGCTTAGTATATGGTGCTCACTTATGTAAGAAGAGAGAGAGAAACTGGGAATGAGACACAATTAGATGACCTTCACAGTCGATTGCAAAGAGACGCGATGCGGTCCGTTTCTGTGTGAACTTTAAAGGAACCAACTCTTTTTACCGCTTTGTGAAATTTGCAGCGGAGCGGCGCTGTTCAAGCTATATGTTCAGCTATTGAACCGACTGAGAGCTGAAAGGAAGCATCAAATAAAACATCACCGGCATGGCGAAAGTCATCAAACCAAAGTACAACTAGGTTTCTATTTAACCGACAGCAAGCATTCTTATACCTTTTGTAAAAGCACCGCCCGTCTGGGGCAAATCGTGCCATCTACATTTTAACCTGCCTCTTCTCGCCTGCAACGTGCAAATTTATTTCTCTATTCAATCAGATAAACCAGTCCACTCCCTGAAGAGAATTCCACAAACCACCTTGGGAATCGAAACGCGTTGGCATTACACAACGCAGGGACTTTCGCTTTTAATTAGGTTTCCCCCAGTAGAAATGTTATTTGAATTGTCTCACTACTGGGCCTAATGTCTCTTTTCCCCGTGGGTAGCAGCTTCTTGAATTTGTTACACAATGTGGATGCTAAAGGTTGTCCTAGTAGCTGCTCTGTTTGTGAACTAAGACTGGTGATATAATGTTTAGATAATTGTTGTTATGTATCACGCTTCATGTATAATTTGTTACATCACATTACTTCATCACAAAGTCTGTATGTCTGTGTTTTATTTGTTGCCTTAATATGTATAATTTGCTCTTGACTGAAACGTATCCGCACTTACCTGACCCATGATTAAATGTGGAGCAAAGTGTACAGAATGAAGTAGCAAATCAATGCTTCAAGCCCATATCAATTGAATTGATGGCCTTTAGTCTGTTAAATTGGTTTAGCAGCATTTGAATGTGACGGCTAGGACAACCCCCCCTTTTTCTTAGTTCACTACGGCCCCCTCCAGCCGCCTAGGGCCAAACCCCATGTTGCTATTACACTTATGTAAGTGTAGCACCCTGCACTAATCCAGATAACCCATATAGTGATTTTAGTGGTCTTAGACAACCTTAGAAAGCTCTCTAAGTGGTAGCTGTGGAGAGCAGCCTTCAGGCTCAGTCCAGAAGGAGTGTAAGGCAGCTTGTTTTACCAGTACTTAATCTTATGGTATAAGTTAAGTGAAAAATAATCAAACAGTGTAGTTATAAAAAATATGTATTTTATTACAAACACTCAGTAACTCAATTGTGCTATCTTCTACCCGGAGATAGAAACACAATACACACAATACTTAGGAAATAGAGCACGTAAGTTGCACAAATACACAGTGGTCTTCAGGGGGAGACAAAACCATATACTAAAATAGTGGTATGCGAACCACAACTCAAGTCGAGACTGGACCCAGAAGATCTAGAATTGTTGGGGACCCAAGGAACCCCCCCAAGGTAAGTACCCAGGAACCCCACGGAGGCCGTGTGCAGACTGTGAACACGACCGCGTGATCAACACAAGGCAATGGGTAAGTCGCTGTAGCAATTTTAAAGAAAAAGGACCCTTCCCAGCGTACCCTGAAGAAACCCCATGGAAGATGGAAGGTTGAAGAGTCACCTCACCCGTGGATACCCCCGGAACCAGGATACCTACACCAGGGAAGCCGGGTGCATAGGTGTCAAGTGACGTCGGAAACCGCCAACGATCACAATGGAGGACTTCAGGAAAGATGCAGCTGAAGAAGAAGACAAAGGAGTCCGGTGGAACCCAGAGGTGGATTCAAGTTGAGAGGTACCTGCAAGCAGAGGGGACAGTGTCTATGCCTCCCAGGAGTAACCAGGAGGCACGGAAGACGAATGTCCACCGATGTCGATAGATGTAGGATGGTTGACGGTGCCCTTGAGGTTGAAGCTGTGCGGACGAGGCAACGCTGTAGAAGACCAGGAGCCATTCACGAGCTGTCCCACGTCGGATGTTGGGAGCCAGGGGGTCTGTGTCCGGCAGAGGAACCAACGCACCTTGGCAACGGCAGCAGGCGTAGAAATTGAAGACGGTGCAGTGTCAGGACCAGCAAAGTCCAAGTGACTCACCACGACTAGGTAAGTCAGAGCAGGCCCCAAGCAAGCAGGGGAGCCCACTGGAATCACAGAAGTCCCTTGAGAGGACCCGAAGATATCTGGAGACAAGAGTCGCCCAGCCTTAGCAACGGCCAGCCGACCCGGTGCACAGGGGCTCGGTTCCAGCGGTGCCGATGAGGGATATTGGCCTCAGACTTGGTCTGAAGACAGTGCAGGCCTCGAGGGAGTTGTAGAGCTGCCACCTGTGTTACTGAGCCTGTCGGAGTCCGTAGGAGCCCAGAATCAGCAAACTGGTCAGCTACGTTGTAGTACCTGCAGATGCAGGGGAGTGAATCCTTCACTCCAAGGGAGATTCCTTTGGGTGGCTTAGATGTCCACAGGCCCTGTGAGGATCCTGTATGGAGCAAGGACACTGACGGTGCAGCAAACTTGCAGGACGATGAGACCTGGAGCAGTCGGAGTCTTCCCAGTTGCGGTCTCAGTTCCCAAAGTGAAGTTCGATGCGGTCAGTCCGACGCGGTCAGAGTGTCCAGAGAGTTGAAGATGATGCAGAGTTGAATTGGAATCGAATCCCACGACGAAACTAGATACCCACCCTCAGGTAAGCCCTTAAGTACCCTTAGGAAAGGGTTGGAATTGAGTCAGGGGTCTGTCCCAGAGGAGGGGCTGGACAGTGGGGAGGATACTCCCATGTCCTTTGTCTAGTTTCGCTCCAGAGTGGGAGCCAAGGCTCCCTGAGCTGGTTTGAACTGGAGTATGCAAGGAGGGCACCAAATGTGCCCCTCAAGCATTCTCAGTGGCACTGGCAAGCGCCCCCACCCTGTCCCAATACACTAAATCCTGTCTGGGAGGTGGTCACACCGCCCAGTGACAGGATACCTATTGTTCTGCCTTCCCCTGCTCGAGCTTGGCTCAGCAGCAGGATGGCAGAAACGTGTCTCTGGCCGGCAGCAGCCCTTGTATGCTGTCCGGTTCTGGAAGACTGGTACCGGGAGCACTGAGGGCCTCCCAGAGGAGCTTTACAGTGCATGGAATCATACCTCCTACACCATTTACGGTGTGGGAGGTATGATTCCAACATGTTTGATACCAAACATGACAGGGTTCGTGACGGCCATTTTAGAGATGGTCATCGCGTAATGACGCATGGCCACTCTATATGTCGTAATGGCTGTTGCACTTACAACCCGTCAGAATGGACTTCGAAGGTTGTAGGGGTGCCCTGCTCATGCAGGGGTGCCCTCACACTTAGTAACCAGCACCCTGCCTTCAGGATTGAACGGCCTGCCTTAAGGGTGATTTATAGGTTTTAAGTGTAGTGACCTCAGATAAAGGGAAACCTTTATCTGTCGTAAGTGGTGCTAGCACTAGCTTACACAGGCTGCAATGGCAGGCCTGTAGTCATAATTTGAGTGGTCTCTCATGGGTGGCATAATAGAAGCTGCAGCCTATGGGAGACCCCTGGAGTCCCTATGCCCGAGTACCTTAGTACCATATACTAGGGACTTATAAGGGCACACCAGTAGCTAATCTGGCGGGTACCTAAGTACTCACCAAGTCCAATTTAGGAGAGAAGCACAGAGACTGGGGGATCTTGATTAGCAGGATCTCAGTCAGACTAGTCAGAAAACATAATAACACCAGCAAAAAGTGGGGGTGACCATGAAAGCAGATCCTACTTTTCTACAGGGCTGGACTGAGGGGAGGATACTCCCATGTCCTTTGTCCAGTTTCACATCAGAGTGGGAGCCAAGGGCCCTCTGAACTGGCTCAAACTGGAGTATGCAAGGAGGGAAACAAATGTGCCCTTAAAAGCATTCAAGTGGTGCTGGCAAGAGCCCCCACCACAGCCCAATACACTAAGCCCTGTCTGGGAGGTGAACACACCTCCCTGTGACAGGAAACCTATTGTTGTACCTTCCCCTGCTCGAGCTTGGCTCAGCAGCAGGAGGACAGAATCGTGTCTGTGGTCAGCAGCAGCACAAGCTTGCTGTCAGACCCTGAAAGGCTGTTACCGGGAGTACAGGGGGTACCCCAAAGGAGCCCCCCAGTACATGGGATCATACTTCCAACACTGGAACTGGTGTTGGGGTATGATTCCAACATGTTTGATACCAAACATGACCAGGTTTGGTGCTTCCACTATGTAATTAGACATCTTGTAATGACTGATGTCCACTATATGCATTAAAATGGCTGACCACACTTACAAAGCCTGGAAAATTGACTCTGGGATTTGTAGGGGTGTCCTGCTCATGCGGGGGCACCCTCACACTTATAACCAAGCACCCTGTCCTCAGGACTGAAGAATATGCCGTAGGGGTGACTTATAGGTTTTAAGTGTAGTGACCTTAGATATAAGGAAACATACATGTCTCTAGAGGTGCAAGCACCAACTCACGCAGGCTGCAATGGCAGGCGTGTGGTCACAGTTTAGGGGGACTCCCATGGGTGGCACAATACATGCTGCAGCCCATGGGAGCCCCCTGGTGTACCTATGCCCTGGGTACCTTAGTACCATATACTAGGGACTTATAAGGGTTCATCGGTAGCTAATTGTGGATGTACAAAAGTACTTACCATGGTCAATTTAGGGAGAAAGCAGTCCTGATTAGCAGGATCCCAGTCAGACTAGGTCAAAAACACACTGACACCAAGCAAAATGTGCGGGTAACCATGAAAGCAGATCCAACTTTCCTACAAGACACCAAAGACTAACGAGGTGGGGGGTCGGTTACCGACATTGCGCGGTGACAGGTGCCACATGTTTTAAACCCTGTGTTTCTAGAAGACATCCTCGACACACGACAAAAAAGTAAAAAAGACCAGCCAAAAAGCGACAGAGGGGTAGCTCTTCCCAGATTGGCGCTTGACTGGCGCGGAAAGAAAAGAACTGACATCCACGTGCCTGGGTGGCGCCTATATAGGTGACCGCGCCATCATAACCGATGCTAAGGATGCCAACGACGTCACGCAGAGAAGAATGGAGCCACCCGATGGTGAGCGCAAGGAGTACTGCTCATGCGAATTCAAAGGTAAGGAATCTGCAGCTAGAAGTCTCTATCAGATAGAGTGGTGTGTTATGCAAAGAACATGAGGACATTTAGAGGAGAAGTAGGGGAAAATGTATGGAAAAATGAGGGACCTTTATATCGAGGTTTCTGCAAACATCCCATTCCAGTCTATTTATGGAACCAGGAATGGCATTGTATAAGTCGTTGTTACACATTTTACTACCAATAGCTTTAAGGTAGCAGTTCTGTGTTTTGGGCAAGAGTGCGCCGCTAAGGAAAATGCAACAAGCGAAGCATTTTTATAGTTCAGATTTCTTTATTGATTTTCAAAACAGTGAAAAATAGCAATATCGTGAGTGAATAGCTCATCATCTGTGGTACAGATAGGAATAAACATAGAATTCCCCAAACTCCCCCCTCTCCCCTGGGAACCACACTGCTGATAGAAAACATGAGTAGTGTGGTCTCGCACATTCTAATGTAGCAATTTAACCAGTGCCCTCGTGTTTGGAACTAATAGGAACCTCTGTTAAACAGAGAAGGAGGAGGAATTCTGAGGATAGTAAGGCAATAAGAGAACGTCAGAGCTCAGGAAATGAAGTGCCTTGTGCTGAGAGAGTGAGGGTCAGTCATTCCATCCTCTAGTATATACCAAAGACGATGCAGCCAACCCTGGTAGGTATGGAGCTGCCACCTGCCCCAGTGTGACAAAATATTCTGCAGGGATGCCCTCAAAGCCAATCTAATCTGCCGTCCGAGACGAGATTTGAGTGGGAAGGTGAGTGCGTTGGGCAACCCCAGAATGGTATAAGCAGGAAAGCAGGGGAGCTGGGTGTTAAGGGGGGAGTGAACATCGTCTAGCAATTGTGTCTAATAAGGTGTGGGTTTCGGGCATTCCCATAGTAAATGTAGAAGGGTGCCAGGGGGACTACAACCACGCTAGAACTCAGGTTTGCGAGCGGGGTTTCCTCTATGTAGGCGGACACATGTAAGGTACCAATATGTCAATAGTGCGGGTATGAATGAGGATTTCAGTTGATTTAGTCTTCTAATGACAAAAGTAGCAACTTGCATATGGCCATTATCTTATACCAATGACAACACCATTCTAAGGACCTGATTACGAGTACGGTGGTACATAGGACCACCGTACTCGCAATGGCAGTCTGACCACCGCCACACTTAAGCACTTTGCGTGGCATTCTGAGTGTGGTGGTCGGACCGCCACAGTACTGCCACCTCCGCCAGGATCCAGGATCCCGTTGTGAGCCCGTGGCGGTCTGAGATAGGAATATGCTGGCAGTGCAGCAGCGGAATCGCTGAGCATATTCTGAGTGGCCAAACCACCACTCTTTCCATGGCGGTGAGCCCACCATAAAAAAGGTGGCGGTGAGGCAACGGCCCCCTGCTGTCTCTGGGCCCAGGGGGTGCATGGGGGGGCACATGTAGTGCCCCCTAGGTGCATGCGGAGGGGCACATGTAGTGCCCCCCTGGAATTGCACCCCCAGTTCCTTCATGGTGTGGCATGTACGCCACACCGTGCAGGAAGGTGTTCTTGGCGCTCTGACAGCGGTAGTCTGCATATTAGGCTCTATGCAGACTACCGCTTGAAAGATCGCCGCTGTCAGACTGCCCCAGCACCACCTACCAGGATTAACTCCTAGTCTGGCAGGCGGCAGCACCACGACTTTGGCAGTCCTACAGCGGACAGCGCATTGCACCTTCCGCCGTAGGACCGCCAAAGTCATAATCAGGCCCTTAGTGCTATGTCAGGAGCACCAATCTCAAGAGAGAATAGTTTGATTGATTTAAGCACTAGTGACAAACAGCTTCTTTCATTCACCGTGAACATTCTTTCTTCAGCCTCAATAAACCAGGGAATAATTTGTTCATGCGACGTTGTAATATTCCCTGAAACTTAGGTGGAATTGCATTTGTAAAAATCTATGGTGGTACATTATGTTGCAAAATGCAAACTAGAATGCATTTCCTGCACAAAAACCTCACAAGCATATCTAATTATGCAAAATGCATGAGTCCACCATTTTGGGGCAAGGGAGTGGTACCACTCTTGTCTGCCTGTTGACTACCATCCCTCTCCAGCTTTATGCTTTTCTCTGAGATCTAACCTTTTTTAAATTGTATTTCCTGTCTTTGATGTCTGTTTCATGAACGTTTTTGTTAGTTTTTCTGTTCTTTAAACAAACAAACAAAAGTTTAATTTGGGTATAAAACCTTAACATATGTTTAAAAAACCTCATAATTTCCCTTAAAATCGAAAGCAAAAGTGCAATTTCGGTTAAGAATTATGACCAATTAACCACTGAATTTTGAAAGTTATGGTTAGGACCATAATTTATAACTTGAAAACCAGATACCAATAAATTACAACACTTAAAAGCACAATGTAATTAAATAACATCACCTACTCAAACTAATTCATAATACTATTCATAGTCATCTTTTTCATAGGTGCACAACCTTAATATTGTTGCAAAAATGTCATTGGACACAAATATTGTGTCAAAAATATTGTCATGTCAAGAATATCATGGGGCAGAAAATTGTCAGCAAGGATACTGTATTCTTTTAATATAGTTGTATGTATAGTTGTATGTATCTTCTTTTTTTTATTATTATTATTTTACTGTGTTTTATTACTTTTTGTGTTAGAAGATATTATTTTAAGGTTAATTATGTGCAATTTCTTTTTAGTATAGTGTATTTAATTTTTGATGTGGTGATGTATTTAAATATTTTTTTAATTATTTACTGGTGGTTGGTTCGATTTGTAGGGGAACAGGGTGGGAAGGTTAAAAAAAAAAGAATTAATAACTAATATTTTTTTGTAATGTCTGTCTTGCTAATTTAATTATTAATAATGTTAATTGTTATTTATTGAATTAATATACAATTTACAAAGCATTCTAATTGTTTTAGCTCTTATTTGGCTACTTAGATTATTGATTATGCAAATTATTTAACCATTTTAAATAATTGTTATATTCATTAATTGTATTATGTTTTAGTATTTTTATATAATATCTATTTTATAGGATTTTTTTTTTTTTTTAAATTAACGTGTACCATTATGTTTATTTTAGCATAACTTTTAATTGTTCTGTGCGTGTTGTATTTTTAGGGTCGTGTGGTGGGAAGTGCTGTAAATGAATATATTTCTTCATGTTTTTAACTGGTAAATAGTTGCTAACATATTGTATATAAAATCTTAATTGTTAGTGTTGTAGTCTTAATTATCTATATAAATAACATAATGTTAAAAATATATATTTTTCAATTAATTTATTGAAATATATTTTATGTTTATTTTGCTATCTATTTTTAGTTGTTTTTGTCACATTTAGGAGTAGGAATAGTAAAACTGAGCCTTCCAAAATCCCAACACTTTCCCCAGTGGGAAGAGTAAATTTGATCCCTCCAAAGTCCAGTATTTTCACTACTTTTGCACAGGCTGGAGTGGCAATAGTAAATATGGGCCTTTAAAAGACATTCTCTGATGTTGCTCAGGTTGGAGAATAGCAAATCGGACCCCTCCAAACTCCAACACCTTCCCTACTGTTGCATACACAGAAGAGGGAATAGTAAATCCAACCCCTACAAAAATCTACATTTTCCCTACTGTTACTTAGCTTGGAGTGGAAATAGTAAATTTGAGCATTTACAAGTTCTTTTTTATTTGATTTTTTTATGTTTTAACATACATGTTGAGTGACTTAACTTGTATTTTTATTATGGATTATTTATATTTCTTTTTTTGTAATGGTATCATTATATTACATTTTTTGTTTCAATAATTTCATACATAGTATTTTATCATTTTCCATATATAGTGTTTTTAATTATGATTAATTATTATTATTTTGTATTTTATTATTCATGTTTATTTAGTATTTGTATTTACATATTATGTTTGGTGTTTAACATTTTTTACAGTAGATACTTTTAATCCTTTCATGTTATGACAATTATTTATATTTTTCTAAATTATTTGTGTTTTTTAAATGTCTTTTTTCCAAAGTTTATATATTTTTTAAAGTTGACATTATCTTAATTTTTTTTAAATTCGACCACTTTATTTTTGTAGTTGATATTGTAGTACTTTACATAGAAAGTATTTAACATCAATATTCGTGTCCTCAATATTTTTGGCAGTATTTTGTCTTGCAAGATTTTCGCTAATGTTTCATAGAAGTCTTTTTTTATCATGTTTATTTATTGGGTTTTTCTGAGAGAAAGAAACCAAACAGAGATTATACATATTACAAGCTATTACATGTACTGTAGGAATGTGCCTTTTTTGGACGTGGTTATCCACCACATTTTGCATGGAAAATTATGTAATTTTGACTGGAAGTGCACAGGGTCCCTGCCAACTAGGTCCCCTGTGCCAGAAGCTCTTTCCTAAAACTGTACCTTGTGTTTCCCAATTGGCACAACTTTAGTACCCCTTGTAAGTCCCTAGTAAATGGTACACCTGGTACTTAGGGCATTGGCACTGAAGAGGGACCTCAAGGGTAGCAGCATAAATTGTGCCACCCTAGGGTCTCATCACCAAGGCCATATACACTGTTACTGCAGACTGCGTGCCTTGGTGCAGACAAAATCGAAGAGTCAACATGGCACACAACCCTGTGTGCCATGCCCACAGACACTGCATGGGATATAGGTAAGACACCTCTCTAGCAGACCTTATAAGTCCTAAGGCAGGGTGCACTATATCTCTTGTGAGGACATATCTGCATGTCGATTCTTGGATATTGTAAGTGAACAGGGAAGTCATAAAGAACTACATGGGATGGACACTCATCATTTTGAGTTCCCCAGCTCCATGATGGCTTCACTGTATTATGGGATGTTTGGTACAAAACATCTTATCTTAATAAACCTGCACTGATTCCAGTGTCAGATTTATTAATAATTGCACACAGAGGACGCCTTATAGGGGTCCCCTGAAACCTACCAACTGTTAGTGTGGTCACCGACTGGCCTAAGCCAGCCTGCCACCACTAGACAGGAATCTGACCTCATGGGGTGAGTGCCGGCGTGTTCAGAGGTCGAGAACAAAGCCTGTCCTGAACGGAGGTGTTCACACCTTCTGCCCGGTCAGAAAGAGCCATCTGTGGCCAGAAGATTCAAAGGCCTTGCTGCCTTTGAAACGCGACCCCAACCTATCCTGGTAGAAGCAGCAGCCCTCCTCCCTCCTGTCCTCACCCCCTTTTAGCTGGAAGACAGGCAGGAAAATGAAGAAAGAGTAGGAGGTATGTTGTAGGTATGTTGGGTAACGCTTCTGCCTTAGTTGAATAGATAGCATTTGTAAGCCGGTTTGGTCGTCTCCGACTCACCGTTTTTCCACCTCTCTTTTCAGAAAACTTTATTGATCCTACGAACTCGCTGTTGGAGCCCGGGTCTTCAAGTTCAGCATTTTCACGGACCCCTTCCCCCGTTGAAAGTCGTTGTCTAGGTGGGGGTCCTTCTTTCTTTGCTCCTGGCAAGTATTTAGGAGTGTCCGCTTGGTTTTACTGTGTAACACCTCTTGGTACACATATTGGCTTATTCTTAGTTATTTCCTTTCCAACAGACTTTCGCTTAGAAAACATAGACAGATATGCAGTGGAGGCTCTACCATGCTTACCACAGAGGAGATCTCCTGATCCCTCAAGCCCACTGGTGGCTACCCATACAATTATTTGTATTGGTCCCACCTGGTGGTGTAAGTTAGAACATCCTTCATTTTCTTCGGGTACTGGATACTCAGTCCTCTTTTATCTAATTTCTTGCGCTGGTGTAGATACTATCCATTGATGCACTATTTTTCAGAACAATGCACGGTTCAGTGTCCCTCTCTTTCCGTAGTAGATAAAGGGGTCTTTAGTACTTTTTTTCCAGGGTACATTTTACAACCTAGGGGCCGATTCCGATTCGGGCCGGAAATCTCCCCGACCGCGCCGGACCCGGAGAGATTTCCGACCGAATCGGACCCGTGCAGCCCGACCGAACGAGTACGATGCGTCCTAATGCTATCGTACTCGAGTCGGTCGGACTCCCATTGAAGTCAATGGGAGCCGGTCGCACAACGCGTACGCGGGCTCCCATTGCCTCAATGGGTGCGAGGCGAACAAGGGCGCCCCCTACAGCGGGTACGCGGCAAAGCGACTCGCGCCGTACACGCACAGGTAGGGGGGACCCATGGGTCCCCCCCTGTGTGCGACTCGCACGGCTACACGTACAGGGGGGTCCGACACGGACCCCCGAAGTACGGCTCCGACTGCTCTTTCGAGCCGGACGGCGCGTGTCGGTCGGACTGCTCGCGGCGCGCATTGTACTTACCCGGCCGGGGAACGTCTCCATTGCGTGGTGCGAGTCGTGTCCGAGCGAGTCGGTCGGTGCGGTGCGACCCGGGAACGAGTCGGTCGGAGCGGTTGGGACGCCCGAACGAGTCGGTCGGCGATTTCGCATCGTACTCGCTCGTCCGGACGCGCGTACGGATCGGTCAGGAAATAGGGCTCCGAATCGGATCCGGTTAAGCCGAATCCAATTCGGAGCCCTACCGGCCGAGATCGGAATCGGCCCCTTAGTGTGTTTCTGCTTACACATAAGGTGGTTCTGTGCATGTCTCTTCACTGAGTTTTTGAACTTACTTGGCATTTCTCAGTACGATATGTACATGAATGATGTAATGGTATAAGCAACATTTTAGAGATAAATCTCACATTATATATTACTTTGTAGGATGTTTGTTCCTTTTGCCCATGTCCTGATGAGGCCCAAATTAGTGGGCCGAAACGCGTCGACCCTATACAGCAGAGGAGTCCGACAGAACATTAGTGTCACATTAAGAAATTGGATACACACTTTTCTGGACTGTGTTGAGGGATGATCTACCCCCTCCAGTGTGTATTGGACTACCTCTTTTTCGGATTGCTTAAAAAAACCTTTGCTTATATTTAGCAAAAGATTAGGGAGGAAGGAATTGTGATTGTACAGACCTATATGTTTTGTGTACATGGTTGTGATCCCTTCTGTGTTGTTAAAAATGTTAAAAATGATAAAGAATTGTTCTGAATTTGATTTGGAGTTGGTATGTGATTACAGAAATAAGCATGAATAGTACTGAGGGACTGAGTACCTGTAAGTAGGAACTAATTTGTGTGTTTCCCTACTGGAATTTGTGTGTTATTTATTCCTCCGTATCATCTTATTTTTTGTTAGATGTTATTGCCCAGATGTGGCAGGAGGATTAGGGCAAACCCCGTTTTTTGTTAAAGATGCCCACAGACACTGCATGGAATATAGGTATCCTGTCCTCACCCCCTTTTGGCTGGAAGACAGGCAGGAAAATGAAGAAAGAGTAGGAGGTGTGCCCCCTCTGCCAACTCCACCCCTCAGGTGCTGAAGGTGAAGCGAAGCACATTTTTCAGTGCCCACCATCTTGAAGATGGTGAGACTTCTCCAATCAAGGCAAGGACTATGCCCCCCTCTCACAGGAGGTGGGCATAATAGAGGGAGTAGACACCCCAGGTAAGGGGCCTATTGGCCACTACCTGTCACACCTTTGTAAATGCCCCTAAATTTAGCTTTTAGGTGGCATCCCCAGACCCTGAACAGTAGCATCCATGGACATAAGAAGAAGACGAACGAAGAAACACTGTTGGACCGAGAACTGCAGACTTCATGGTGGACTTTGGGCGCAAACTCCTGCCTGCTGCCACAGAACTCGACAATCGCCATCCTCCAGCTTGTCTCATTGCTGAGTGGCCTCCACAAAACCCGGAGAGTCTTCAGCACTTTGTAATTGCCAGAGAAACTCGCTTGAGATAGAGGTACTATCTCTCTGCAGCCAAAACAGCGAAGTCCGGTCTAGTGTCGTCCAGCTCCCCAACCCGAACAACGTCTCTGAGTTCCAGACGAAGGTACATGTGTTATGGAGGGTCAGCTCGGCTTCTGCACCACGTCTTGAGGCCCCAGGACCCACCAGAGCTGAAAGGCACCAATACCCGGGGTACAGGACCACTTGCTGCAAAAACCTACAAAACCGAGTCCAGGAGGACTCCATCTCAACAGCGAGCCAGCACCTGATGAGGGACATCAGGACTCCTGAGACCCACCTCAGCAGTGACCCAGCAGCTCCAGTATCGTCACTCCAAGGTGCCAGCTCCTGACCGTGAGTTGCTTCTTTGTGTGCCGTTGCCCAGCTGCACATTTTCACTGCCTCCAGCCCAGCCAGCCGGGGCATCTTCAAACCAGCTGTGCTCCCGTAGCCCCAGAGCCCTTGCAACCACTACTGTCCCTTGAGATCCCTCAGACTTGCCTTCGAGTCCCCCTTTGCTTTGTTTTTGCAGGTGGCCCCCTGCCTTCATAGCATGCCAGCTAAAAAGTCCCCTTCGTCCTTGCTCCCGGTAAAATCCGGGAAGCTCCAGAGAACTGGGCCTTGGAACTTTGGACCTTGGCTCCTGAACCTTCCGATTCTAAAAGGTGATCCACTAAAGTAACTGCATTGCATTGATTTATTTTCCAATTACCCTTTTACTTCCATAGGAAATGCATTGCGCGTAATTGCCCTGAACTGTGATTATTGCATTTATTGTGATTTTCTCGTATTACGAAAAGTATTTACCTTGAACCTGAAGTTCTTGGTCTAAATATTCATATAAAAAGAAGTACTATTTTTCTAATTTGGTCTCGACTTCATTCATTGAGTGTGTGTATTATTTATTGCCTCTGTGAGTACAAGAAATGCTTAACACTACCCTCTGATAAGCCTAACTGCTCGCCCTCACTACCACAAAATAGAATGTCAGTATTATCTAATTTTGCCTCTGTAAACCAATACGGGTCTTGCCGACCTCTCTGCACAGTGAGGGCCCAGACGCCTCCGGGCATTAGTCCATGCTTTCTAAATATAAAATCAAAATCAATCAAATCAAATCACAGCGTACCCCATTCTGGTGCAGTATATAGAGAGGTGGGCTTCCTACTCTGGTGGATCAGTGGTGGGGTCTACGACTTTGCGTTTGCTGCACCAGTCTGAAAATAAAGTGACCACACGAGTGAAGTCACAATTGCCTTTAGTTAAATTGTATTTTGCAATTTGACTATTTTTTGAAATTTTAAAGTAATTGTTAGGGCCCTGGTTATGTCCCTGTTAGTAAAACTATTTAAAAAAATCAAATCTTACTGTAGTTAGGAAACCAGTGTTATTAGGTGTTTTTAGCTCTCCAAAAAGGTTCCCAACTTAGGGTCTCATTGCGATGTCGGTCGGAAAGCATTCCGACCGACTCCTTGTCGGAATGGTTTCCGAATGACTCGAGTTCGGGGAGTCCAACCAAACCGATTACGATGTTTCCGAACACCGTTCGGTCGGACTCCTATTGACTTCAATGGGAGCCTGTGTTCTGACCGACAACACAGGCTCCCATTGAAAAAAGGGATGGTTCCGGAAAACTTTGCCCCCTGTGGCAGGCACCCCATGGTACCTGCCACACTGTGCATGTGTCATGGGCGCTGTCTCGAGCGCGCTTATCCAGTCAGCCGCTATGCGTCGGGATTCTAACTCTGTCCTCGGCGACAGACTACGGACGCACAGCGGTGAACTACAGTTCCCAGAGAGCTCAGCGACCTGACGCATGACGCAGCGCGGAACCGCCCATATAGGAAGTGGCGGCACCCGCGAGAGCGTCGGAAATTCTTCGTCCCTCTGTATCGGCGTTTCAAGGAATCGTAGCGGTATCGGTAAGGGTGCTATGCACCAAATGCCCTTAGTTTTCTGCCTGTATCCTTAATCCAGAATTAGGTTGTGCCTTACTCTGTTGGGGAGCCTCTCCTGGCTCATGCAGAGTGAAGGCTCTCTGTTGTTGAACTACTCCAACCTGACTGCCTTGCCGGCAGGTTACCGGCGTTCTGCAACTTGGCAGTGACTTCCTTACAGTCACGCAGGGACTCAAGGCTCTTGCTCAGAAACCTACACGCTTGGCTCATTTGCTCTTCCTTTTGCTCCTTACTCAAACGAAGCAGGAGGGATTACTGCATTACTGAATAATATTCTTATTATGTTTATCTGAACTTGGATATTTTGGTGACATAACCTTCCTAAGGCTGAATCAAGAACCTATTTGATAATCACACAAATATATCTATAAATCTATAGTATCAGTATGTTCTGCTGAAGTAGACTTTATTTTCTGCTTGTTTTTTCTGGCTCTATTTAACAGGGTTACACTGAGTGGTATGGGACTACTCTCTATCCCTGTGAAGTATAGTGGAGTCTAGAAAGGGTAGGTTCAGAATACATACTTCTTTGTGTATTGTCAAAAGGTGGTACACACCTTCCGTTGCTTTTTGTGTACTTGTGGCATGTGTATAAAGATTGGTTTTGTTCTATGTTTCCCTCACTACAGCCTTAAGCGGAGCAACTGGTACTACTACCGCACAACACGTACTTGATAGAAGGTTCTCATATCAAACGTGTCCTTTTTATTTGTTACAGGTATTTGGAATGTGCATTGGTTTCGTCTGCTCTGTATTGTTTTGTTAGGAAGAGAGCACGAGACGGTATTTACTATTGTTGTTATCATTTCAGGTCTCCTCCCTGCCGTTCCCTTCCTTTCCTTCCCTCACTTGATCCTCCCTTTGACCTTGGCCATTAAGGCTATCAAGGCTGGGGTATATCAAGGGGTGGACCCTTCTGAGCATCAAACCGATCCTGAGGACAGTCAAATCTGACAGAATTTCCGACCCAAGAATAATTGTCCTCCCGGTCGGGTTGTGCTGGAATGGCCACTCTTGATGATATACTGGCCGTTCTCGCAACAGTGCAGGCTGAGTTGGTTGCATCCCGTCAGGAAACAGCGGACCTAACAGCCAGGGGTAGAAGGGATGCAAAGAAACCCTTTTAACGTGGGGGTGCAGGCGACAGTACCTACTAACGCCATAGTAGTAGAAATACCTGTCTCAATACCGCTAGCCACACCAGAGCGGTTTTACGGAGAATCAAGTAAGGTCCAAGTATTCCTAACTCAAGTTATGCTCCATTTTTCGTGTAAGCAGAAATCATTCCCCACCAATCAGGCGAGAGTAGCCTTTCTTATTTCGTTTTTGGCTGGTGATGCAGCACAATGGGCGGTACCCTTAGTAAGCAGAGATGATCCCCTTCTCCATGATTGGGAGGCATTCAGAGTAGAGTTTCTGAAGGTATTCGATAGACGAGCTGAATCCTTTACCGCCGACAGGGAATTACTGGAACTGAGACAAGGCAATAAAGACCTGTTAGTATGCCTGAATGCATTTAGGAGACTAGTTGCAGAAACTAAGTGGCCAGAGGCCAAACAAGCCTCACTCTTCCACCAGGGGTTAAGAGAAGAGCTTAAAGATGTGATTGCCCAAATAGACCCACAACCCACTACATGTGAGGATCTGATAAATCTGGTGCTACAACTTGATCACAGATTAAGTGAGCGAAAAGGGGATCACAAAAGGAAGGAAAGAGGCATACCTCCAGTCGAAAGACAAAGAACCACAGAGACAAACAGTGCTTCCGGGGTAGAACCCATGGATATAAGTACCATAAGAGCCGCATTAACTCCAGCGGAAAAAGAAGTCCGGCGTAAACAAGTCCTTTGTTTATACTGCGGCAAAAAAGGCCATTTTGTCCAAGAATGCCCGGTGAAACCCAAGACCAATCGCTTCCGAAAAGCCACCGCTGCGGTGGATTTGGTGTCGGAAAACTAGACGACTCAAAGAAAGAAGAAGGGGTTTCTTGGAGTCGGATACACCTCCCTTCCTTACGGAATAACGAACCAGGGGCGCAGGGGCATTTATTTATCAATCTTCAACTGTTTCTTCAAACAGAGTGGACACCGGCTTCTGCAATGATTGATTCCGGTGCCACAGGCATATTCATGGATATAGACGAAGCCAAACGCAGGGGTATACGCTTAGTACCTAAAGACACGCCGGAAGAAGTATATGCAGTAGATGGGAGGAGACTAGAGACTGGACCCATAGGGTATAATTCCGAAGACTTGGAGGTTCAATACGGAGACACTCACAGAGAGCGCATAACTTTCAACATCATACGTGCTCCCCAGTATGGGATTATACTGGGTTTACCATGGTTGCGCAAACACAACCCGGACATCATCTGGATAGCCAAGACGGTACAAATGAACTCACCTTATTGTTCAGAACATTGTCAAGCGGTATCAGAAGGACCCGCTACCGCCTTGGCCTTGGGGATGAGCATAGCCACCGCAGCTGAAAAAGACATTCAGCTACCGTCAACGTACCGGGACTATGCTGAGGTCTTCAACGACGTTCAAGCAGAAGTATTACCTCCCCATAGACAGTATGACTGTCAAATCGATCTCGTTCCAGGGGCAGTTGTACCAAGCGGGCGACTATATGCATTGACGGAGCCTGAAAATCTCCACCTTAGAACATATTTAGACAAATACCTGGAATTGGGGTTCATTCGTCCATCAAGGTCACCTGCGGCTTCCCCGCTTTTCTTTATACCAAAGGCTAATGGCGAGCTCCGCGCCTGCATAGACTTCAGAGCGTTGAACGCAATAACAGTGAAGAACCGCTACCCCTTACCCCTAATTCCGGTATTACTTGAACAAATAAAAAAGGCAAAGATATATACAAAGTTGGACCTCAAGGGAGCCTACCATTTGGTTCGAATGAGAAAGGGCGACGAGTGGAAGACGGCGTTCAAAACCAGGTACGGGTTGTATGAATACTTAGTCATGCCTTTTGGATTGTGTAACGCCCCTGCGGCGTTCCAATATTTTTTGAACGTCGTCTTGCGAGAAATCCTAGACCATTATGTTGTGGTCTACATAGATGATATCCTCATCTATTCTGAGAATGAGCACATTCATATACAACATTTTAAGTCCGTGCTACGGATCCTACAGAAACACCACCTGTTCTGCAAATTAAGCAAATGTGAGTTTCACGTCACAACGGTGGAATTCCTCGGAGTAATGCTCACGCCATCGGGACAAGAAATGGCTGAAAGAAAGATCACTGCCGTAAAAGATTGGCCTCCTCCCCAGAATGTGCGAGATGTGCAGTGTTTCATCGGTTTCGCGAATTTCTACCGGCGATTCATACACCAGTTCTCAAATCTGGTTGCACCCATAACCAAGTTGTTGAGAAAAGCACAGAAGTTCGAGTGGAACCAAGAAGCTCAGGAGGCTTTTCTCGCCCTGAAAACAGCCTTTGTAACTGCTCCCATCTTAACTCATCCAGATCCAGACAAACCATACATTGTGGAGGCAGATGCCTCAGATGCGGCTTTGGGAGCCGTCTTATCACAGCGGCACTCGTCTACTGGACAAATCCATCCGGTGACTTATATGTCGAAAACACTAAACGAGGCTGAGAGGAACTACAACATCGCCGAAAAGGAGCTCTTGGCCATCAAGAATGCCTTTATGGAGTGGAGACACTTTTTAATGGGAGCCAAGCATGTGGTCACGGTGTATACTGACCACAGAAACCTGCAATTCATGACAGCCGCTAGGCATCTTACCCCTCGTCAGCTCAGATGGATGTTATTCTTTTCCGAATATCAGTTCATAATCACATACAGACCTGGATCAGAGAACAGAAAAGCAGACGCACTCACCAGACAGACGACAACCAAGGAACCGGAAAACTTAACGGAACAATCCATCATAGACCCCACTAAGGTACTTTGTGCAATACAACCCGATACCTTTCTAAAGGAACTCCTCAAGGGTCTTAGCACCTTTTCGTGGAGAACATGGCTAAGGAGCCACACCGAATGGCCAGTAAGGAATGGGTACCCGATGAATCGAAATCGCCTTCTATTACCTACAGTGAAATTGAGGAAACAAGTGTTCCACTGGTGTCACGAACTACCTAGTGCAGGACATAATGGGGTGGAAAAAACAGTGGATCGCATAAACAGACAATTTTGGTGGCCCTCTCTCCGAAAGGATATCAAGGATTGGGTTAAATCCTGCGAAATCTGTGCAAAGATGAAATCCGATCACCTACGACCACAAGGATTATTACAGCCTCTCCCTACTCCCAGCGGACCTTGGGAGAGCATCTCATTGGATTTCATTGTCGGATTACCACCAGATAAAGGAAACACCACTATTCTAGTAGTCATAGACTATTTAACAAAGATGGGTCACTTTGTGGCTTGTCCACAGGTACCTTCAGCAGGCCAACTTGCAACGATACTGATGAAACAAGTCGTCCGGTTACATGGGTTGCCAAAGACCATTGTATCTGATAGGGGTTCCCAGTTCACGGCTCAGTTCTGGAAGAAGTGGTGTTCCTCACTACACATAACCACGGCCTTGTCCACAAGTTTCCACCCACAAACCGATGGACAAACCGAGCGCCTAAATCAGACGCTCAAACAATATTTGCGTTGTTACGTAGACAATAGCACAGAGGAATGGGTGGATTATCTTTGGCTCGCTGAAATCGCATATAACAGTGCCACCCACAGTTCCACGCACACCTCTCCATTCTATTGTTACTATGGATACCACCCAAGGTTTCTTCCCTTCATCCATCCTACGGAAAATACCAAGCTCCCAGAGGTATCCAAGAGAGTGGCTTACATCCAAAAAACACTGGTAAACACACAGGAATACTTGAAGGCAGCAAAAGCCAAGTACAAAGGCACATCTGATAAACACAGAAGACCTGGACCCTTGTACAAAAAAGGAGACCAGGTGTGGTTGTCTACCAAGAATATACGCTTTAAGAAACACAGTGTGTTTAACCCCAGATATATCGGACCTTACAGGATCAATAGATGCATTAATCCAGTGACAATGAAACTGAATTTACCTTCACATCTGCGAATCCACCCAGTGTTTCATGTATCCTTATTGAAACCATCCAATACACATGTGAGGAAGCTGCCACCTCCACTGTTGGTCAATGATGATAGAGTATGAAGTAAAGGGTATACTCGATTCGAGATGGCGTGGTCGCAAACTTTGGTACCTGGTAGCCTGGAAAGGTTACGGCCCAGAGGAGAATTCCTGGGAATCAGCAACCGGGGTACACGCACCCAGACTTGTGTCTTCCTTTCACAGGAAATACCCACAGAAACCAGCCCCACTAGCGCGCTCTCGCTAAAGAGGGGATGTACTGTCATGGGCGCTGTCTCGAGCGCGCTTATCCAGTCAGCCGCTATGCGTCGGGATTCTAACTCTGTCCTCGGCGACAGACTACGGACGCACAGCGGTGAACTACAGTTCCCAGAGAGCTCAGCGACCTGACGCATGACGCAGCGCGGAACCGCCCATATAGGAAGTGGCGGCACCCGCAAGAGCGTCGGAAATTCTTCGTCCCTCTGTATCGGCGTTTCAAGGAATCGTAGCGGTATCGGTAAGGGTGCTATGCACCAAATGCCCCTAGTTTTCTGCCTGTATCCTTAATCCAGAATTAGGTTGTGCCTTACTCTGTTGGGGAGCCTCTCCTGGCTCATGCAGAGTGAAGGCTCTCTGTTGTTGAACTACTCCAACCTGACTGCCTTGCCGGCAGGTTACCGGCGTTCTGCAACTTGGCAGTGACTTCCTTACAGTCACGCAGGGACTCAAGGCTCTTGCTCAGAAACCTACACGCTTGGCTCATTTGCTCTTCCTTTTGCTCCTTACTCAAACGAAGCAGGAGGGATTACTGCATTACTGAATAATATTCTATTTATGTTTATCTGAACTTGGATATGTTGGTGACATAAACTTCCTATGGCTGAATCAAGAACCTATTTGATAATCACACAAATATATCTATAAATCTATAGTATCAGTATGTTCTGCTGAAGTAGACTTTATTTTCTGCTTGTTTTTTCTGGCTCTATTTAACAGGGTTACACTGAGTGGTATGGGACTACGCTCTATCCCTGTGAAGTATAGTGGAGTCTAGAAAGGGTAGGTTCAGAATACATACTTCTTTGTGTATTGTCAAAAGGTGGTACACACCTTCCGTTGCTTTTTGTGTACTTGTGGCATGTGTATAAAGATTGGTTTTGTTCTATGTTTCCCTCACTACAGCCTTAAGCGGAGCAACTGGTACTACTACCACACAACACGTACTTGATAGAAGGTTCTCATATCAAACGTGTCCTTTTTATTTGTTACAGGTATTTGGAATGTGCATTGGTTTCGTCTGCTCTGTATTGTTTTGTTAGGAAGAGAGCACGAGACGGTATTTACTATTGTTGTTATCATTTCAGGTCTCCCTCCCTGCCGTTCCCTTCCTTTCCTTCCCTCACTTGATCCTCCCTTTGACCTTGGCCATTAAGGCTATCAAGGCTGGGGTATATCAAGGGGTGGACCCTTCTGAGCATCAAACCGATCCTGAGGACAGTCAAATCTGACAGCATGGTTGTACAGAGGGGTCCCATGGGTACCCCCATGGGCCCCAACTGGAGGCCTCCGGGTGAAGGGGGACCTGCTACGGGCCCCCAAAGTCAGTTTACGACAGCTGTTTCGTGTTAGACAGACAGATTCGGAAAAGGCTGTCAGAATCCGACATTGCAATACATCGGTCGGAAACGAAGTCCATAGACCTGTATGATTCGGCTCTGACCGACTCGGAGTCTCCGAAAGCCGGTAGGAACAGAGTCGGAAAGACCGAACGGTTACTATCTATCGTAATTGGTCAGTCGGAAATGTTTCTGAATCAGTCGGAAACATGGGTTCCGACACGATTTAGAAAATTCCGAATGCTCGAAGCCTTTCCGACTAACATCTTAATTAGGCCCTTAGTAGACATAATGAGTACTAGAAACAGTACTTCAGAAGAGCTGGTACATGTGGAGTAACTCGACCTCACACCTTACCTGTCTCTGCCACTGAGACGGCTTAGAGGCTTGAGTAAAACTTATAGCCTCAAGACTGGGTCAAACTCTACCAAATCCCAGCTCCAGAAGCTTTTGGCAGTGTATGACAAAGAGCTTCCAGAGTATGACACTGATCTTGCAGAAGATCAGAATACAGAAAATGGGAGTGACGATTCAACCCCCCAAGACAGAGGAGCACTTCCAGATAAAGAACTTGCTTTGGAAAGACTAGCCAGGAGGGCATTTATAGAAACTCAACTCCTAGCTAAAAGGAAAGAGAGAAAATAGTTAGGCCTAGGACCCATCTCTGGTGGCAGCACAATAATAAATGGGGAGAAAGGTGATTCTTTGACCCTAAAATCCCAAAGGGATTGTCCAAAAATTCTTTGAGGGTGATGATATCTCCAAGAGGTTCATTGCTTTTGAGAGGGCCTGCCTTAGCAGACAGGTCAACAGGAAGCTGTGGATTGTTATCCTGTGGGAAATGTTCTCTGGAAAGTGCAGGGATAGACTCCTGACACTCAGTGAGAAAGATGCTGAATCCTATGATTTCATGAAGGGTACCATGATAGAGGCCTTTGAATTCACCACTGAAGAGTATAGAATACGGTTCAGGGAGGCTCAAAAATCCCAGAGCCAGACCTGGGTAGATTCTGTAGACTACTCAGTGAAATCACTAGGAGGTTCGTTAGCTGGTAACAATGTGCATGACTTTGAAGGGCTTTATATTTTGATAATGAAAGAGTATTGTTTAAGTAATTGTTCCCAAGAGAAGTTACATAAATTCCTGGTAGAACAAGGTTCACTTTCTCCTTAAGAGTTGGGGAAGAAGGCAGACCACTGGGTCATGACCAAGACTACCACTGGTGGGGGACACCAAACGAAAGAGGCCAAAAAGCTCCCCCCCAGGGAAAGAGGGTAACTCTAAAAACAAAGAGCCTTCTTCAGGCCCCCAAAAACCTGTTCAGGAGCGTGGGCCCAGAGACTCTTCACAGCCAAAGGGTGGGTACCAGGGAAAGAACCGGGATCCCAAGAAGGCTTGGTTCCATGACTGTAGAACCACAGGGCACCGAACCGCAAACTCTACCTGTAAAAACAAGAAAAATGCCTCAGCACTGGCCATGTCAGGGAGAGCTCACTGAGGCGACTCTAGTGGGTAATGTGGATGTAGCCACCTTAGCTGTCTGGCCCACTAATATGCAAATATACAAAGAGCATCCTGTTATTAATGGGGTTAGAGTGGAGGCATTGAGAACCACTGGTGCTAGTCTCACTATGGTGGCAGAGCAACTAGTGTCCTCTGAACAGCATCTGCCTGGAAGGACCTATCCAGTCACCAATGCTGACAATGTGACAAAAATCCATCCCATGTGTAGGAAAGTAGATCTGGTTTCATGGTTACCCCCACTTTCTGCTGGTTTTGGTATGTCTTTTTGACTAGTCTGACTGGGATCCTGCAAACCAGGACCCCAGTCACTATGCTTCCTCCCTAAATTGACCATGGTAAGTACTTCTGTACATCCGCAATTGCCTACTGGTGTAAGCTTGTAAGTCCCTAGTATATGGTACTAAGGTACCCAGGGCACCAGGGGTCTCCCATGGGCTGCAGCATGTATTGTGCCACCCATGAGAGACCACTTAAAGTGTGACTACAGGCCTGCAATTGCAGCCTGTGTGAGTTGGTGCTTACACCCCCTCAGAACAGATATAAGTTTTCTTATATCTGAGGTCACTACACTTAAAACCTATAGGTCACCCCTTTGGCAGGCCTTTCAGTCCTGAAGGCAGGGTGCTTGGTTATAAGTGTTAGGGTGCCCCTGTATGAGCAGGACACCCCTACAATCCCCAGAGTCGATTCTCCAGGCTTTGTAAGTGTGGCCAGCCGTTTTTGATACATTTAGTGGCCACCCATCATTACGTAATGGCTAACTGTGTAGTGGCTGTACAGAATCTGGGCATGTTTGGTATCAAACATGTTGAAATCATAGCCCAACACCGTTACCGGTGTTGGAGGTATGACTCCATGCATTTGGGGGCTTTTCCGGGAAGCCCCCAGTACTCCCGGTAACAGCCTTTCAGGGTCTGCTAGCAAGTTAATGCTGCTGCCGACCACAGACACGATTCTGCCCTCCTGCTGCTGAGCTGAGCTCGAGCAGGGGAAGGTGGTGGAACAATAGGTTTCCTGCCACAGGGAGGTGTGACCCCCTACCAGACAGGACTTAGTGTATTGGGCTGGGGGTGCGTGCCAGTGCCACCAAACTGCTTTGAAGGGCACATTTGGTGCACTCCTTGCATACTCCAGTTTGAACGAGTTCAGGGAGCCCTTGGCTCCCGCTCTGGTGCGAAATTGGACAAAGGACATGGGACTATCCTCCCCTCTGTCCAGCCCCTCCTCTGGGAGGGAACTCTGAGTCATCCTAACCCCCTTCCTAGGGTATTTAAGGGCTTACCTGTGGGTGGGTCCTTAGATTCATCGTGGGACAAGACTCAAGCCTGCAACCACGTCACTCTTCAACCGTTCGGACACTTGTACTTCACCTGGAACCGAGACTGCATCAAGGAAGTCTCCTGCTGCTCCTGGTCTTGCTGTTCTGCATGTCTTCTTTGTCATCTGTGTCTGTGCTTCTTCTAGGATCTTCAACAGACACCCAAAGTAATCTTCCTTGGAGTGAAGGAATCACTCCCCTGCATCTGCAGGCACTGCAACAAAGCTGACTGGTCTGCTGCTCCTGACGTCCCACGGACTTCAAAAGGCTCAGCAACACAGGTGGTGGTTCTGCAACTCCCTCGAGGCCTGTCCTCTCTGCAATTTTGAGGATAGTATCCCTCGTTGGAACCACTGGGACTGAACCCCTGTGCACTGCATCGACTTGCCATTGCCAAGGCATGTTGGCTCTGCACTCCAGAGATCTTCGGGGTATAAGAAGCTCCTACCTCACCGCATCTCTGCACCGTGGGCCTTCCTTCTTGGTGAGCTGCTCGAGGTGCTCTTGCGACTCCTGTGCCTTCGGCCTGTGGGTCCTCTTGAGGGTCTTCCTCAGGGATGTGTGCCATATCGACTCTTCGGTTTTGTCTCCACCAAGACACGCAGCCATGTGCTTGGTGAGGGGTCCCTTAGGGTGGCACAATTTGTGCTGCAGCCCTCAGGGACCCTCTTTAACCACAAGTCCCTTGGTACCAGGGGTACCTTTTACTGGGGGCCTACTTGCAAGCTAAAGGGGTGCCAATCGTGGAAACAATAGGGACAGTTTAGGGAAAGAGATCTGGCACAGGGGACCTGGTTGGCAGGGACCCTGTGCACTTCCAGTCAAAACTACATTATTTTCCAGGCAAAAGGTGGGGGCTAACCATGACCAAAAGAGGCACACTTTCCTACACCGTACCTTTGAATTTCCCCGGCGTCACACTAGATCCAGAAAAATTTTCTTTGAGCAATACCCCTGTGCGCCAGTAGGTGGCATCGGCCAGCTCCATGTGACGTCGTTGACGCCGTCTGCACCGGAAGTGACATCTGCGTCACCTATATAGGCGCAGCCTCGGCGCGCTGACGCCAGTTACTTTTCGCGACTTTCCACACCAGAAACGCTGATCCATGAAGAGTACTGACATTGGTGTGTTTTTAAGAAACTAGGGCTCTGAAAGGGAACAGCCTTGACCTTAGAAACTTGTCTGCAGGGTGAGGTGGATGGGTGGGTCAGGAAGGAATCTGTTGCTAGATCATGTCTCTACCAGATAAGCCATTCCCGAAGATAAGTAACTTGTCCATCAGATAGACACATCTAGCCACAGATTCCTTACCTTTGAATAGATACCTAAGCAATGCCATTCCCGGAGGAGGGACCGTGGGCAAATTTACACTTGAAAATCCTGCAGGACTGAATGACCAAAATGGCTGTCCCTGCGGACTTGACTATCCAGGCAGTAATTTTTGGTGAACGTGTGCAAGGATGCCCACGTTGCTGCCTGACAGATGTCCAGGACTGGGACTCCAAGTTGCAAAGCAGTGGTAACAGCCTTAGCTCTGGTGGAATGATCCCTTAAGCCTTCAGGAGGCTGCTTCTTGGCCAGAGCTTAGCATATTTTGATGCAGAGGATGACCCACCAGGATATGGTCCTCTTCTGCACCACACAACCCTTCTTCGATCCAACGTACCCCATTAAGAGTTGATCGTCCACCCGGAATTCTTTTGTGCGGTCAAGGTAGAACGACAACGCTTTTTTTGGGTCTATGCAGTGGAATCGCTTCTCTTCTTTAGGATTGTAACATTTTATTTATTTTCATAGAGGGAAAGGATAGGGTACAACAGCTGTCGCCTACATCCATCGGCCGGCAAGGAATAAACTTTTAGGGTTGTAACGGTTTGTATTGGTTTATTTTACACCACCCTGCACCTACATCCATTGGCCGGCAAGGTAGCTAAGAGGCCAGAGGGAGATGAGGGGGGAGAGAGGGTGGAGGGGGATAGGGAAACATAATCCAAATCAACAGCAAACAGTGAATTAAAAAAACAATACGTGCTCTTGTCGCAGGTGTTGTAGTCGTCACTCCTTCTTTCCCCTGGATCTACTGAGGGGGTAGAGGGTGCAATCTGCAGTATGCGCAAATATATCGGGCACGTGAGTTGTTGAAATTCCCCCAAAAGGTGCGTAATGCATGTTCCCCATCTTTTTTCGAACTGGGGTAAAGTGTGGCTAATGGTGGCTGTCAATTTCTCCATCCCCAATAAGTCCCAGAGCTTATGAAGCCAGTCCGTATGGGTTGGGACGACATCGGTGCCCCATTTTGATAACAGGACTTGCTTCGCTGCGCACAGCGCTAATGTAATGGCCTTACCTCTTTCGGGGTGTAGTGGATAAGTTTGGACATTGGGTAACCCCAACAATACATAGCTAGGAAAGCGGGGTATTTCTGTATTGAACATCTTGTCAATGTCCGCCAGGACTTCCTTCCATTATCTATGAAGTTTGGGGCAGTGCCACAGTAGGTGAGTGAGTGTGCCCGAGTGAGCGCAGTGTCTCCAACAAGTGTCCACCCTTCCCCTCTGCCATTGAGCCAGTCGGGCTGGGGTATAATACCAGTAGTGTGCTAATTTTAGTAGTGTTTCTTTGCCCGCAGCGCTAGTGACAGATATGCGTGTGCGGTGCAATATATCTAACCATTCCTTATCTGTAAAACTGCGTTCGCACTCCCGCTCACATCTCTTCCTAGCTGGAGTCTGTAGAGGTGAAGTCTGAGTATTTAAAAATGAATATATGTCTGATAAAATGTGGGAATCATCTTTCCTGGATAAAAGCCAGCGTTCAAACAATGTTAGCCGTCTACTGGCATGTGGTTTGATTGCGGGAAGAGACACCCAGTGTCGGACTGCTAACTAGTGCCAGTACTCCGAGTCCGGGAGCCCAAAGTCCTGTAGCAGTGCACCAAAGTCCAACAAGCCTTGCACATCAAATAGGTCTCCAACCTTCTTGCACTGCGCCTCCTGCCAGCATGCCAACGCTTTCTCTTGCATAGCCTGAGGGAAATCTGGATTTCCTATGATTGGTGTGAGTGGGGAGATCCGCGTGGATAGCTGATGAGTGGAGTACACCTTATCCCAAACCCCAACAGTTGCTCTGACCACTGGCGAGATGTATACGCCTGGCGGGCGATGTTTACGTTGGAACCACAGGATCTTCCAAATATGGATTCCCGCGACCGCTTGATCCAGGAAGCACCAGTGTTTTTCGGTCATTGGGCGCTGCCATTCGACTATATAGCGTAACTGGGCAGCCTGGTAATATTTTGCCAGATTTGGTATACCCAGTCCACCCTTGGCAAGTGGCAGATATGCTCGCTCTTTTGCCATCCGGGCCCGTTTACCCGCCCATATGAAGGCTTCAAGGGCAACCTGTAACTTCTTCAGAATCGGTGCAGGGGGTGGCAACGGCATCACCTGCATAAGATAGAGAATTTTCGGCAGCAGGGTCATTTTTACCGCCGCGATGCTGCCCACCCAGGAGAGGGGACCACCATGCCACGATTGAATAAGAGATCTCACTGCATGCAACAGGTCCATGTAGTTATGTGTGATCGAGCTTTCTATTGTGGGAAATATTTGAATACCCAGATACTGGATACCGCGCTGTGCCCATTGAAAAGGGAACTCTGACTCCAAGCGTATTTGTTCCTCATGAGGAATAATGATATTCAGGGCTTGTGTCTTGGCTGTGTTTACTTTGAAACCGGAGACCTCCCCGAACCGTGCAAATTCCTCTAAGAGAGGAGGCAGTGAGTGACGCGGGTTTGTGATGGTCAGCAAGACGTCATCACCGTACAGAGATATTTTATGTGATTGGCCTCCCATCCAGACTCCCTCTATCTGTGGATGGTGTCGGATGCGTTCCGCTAGCGGCTCCATATAGAGCGCAAATAATAGTGGTGCGAGCGGACAGCCCTGGCGGGTCCCTCTCGAGACCAAAAAGATCGGAGACTGAGTATTGTTCACCCTGACCAGCGCTTTTGGATCCGGATAGCCAGCCCCGACCCAGCGCCCGGAACCTAGGTCCAAAGCCCACTGTCTCCACTACCTCATGCAAGAAAGGCCAATGCACGCGGTCAAAGGCCTTTTCAGCGTCTATTGATAAGAACAACGTCGGGACTTTTGAGCGCCTTGTCTTGTCCAATAGGTGAAAAAGCAGTTTAGTATTATCACTACAGGTGCGGCCCGGTATGAAGCCAGATAGATCTGGCTCTATTAACCCTGGCATATGTCCACCCAGTCTGCCCGCTAGAATTCCTGTGAAAATCTTGGCATCTACGTTGAGGAGAGATATAGGGCGATACGATGAGCAATGCTGGGGATCTTTCCCTGGCTTTGGTAGCACCGTGATTATTGCCATGCGCATTGATTCCGTGAGCTCCCCAGAGTCGCTAAATGAGTTATATAATCGAGCAAGAAGTGGGGACAAAAGCGAAGCATACTGCTTGTAAAAGGCTGCTATGAACCCATCCTGCCCTGGCGCTTTTCCCAATTGCAGTTGTCCTATTGCGTCCAGTACCTCCCTTTCAGTTATGTCTTTCTCCAAGTGCCCAGCGTGGGGGGCCAGCAGCTTTGTTATTGGAGCCTGCGCGATGTATGGTGAGCAGAGGTCTGGGGGTGTCTCTTCCGCCCTGTATAATTGTGCATAAAAACGGCCGAACTCTGCAGCTATAACCTCATCTCTCGCAAGGTGGTGTCCGCTGCTATCTATAATACCCTGTACACGCCTAGAGTGCATCTGTGCCCTCAACCTGTGTACCAGCACCTTTCCCGCCTTGTTTCCCCCCGCATAATACTTTTGTCGCATTCGCAGCAAAGCATACGCCGCCGTGTCCATATCTAGCGCTCTAAGCTGTTTCCGCGCTATATTTAATTGCCGTCTATTTTTATGTGAGCCTACACATCGATGAGCGTCCTCCAGCTCTTTCACACTAGCTTCTAGCTCAGCGCGTTTCGAAGCTCGTTCTTTATTAAGTTTGGCCGCTATTGCTATATATGTGCCTCTAACGACTGCCTTGAGAGCCTCCGAACTCGTCGCTATCGCGGTATCTGGTGTGTCATTGACAGATAGGTAGTCTACTATGGCCTTCTCCACTTCCTTTACTGTAGCGTCATAAGATAACAGTTTAGGATTGAGACGCCATGTTTTGTTGTTCCGATGTATTGTCGGAAGGTGTAAGTCCAAATGGACCGGGGCATAGTCAGATATGGCTGCCACCTCAATCGTGGCCTGGACTACTCTCGAGCATAATGGAGTAGAGACCAAGAAGTAGTCGATTCTAGCATGAGATTGGTGGGCCGCTGAAAAGAAGGAGTAAGACCGTGAGATCGGGTTTAGTATCTGCCAAATATCGGCTAGTCCAGCCTCCGCAAGCCAGCTCACCCCTTGTGGAGAAAACATCCCTGTGTGCCCTGAACGTGGAGGAGACCTATCTACGGTGGCGTCCATAACCAGATTAAAATCACCCCCTATTATGAAGTCTGGGGAAGCAAGCACCGCACCTAGCGCCTGACGGATAAAAGGTTCCTGCCGTTCATTGGGGGCATAAATGGAAGCTATAGTGAGTGTATGTTAGGCAAGAGACACCCTCAGGGACAACAACCGCCCTGGAATTTCGGATTGTACCCCATCGACTTTCCCTTGGAAGTGTGTTGCCACCAGGATCGCAACCCCCGCCTTTTTCCTTTCGCCAGAGGACCAGTACTGACGGTCAAACCATCTCGACCGCATCCTGTGGCAATCTTGTTTCAAAAGATGAGCCTCCTGTAGGAGACATTCGTCACACCTGGCCGCCCTAAGCTGGTTAAGGATTGCTATTCCTTTGGCTGGTGAATTGAGACCCCTTACATTAAGGCTAATTATACGCACCATGGTTCAGAGAGGGTAGAACTGCTATGGGAGTCCCCGGCAACTCCTTCATTGCCCCAACCCCCCACCCGTGTATGGAGTGTGTCAGACCGATTAAATTTAGAGCACAAAAACATTGAGTAAACATGAGAACAAGAACATGGAATAAAACAAAGGCACCAGTTGGTGCACAACTTGCAGTTCTGCAATGAGGGTCCATGTCGTTGGTCGTCCGCGGCAGATGTGAAAAGGAGTTGGAGTTCACAGCCCCCGCCGCAACTGGTCAAATGTGGTGAGAGTACACGAATGCCCCAGGAGGAGCCATCCGCCCCCTTCTACTGAAGTTGAAGTCTGTTCGGTTTGCCATTAATCGTCGTCCCGTTCCGGAGATTGGTGCTGTTCGGAAAGCTGCTGCAACAAGGCTGAGCGCTCCTTAATGCTTTCGGTTTTCGTGGGCCTGGTATTTTGTGACAGTGGAAGGCTTCTTATGCGTCGTCGTCTTCGTGACTCTGGAGCTGATAATTGCGTGCTTGATCGTTAGGGGGAAGAGTCCCGATCGAGTTCTATGCCCAGGATGTCTGCTGCCTCTGAGGGTGTGCGTGTCGCTCACGTCTCTCCCTGCCACACGAAGATCAGCCGGAACGGATGACCCCACCTGTATCGCACTCCTTTGTCCCTCAGAAATGCCGTCACAGGTTTCATTGCCCGTCGCCTCTGGAGTGTAATAACTGACAAGTCCTGGTACAAGCAAACTTTGGTGCCCTCGAAGAGGACATGTGATTGATCCCGCACAGCTGCCATAATTAGCTCTTTTTGCTTATAGTTGTGAAGACATGTCAGGATGTCTTGCGGGGCACCGTGTGAGGCGGAGGGGAGACCCGCCCTATGTGTTCGGTACAGGAGGAGTTCCTTCCCATCCAAGGCCGGGACTATGTGACGGAATAGGCGCAAAACATAGTCCTCCAGGCGACCCGCATCTGCTTGCAATGGCACCCCTTTAATTCGGATGTTTGATCTGCGGGACCTGTTTTCCAAGTCCTCCAGGTGTAGGTTGAGGTCAGCATTGTGGTCCCTAAGTTCCAGGATCTCTCTGCAGCACTCCTCTATCTCTTCTTCTCTAGAGTCCCCAGCACGCTCTACAGAGTCCACCCTCTGCTCTAATTCCCCCATATCATGACGCAGATCTTTAATTTCGGTGGCCACTTCTGCTCGGAGGGCTGCTATATCGTCCCGCAGCATGCAGAAGAGTGCTTCCATGAAGCCCAGTGTGATCGGGGCCTCCTTGTTCACCTCCTGTCGCGCTGGGGGGCTTGCCTCACCCACATCCAGGGAGGTCGAGACGTTCCCAGTTTTTTGGCGGCGCCCTTAACCAGGAGGTCCTTAATATTAGCAACGTCCTTCTTTGACCTAGAGGTGGCCATGGTGGCGCCGAGGGCTTTACCATGGAGACCCTGCGCTCTGAGAGATCCCAGCTCAGCGGATGCCAACCGAAGTGTCAATGCCTGGCAGCCTCCCAATGGAGAAGTTCCGGTCGCTCAGTGTCGGACCTCCCACGCTGGATACAAATACCGCTTTTTCAGGCACCCGGGGGCCCACGCGTGGCTCCAACCTTCCAGGGCTCGGCAAAGCCTGTATGCCAGTACTCCGGTGTATTACCAGTGTCCCTGTAGGCCCGAGCGCGCTGAACGTTTGCCCTCTGCCGCCTCACTCGATGTGGCCTATCACACTGTGGCTGTGCGGGCCCCCCACCAGGGCGCTTCTCTTCCCTAACGCTGTGGGCAAATGGCACTAGATTGCAAGTTTGGAGGGCAAGGGCCGCCAAGGTTGTTGCGCTAATTTGCGCTGGCCGCCTACAGCCCTGCGGCGCCCCCTATGCTTCTGCGTGTCAGTCCCTTACTCTTCAGGTGCCTACCGTGCAGTCGTTGCAGATTAGCTCCACTGGACCCTAGTGGGCAGCCCTGCGCCACCCCTGGTCGGCGCGGCCTTAAAATTCAAACGGCCGCCATCTTGGCTCTTCACTGGCTGGCCACGCGTCCTCCCCGGCACCGTCGGGCGGCACTGGCATGGCCCGCCAACGTCCCCGGGCGCCCCCAGGCATCTCTGCTCACCTTCTGCCTCGTTGTGCGCTGTTTTGCCGGGTTACAGTGCCGATGGACAGGAATCGCCTCGCTGCCCGCTTTCGCGAAGTCTCTCAGCACAGTATTTAGCCTGCATCGGTCGCCGCCAACCCTGTGGCGCCCTTTACTCTCGCCAGGACGTTTGCCTAGCCTCAGGTCTGCTTAGGTGGACTTGCCCAGGGATATGAGGCATACTATCTTGGTCCCGGTCACCTCCGCGAGCCCCGCCCGGGCCGCGTGAACCGCCGTTCACCAGCAGGGTCACTCCTGTTCGTCACGGCTCGGGAGCTTATACGGCCGCCATTTTGTTGGCTCCCCACTGGCTGCTCGTCCGCCGTAACAACTCAATGTGGCCCCAGCAGCAGCCGCCGATGCCACCAATTGCGCTGAAACTGTTCCGCTCACTTTCCGCCTGCTGTTAGTTTGGGGCAGACACTCCCCCGGGGACCGCTAAAACACAATCCAGCGTGGCGGAGCTCCATTACCTTGCTACCGCACGGGCGCCATCTTGGACACGCCCCCCTCTGCTCTTCTTTAGAAGGATGCAGAGGAATGTAGAAAGTGAGCAAGGTGACAGATTTCCCCACATGAAATGGATTTACCACTTTCGGAAGGAAAGAGGCCCTAGTGTGAAGCACCAATTTGTCAGGTAATTTCGTCAGAAAGGGGGTTTGGACGATAAAGCCTGCAGCTCGCTCACCCTCCTGGCAGATGTAATTGCCACTAAGAAGGTTGTTTTGATGGTGAGCAGCCGGAGGGGGCAATTATGCAGGGACTCAAAAGGAGCGCACATTAGGAAAGTGAGAACCAAATTTAAGGACCCACTGTCGTGTAGTTCCTGCAAATCTATATAGGATCTATGCGTTGAGATAACATAAACTAAGGGATTGGTGTCCAGACTGATTCCAGACACCCCCAAATAATATGTTAGTCTGTAGACAAGCTAGCTCACAGTGCCACTATAAGCTCCACAACCTTACCAAGGAGCGAATAGTTTCTGGCAACTATCGAACATGACAACCCTGACCCCTCAGGGATCGTGGAAACAGTACAGTACTTTTCGCTCTGTCACTCGTGCTCACTTCTTCTCAGAGAGATATACAGAATAAACAATGGGGACGTTTTCAATAAGCATTTATTGAACCAGCGTCATTCTAGTCTAAAATACGTGTGCTGCCACAATGATTAGACAGAAACAGATATATACGTTATAAGCACCAACAGAGTAAATAAAAGGTAGAATTCTACCATGGTGCTAAAACAGTGAATATATGCAGGCATATAGATACATGGCAGTAATCATGAGTACTCCTAGAATGCAAACCCTAACTAAATGTACCTAAGTGTGCCTAGCATGTATGTAGGTGTACAGCCAAGAATCCCCCTAGGAAAGAGCCAACCCCATTACTGATGGGAGAGAATGAAGGACCCTGTCTTGGTGTCGACCTGGACACCCCGCGAGGGATGTCAGACCACTGCGTGCTGGAATGTCTGCGTGCGGGGACCTCAGCGTCTCGTGTCAGCATGGAAGCTTCTCCTCTGGTTTGCCCAGTAAAGATGTGGTGCTTATATACCCAAAAGGTGCACTCAGGGGGTCTACTTAGAATGGTACTGTGGGCCTGTCATTCAAGATGACGACACCGGTGATGTTTCTACAGAGTTATTATACAGAAGATGGTAATCCTGCTGTGATACTAAGAAACCTCATGCATAACAAATGAGGCTAGTATTCGAAGAAAACCACATGACATTTATTCGGCACATAACTAGGTAAAAGGTCAGCGCCAGAACCGTTATGTAGAGCAAGGTAGGACAAATGTAGGTAAAGGGTTGTGTATCTACCTAGGCCTATATTGGGGTACATTGGGGCTCATAACACCACTGAGGCATACTGAAGACGCCAGGAGGGAACATATGTACAAGGCCTTTCAGGAATCTATGTACAATTGCTGATTTAAATAAGGAGGGTTGGTTTGGCAGCCTCAGGAAGGCAGACAAAGATGAAAGATACCCTTTCAAGGTGCCCAGAGCAGAGTCCTGCTGGGCAAGGAACAAAATAAAAAGCAAAATATCAGAAAGGGAAGCAGAAAGAGGGTCAATAGACTTTTCTGTACAATATATTACAAATTTGTTCCACTGGCAGGTGTTTACCGTCTTAGTGGGGGAACTCCTGTCTGCCACATTCCAGACTTCGGGAGGAAGGTTGAAAGCTATCAACTGCTGCTACTCAATGTCCACGCAAGAAGGCGCAGAGTTGACAGGTGTGGGTGGAGGATCCTCCCCGGCTGCTTCGACAAAAGAACCTCCCAGATGGGCCGCCTGATCAGAGGATCGATGCTCATTTGCAGAAGCTCGGGATACCAGACTCTCCGTGCTCAGTCCGGAGCCACAAGGTATGACTTGGGCCTGGTCGTTCCTGATCTTGAGAACTCTGGACAGGAGTGGTATGGGCACAAAAGCATACAGGAGGTCTGTGCTCCACTCGAGACGAAACACGTCTCTGAATGAGATCCACCTTGGAAACTTTAGTGCACAAAACTGCTAACTTTCTCTGCGGAGGCAAACAGATCTAACCAAGGCTATCCTCACCGCTGAAAGAGACCTTGTGCCACCTCCGGATGGAGATGCTATTTGCGATCCACTAGGCGTCAGCGGCTGAGTTTATCAGCCCTGGCATTCAGGGAACCTGCCAGGCGTTCAACCACCAGGGATATGCCCTGCTGTTTCAGCCATGTCCGGAGATGCAGGGCCTCTTTACAAAGAGTCCACAACCACACTCCGCCCTGTTTGTTGCAGTACCACATGGCAGTGGGGTTGTCTGTGAACACTTGAACTAGCCTTCCTTTGATGGAGGGTAGAAAGGCTTCCAATGCCAATTGGATCACTCGGCGCTCCAGCATGTTGATGTGGAGTCTGGATTCCGTTGGAGATCAGAGGCATCTGATCTCCACTTCTTGCAGATGGCTGCCCCATCCCAGAAGTGACGCATCTGTCATTACTGTAAGATTGGGTTGGGGAAGGGAGAGGTATCTGCCTGTGACCCAATTGTGGTTCGTTAGCTGCCCCTGCAGGTCTCGTGCAGTTACCTCCAAGATCTGGGCCAGGTCGCAGAGATTCCACTGATGCTGTGCCCATTGGAACTTCAGGTCCCACTTCAGAGCCCGCACATGCCATCTGGCATGTGTCACTAGCAGAATTCAGGAGGCCATGAGGCCCAGCAGCCTCAGTCATTCTCACTGAAATCCCGTATAGAGGCTGAAACATCGGTATCATAGCCTGAATATCCTGGACTCGCAGCCCGGAAGAATAAGCCCGAAACTGCACTGTATCCAAAATGGCTCAGATGAAAGGGAGCGTCTGAGAGGGAGTCAGCTGTGACTTCAGCACATTGATAGTGAACCCCAGTGAATGCAGGAGGTTCGCCATTGTCTAGAAGTGGGAGACGACAGCCTGGGGTGAGCCCGCCTTCAGCAGCAAGTCATCGATATAGGGGAAGACTATCACCCATGATCTGAGCAGATGAGCTGTGACCCCCACCATCACCTTGATGAACACCCGAGGGGGCGCTAGTAAGGCCAAAGGGGAGCACGGCGATCTGAAAATGTGTGTGCCATACTGTAAATAGTAGGCAGCGCCGAAGGGCAGGCAGGACGGGAATGTGGAAACAGACGTCCTGCACGTCCAACGCTACCATCCAGTCTCCCAGGTCAAGGGCAGACAGGACCTGAGCTAGTGTGAGCATCTAGAATTTTTCTGTCTTGAGGAAGTAGTTGAGGGCTTGTAGGTCTAGCATAGGACGAAGGCCCTTGTCCTTTTTCGGGACCAGAAAGTAGCGGGAATAGCAACCGCAGCCAACTTCTGCCTCCGGAACCCTCTCTATGGCTCCCTTGGCCAAGAGAGTCATGACTTCCTCCCGGAGTAAAATTACATGATACTCCATCAGCTGGTCATAGCATGGAGGCATGGAGGGAGGGGTGGTCTTGAAGGGGAGGGAATAGCCCCTTCGGACTATCTGGAGGACAGACCTGTCCGATGTGATAGTCTGCCAGTGGTGGAGGTGATGACTGATCCTGCCACCAACTGTATGCCCATGGTCTGGAAGGGCGAGACTAGGAGGGTTTAGAGGCTTAAGCTACCGGGGGTGGGTGGGGGGGGTCGCCCAACCCATGTCATCTTAATGAACTGCGGCCACATAGGGGCTCTGTGGCTGGGGTATGGCTGGCATGGCTGAAAGCCCCTTTCATAGCCATGAAAGGGGCGAAAGGCAGACTGTTGACATCTGGCCACTGAGAGGTCTAAGGACTTAGCCACAGCCTGTGAGTCCTTAAAGCACTCCAGTGCCGTGTCTGCCTTGTCTCCAAAGAGAGGGGTGCCACCAAAGGGTATGTCCATGAGCAAGGCCTGGACATGCCCCGAAAAGCCAGATGTTCTCGTCCCTGCATGGCGTCTGACAGCCACCATCAATGAAATCGATCTGCCCAGCAAGTCGGTTGTGTCTAGACCACATTAAATGGTGAACTTTGCTGCATCTCTCCTATCTGACACTGCTTGGGAAAGGAGGGCCAGGGCCTCCTCTGGGACCTGTGACAGCACTTGCGCAACCGTTTACCAAAGAGTGTGGGAATAATGGCCCAATAAGCATGAGGTGTTCACTAACTACAATGCAAGGCTGGCGGAAGAAAACCTTTTCTTGCCTAAGCTATCCAGCCTCTTGGATTCCTTAACCAGGGGAGCAGAAGGGAACGTGCCCTGGAACGTAAATGCCTGGACTACCAAGCTCTCTTGGGTAGGGTGGGTGGTGAGGAAATTTGGGTTGCACGGAGCAGTGCGGTGGCAGCAGGCAATCGTCCTATTCACAGGAGCCCCTGTTCTGGGCTTGGACCAGGTTCCCAGTAGGACATTTATGAGGGCTTCATTAAACAGGAGTAAGAGTTCCGAGAAGGAAACTCATGGCTGCAGCACCTTTGTCAAGATGTTAGTCTTGACCGCCACTGAAGGAAGCTGAAGGCCAAGGACCTCAGCCGCCCTTCGCACCACCACAGCATAAGACGCTCCCTCCTCCGCAGCCAGGGTAGGGGGAGAAAGCATGCAAGTATCTGGAGAAGTATCCAATCCACTGGCCTCACCCAATTCCTCCTACCAGTCCTTTTCCTCATCAGGCAGGTCTTCTAAAGGGTCCAGTGGCCCTTCCCAATCTTCTCCCACTCCTAGCCCTTCATAACACAGCTCAGGAAATGACCTAGGACCTGTAGATCCTTCGGCACCGGATTTGGTGTTGAGCGATGCGGTCCTGGCTCCGTCGGGGATCAGAAAGAGGCTGGCGCTGCCGGTGGGCACCAGTGGTGTTAGGAGCACCAGCATCGGGACCGGTGTCAGGAAAGGTCACAGTGGCATGTCTAGATCAATGGGGGGGCATCAGCACTGGGGTCGGAGCCACCGGCGTGGTACCCGATGGAGCCCCCTCTGAAAGTGCGAAGCCTGAAGGTGCGCCAGAGGGGTCGGCCGCCCAAAAATGAGGCGTATGCCTCATAAAACTTTCTTAGTTGGGAGGGGTTGCTCCGGATCCCGGAGCCGATGATGTCACGCGGAGCCAACCAATACCACCTTCCTGAGCGCAGCGGTATAGCAGGGGTATTGCTCAAAGAAAAATCTTCTGGATCTAGTCTGACGCCTGCGAAATCCAAAGGTAAGGAATCTGTGGCTAGATGGCTCTATCAGATTTTGCCATCACCAAGATGGCCACGTATGAAAAGCCACACCCACTTCAGGTAGCCCAGTTCAGGGGTGGTACTCACCTGAGGGTGGACACACCTGTCTTGTCTAGCTAATTTTCCCACCTGTTGAGGTGCCAAAGGGCTCTGGACAAAGGGAACGGTTTCCTCTCTTGTGAGAGAAGCCATATTCGCATTCCAAAGGCGGTGGGCCTCATTGAAGCTCCCCGCCTTGGAATTCGAATCCACAGGACATCCTGTAGGTGGGGTGCAAAGCACCATCTGCTCGAGCACGCTCGGTTTATGGCCCCCTGAGAGCAAAGGCCTTTCAAAATTTAAAAACATTCAAAAATTAAAAAGTTGGAGTTAACATGTAGACAACTACATCTTAACTCCGACTTTTTAATTTTTGAATGTTGTGGAGTACAAGATGTGTTCTCTCTATCGTGACTACTATATTCTTTATATGACTTAAAAGTCACTTTACCACTACATGCCTGAGGTCAGGAAATCTTTTGATTTCCAGAACCCCTTCATTTGTTGCTCACGTTATGTTATTGTATGTTCTTTCATGTTTATTGAATAAGTAAATAAACGAAATAAGTTCCATTTGGACAACAGTATACCCGACGCTAATTACAGTTTTGTGGTTATAGCCTCATACCTCCCGTGACAGGGACCGTTGTTTCTAGTAATATTATGTATATCAGGTATCAATGCTGTCGCCTTGGGCAAACTGTCCTAAACTGCCTCCATGAAACTGATAAGCCGACGGACACACAGGGAGGTATTCCTACCTGGTATGAATCAATTCTGGTCCATATGAATCAGACACAGCAGCACCTCTTGTATTCACTGGGCCAAGACCATGCTCAGGATTTAATAGTCAATGTTGCGTATTGCGATGGGATGATAAAAGGCTATGCCCCTGGAGTCATTGCCTGGTTTCAATAGCGCTACCATAGAGGCTTCTTGAAGAGTGGCGGGGAGGGTACCATTCGAAAGTTCTGCCTCATAGAATCGGAGCAGTTTTGGGGCTAACTCTCCCTGAAATGTTTTGATGCATTCAGCCGGTAGGCCATCAGTACCAGATGATTTACCTGTACTCAGGACGACAGTTGCTGTCTTTATCTCTTGGACCATGAGGGTAGTCTCTAGATCCCTTCGCTCCTCCGGAATCACGTCAGGGAGAAGTGCTGGCCCCCGAAAAGCCTGGAGGTCTGGGGGAGCATGCTCTGCTGGGAGGTGCTAGAGGTTAGCATAGTGTGAGGTGAAGGCTTCATGTATCTCCTGTTGGGAGAGAATTAGCCTCCCATCTATCTGGGCCTCTGACTTCCGTTGCTGAAAGTTGTTTAGTATCCCTATTGGCAAGCCAAGCCACTAAGCAATCCCATGTGTACCCTTCCGAATGTGTTACGGCAGCCCATACGGCATAGTCTAGACACCTAGGCCCATATTTGTCATAGTGTTATGTTGCCCATGCGCCATGCAAGAAAGGCCAATGCACGCGGTCAAAGGCCTTTTCAGCGTCTATTGATAAGAACAACGTCGGGACTTTTGAGCGCCTTGTCTTGTCCAATAGGTGAAAAAGCAGTTTAGTATTATCACTACAGGTGCGGCCCGGTATGAAGCCAGATAGATCTGGCTCTATTAACCCTGGCATATGTCCACCCAGTCTGCCCGCTAGAATTCCTGTGAAAATCTTGGCATCTACGTTGAGGAGAGATATGGGGCGATATGATGAGCAATGCTGGGGATCTTTCCCTGGCTTTGGTAGCACCGTGATTATTGCCATGCGCATTCATTCCGTGAGCTCCCCAGAGTCGCTAAATGAGTTATATAATCGAGCAAGAAGTGGGGACAAAAGCTAAGCATACTGCTTGTAAAAGGCTGCTATGAACCCATCCTGCCCTGGCGCTTTTCCCAATTGCAGTTGTCCTATTGCGTCCAGTACCTCCCTTTCAGTTATGTCTTTCTCCAAGTGCCCAGCGTGGGGGGCCAACAGCTTTGTTATTGGAGCCTGCGCGATGTATGGTGAGCAGAGGTCTGGGGGTGTCTCTTCCGCCCTGTATAATTGTGCATAAAAACGGCCGAACTCTGCAGCTATAACCTCATCTCTCGCAAGGTGGTGTCCGCTGCTTTCTATAATACCCTGTACACGCCTAGAGTGCATCTGTGCCCTCAACCTGTGTACCAGCACCTTTCCCGCCTTGTTTCCCCCGCATAATACTTTTGTCGCATTCGCAGCAAACCATACGCCGCCGTGTCCATATCTAGCGCTCTAAGCTGTTTCATGCTATATTTAATTGCCGTCTATTTTTATGTGAGCCTACACATCGATGAGCGTCCTCCAGCTCTTTCACACTAGCTTCTAGCTCAGCGCGTTTCGAAGCTCGTTCTTTATTAAGTTTGGCCGCTATTGCTATATATGTGCCTCTAACGACTGCCTTGAGAGCCTCCGAACTCGTCGCTATCGCGGTATCTGGTGTGTCATTGACAGATAGGTAGTCTACTATGGCCTTCTCCACTTCCTTTACTGTAGCGTCATAAGATAACAGTTTAGGATTGAGACGCCATGTTTTGTTGTTCCGATGTATTGTCGGAAGGTGTAAGTCCAAATGGACCGGGGCATAGTCAGATATGGCTGCCACCTCAATCGTGGCCTGGACTACTCTCGAGCATAATGGAGTAGAGACCAAGAAGTAGTCGATTCTAGCATGAGATTGGTGGGCCGCTGAAAAGAAGGAGTAAGACCGTGAGATCGGGTTTAGTATCTGCCAAATATCGGCTAGTCCAGCCTCCGCAAGCCAGCTCACCCCTTGTGGAGAAAACATCCCTGTGTGCCCTGAACGTGGAGGAGACCTATCTACGGTGGCGTCCATAACCAGATTAAAATCACCCCTATTATGAAGTCTGGGGAAGCAAGCACCGCACCTAGCGCCTGACGGATAAAAGGTTCCTGCCGTTCATTGGGGGCATAAATGGAAGCTATAGTGAGTGTATGTTGGGCAAGAGACACCCTCAGGGACAACAACCGCCCTGGAATTTCGGATTGTACCCCATCGACTTTCCCTTGGAAGTGTGTTGCCACCAGGATCGCAACCCCCGCCTTTTTCCCTTCGCCAGAGGACCAGTACTGACGGTCAAACCATCTCGACCGCATCCTGTGGCAATCTTGTTTCAAAAGATGAGTCTCCTGTAGGAGACATTCGTCACACCTGGCCGCCCTAAGCTGGTTAAGCATTGCTATTCCTTTGGCTGGTGAATTGAGACCCCTTACATTAAGGCTAATTATACGCACCATGGTTCAGAGAGGGTAGGACTGCTATGGGAGTCCCCGGCAACTCCTTCATTGCCCCAACCCCCCACCCGTGTATGGAGTGTGTCAGACCGATTAAATTTAGAGCACAAAAAAAATGAGTAAACATGAGAACAAGAACAGGGAATAAAACAAAGGCACCAGTTGGTGCACAACTTGCAGTTCTGCAATGAGGGTCCATGTCGTTGGTCGTCCAGGGCAGATGTGAAAAGGAGTTGGAGTTCACGGCCCCCGCCGCAACTGGTCAAATGTGGTGAGAGTACACGAATGCCCCAGGAGGAGCCATCCGCCCCCTTCTACTGAAGTCGAAGTCTGTTCGGTTTGCCATTAATCGTCGTCCCGTTCCGGAGATTGGTGGTGTTCGGAAAGCTGCTGCAACAAGGCTGAGCGCTCCTTAATGCTTTCGGTTTTCGTGGGCCTGGTATTTTGTGACAGTGGAAGGCTTCTTATGCGTCGTCGTCTTCGTGACTCTGGAGCTGATAATTGCGTGCTTGATCGTTAGGGGGAAGAGTCCCGATCGAGTTCTATGCCCAGGATGTCTGCTGCCTCTGAGGGTGTGCGTGTCGCTCACGTCTCTCCCTGCCACACGAAGATCAGCCGGAACGGATGACCCCACCTGTATCGCACTCCTTTGTCCCTCAGAAATGCCGTCACAGGTTTCATTGCCCGTCGCCTTTGGAGTGTAATAACTGACAAGTCCTGGTACAAGCAAACTTTGGTGCCCTCGAAGAGGACATGTGATTGATCCCGCACAGCTGCCATAATTAGCTCTTTTAGCTTATAGTTGTGAAGACATGTCAGGATGTCTTGCGGGGCACCGGGTGAGGCGGAGGGGAGACCCGCCCTATGTGTTCGGTACAGGAGGAGTTCCTTCCCATCCAAGGCCGGGACTATGTGACGGAATAGGCGCAAAACATAGTCCTCCAGGCGACCCGCATCTGCTTGCAATGGCACCCCTTTAATTCGGATGTTTGATCTGCGGGACCTGTTTTCCAAGTCCTCCAGGTGTAGGTTGAGGTCAGCATTGTGGTCCCTAAGTTCCAGGATCTCTCTGCAGCACTCCTCTATCTCTTCTTCTCTAGAGTCCCCAGCACGCTCTACAGAGTCCACCCTCTGCTCTAATTCCCCCATATCATGACGCAGATCTTTAATTTCAGTGGCCACTTCTGCTCGGAGGGCTGCTATATCGTCCCGCAGCATGCAGAAGAGTGCTTCCATGAAGCCCAGTGTGATCGGGGCCTCCTTGTTCACCTCCTGTCGCGCTGGGGGGCTTGCCTCACCCACATCCAGGGAGGTCGAGACGTTCCCAGTTTTTTGGCGGCGCCCTTAACCAGGAGGTCCTTAATATTAGCAACGTCCTTCTTTGACCTAGAGGTGGCCATGGTGGCGCCGAGGGCTTTACCATGGAGACCCTGCGCTCTGAGAGATCCCAGCTCAGCGGATGCCAACCGAAGTGTCAATGCCTGGCAGCCTCCCAATGGAGAAGTTCCGGTCGCTCAGTGTCGGACCTCCCACGCTGGATACAAATACCGCTTTTTCAGGCACCCGGGGGCCCACGCGTGGCTCCAACCTTCCAGGGCTCGGCAAAGCCTGTATGCCAGTACTCCGGTGTATTACCAGTGTCCCTGTAGGCCCCGAGCGCGCTGAACGTCTGCCCTCTGCCGCCTCACTCGATGTGGCCTATCACACTGTGGCTGTGCGGGCCCCCCACCAGGGCGCTTCTCTTCCCAAACGCTGTGGGCAAATGGCACTAGATTGCAAGTTTGGAGGGCAAGGGCCGCCAAGGTTGTTGCGCTAATTCGCGCTGGCCGCCTACAGCCCCGCGGCGCCCCCTATGCTTCTGCGTGTCAGTCCCTTACTCTTCAGGTGCCTACCGTGCAGTCGTTGCAGATTAGCTCCACTGGACCCTAGTGGGCAGCCCTGCGCCACCCCTAGTCGACGCGGCCTTAAAATTCAAACGGCCGCCATCTTGGCTCTTCACTGGCTGGCCACGCGTCCTCCCCGGCACCGTCGGGCGGCACTGGCATGGCCCGCCAACGTCCCCGGGCGCCCCCAGGCATCTCTGCTCACCTTCTGCCTCGTTGTGCGCTGTTTTGCCGGGTTACAGTGCCGATGGACAGGAATCGCCTCGCTGCCCGCTTTCGCGAAGTCTCTCAGCACAGTATTTTGCCTGCATCGGTTGCCGCCAACCCTGTGGTGCCCTTTACTCTCGCCAGGTCGTTTGCCTAGCCTCAGGTCTGCTTAGGTGGATTTGCCCAGGGATATGAGGCATACTATCTTGGTCCCGGTCACCTCCGCGAGCCCCGCCCGGGCCGCGTGAACCGCCGTTCACCAGCAGGGTCACTCCTGTTCGTCACGGCTCGGGAGCTTATATGGCCGCCATTTTGTTGGCTCCCCACTGGCTGCTCGTCCGCCGTAACAACTCAATGTGGCCCCAGCAGCAGCCGCCGATGCCACCAATTGCGCTGAAACTGTTCCGCTCACTTTCCGCCTGCTCTGCTGTTAGTTTGGGGCAGACACTCCCCCGGGGACCGCTAAAACACAATCCAGCGTGGCGGAGCTCCGTTACCTTGCTACCGCACGGGCGCCATCTTGGACACGCCCCCCTCTGCTCTTCTTTAGAAGGATGCAGAGGAATGTAGAAAGTGAGCAAGGTGACAGATTTCCCCACATGAAATGGATTTACCACTTTCGGAAGGAAAGAGGCCCTAGTGTGAAGCACCAATTTGTCAGGGAATTTCATCAGAAAGGGGGTTTGGACGATAAAGCCTGCAGCTCGCTCACCCTCCTGGCAGATGTAATTGCCACTAAGAAGGTTGTTTTGATGGTGAGCAGCCGGAGGGGGCAATTATGCAGGGACTCAAAAGGAGCGCACATTAGGAAAGTGAGAACCAAATTTAAGGACCCACTGTCGTGTAGCTCCTGCAAATCTATATAGGATCTATGCGTTGAGATAACATAAACTAAGGGATTGGTGTCCAGACTGATTCCAGACACCCCCAAATAATATGTTAGTCTGTAGACAAGCTAGCTCACAGTGCCACTATAAGCTCCACAACCTTACCAAGGAGCGAATAGTTTCTGGCAACTATCGAACATGACAACCCTGACCCCTCAGGGATCGTGGAAACAGTACAGTACTTTTCGCTCTGTCACTCGTGCTCACTTCTTCTCAGAGAGATATACAGAATAAACAATGGGGACCTTTTCAATAAGCATTTATTGAACCAGCGTCATTCTAGTCTAAAATACGTGTGCTGCCACAATGATTAGACAGAAACAGATATATACGTTATAAGCACCAACAGAGTAAATAAAAGGTAGAATTCTACCATGGTGCTAAAACAGTGAATATATGCAGGCATATAGATACATGGCAGTAATCATGAGTACTCCTAGAATGCAAACCCTAACTAAGTGTGCCTAGCATGTATGTAGGTGTACAGCCAAGAATCCCCCTAGGAAAGAGCCAACCCCATTACTGATGGGAGAGAATGAAGGACCCTGTCTTGGTGTCGACCTGGACACCCCGCGAGGGATGTCAGACCACTGCGTGCTGGAGTGTCTGCGTGCGGGGACCTCAGCGTCTCGTGTCAGCATGGAAGCTTTTCCTCTGGTTTGCCCAGTAAAGATGTGGTGCTTATATACCCAAAAGGTGCACTCAGGGGGTCTACTTAGAATGGTACTGTGGGCCTGTCATTCAAGATGACGACACCGGTGACGTTTCTACAGAGTTATTATACAGAAGATGGTAATCCTGCTGTGAAACTAAGAAACCTCATGCATAACAAATGAGGCTAGTATTCGAAGAAAACCACATGACATTTATTCGGCACATAACTAGGTAAAAGGTCAGCGCCAGAACCGTTATGTAGAGCAAGGTAGGACAAATGTAGGTAAAGGGTTGTGTATCTACCTAGGCCTATATTGGGGTACATTGGGGCTCATAACACCACTGAGGCATACTGAAGAAGCCAGGAGGGAACATATGTACAAGGCCTTTCAGGAATCTATGTACAATTGCTGATTTAAATAAGGAGGGTTGGTTTGGCAGCCTCAGGAAGGCAGACAAAGATGAAAGATACCCTTTCAAGGTGCCCAGAGCAGAGTCCTGCTGGGCAAGGAACAAAATAAAAAGCAAAATATCAGAAAGGGAAGCAGAAAGAGGGTCAATAGACTTTTCTGTACAATATATTACAAATTTGTTCCACTGGCAGGTGTTTACCGTCTTAGTGGGGGAACTCCTGTCTGCCACAATAACATTCTAGACTTCGGGAGGAAGGTTGAAAGCTATCAACTGCTGCTACTCAATGTCCACGCAAGAAGGCGCAGAGTTGACAGGTGTGGGTGGAGGATCCTCCCCGACTGCTTCGACAAAAGATCCTCCCAGATGGGCAGCCTGATCAGAGGATCGATGCTCATTTGCAGAAGCTCGGGATACCAGACTCTCCGTGCTCAGTCCGGAGCCACAAGGATGACTTGGGCCTGGTCGTTCCTGATCTTGAGAACTCTGGACAGGAGTGGTATGGGCACAAAAGCATACAGGAGGTCTGTGCTCCACTCGAGACGAAACACGTCTCTGAATGAGATCCACCTTGGAAACTTTAGTGCACAAAACTGCTAACTTTCTCTGCGGAGGCTATCCTCACCGCTGAAAGAGACCTTGTGCCACCTCCGGATGGAGATGCTATTTGCGATCCACTAGGCGTCAGCGGCTGAGTTTATCCGCCCTGGCATTCAGGGAACCTGCCAGGCGTTCAACCACCAGGGATATGCCCTGCTGTTTCAGCCATGTCCGGAGATGCAGGGCCTCTTTACAAAGAGTCCACAACCACACTCCGCCCTGTTTGTTGCAGTACCACATGGCAGTGGGGTTGTCTGTGAACACTTGAACTAGCCTTCCTTTGATGGAGGGTAGAAAGGCTTCCAATGCCAATTGGATCACTCGGCGCTCCAGCATGTTGATGTGGAGTCTGGATTCCGTCGGAGATCAGAGGCATCTGATCTCCACCTCTTGCAGATGGCTGCCCCATCCCAGAAGTGACGCATCTGTCATTACTGTAATATTGCGTTGGGGAAGGGAGAGGGATCTGCCTGTGACCCAATTGTGGTTCGTTAGCTGCCCCTGCAGGTCTCGTGCAGTTACCTCCAAGATCTGGGCCAGGTCGCAGAGATTCCACTGATGCTGTGCCCATTGGAACTTCAGGTCCCACTTCAGAGCCCGCACATGCCATCTGGCATGTGTCACTAGCAGAATTCAGGAGGACATGAGGCCCAGCAGCCTCAGTCATTCTCACTGAAATCCCGTATAGAGGCTGAAACATCGGTATCATAGCCTGAATATCCTGGACTCGCAGCCCGGAAGAATAAGCCCGAAACTGCACTGTATCCAGAATGGCTCAGATGAAAGGGAGCGTCTGAGAGGGAGTCAGCTGTGACTTCAGCACATTGATAGTGAACCCCAGTGAATGCAGGAGGTTCGCCATTGTCTAGAAGTGGGAGACGACAGCCTGGGGCGAGCCCGCCTTCAGCAGCAAGTCATCGATATAGGGGAAGACTATCACCCATGATCTGAGCAGATGAGCTGTGACCCCCACCATCACCTTGATGAACACCCGAGGGGGCGCTAGTAAGGCCAAAGGGGAGCACGGCGATCTGAAAATGTGTGTGCCATACTGTAAATAGTAGGCAGTGCCGAAGGGCAGGCAGGACGGGAATGTGGAAACAGACGTCCTGCAAGTCCAACGCTACCATCCAGTCTCCCAGGTCAAGGGCAGACAGGACCTGAGCTAGTGTGAGCATCTAGAATTTTTCTGTCTTGAGGAAGTAGTTGAGGGCTTGTAGGTCTAGGATAGGACGAAGGCCCTTGTCCTTTTTCGGGACCAGAAAGTAGCGGGAATAGCAACCGCAGCCAACTTCTGCCTCCGGAACCCTCTCTATGGCTCCCTTGGCCAAGAGAGTCATGACTTCCTCCCGGAGTAAAATTACATGATACTCCATCAGCTGGTCATAGCATGGAGGCATGGAGGGAGGGGTGGTCTTGAAGGGGAGGGAATAGCCCCTTCGGACTATCTGGAGGACCGACCTGTCCGATGTGATAGTCTGCCAGTGGTGGAGGTGATGACTGATCCTGCCACCAACTGTATGCCCATGGTCTGGAAGGGCGAGACTAGGAGGGTTTGGAGGCTTAAGCTACCGGGGGTGGGTGGGGGGGTCGCCCAACCCATGTCATCTTAATGAACTGCGGCCACACAGGGGCTCTGTGGCTGGGGTATGGCTGGCATGGCTGAAAGCCCCTTTCATAGCCATGAAAGGGGCGAAAGGCAGACTGTTGACATCTGGCCACTGAGAGGTCTAAGGACTTAGCCACAGCCTGTGAGTCCTTAAAGCACTCCAGTGCCGTGTCTGCCTTGTCTCCAAAGAGAGGGGTGCCACCAAAGGGTATGTCCATGAGCAAGGCCTGGACATGCCCCGAAAAGCCAGATGTTCTCGTCCCTGCATGGCGTCTGACAGCCACCATCAATGAAATCGATCTGCCCAGCAAGTCGGTTGTGTCTAGACCACATTAAATGGTGAACTTTGCTGCATCTCTCCTATCTGACACTGCTTGGGAAAGGAGGGCCAGGGCCTCCTCTGGGACCTGTGACAGCACTTGCGCAACCGTTTACCAAAGAGTGTGGGAATAATGGCCCAATAAGCATGAGGTGTTCACTAACTACAATGCAAGGCTGGCGGAAGAAAACCTTTTCTTGCCTAAGCTATCCAGCCTCTTGGATTCCTTAACCAGGGAGCAGAAGGGAACGTGCCCTGGAACGTAAATGCCTGGACTACCAAGCTCTCTTGGGTAGGGTGGGTGGTGAGGAAATTTGGGTTGCACGGAGCAGTGCGGTGGCAGCAGGCAATCGTCCTATTCACAGGAGCCCCTGTTCTGGGCTTGGACCAGGTTCCCAGTAGGACATTTATGAGGGCTTCATTAAACAGGAGTAAGAGTTCCGAGAAGGAAACTCATGGCTGCAGCACCTTTGTCAAGATGTTAGTCTTGACCGCCACTGAAGGAAGCTGAAGGCCAAGGACCTCAGCCGCACTTCGCACCACCACAGCATAAGACGCTCCCTCCTCCGCAGCCAGGGTAGGGGGAGAAAGCATGCAAGTATCTGGAGAAGTATCCAATCCACTGGCCTCACCCAATTCCTCCTACCAGTCCTTTTCCTCATCAGGCAGGTCTTCTAAAGGGTCCAGTGGCCCTTCCCAATCTTCTCCCACTCCTAGCCCTTCATAACACAGCTCAGGAAATGACCTAGGACCTGTAGATCCTTCGGCACCGGATTTGGTGTTGAGCGATGCGGTCCTGGCTCCATCGGGGATCAGAAAGAGGCTGGCGCTGCCGGTGGGCACCAGTGGTGTTAGGAGCACCAGCATCGGGACCGGTGTCAGGAAAGGTCACAGTGGCATGTCTAGATCAATGGGGGGGCATCAGCACTGGGGTCGGAGCCACCGGCGTGGTACCCGATGGAGCCCCCTCTGAAAGTGCGAAGCCTGAAGGTGCGCCAGAGGGTCGGCCGCCCAAAAATGAGGCGTATGCCTCATAAAACTTTCTTAGTTGGGAGGGGTTGCTCCGGATCCCGGAGCCGATGATGTCACGCGGAGCCAACCAATACCACCTTCCTGAGCGCAGCGGTATAGCAGGGGTATTGCTCAAAGAAAAATCTTCTGGATCTAGTCTGACGCCTGCGAAATCCAAAGGTAAGGAATCTGTGGCTAGATGGCTCTATCAGATTTTGCCATCACCAAGATGGCCACGTATGAAAAGTCACACCCACTTCAGGTAGCCCAGTTCAGGGGTGGTACTCACCTGAGGGTGGACACACCTGTCTTGTCTAGCTAATTTTCCCACGTGTTGAGTTGCCAAAGGGCTCTGGACAAAGGGAACGGTTTCCTCTCTTGTGAGAGAAGCCATATTCGCATTCCAAAGACAGTGGGCCTCATTGAAGCTCCCCGCCTTGGAATTCGAATCCACAGGACATCTTGTGGGTGGGGTGCAAAGCACCATCTGCTCGAGCACGCTCGGTTTATGGCCCCCTGAGAGCAAAGGCCTTTCAAAATTTAAAAACATTCAAAAATTAAAAAGTTGGAGTTAACATGTAGACAACTACATCTTAACTCCGACTTTTTAATTTTTGAATGTTGTGGAGTACAAGATGTGTTCTCTCTATCGTGACTACTGTATTCTTTATATGACTTAAAAGTCACTTTACCACTACATGCCTGAGGTCAGGAAATCTTTTGATTTCCAGAACCCCTTCATTTGTTGCTCACGTTATGTTATTGTATGTTCTTTCATGTTTATTGAATAAGTAAATAAACGAAATAAGTTCCATTTGGACAACAGTATACCCGACGCTAATTACAGTTTTGTGGTTATAGCCTCATACCTCCCGTGACAGGGACCGTTGTTTCTAGTAATATTATGTATATCAGGTATCAATGCTGTCGCCTTGGGCAAACTGTCCTAAACTGCCTCCATGAAACTGATAAGCCGACGGACACACAGGGAGGTATTCCTACCTGGTATGAATCAATTCTGGTCCATATGAATCAGACACAGCAGCACCTCTTGTATTCACTGGGCCAAGACCATGCTCAGGATTTAATAGTCAATGTTGCGTATTGCGATGGGATGATAAAAGGCTATGCCCCTGGAGTCATTGCCTGGTTTCAATAGCGCTACCATAGAGGCTTCTTGAAGAGTGGCGGGGAGGGTACCATTTGAAAGTTCTGCCTCATAGAATCGGAGCAGTTTTGGGGCTAGCTCTCCCTGAAATGTTTTGATGCATTCAGCCGGTAGGCCATCAGTACCAGATGATTTACTTGTACTCAGGACGACAGTTGCTGTCTTTATCTCTTGGACCATGAGGGTAGTCTCTAGATCCCTTCGCTCCTCCGGAATCACGTCAGGGAGAAGTGCTGGCCCCCGAAAAGCCTGGAGGTCTGGGGGAGCATGCTCTGCTGGGAGGTGCTAGAGGTTAGCATAGTGTGAGGTGAAGGCTTCATGTATCTCCTGTTGGGAGAGAATTAGCCTCCCATCTATCTGGGCCTCTGACTTCCGTTGCTGAAAGTTGTTTAGTATCCCTATTGGCAAGCCAAGCCACTAAGCAATCCCATGTGTACCCTTCCGAATGTGTTACGGCATAGTCTAGACACCTAGGCCCATATTTGTCATAGTGTTATGTTGCCCATGCGCCATGCAAGAAAGGCCAATGCACGCGGTCAAAGGCCTTTTCAGCGTCTATTGATAAGAACAACGTCGGGACTTTTGAGCGCCTTGTCTTGTCCAATAGGTGAAAAAGCAGTTTAGTATTATCACTACAGGTGCGGCCCGGTATGAAGCCAGATAGATCTGGCTCTATTAACCCTGGCATATGTCCACCCAGTCTGCCCGCTAGAATTCCTGTGAAAATCTTGGCATCTACGTTGAGGAGAGATATGGGGCGATACGATGAGCAATGCTGGGGATCTTTCCGTGGCTTTGGTAGCACCGTGATTATTGCCATGCGCATTGATTCCGTGAGCTCCCCAGAGTCGCTAAATGAGTTATATAATCGAGCAAGAAGTGGGGACAAAAGCGAAGCATACTGCTTGTAAAAGGCTGCTATGAACCCATCCTGCCCTGGCGCTTTTCCCAATTGCAGTTGTCCTATTGCGTCCAGTACCTCCCTTTCAGTTATGTCTTTCTCCAAGTGCCCAGCGTGGGGGGCCAGCAGCTTTGTTATTGGAGCCTGCGCGATGTATGGTGAGCAGAGGTCTGGGGGTGTCTCTTCCGCCCTGTATAATTGTGCATAAAAACGGCCGAACTCTGCAGCTATAACCTCATCTCTCGCAAGGTGGTGTCCGCTGCTATCTATAATACCCTGTACACGCCTAGAGTGCATCTGTGCCCTCAACCTGTGTACCAGCACCTTTCCCGCCTTGTTTCCCCCGCATAATACTTTTGTCGCATTCGCAGCAAAGCATACGCCGCCATGTCCATATCTAGCGCTCTAAGCTGTTTCATGCTATATTTAATTGCCGTCTATTTTTATGTGAGCCTACACATCGATGAGCGTCCTCCAGCTCTTTCACACTAGCTTCTAGCTCAGCGCGTTTCGAAGCTCGTTCTTTATTAAGTTTGGCCGCTATTGCTATATATGTGCCTCTAACGACTGCCTTGAGAGCCTCCGAACTCGTCGCTATCGCGGTATCTGGTGTGTCATTGACAGATAGGTAGTCTACTATGGCCTTCTCCACTTCCTTTACTGTAGCGTCATAAGATAACAGTTTAGGATTGAGACGCCATGTTTTGTTGTTCCGATGTATTGTCGGAAGGTGTAAGTCCAAATGGACCGGGGCATAGTCAGATATGGCTGCCACCTCAATCGTGGCCTGGACTACTCTCGAGCATAATGGAGTAGAGACCAAGAAGTAGTCGATTCTAGCATGAGATTGGTGGGCCGCTGAAAAAGAAGGAGTAAGACCGTGAGATCGGGTTTAGTATCTGCCAAATATCGGCTAGTCCAGCCTCCGCAAGCCAGCTCACCCCTTGTGGAGAAAACATCCCTGTGTGCCCTGAACGTGGAGGAGACCTATCTACGGTGGCGTCCATAACCAGATTAAAATCACCCCTATTATGAAGTCTGGGGAAGCAAGCACCGCACCTAGCGCCTGACGGATAAAAGGTTCCTGCCGTTCATTGGGGGCATAAATGGAAGCTATAGTGAGTGTATGTTGGGCAAGAGACACCCTCAGGGACAACAACCGCCCTGGAATTTCGGATTGTACCCCATCGACTTTCCCTTGGAAGTGCGTTGCCACCAGGATCGCAACCCCCGCCTTTTTCCCTTCGCCAGAGGACCAGTACTGACGGTCAAACCATCTCGACCGCATCCTGTGGCAATCTTGTTTCAAAAGATGAGTCTCCTGTAGGAGACATTCGTCACACCTGGCCGCCCTAAGCTGGTTAAGGATTGCTATTCCTTTGGCTGGTGAATTGAGACCCCTTACATTAAGGCTAATTATACGCACCATGGTTCAGAGAGGGTAGAACTGCTATGGGAGTCCCCGGCAACTCCTTCATTGCCCCAACCCCCCACCTGTGTATGGAGTGTGTCAGACCGATTAAATTTAGAGCACAAAAACATTGAGTAAACATGAGAACAACACAGGGAATAAAACAAAAGCACCAGTTGGTGCACAACTTGCAGTTCTGCAATGAGGGTCCATGTCGTTGGTCGTCCGCGGCAGATGTGAAAAGGAGTTGGAGTTCACGGCCCCCGCCGCAACTGGTCAAATGTGGTGAGAGTACACGAATGCCCCAGGAGGAGCCATCCGCCCCCTTCTACTGAAGTCGAAGTCTGTTCGGTTTGCCATTAATCGTCGTCCCGTTCCGGAGATTGGTGGTGTTCGGAAAGCTGCTGCAACAAGGCTGAGCGCTCCTTAATGCTTTCGGTTTTCGTGGGCCTGGTATTTTGTGACAGTGGAAGGCTTCTTATGCGTCGTCGTCTTCGTGACTCTGGAGCTGATAATTGCGTGCTTGATCGTTGGGGGGAAGAGTCCCGATCGAGTTCTATGCCCAGGATGTCTGCTGCCTCTGAGGGTGTGCGTGTCGCTCACGTCTCTCCCTGCCACACGACGATCAGCCGGAACGGATGACCCCACCTGTATCGCACTCCTTTGTCCCTCAGAAATGCCATCACAGGTTTCATTGCCCGTCGCCTCTGGAGTGTAATAACTGACAAGTCCTGGTACAAGCAAACTTTGGTGCCCTCGAAGAGGACATGTGATTGATCCCGCACAGCTGCCATAATTAGCTCTTTTAGCTTATAGTTGTGAAGACATGTCAGGATGTCTTGCGGGGCACCGGGTGAGGCGGAGGGGAGACCCGCCCTATGTGTTCGGTACAGGAGGAGTTCCTTCCCATCCAAGGCCGGGACTATGTGACGGAATAGGCGCAAAACATAGTCCTCCAGGCGACCCGCATCTGCTTGCAATGGCACCCCTTTAATTCGGATGTTTGATCTGCGGGACCTGTTTTCCAAGTCCTCCAGGTGTAGGTTGAGGTCAGCATTGTGGTCCCTAAGTTCCAGGATCTCTCTGCAGCACTCCTCTATCTCTTCTTCTATAGAGTCCCCAGCACGCTCTACAGAGTCCACCCTCTGCTCTAATTCCCCCATATCATGACGCAGATCTTTAATTTCGGTGGACACTTCTTCTCGGAGGGCTGCTATATCGTCCCGCAGCATGCAGAAGAGTGCTTCCACGAAGCCCAGTGTGATCGGGGCCTCCTTGTTCACCTCCTGTCGCGCTGGGGGGCTTGCCTCACCCACATCCAGGGAGGTCGAGACGTTCCCAGTTTTTTGGCGGCGCCCTTAACCAGGAGGTCCTTAATATTAGCAACGTCCTTCTTTGACCTAGAGGTGGCCATGGTGGCGCCGAGGGCTTTACCATGGAGACACTGCGCTCTGAGAGATCCCAGCTCAGCGGATGCCAACCGAAGTGTCAATGCCTGGCAGCCTCCCAATGGAGAAGTTCCGGTCGCTCAGTGTCGGCCCTCCCACGCTGGATACAAATACCGCTTTCTCAGGCACCCGGGGGCCCACGCGTGGCTCCAACCTTCCAGGGCTCGGCAAAGCCTGTATGCCAGTACTCCGGTGTATTACCAGTGTCCCTGTAGGCCCCGAGCGAGCTGAACGTTTGCCCTCTGCCGCCTCACTCGATGTGGCCTATCACACTGTGGCTGTGCGGGCCCCCCACCAGGGCGCTTCTCTTCCCAAACGCTGTGGGCAAATGGCACTAGATTGCCAGTTTGGAGGGCAAGGGCCGCCAAGGTTGTTGCGCTAATTCGCGCTGGCTGCCTACAGCCCTGCGGCGCCCCCTATGCTTCTGCGTGTCAGTCCCTTACTCTTCAGGTGCCTACCGTGCAGTCATTGCAGATTAGCTCCACTGGACCCTAGTGGGCAGCCCTGCGCCACCCCTGGTCGGCGCAGCCTTAAAATTCAAATGGCCGCCATCTTGGCTCTTCACTGGCTGGCCACGCGTCCTCTCTGGCACCATCGGGCGGCACTGGCATGGCCCGCCAACGTCCCCGGGCGCCCCCAGGCGTCTCTGCTCACCTTCTGCCTTGTTGTGCGCTGTTTTGCCGGGTTACAGTGCCGATGGACAGGAATCGCCTCGCTGCCCGCTTTCGCGAAGTCTCTCAGCACAGTATTTTGCCTGCATCGGTCGCCGCCAACCCTGTGGCGCCCTTTACTCTCGCCAGGTCGTTTGCCTAGCCTCAGGTCGTCTTAGGTGGACTTGCCCAGGGATATGAGGCACACTATCTTGGTCCCGGTCACCTCCGCGAGCCCCGCCCGGGCCGCGTGAACCGCAGTTCACCAGCAGGGTCACTCCTGTTCGTCACGGCTCTGGAGCTTATACGGCCGCCATTTTGTTGGCTCCCCACTGGCTGCTCGTCCGCCGTAACAACTCAATGTGGCCCCAGCAGCAGCCGCCGATGCCACCAATTGCGCTGAAACTGTTCCGCTCACTTTCCGCCTGCTCTGCTGTTAGTTTGGGGCAGACACTCCCCCAGGGACCGCTAAAACACAATCCAGCGTGGCGGAGCTCCGTGACCTTGCTACCGCACGGGCGCCATCTTGGACACGCCCCCCTCTGCTCTTCTTTAGAAGGATGCGGAGGAATGTAGAAAGTGAGCAAGGTGACAGATTTCCCCACATGAAATGGATTTACCACTTTCGGAAGGAAAGAGGCCCTAGTGTGAAGCACCAATTTGTCAGGGAATTTCATCAGAAAGGGGGTTTGAACGATAAAGCCTGCAGCTCGCTCACCCTCCTGGCAGATGTAATTGCCACTAAGAAGGTTGTTTTGATGGTGAGCAGCCGGAGGGGGCAATTATGCAGGGACTCAAAAGGAGCGCACATTAGGAAAGTGAGAACCAAATTTAAGGACCCACTGTCGTGTAGTTCCTGCAAATCTATATAGGATCTATGCGTTGAGATAACATAAACTAAGGGATTGGTGTCCAGACTGATTCCAGACACCCCCAAATAATATGTTAGTCTGTAGACAAGCTAGCTCACAGTGCCACTATAAGCTCCACAACCTTACCAAGGAGCGAATAGTTTCTGGCAACTATCGAACATGACAACCCTGACCCCTCAGGGATCGTGGAAACAGTACAGTACTTTTCGCTCTGTCACTCGTGCTCACTTCTTCTCAGAGAGATATACAGAATAAACAATGGGGACGTTTTCAATAAGCATTTATTGAACCAGCGTCATTCTAGTCTAAAATACGTGTGCTGCCACAACGATTAGACAGAAACAGATATATACGTTATAAGCACCAACAGAGTAAATAAAAGGTAGAATTCTACCATGGTGTTAAAACAGTGAATATATGCAGGCATATAGATACATGGCAGTAATCATGAGTACTCCTAGAATGCAAACCCTAACTAAATGTACCTAAGTGTGCCTAGCATGTATGTAGGTATACAGCCAAGAATCCCCCTAGGAAAGAGCCAACCCCATTACTGATGGGAGAGAATGAAGGACCCTGTCTTGGTGTCGACCTGGACACCCCGCGAGGGATGTCAGACCACTGCGTGCTGGAGTGTCTGCGTGCGGGGACCTCAGCGTCTCGTGTCAGCATGGAAGCTTCTCCTCTGGTTTGCCCAGTAAAGATGTGGTGCTTATATACCCAAAAGGTGCACTCAGGGGGTCTACTTAGAATGGTACTGTGGGCCTGTCATTCAAGATGACGACACCGGTGACGTTTCTACAGAGTTATTATACAGAAGATGGTAATCCTGCTGTGATACTAAGAAACCTCATGCATAACAAATGAGGCTAGTATTCGAAGAAAACCACATGACATTTATTCGGCACATAACTAGGTAAAAGGTCAGCGCCAGAACCGTTATGTAGAGCAAGGTAGGACAAATGTAGGTAAAGGGTTGTGTATCTACCTAGGCCTATATTGGGGTACATTGGGGCTCATAACACCACTGAGGCATACTGAAGAAGCCAGGAGGGAACATATGTACAAGGCCTTTCAGGAATCTATGTACAATTGCTGATTTAAATAAGGAGGGTTGGTTTGGCAGCCTCAGGAAGGCAGAGAAAGATGAAAGATACCCTTTCAAGGTGACCAGAGCAGAGTCCTGCTGGGCAAGGAACAAAATAAAAAGCAAAATATCAGAAAGGGAAGCAGAAAGAGGGTCAATAGACTTTTCTGTACAATATATTACAAATTTGTTCCACTGGCAGGTGTTTACCGTCTTAGTGGGGGAACTCCTGTCTGCCACAATAACATTCCAGACTTCGGGAGGACGGTTGAAAGCTATCAACTGCTGCTACTCAATGTCCACGCAAGAAGGCGCAGAGTTGACAGGTGTGGGTGGAGGATCCTCCCCGGCTGCTTCGACAAAAGATCCTCCCAGATGGGCAGCCTGATCAGAGGATCGATGCTCATTTGCAGAAGCTCGGGATACCAGACTCTCCGTGCTCAGTCCGGAGCCACAAGGATGACTTGGGCCTGGTCGTTCCTGATCTTGAGAACTCTGGACAGGAGTGGTATGGGCACAAAAGCATACAGGAGGTCTGTGCTCCACTCGAGACGAAACACGTCTCTGAATGAGATCCACCTTGGAAACTTTAGTGCACAAAACTGCTAACTTTCTCTGCGGAGGCAAACAGATCTAACCAAGGCTACCCTCACCGCTGAAAGAGACCTTGTGCCACCTCCGGATGGAGATGCTATTTGCGATCCACTAGGCGTCAGCGGCTGAGTTTATCCGCCCTGGCATTCAGGGAACCTGCCAGGCGTTCAACCACCAGGGATATGCCCTGCTGTTTCAGCCATGTCCGGAGATGCATGGCCTCTTTACAAAGAGTCCACAACCACACTCCGCCCTGTTTGTTGCAGTACCACATGGCAGTGGGGTTGTCTGTGAACACTTGAACTAGCCTTCCTTTGATGGAGGGTAGAAAGGCTTCCAATGCCAATTGGATCACTCGGCGCTCCAGCATGTTGATGTGGAGTCTGGATTCCGTTGGAGATCAGAGGCATCTGATCTCCACCTCTTGCAGATGGCTGCCCCATCCCAGAAGTGACGCATCTGTCATTACTGTAAGATTGGGTTGGGGAAGGGAGAGGGATCTGCCTGTGACCCAATTGTGGTTCGTTAGCTGCCCCTGCAGGTCTCGTGCAGTTACCTCCAAGATCTGGGCCAGGTCGCAGAGATTCCAATGATGCTGTGCCCATTGGAACTTCAGGTCCCACTTCAGAGCCCGCACATGCCATCTGGCATGTGTCACTAGCAGAATTCAGGAGGCCATGAGGCCCAGCAGCCTCAGTCATTCTCACTGAAATCCCGTATAGAGGCTGAAACATCGGTATCATAGCCTGAATATCCTGGACTCGCAGCCCGGAAGAATAAGCCCGAAACTGCACTGTATCCAGAATGGCTCAGATGAAAGGGAGCGTCTGAGAGGGAGTCAGCTGTGACTTCAGCACATTGATAGTGAACCCCAGTGAATGCAGGAGGTTCGCCATTGTCTAGAAGTGGGAGACGACAGCCTGGGGCGAGCCCGCCTTCAGCAGCAAGTCATCGATATAGGGGAAGACTGTCACCCATGATCTGAGCAGATGAGCTGTGACCACCACCATCACCTTGATGAACACCCGAGGGGGCGCTAGTAAGGCCAAAGGGGAGCACGGCGATCTGAAAATGTGTGTGCCATACTGTAAATAGTAGGCAGCGCCGAAGGACAGGCAGGACGGGAATGTGGAAACAGACGTCCTGCAAGTCCAACGCTACCATCCAGTCTCCCAGGTCAAGGGCAGACAGGACCTGAGCTAGTGTGAGCATCTAGAATTTTTCTGTCTTGAGGAAGTAGTTGAGGGCTTGTAGGTCTAGGATAGGACGAAGGCCCTTGTCCTTTTTCGGGACCAGAAAGTAGCGGGAATAGCAACCGCAGCCAACTTCTGCCTCCGGAACCCTCTCTATGGCTCCCTTGGCCAAGAGAGTCATGACTTCCTCCCGGAGTAAAATTACATGATACTCCATCAGCTGGTCATAGCATGGAGGCATGGAGGGAGGGGTGGTCTTGAAGGGGAGGGAATAGCCCCTTCGGACTTTCTGGCGGACCGACCTGTCCGATGTGATAGTCTGCCAGTGGTAGAGGTGATGACTGATCCTGCCACCAACTGTATGCCCATGGTCTGGAAGGGCGAGACTAGGAGGGTTTGGAGGCTTAAGCTACCGGGGGTGGGTGGGGGGGGGGTCGCCCAACCCATGTCATCTTAATGAACTGCGGCCACACAGGGGCTCTGTGGCTGGCTTGGCTGAAAGCCCCTTTCATAGCCATGAAAGGGGCGAAAGGCAGACTGTTGACATCTGGCCACTGAGAGGTCTAAGGACTTAGCCACAGCCTGTGAGTCCTTAAAGCACTCCAGTGCCGTTTCTGCCTTGTCTCCAAAGAGAGGGGTGCCACCAAAGGGTATGTCCATGAGCAAGGCCTGGACATGCCCCGAAAAGCCAGATGTTCTCGTCCCTGCATGGCGTCTGACAGCCACCATCAATGAAATCGATCTGCCCAGCAAGTCGGTTGTGTCTAGACCACATTAAATGGTGAACTTTGCTGCATCTCTCCTATCTGACACTGCTTGGGAAAGGAGGGCCAGGGCCTCCTCTGGGACCTGTGACAGCACTTGCGCAACCGTTTACCAAAGAGTGTGGGAATAATGGCCCAATAAGCATGAGGTGTTCACTAACTACAATGCAAGGCTGGCGGAAGAAAACCTTTTCTTGCCTAAGCTATCCAGCCTCTTGGATTCCTTATCCAGGGGAGCAGAAGGGAACGTGCCCTGGAACGTAAATGCCTGGACTACCAAGCTCTCTTGGGTAGGGTGGGTGGTGAGGAAATTTGGGTTGCACGGAGCAGTGCGGTGGCAGCAGGCAATCGTCCTATTCACAGGAGCCCCTGTTCTGGGCTTGGACCGGGTTCCCAGTAGGACATTTATGAGGGCTTCATTAAACAGGAGTAAGAGTTCCGAGAAGGAAACTCATGGCTGCAGCACCTTTGTCAAGATGTTAGTCTTGACCGCCACTGAAGGAAGCTGAAGGCTAAGGACCTTAGCCGCCCTTCGCACCACCACAGCATAAGACGCTCCCTCCTCCGCAGCCAGGGTAGGGGGAGAAAGCATGCAAGTATCTGGAGAAGTATCCAATCCACTGGCCTCACCCAATTCCTCCTACCAGTCCTTTTCCTCATCAGGCAGGTCTTCTAAAGGGTCCAGTGGCCCTTCCCAATCTTCTCCATCTCCTAGCCCTTCAGAACACAGCTCAGGAAATGACCTAGGCCCTGTTGATCCTTCGGCACCGGATTTGGTGTTGAGCGATGCGGTCCTGGCTCCGTCGGGGACCAGAAAGAGGCTGGCGCTGCTGGTGGGCACCAGTGGCGTTAGGAGCACCAGCATCGGGACCGGTGTCAGGAAAGGTCACAGTGGCATGTCTAGATCAATGGGGGGGCATCAGCACTGGGGTCGGAGCCACCGGCGTGGTACCCGATGGAGCCCCCTCTGAAAGTGCGAAGCCTGAAGGTGCGCCAGAGGGGTCGGCCGCCCAAAAATGAGGCGTATGCCTCATAAAACTTTCTTAGTTGGGAGGGGTTGCTCCGGATCCCGGAGCCGATGATGTCACGCGGAGCCAACCAATACCACCTTCCTGTGCGCAGCAGTATAGCAGGGGTATTGCTCAAAGAAAAATCTTCTGGATCCAGTCTGACGCCTGCGAAATCCAAAGGTAAGGAATCTGTGGCTAGATGGCTCTATCAGATTTTGCCATCACCAAGATGGCCACGTATGAAAAGCCACACCCACTTCAGGTAGCCCAGTTCAGGGGTGGTACTCACCTGAGGGTGGACACACCTTTCTTGTCTACCTCATTTTCCCACCTGTTGAGGTGCCAAAGGGCTCTGGACAAAGGGAACGGTTTCCTCTCTTGTGAGAGAAGCCATATTCGCATTCCAAAGGCGGTGGGCCTCATTGAAGCTCCCCGCCTTGGAATTCGAATCCACAGGACATCCTGTGGGTGGGGTGCAAAGCACCATCTGCTCGAGCACGCTCGGTTTATGGCCCCCTGAGAGCAAAGGCCTTTCAAAATTTAAAAACATTCAAAAATTAAAAAGTTGGAGTTAACATGTAGACAACTACATCTTAACTCCGACTTTTTAATTTTTGCATGTTGTGGAGTACAAGATGTGTTCTCTCTATTGTGACTACTGTATTCTTTATATGACTTAAAAGTCACTTTACCACTACATGCCTGAGGTCAGGAAATCTTTTGATTTCCAGAACCCCTTCATTTGTTGCTCACGTTATGTTATTGTATGTTCTTTCATGTTTATTGAATAAGTAAATAAACGAAATAAGTTCCATTTGGACAACAGTATACCCGACGCTAATTACAGTTTTGTGGTTATAGCCTCATACCTCCCGTGACAGGGACCGTTGTTTCTAGTAATATTATGTATATCAGGTATCAATGCTGTCGCCTTGGGCAAACTGTCCTAAACTGCCTCCATGAAACTGATAAGCCGACGGACACACAGGGAGGTATTCCTACCTGGTTTGAATCAATTCTGGTCCATACGAATCAGACACAGCAGCACCTCTTGTATTCACTGGGCCAAGACCATGCTCAGGATTTAATAGTCAATGTTGCGTATTGCGATGGGATGATAAAAGGCTATGCCCCTGGAGTCATTGCCTGGTTTCAATAGCGCTACCATAGAGGCTTCTTGAAGAGTGGCGGGGAGGGTACCATTCGAAAGTTCTGCCTCATAGAATCGGAGCAGTTTTGGGGCTAACTCTCCCTGAAATGTTTTGATGCATTCAGCCGGTAGGCCATCAGTACCAGATGATTTACCTGTACTCAGGACGACAGTTGCTGTCTTTATCTCTTGGACCATGAGGGTATCCTAGATCCCTTCGCTCCTCCGGAATCACGTCAGGGAGAAGTGCTGGCCCCCGAAAAGCCTGGAGGTCTGGGGGAGCATGCTCTGCTGGGAGGTGCTAGAGGTTAGCATAGTGTGAGGTGAAGGCTTCATGTATCTCCTGTTGGGAGAGAATTAGCCTCCCATCTATCTGGGCCTCTGACTTCCGTTGCTGAAAGTTGTTTAGTATCCCTATTGGCCAGCCAAGCCACTAAGCAATCCCATGTGTACCCTTCCGAATGTGTTACGGCAGCCCATACGGCATAGTCTAGACACCTAGGCCCATATTTGTCATAGTGTTATGTTGCCCATGTGCCACGCAGGGGGCGCAAGGGCGACGCAACACTAATGTCAGATTTATGAAGCCACACAAGGCCACATATGATGTTAAATATGATGCATTCCAGCCCTTTCCTTTTCACGCAGTGCAGAAAGGTGGTTTGCTGTGTTGCACTGCGTGAAAGTATATATATGCCCCCTAAGAAGCTCAAGTAGCTGGGCCTGCCTCTCTTGGAGGGGACTTTCAAAAGACAGACTCCAGCTCGTGATAAAGATTTATTGGGAGTACAAGTAATGCAGTGTGAAACTCCTGGTGGATTCTGGCCAACTGACCAGCTTCCAAAGGATTCTAGAACACCTAGCAATGAATTCCAAAGAGCTTTGCCACAATCAATCTCACAGTATATAAGAGGGACCCAGAAAGGGCAGGAGTTGTGGGTTCTGGGTGGCCTGCCTCTCCACATCTATGTATTCTGATTCAGCCGCCTCAAGATCACACAAAATTGTGGGTCGATGCCCAGGTTATAGAGTCGCTATACATCCAATAAGGCCCAGTGCTGTAGTCAGAGTTGGAGGCGGCAGCCGTGGGGGAGTCTGGGAGAGGTAGGTGGGAGGGGTCCAAAGCAGATTCCAAGACCAAGTTGAAGTCTCCCCCAGGAGCCTGGGAGCCTGGGTCCATTTTGAGAGTTGCTGAAGAAATCTGGGTTGCTCTGTGCTGGGGCGTTTACACTGCCTATCAGTATATGATTACCATTTACCATGATTCAAGAAGAACATATCGGCTGTTCGTATCTACCTCTTGGGACAAGAACTCAGTATATGATTATCATTTAGCCATGTCTCAAGAAGAACATATCGGCCGTCCATATTTAACTCTTGGGACAACACATGGGGTGGGTGGAAAGTTGGGCTCCGCCAACGAAGTTTGCGGAATTTTGTCCAATCTGTGCTACAGTAGTATCACAGAGTTCTGGCAAAACTCCACCAAGTGGCGGAGTTTCTTCTGGCGCGGGACTCGTCACTGATTGATTTTCGGGCTAGAATGCCTCCTGGTAAGATTTTCTCAAAGCGGGCAGTCACAGCAAGTCGCAACCATTCGCGTTGGGAAAGCTGCCACTTGAGTAGAAAATCTACTAAAGCGGCAGAAAGAAGCAGCGCACTCTGGTGTGCCACGTGGTGCCATATGCGTTGACTTTACAGCATGGATCAAGCTTCTGGTTCTAAAAATCAGCACGAGCAGTGCGATGTTCAGCATTCTGCCTGCGCGAGGAACTCCGTGGAATCTCGCAGACTTTTTATGTAACCACTGAATTCCGCGAGCTCCACCCACCCCTAGACAAGACCTCAAGGGGAGTCCCCACCTGCACCCAAATAAGTGTACCTCTTGTGTAGGTGGAGAAATTACTCCATCGCTTCTGAATCATGGGGACGGGGGAGGGTTCCTGTGGTAAATGGACAGGAGTGTGAACAGAGACAACCTGTAAAGAAGCTTTAAATTAACAGTAACCAACAAAAAGTAACAACAGCACTTCGGGCAACCAGGAAACGGCCTGTTGCTCAAACTAAGTAACCAAGTCATCCTATAAGAGGGGTGGTGCAAAAAAGTGTGTGTCCGAGATCGTCCTGAGGCCATGGTCCTGGAAGATAGGTAGATGGGAGAGCCAGTTCCTGTCGAGTCCAGGAGAATGTCTGGACTCCAGTGACAGGGCCACCAGAGTGGCAAAGCTGAGATACAGGAGGGCGGTGGCATGGGGCGAGTTCTATTAGTCTATATAATGTCATTGGCCATTTGTGGAGTCACCTGCTTGAGCGAACAGGCATCTGACAGAGAGGCGGCAGTAGAACGTCTAACTTCTGGACTCTGACATGGCTGAGTCCGAGTTATCCTCCTGTGGGTCACGGAGCGTCGCAGCCACCTCAAGGGCCTATAAGCGGCCATCCTGGACCTGTTCTGGGTAAGGCGTTCCCAAGATCGGAAACCGTCAGGGTCGGCCGCACTCAGAGCGGTGACGGCATCTAGCCTACCGTTTAGGTGGCGCTTTGCTCGTATGTGGAGCATTCAGGTTCGGCGTTACGGTCTCCAGCCAGTCCCATGCCTCTGTTGGTTCCAAAAAGAAAAATATCTTGTTCTCTCGAATCACTTTCAGTTTGGAGGGAAAAAGAAGGCTATAGTCAAGGTCTAATTCCCTTAATATGCATCTGACCCCAAGGGAAGAGCCCTGTTGGCACTGGACTGCCAGGGTATAGCCCAGAAAGCAAAGGATGCAGTGGTTATCAAGGCGGTATGGATGAGACTGATGAGAAGCTTTAAGAATTGTAGCACAATCCTTGAAGTACAGAAGCTTGGCCACTATTGGCCGTGGTGAGCCTCCGGGGAAGGGTACCTCACAGGGACCCAGTGAGCCCATTCGATGGAGAAAAATGGGGTAAGGTCCATCGTTGGTACCAAGTCTTTAAACCACTGCTCCAGTAAACCACATGTTGGGGCTCTCCCTGCCCTCAGGGAGGCAGACAATATGCACATTACTGCACCTGGCATTGCCTACTGTGTCTTCTGCATGTATCTCTAAGTGGTGTACCTGTTCCTTCAGGTCCCATAATAGCTTTTGAAAGTCCGATGACTGGGGCTGGAGGTCAGACAGGGAGCGCTCCACAAGAGTAACCTATTCAACCAAATTCCTGTGGTCCTGTTCCAGAAGAGTAATGTCTTCCACCACTGTGTCCACTTTTGATTTGAGGCGAACCCGCGAGGTTTCAGTTGCCGACAGGATGGCAACCAGTTAATCCAGGTGTTGGGGGGGGGGCATCAATGTCTCTGGGTCCCGGTCAAGTGTCTACATAGAGCGCTGCAGCATCCTAATAAGTTTCCTACATCCTATGGTTCCATCTACTGGACTGTGATACAGCGCTCTTTGGGCCCGCTTGCCCCGCAGAGGTCCCTTGGCGAATTGGGAGGCAACACAAGCACCCTATTACACTCCAGAGTTACATTTGTTGTTGGTGGGGCCTTATATGAGGCCGAGCCCCCTTACCCCAACTTCTGTGGATTTCCAGCTGGGAGGGGCAGCACGAGCAGCTCTAACAAGGTCTTGAATGACTGGCCCCCGAGGTTGGTGTCTCCAATCGAGCTGATGTTTTGCTCCTCTTTGGGCTCCAGAGACCTGCACAGGGGGGATGGCCCACTCAGAAGCCTGGGCCCACGAGAGGCAGGTCCCAGCAAAAGTACATGTGATGGGACTGGGGATGAAGCGAGCCGAGCCCCCCATGCGAGAGCCCCTCCGGACACCCACACAGTGCCCTTTTCCGAGGGGTGGGGAGCAGCCCAGTATGGCACTGCAGGCTGAAATGACCTCCCGTCTCCAGTTATTGGGGATTCTGTGCCAATAAAAAGAAATATGGGTCCCACAAGCTCAATCCGGTCTCACCTGGCAGTGGGGGCCCCCTGCACCAATAGAGGGGCCCTCAGTCCCAATCCAGCCTGCAGATGGGATGCGTGTCCTCGCCAAGAGAAGAACTGCTGGAGCAGTCCAGGCCGCCATCTGGATCAGCCGCCTTGGTAGGCGTGGTCCCCTAGCCATGTCTTGTACTGGCAGGGTCCACTGTACCTCAGTCTGGCCCCCATCCTCACCAGTCACCAGGATAGGCTCCGCGGGGACACCACAGCCCTTGGCTTAGATCCGGGAGTCACCGTGTGTGGCAGTCACAGACTGGAGTAGGCGCAATGGCCCAGTGTTGGCCCTCCTCTTGGTCACCCCCGGGACACGCCAAAAGGAGTCAGAGTCATCCAGCGCCTGTGCCCCCCTTGGATAGCGCAGCCGCTGAAGACCGTGTCCTCTTCACATGAAGATTTCTGGGCTGAAGCCGCCAGTCAGTGAAGGATTGCAGTGGATTATGGGAAAGAAGCCCGGTGCTCCTTCTCTATAAGGCCGCCATGTTGAGCATCTCAGCCATGGCCCCATGTCATAGAAGCATTTTATAGTGTTATGGGTATCGTGATGTATAATCTTATCTGTAACATTATTTACAATTGCAATTGCATCTATCACGTCAAAGGGGAGGTCATGCATTTGGTGTGCGACTTATGGTTTGCATGTCAGGTGTGCGAATTACGGACTGTGACACAAATCTACTGCTTCAGTAACCACAGCTGTCCCACCTCCTCCCTTTTTCAAACTCCTTCCTTGGCTTAGAGATACCTATATCCTCCTCATTCCCTATCTTCATAAACTTTCATTATCATCACACTTAAGGTATCCCCAAGAACATGGAGATTGTGCAGGGGCAGATGAGTGAATGGGGAGCCATACATCCACCACCTTGGGATATTAATGAATCCTGCTCACTACTTGTGTGCCAAGCCAAATGAAAGCCTAGGCAGTCTGCCTGTTACTACCCTAGTTGGTCCACTGTTCTGCCCAGTAAAAATATTTTTTTAAATCCCAATAATTGGCATGATGTGGCATCCACTTCTGATGCCCTCCTACTATCCTCTAGTCTCTGGACCAGCTCTCCTCACGTGACTTCCGTACTCTCTGCTCTAAATTATAGAATGTGGAACAAGCATCCATACCCGCGAGGACAGATGTTCCTCTGTCAGCTGTAGATCTGCAGTTACATAGTGAGTAGACTGACAGTAGAAACACCCTTTAGCAACACAAGAGCAGGTGCCACACTCATTCCACCACTTCCCTCAGATATACAGAGAGCAAGCAGGGAAAGGCCAGGCCACCATCATTAGCTATTCCAGCCCTTGGCTCTGGTCTGGTCTTTGGAGACCCAGGGAAGGATTATGAAGAGTCTGGAACCAAGGGCTTCTCTTAGTAATGGCTCAATTGTGAAGAACTACTTTTGTTTTCATTGTACTAGTGACAGAATAGAAGTGACTAACTGGCTTGGTTTTATGTCTCTAGAGTCATTATGTGGCAGGTAAGATACTTTTAAATGTGTTTACTGCGGTTGACAATAGTAAGAAAATGTTACTTACTTGAAGTTCCAGATCTGCATCATAGGATTCTTCATTTAGGTCATAAACACGCTGTCTACATGGACCCAGAGTACTGTGTGATAGATATGTTTCTCATATAAAGTAACACAGGGTGAGAAGAATCAATTTTTCTATTCAATAAAACATAGCACCCTGAAGCAGTCTATTAAAAGTGAATTTTGTGTCTGCAAAACTAACAGGTTCATCCTGAAAACATTTTAAAGCTACATTTCAACGTCTTAGGTGCAAAGACAGGTTACAAACATGAAAAGGTTAAGACAAGATGTAATTTGATAGACTTTTAATGTAAACAGAACGATAACATTCCTGTCCCTTTAAGAAATCCAAAAGACCCCTCTATCCATGATGCTTTGTACTTACAGGCAGTTTGCCTCACCCACTCAGTTCCTTTTTATGAAAAAGTCAAGAATATAAAATTTTCCAATGCCCACCTCCAAACAGCCGGGGAGGCAGATGGGTCTATGACTTCAATGAATATTAGCATGATGCACAACTAAGACTACAAGTATTTAAGATTTTGGTCTGCATTGTAGGATCTTCATTGATACTCAGGAATGCTTAAATAGAGTAGTAAGCTTTGGTGATCCCCCAGCGGCTGTTGGGGAGAAGGAAAGAATGAAATCATGATATAAATGAGCCTTAAGTAGTTACATACACACACACTTATATATGTACATTTATATACACGTGTGTGTTTATATATATATATATATTCACTGAAAAAAACAAAGGGTAAAGGAATGTTATAGTTAGGTGAAAATGTTAAAACATACTGTTTTAAACAAACAAAACCACGGATATTCACCATTGATAGTTTTATTGAGTAACTATAACTCATGCCCTAAAGTAACTGTAACACACGCCCCATCCATGTACAGTGTTGTCAAAAATGATGTCATTTTCCATGTTGCAGTGATTTTATCAATGATATAGAACATGTCATTAGCGATGTAATATATGAGGTAATTAGCAGTGTATGGCAAAGGTGCACGTTGCAGTTACTTTAGGGAACGAGTTAAAGTTACTTCAGATAACTATAACTGGTCAATTTTAGTGCTTTCGTTTATCTGAAACAGTATGTTTTAACTAGTGACATTTTCACCTAACATCACTGTAATCTTTATTTTTTCAGTGAATTTCTATTTTTTTATGAATCAACTCTGTTTATTAAAGTCTCAGCAATTCGCAAACAAGCACAGCTGGTCGCCTACAACCCAAATGGCCGTCAATGCTCAGTCAGAATATAAATTAACACAGCCATCTGCCTATAACCTCACGGGCCGGCGGCATTACAGTAGGTATGTGAGAAACAATTCTGTAAATAAAGCCAACTTGAGTCATAGACACACACAGCTGATCACCTACACCCCAGAAGGCTGGCAGTGTAGATGAAGGGATTGCAACCTGCCGGAGAGTATGGCTGCCCGCACCCATCGGGGACTGCAGCTTCCATAAGCATTATCAACATAGGAAAAAAAATAACCCAACAAAACAACCCCCTTCCCACCTAAGTCCTTCCAGAGGTGTAGCTAGGAGGTCAATAGTGGTGACATGTCAAGACAAGCCCCAGGTGGATGAATGCGTAATGGGCCGCAAGCTCATAGAGGGCCGCATTATTGGTAGAGGTGGGCTCGCTCTGGGAGTAAGCAAAGCAACTTAAGATAGGTCCACTAGGTTAGATCATTAAATTCTGGGGATAGAATATAGATGAATGGCGCCCACAGTTTGGAATAAGTCTTGCTCTTTTGCTCAACAACTAACAATAACTTCTCCATACCCAGTATAAACCAGAGCTTGTGAAGCCAGGCGGTGTGGGCAGGGATCTGGACAGTACCCCACAAGGAGAATTTCACCTGATGGGGTGCTCCCAGGGCGAGGGCCATCTGTCAGCCTCTCAAAGAGCGTCAAGGGGTTAGGAAGCCCCTGGATGGTATAGGTCTGGACCTTGGGATAGTCGTTTGGAAGGCCCTGTCTATGTTGTTAAGTACATGATCCCAGAAACGACTCAGTTTTGGGCAGTGCCACAGCAGGTGGATTAGGGTGCCCGTACCTCCAAACTCCCTCCAGCACTCTTCCGAGTGTTTCGGGTTCCAAGCTTGGAGCTGAGCCGGGATTAGGTACCAATAAGACACTATTTTGTATGCGGTTTCGGTACTGGTCATATGTTTGTTTAGCTCAGTAGTAAATGTCCTTCCATTCTTTGGCAGTGAGTGCCCTACCGAGTTCCGTCTCCTACCTAGTTTGACCCGTGGATGTAGTTGATGACTTGCGTTTCCCTAATAGGGTGCAGAAATTAGGTGTTTGTCATCTTTTTTGTGGATGATCCATTTTTCAAAGGAAGTAAGGGGCCTCCCAGCATGTGGTTTAAGGGCTGTTTGCATCACCCAGAGTCGCACTTGGCGGTATTGGAGACGGTCCCCTTCCTTGAGCCCATAATCAGACTTCAAGTGCTCAAAAGGAATAATCCCCTCAGAGTCAAACAGACTACTGATATGCTTGCACCCATCCTCCTGCAATTGTCGGAAACTCTTGTGGTGCATACCCAGGCAGAATTTCGGGTTAGATAAGATTGGGGTCATGGGGGAGGGAAAGGTGGTTAAATCCGCCTTGGTCGCTACAGCATCCCACACTTTAAAAGCTGAGCTAGTCACTGGGAAGGAATAAAGACCCCATGCTCTGTATTTACAAGGTAGTCATGCTTCCTTCCATATGTGAGAGCCCGTTACCGCCTGGTCCATGAAGCCCCAGTGCTTCTCAGAAAGAGGGCAGTTCCATTCCACTAAAAAGCGAAGTTGGGAAGCTTGGAAGTAGCGAGCTATCACGGATACAGCTAATCCACCCTCTTGTGTTCGTCGGTATAGGAGGTGTTTCTGGAGGCAGGGTTTCTTCCTGTCCCAAATGAATTTATTGATTTCAAGTTGCAGGGAGTGCAAGGCATCTGGTGGTGGAGTCAGAGGAAGGGCTAGGAAAAGATAAAGGATGCATGGCAATATAGTCATTTTTACGGCAAAAATTCTGCCAAGCCAAGAGAGGCGAAGGTGGCACCAAGCGTTTAAATCTCTAAGTGTTTGGAAAGTAAGGGCAGTATAGTTCAGTGATGGCGTCTTTGAAACTCATCATGCTAACTTGATACCCCAAGATAGGGTATGAAGTTGTTTGCCCACTTAAAGGGGAACAGAGAGCGGAGATGTACCTCGTGGGATGGGGTGATGGATAAATTCAAGATTTGGGATTTTTTCATGTTTACTTTAAAACCAGAGATGTTACCAAAAGCTTGGAGCCTTGTCACAAGGGCAGGGAGGGATGACATTGGGTTAGTAATTGAGAGGATCATGACAGCGGCATATAAGCTAATGAGATGTGTACCGCCGCAGAAGGGTATCCCTGAGATAGTAGGGTTAGCTCTCACCTTGTGGGCAATGGGCTCCATGTAGAGGCCGAAAAGAAGTGGAGAGAGGGGACACCTTTGTCGAATTCCTCGCTGTATGGGAAAAGGCTGGGACACTACCCCGTTTACTATAATGGCTGCTCTAGGAGCACTACAGACAGAGCGGACCCATCTGCAGAATTTGTCACCAAAACCAAAGCGTTTCAGAGTTTCAAACAGATATACGCTTTCTCAGCATCAATGGAGAGTAACAGAGCTTTTTTCTGGGACCTATGTGTTTTATCCATTAGATGCAGAATGCGTTTGTTGTTATCCCTGCATTGGCAGGTAGGAAGAAAGCCTGCTTGGTCCTGAGCAACTATGCCAGGCATGAGGGTACTGAGGTGGTGGGCCAGCATACTGGTGAAAAGTTTCACGTTGATATTCAGGAGAGAGATAGGCCTATAGGACCTGCAAAGGCAGGGTCTTTGCTGGGCTTCGGGATGACAGAGATTGAGGCCTCAAGAATAGAGTCGGTGAGGATGTCCGTATCGGCAAAGGTGTTTTAGAGGCGGGTGAGCAGTGGGGCCAGTTCCTGGCCAAACACTTTGTAGAAACAGGACGAGAAGCCATCTGGCCCCAGGGATTTCATAACTTTCAAGCAGGCGAAGGCTAATATCACCTCCTAGATCAGGATAGGTTTCTTCGGCTCTTCAGATTCATGGGCTGGGAGGGAGCTAAGGTCTATGCCTCTCTACTATCCACCATGACAGTCTACACCATGATATTCTATGTCATGACACTCTACAGTACTACACAACACTCTACAACACTCCGTTCTACTGCAATGTGTGCTACTCCACTCTACTCCACGCTCCTCCACTATGACACTTCACTCTACAACACTCTTCTCCACTGTACTCTATGACACTTCACTCAATGACACTTCACTAACAATACATAAACATAAACATATTTATGTGTTGTTTTTAATACAATCTAGAAAGCTCTCTTAGAACCATTTATTGGAGGACAGATGTGCATGACGTCAAATGAGCATAGGGAACTGGAAACATAATTTAAGGGAGATTGTGTTATAGACATTTAGAACAGTCTTTGGGCATTCGACAAAGGACAGCTGGAATGGTCAGAAAACATATTAGTACCAATGAAGATGAAAACATTAATGGGGTTTTATCTTTATAAGTTGTTCAGTCATTAAAAAAATTGGAAAATTGTGACAGCTTTACTGCCTTGACAAAAAAGCCTACACATTATATGCTTGTTTATATCTGAAAAATATTAAATCTACAGGATGGGCTGAGGAATAAAATTTGAACAGGCCTGGGCAGACTTTCGATTGCACTGAATGAATGAGCAACAAAGGTAGTTATAAAGTAGAGGCAAATGTGTTTTTCCATTTATCTCTTATGTAGTTTCTCTACAGAATGCCATATAATCTGGGATTTCTACTAACAGGGTCTAAGCAATAAATGATTGGTAATATACACTATTTTGTACACATATATTTATGTAATCTATCACTTCATTGCGAATCAAAATAAAAATCAAAATGATACTGAAAACATATGAAGTAAGTAATAATTATTGGTAATAAGTGAGTAGTTAAGAGTACCTTAACATTTGTCTCTCACACCAAGTGCTTAAGTATTACTATTCTGCACACTGAGGTTTGCACCTGTAAATGATTTGGCTAATGCATCAAGAAAATGTTTCAAACACATGCTATCAGTGAAATTCAGATTTTTTTTATCTTAAAGGAATGCAAGAAACAAAACTATATAATTACCTCATCCAAATCTGAATCATCTACAGTGATGAATTTAATTGGTTCTCTATCATCTGAAGAAATACTTGGACTCCTATAACAAACAAAGATAAAGACACCATTTACCCAGCAGCAATACTTCTAGAAACAATCGTACTACAATTTCCCTCTACTAGCACATCATCTACTGTGTCTAACACTTCAGTAGAATTATCAGTGGTTTGTTTGTCTATATATTACATAGTTAACAGAAAAAAACTAAAGTTAATGGGAAGGTAAGGTTGACAATGTCTTGATACTGACTACAACACAAATCCTAAAAAGATGTGAAATTCAAAATCTAAGATACTATTTTAACTTTAACTCCCACTTCTCCATCATGTGAAAGGTTGAAATGAAATGTCGTGAATGCATGTTTGTATGATTCCCTCACTAAGCTGATAAGAGTGGTACCTGACCACTGCCCACTATCAACATTTTGCTACGAGAGGAACAAGCTCATTACTGTAGCTGAGGTAAAGAAAGCAATACATGACCTAGCCTGCAATAAGACCCCTGGATTAGATAGGTTTCCAACTGAATACTAAGATCGGTTCTTGGTCAGCCTGGCTCCAAGTTTGGTTGGGGTAAACAATGAAGCCCTTACCACCGGCGTGCTCCCAGCCTCCCTCCAGGAATCTCTTCTAGTATCCCTGCAGAAGCCTGATCGGGAGTTCACTTGCCTCTCCTCCTATCGCCCGGTGGCCATATTGGGCGCCGTCTATAAAATTCTTGGTAATGTCCTAGTGAATCGGTACTTGAGTGTACTTCCTGTCCTCACTCACCCCGAACAAAATGGATTTGTTCCAAGACATAACACGTCTAATAATAATATTAGACGACTCTTCCCTGTGATAGATAGGCCTCGCTGTGCTACACGCAGGCAGCATGCCTTATATTGGACCGCGAGAAGGCCTTTGATTCTTTATCTTGGGATTACCTCTTCGAGGTTCTACAGGCAGAAGACCTAGGCCAACGCCTGCTGACCTACACAAAGCTATTGTACACAAACCCATCATTTAGGGCACGCATTGGTCGCCTAATTTCGCTCCCCTTTCCAATAGGCCGAGGCACACACTTGAGGGCTGCCTTCTCTCCACCTATCCTATTCACAATCGCTATGGAGCCGCTGGCTCATTGTCTTTGCTTGGAAGGCCAGCAGTGGGGTATCCCTCTTGATGGAACCACAAATGCTGTGTCATTCTATGCGGATGACTTGTTATTATATATCCAGGACACGTCAGCAGACATGTTCTCAATAGTCTACTTTCCGGGACTTTGAGGAAGCATCTGGCCTCCGAGTGAACTGGGGAAAATCTTGCACATTTCCATTTTGCAGCAATGCTCACCCAAAGGTAATCCAAATGGGTGAAACTCCGCTAGCCTGGAGGACATCTGCGGTCTGTTATCTGGGAGTTTGTCTATACCATTCCCAAGAAGACATATTTGAGGGTAACCTAAAACGTGCCTACATAAACCGTAGATCTTAAATCCGCTTCTGGCAATGGCTCCCCCTTGCACTCACAGTCAGGATAGCACTTTCTAAAATGATCGTCCTCCCCTGCCTCCTATATTATTTTATAAATGTACCAGTGTTTCCTCAATGTCGCTTTTTCTGCAATTCAGATCAATTGTTGGGGGACTTGCTGTGGCACAATGGGAAGCGCCGAGTGGCTCTTCAAAAACTTCAGCTGCCGGTGGGTCAAGGTGGGCTTGGGGCAGCATGCTTTGAAACTTATTACTTAGCAGCACAGCTCCAATGAGAATCCAGATGGTTTGCAGGAATAAACCTCTATGCGACAAGCACAGGCGATGGCCCACACCCCTCCTATATAATACGTCAGCTCTTACACCCCACTATCAAAATAAATTGCTCCTGGTCCCTACACTGGTGGACCGAAAATGTCTAACTAGAGTTCCACAGCTTACAAGTAAAATCAGCCCATATTCCCCCAAAATACCCCTCATGGGTCTACCGGGACCCTTAGGTCTGCTAACGGATGAGCAGCTGTCGGAATGGCATGCACAATCCTTAGAAACGGTAGGAGATCTCTTACAAGATGCCCAGATCCTCACATTCGAACAAATTCATCAGGACTATAATATTCCCTCAGGACAATTAGCAACATATGGGCAATTACTGGTGGCACTCCGATCATTATGGGGAGCACCTGATGAAGAACAACTTACCCATGCAGTGATACATACTCTATACCTCATGGGGGGTGGTCGACATCTCATCACATGGCTATACAAAGCCATTAGGAAACACACTGACATTTCTTTGGTTCACCTCCGCTGCCCCTGGGAGGAGGACTTAACAAGACCTCTTCATGACACCAAGTGGTCTAGTGCCCTTGAGTCTCCCAAGACTGTTTGGAGGAATGCTTGTTTTAAAACTATCCAATAAATGATCCTTGACAGGGCTTACCTTACACCCTCTCGCTAAATCATATGTTCCCAGGAGCCAATTTCACTTGTCCTAGATGTTTCACCCAGCTTGCTGACTTCTGGAACATGCTCTGGTCATGCCCTAGAATAGCAAGTTTTTGGCATGCAGTACATGCTTCATTGAGCACAGTCACAGAACTCACCACACTGAATTCATGGGAGGCTACTGCCTTAGGTATTTTCCAAAGACAAAAAAAGAACAGGGTATGGGTGCAATTCGCCAATCTCGCCCTCCTATTGGCCAAGCATCTACTAACTATGAACTGGAAGGTCCAACACCCCCCGGCTCTCTCCCTATGGCATAAGGCACTACTTAGACGTGGGAAGCAGAAAGCTCCGCACTGCATTGCGTGGAGGTCCGTCATATACGCCGGTGCCCTATTGCTGCTGCCTGGGACACTATGCTTGTACAATATAAGGAACTGATTGAAGAGAATGCCCCTCTCTCACAGTGTTAAATGTATAGGCATCAGGTCACCACTCTCTCCATCACAATACATCTGAATTCACAACCGCTCCATGAGCCCCCCACATTCTGTTTTGCAGCATTACACTATTATCGCTTGTGCACCTCCTAGTTCCTTTTTCCATGTTTTGTAACCCAACCCTATTATTTATTTGGTCCCCCTCATCCTTCAGTGTGAGCGAGTGCAATTCACTCTTGTAATTTGTTAATGTCTCATCCTGCTACAATTGGTATTGTCTACAGTTGATAATTTGTTATTGTCTGATCCTGCTACAATTGCTATCATCTACAGTTGCTTATTTGTTAATGTCATATCCAGCAACAATTCCTATTGTCTACAGTTGATAAAACCCAATAAAAATTGTTTAATCGTAATTGTGCTATTTTTTCTTTGGTTCTCATTTAGACCTGGGTGAAGGCACCATCTATGTCCATGCTTGAAACCCACCATTACCCCGCCATCCTCTCACCATGCGTATTGATTACAGATACTGCTGGGTCAAGGCTGGAGGATGGCAGAGTGGGTCCGCAGTGAGATGCAAGTACTGCCAGGCTGATGCTCTTGTTCCCCCTGGTTTGCACAGCTGTAACGCCTCCTGGCAGAAGCACTCAGATCCTGTGGGATCATCAGGGATTCCTCTCACAATAGGTACTAGTAAAATAATCCCTGGAAATTCCTTGGCTTGGGGTCTTAAAGAGCACTGGTAATCCCAAGGACGTGTGTGGATTCAGCAAGGAAATCACAGAGCTTCATCTTTCATCACAAGGTTTTCTTGCACACCCCAGAGAAATTAATCCTTGGTATTGACTGTGTGTCCTGAGGTTTAGAAGTAACAGGAGGCATCTCTCCTCTCTGGGACTCAGAAAAATCCCAAAGGATTCCCCTTGGTCCTGGCATACATGTATGGCAAACCGGGGAAATCTCTGGTGATTTTATGAACTCCAGGGAGAGGAAAACAGGGGGCTACCACTATCTCAGCGAAAGGAGACCCAACCACCAACCCACTGCTATCCTTCTACTCTGCTAGTTTATATAAAAATAAGGGTAGTGAATGCTGCAACTAGAGTCTCACATGGCATGAAATCACATCAAGTTGGCATTATGCCCAACTCCGCCACTTCCTTGTGAGTGGTGGTTAGGTAGCAGTGTTTGGTAGAGGCTCGCAAATGCCTGGTAAGGCCAAAATAAGCACTGTTGTGTTGGTAAATAATGGCATTTCATGAAAGCATCTGATGGCATGTGCATGATTTGTAGGTGTCTTTTATACTCATGAAGTGTTATTGCATGTTGTTAAATATTCCTTATGTTTGTGCTGATGATTGCAGATTGGGCATTGATGCTAGCTCCTTACATCTTTGATATTTAAAAACTGGATTACATCAATGTGTAATCAAAAATGATTTAATTATTGATATTAGTAAGTAGTCTGGTATTGTTTGTCTGAAATATGTGATATTGTAAACGCTGTATCACAGGAGAGGGAAATAAGGTTAACTTCCTAATTTCACAAATATTTAGGTTTTGTGTGTCAGCTGGTACTAACACCCTCTCACGCTTCACTTCATCTTAACATTAGGTCTTTCTGTACATTTTATAGCATGTTTTGGCTGTAGCCAGTACCATCAATGCAAACTGATTTTGTGCACCCACCTTGTCCAAGAGAAAGGTGTATGTCATGTACCGGCCATCATGACATTCTCAAGTTGAGTATTTCCGCACGTTCATTTTGTTAAATGACAAGAGGGGTTTATTTCCCCCCCCCACACTTTGCTCAGAGGTAAAAGGGGTTGTTTTGTGTCCCATCCCCATGCCTTGCTATGGGTGTGGAGATTAGCTACCACCTGGCCTTGCTTAATGGCACTGTTGTGTTGTGTTGTCCGCCTCCCACCTTTCCTATCCGAAGCCTCCGAGATCATCTGCGGCATACCCCAGGGATCGTCCCTCAGCCCAACACTGTTCAACATCTACATGGCCCCGCTCGCACGCATCGCCAGACAACACGACCTCAACATTATCTCCTACGCCGACAACACTCAACTGATCCTCTCCCTCACCAAGGACCCCCTCGCCGCCAAAGCCAAACTCCATGACGGAATGAAGGCCGTCGCCGATTGGATGAAGATCAGCCGACTAAAGCTGAACACGGACAAAACGGAGGTCCTCATCCTCGGCTCCAACCCCTCAGCCTGGGACGACTCCTGGTGGCCAACGACGCTGGGAGCAGCCCCGACACCCACCGACCACGCACGCAACCTGGGAGTCATCCTCGACTCAACGCTCTCCATGACCAAGCAAGTCAACGTAGTCTCCTCCTCCTGCTTCAACACACTCCGCATGCTTCGCAAGATCTACAGGTGGATCCCGACAGACACAAGAAGAACAGTCACCCAGGCCCTCGTCAGTAGCAGACTAGACTATGGGAACGCCCTCTACGCGGGAGCCCCGGCCAAGCTCATCAAGCGACTGCAACGCATACAAAACGCCTCCGCACGACTGATCCTCGACGTACCACGCCACAGCCACATCACCCCCACTTGAGGAACCTGCACTGGCTCCCCGTCGACAGGAGGATCACCTTCAAACTCCTCACCCACGCACACAAGGCACTCCACAAAACTGGCCCAGCCTACCTCAACAGACGACTCTTCTTCTACGTCCCCAACCGCCAGCTCCGCTCCGCCGACCTCTCCCTCGCCACCGTCCCCCGCATTCGAAGAACAACCACCGGCAGCAGATCCTTCTCACACCTCGCCGCCAAGACCTGGAACACCCTTCCACTAAGCCTACGAAAGACCCAAGACCTGCTGACCTTCAGGAGGCTACTCAAGATCTGGCTGTTCGACCAGTAGCAGCATCCCCCCCCCTTCCCTCCCCCCACCGCCTTGAGACCCTCGCGGGTAAGTAGTGCGCTCTACAAATTCTGTGATTGATTGATTGATTGGTTGTTCAATGCCCCCACCCCAATAACCCAGAGGCAAGGTGGAATATTTGTAGAATGCTTGTCTTCCCTATGTTGGGGGCATTTAGTGTACCCCACCATGCGTAAAATGGGGTTGTGTTTGGCCCTTTCCTTTCCCAAAGGCCCAAAGCAGGACTGTGTGTATTTCATTTAGCTCTCCACTACCTTGTCCAAGGGTGGGTAGATTTGTTCCTGCAACACCTTGCCAGGGGTGGAGGGCTCTCTGTTCAACCCACTGACCAAGTGAAGGTGGGGGGGAATCTATGCTCCAGCCCTGACCAAGAGTGGGAAGAATTTTGTGACATACAACCTGTGCCTTGCCTGAGGTCAGAGGTGTTTTTTTACTCCCAATCTAACTCAAGATTGGGTGAGTATTTATTCTCTCGTCCACTTTCACTTTGCCCAGTGGCAAAAAATTGTGAAAAAAATAAGACGAAAAGAAGGTGCCAGTGAAGGGGTCAGCTGTCCTGGGTCTCATGCACCCACATTCTGTGAAGGGTGCATGGGTGATTTCTCCACTAGGGCTCTGGGGCTGTGCCCCACTGAAATTCCTACACATTCCTGCACAAATATTAGATAGATCGATTTATTTAGAGATACGATTGCATCTCTAAACAATTTGATGTATTTAAGTCTGGGCTGTCTGTTCCAGGCTGCCTGTCCCACCTCGCTCAAAAGCTGCAGACGGAAGCCCGGCAGTAAATCAACTTTCTGCACTGTGACACACAACGCAGGGCTTACAATTTTAAAGCCATTCATTGCCATTGTGGTCTATGGTAGTATCCACTATAGGCCAGTGATGCTTTCAGCATCAGGGTTTCGGATGTCGGAGTCTCCGTCTCTGCGTGAGGTCAGCCGCCTGTTATTCACAGGTCTAAATCCTACCCTTTCCCATTCGTCATAGATAGGAGTGGATGCAAGTACATTTGATTTGATGCCTTGTCCTCGGTAATGGTAAGTGTTATAATCCTAATCTTGTGTAATGTATATTGTCCTGAGAACCCTGGTCACACTAACCTGACCCACTGTGACACCCCAGGCCCTGGCTGCACGTCGTTGGCCCCGTTAAAAGTGGAGCTGCTATATTTGTTCCCCAGCAAAATTGATCCAAAAGACAAACAGGGTTTTTGTTCCCTTGCGAAGTTGAACCAAATATCTGAGTCAAGCGCAAAGGGATAAATATGTGCATATAGTAAAGACAGTTATCTGCTGTATGGCGATAAAACTGGCCCTATCTTCATGCTCTTAACATTAATGTCAAAAACATGGATTGATTTACGAACAATGAATGTTAAAAACATTATGGCAATGCATGTCAGCGATTTAGTTCCCTTCTTATTTCACATGTTTTACTTAATCTTGCATTCCTGAAGAGTGTTAGATATTTTATCATGTTGTTTTTCTGTATTTTTTCTAAGCATCTTATTACTCTTGCATAGTGCATACTTTGAGCCGTGCCCACGGCCGGACTGGGAACTGAAACCAGCCCTAGCAATCAGCGCGACCGGCCCCCAAGGGGTGGTGCGAGTGGGAAGCACCACTCCTGCTGCCGCTTTTGTTACAGGCGGCCGATATTGCAGCACTGGTGCAAAATCGGCCACCTGTAACAAAACCGGCCCCATGTTGCCCGCTACGGCCAGTCCGGTCCTGACCATGCCAGGTGTTTATGAGGGGCTTTGAGAGCTCTGATGCTGAGGCTGAAGCCAAAGCAAAGTGCCTGTCAGTTTGTTGGCCTCCATGCAGAGCACACAGAACAATGGTCATGTATTCCAGTTGCAATCGAAATTCTGTGGAAATGTGTGTGAAGGGAGTACACAAATGTCAAAATATTTACAAGGCAAAAGCAAAAGGAAATAAATTGCTTAAACGTGAGTGAGTGTAGTGTATGTTTGGAAGTGGCGAAGGGAGGGAGATGCGAGGAAGTGCATTCGGGGAAGAGTGAAACAAGGGTGCTGAAGAGGAAAGAGAGGCGGTAGAAGATGTGCAGATGGACGAGATATGCAGAGAAAAAGGGCATACATATCTAATCTAAAGTGCACATAACTAAAGGCCAAAACACCTTCCACAGGCTTCAATACTATTTGATTCACAGACTCCCAATTTCAGAATTGAAACATTTCCAATGTTCATTATTTATAATAAATCATTGTTATTACTCATTTATCTTAAACAGCTAACAACCATTGACAAAGCCAATTGTACCGACAGGTTTTAGGTGTATATTAGTTGTTGTGTTATACATCTGGATGCAAATACATCTCAGAGAGAAACCAAAATACCTGTCGGGTGGGGTGGCACACTATTGGAATCTCAGAAATGTATTTTACATGTTCTCTTTTCGAGAGCCCCCACTTTTTTCATCCCTCTTAAGACCTGTTGCACACATTTCTATATGATTGATTGCAGCCAGCAGCTATGGGTGCTTCCAAAGTTGATGCATCATGCGGTGCAAGACACTGGACATGCACACACACTGTAAAGGGCTGAAGTTGTTGCGCTGTACACTTTGCACATTACTGTAGCTGTTGAACATATTAATGCAGTAAGATATGGGCAGTTTTAAATGTGTTTGATATTTCAAGACTATACATTCCCAATGCTTTATCAGCCTTACTTTATCACTAAATTAATTTGCTTTAAAATGCACCATTTGCCTACCTTTTTTTTTTTCTCGGGAGGAGAACCCACCCTGGACCCCACGTTTGCCCATTAAGGTTGCTTGTGTCGCTTGCTACATAAAAGTCATACCCAACTTTTATGCCCCACTAATTTCAAATGCCACCAGCCATCACTTTAAGAGTGATAGAAGCTCTGGACAGATGAGATCTGTCTAGGAGCTCTATCCCCAAAAGCAAAACGGACACTCCTGAAACTGTCAGCTTATCAAGACTTTTTTCACTCTCAAAAACATGAAGGTGAAAGAGCTAGTAACAGAAAATATCTGCCTAGGTGCCCTGTTTGAAAATATCAACAGTACACTGGGACAGCTGTTAGATGCCCTGTGCCACCTTCACCCTTGGAAAAAGGATGATAGAGGCATAGAACAGCAAACAGGTACCCCACTGCCCTGTAGGCAAACAACAACAGTACTCTGTGACAGTTGTTGGCTGTCTCAAACTTCCTTCAGAGTTGAAAAAAGAAGAAAGCGGGTAAACAAGACTCCACCTGTTTCTGGCTAGGCCAGTTTGGGGTCGGGGAGAATTTTTTTTTTGTTTTTAGCTGTTGGTCAGTCTGTACAACAGGCTGCCAAAGTTATGGTTAGAAATAAACGAAAATTCTGAAACTCACCAGTTACGGCTACCTGAGTCCACACATACAAGACATAACATGCACCTCAAGTGCAGTGGTCACGTTCTCACCCAAGGTGCAAGAGAAAGAATAAAAAAAATGGCCTTGATGACATTATTGGTGTCATTACATATCCCCGTAACAAGGATAATGCAATATCATTAATGAAATCTAATTGTTTGTACATGTGTTGAATTCTAAAGAATTTTAAAGCCCTTTTATTTATTATTATGATTATTGAGCGGTCATAAGCATTGCATTTAGGGACACCTGAAATCCTTGCACTGGGCTAAATATTCCAACAGTGTGCAAAATTGTTGTAAAATTGCTAAAGAGATTCTAGGCTGTTTCCGTCCCCAAATAAAGTTCCGGATTAGTGCGTGCAGTTGGGAGAAATATACTTTAGGAATTTTAATCGGAAGATGAATAAACAAAAATACAAATAATGGCAAAATAGACATTTTGACCAATGCAACCCAGCCAATTAAAGTTAAAGGGAGCAGAGATCATCTATCTAGGAGCTTCTTGGCTTTTTCCAGAGTATTTCCATAATTTAGCCTAAAAAGTTGGTCGTAGAGACTAGTTACATATATACCTAAGTACCTAATAGGTCTGGATATAATCTGTTGAGGAAGAAAAGACAACGAGACCAATGGGGCATTAAACCTTCTGTCTTAGCTTGCTTTAACCTATACCCACCTATTCTTGTAAACTCTTCTACCTCAGCAAATGCATTTCGAATATTAGATGGTTCTGCTGCTAAATAAAGAATAATATTATCTGCAAATAATTTCAACTTTGGCATGGCTACTATTGGGGGCACTATCTGGAGATTATTGCAGATCTTTATTGCCAGAGGCTCTATAAAAAGTGCAAATAAAAGAGGGGACAGTGGGCACCCCTGTCTAGTCCCACGCCCGATCTTAGCTATACCTGCCGGTTCTCTATTGATCAAGATTGTGGCCTCTGAGCCTGCATACAATTCTTTTATCATCTTGACCAAACCCGCAGTCAGGCTATACTTGGCCAATATGAAAAACAAAGCCTGCCAGTCAACAAGGTCAAATGCCTTCTCTGCGTCAACCATTAAAATCGCTGCTTTGACCTTGTTGACTGACAGGTAATCAACTGCTTGTGTCAAAATATGTTATTGGAGGACATAGATCTATGACGAATAAAACCTGTCTGGTCCTTATGGACCACCTGCTGTGCAACCGGAGTCAACCTTGCTGCCCATATTTTCCTAAAACTTTTATCATCGATGTTTAAAAGACTTATGGGTCTATAGGAACCAGTAACGGTAGGATCCTTATCTTTCTTAAGAAAACTGACCTCGACCGCTTCTTTAACATTTTTGGATATTGGTTAGCCATTTTTAATCAGATTATGCAATTTAGTAAGAAAAGGTAAAAGCAAGGGTTCAAAAGTCTTAAAAACCTCAACAGGAATACCGTCATTGCCTGCGGCTTTTGCATTAGCTATAGATTTTAATACGTTGCTGACTTCAACTTGTGAAATAGGTTTATCGAGAGAGTCCCAAAGCGTCATTGAGATAGAGGGCATTTCAAAAGATGTAAAATAATGTATAAGTGATGTTTGAGTAATTTCCTGCGTCTCCTCATAGATCGTTTTAAAATGACGCAAGAAAACCCCTGCAATTTCCTCTTTAGAATCTACAACTATATCCGAGACTGGATCTCTTATCTGGGTGACTGTATTTTGACTGCTCTGGATTTTAGTTGCCCAGGCCAGATAACGTCCTATATGTTGACTCGCTTCATAAAGTTTTTGTTTATTGGCCTTGCTCCCCTTAATTACCTGAAGATTAAAAAATTGCTTAAGTTTATCTTTGGCTGCTACTAGGTCTTGAAAGAGGCCCGCCTTTTGAGCTTCAGAACTAGCCGTCCTTAAGTTAACACTAGCTCTATCTATCTCAGCTTGTAAAGCAAAAATCTCCTGAGAGCGCCGTTTATTTGCCGCAGAGGTGAATGCTGTTACCTGTCCTCTGAAGGCGGCTTTAAAAGCTTCCCACACCAAAAAGACAGAAGCGGAGTTCTCATTAATTTTTAAAAAAGCCTTAATAAATGACTGGGTTGCCGCAATCCACTCCACATCTTCCAGAAGAGATTTATCAAAATACCATTGCTTGCTTTTTTGAGAACATGTTGCCTTCATATGGATTCTAATAGAAATAGCTGAGTGGTCGGAAAAAGCATTGGAGATAATCTCAGTCTCGGCTCTGGATAGCAGATTATCGATAAAAAAAAAATCTATTCGAGATACGGTCTTATACCTAGAAGAATAGCATGTATAGTCAGACTGCCCTGGATGGCTTTGACGCCATGGATCAAGCAAGGCAAAATCTCTTTTCATCATATTAATCAGCTTAGTTGATTTGGGTTTTAGTTGCTTCTTAGCTGGATTAGAAGTATCTAAACGAATATCCTGAATAAAATTAAAGTCTCCCCCCCCATATTATAGAACCCTCAGAAACAGCCAAAAGGTCATAAATTTGAAGTAAAGCCAAAATGTCATGAAATATAGGGCTGTAATAATTTAACAGATCAAACACTACGCCGCTGAGGTTGATTTGTACATAAATCCAACGGCCTTGAACATCACGACTAACTTTTAGTATTTGACAATTACAATTATTAGAAAATATAATAGCCACCCCACGCACTGACAAGTTTGCAGAGCCAAATTATGCTTGATTGTACCCCTTAGGAAGAATCAATCCAGGAGTATTAGACCTAAGATGAGTTTCCTGGAGGAACAACACTTTTGGGGGAAAGAAAAGCAACCAAATAAGCATTGCACTTGCTTTCCTTGAGTTTAACAATCCATTCACATTGCACAAAATGTTTTTAAGACTATCCATCGAAAAAAAAAAAAAAACTGCTTTCATCGCACCCAAAGCACATAGTATCAGATATCGAAAATAATATGAAAAAGCACACCTGTGTATACAATCTAAAACCTTTGATCCACTCATTTTTTCTCTGCTACCCCAACCCAACCTCCAGCCTACACCCCCAACACGCCACGCGGAAACCCTAACTGGGGGATGCCATGGAATTGCATCCTGAACTACCAGAATCGGGTCCCCACCACCACCACCACCCCCTACCACCATCCAAGGGAAGAGAAAAAGAAAAAGATACAGAAGAGAAAAGAAAAAAAGAGCTGGAATTAATGCCGCCTCTAAGTCACTAGTTTCACATTGATTTTAGGAAGTCCTGCGCTTCTGAAAGAACATTGAAGATCTTAAATTGTACTTTCCAAAGCACCTTCAGTTTTGTCGATTGAACCAAGGAGGCTTGTGTGAATTTAGAGGCAAGCAGTTGAAATGCTTTTCTCCACCTAGCTGAAGTCACGGACAGATCGGAGAAAATCTTCAAAGAGGCATTTTGCAAGACTGAGAACGTTTTCTGCTGAATCGCTATAGTAAGGACCTGTTCCTTGATCCGGAAATCTGAGAAATTAACCAGAATCGTTCGTGGATATTTAGCCCCAGGTGTCTGATGAAAAGGAACTCTATGAGCCTGCATTATTGTCAAATCTTCGGGAGCAGATGGTAGAATATGATCTTTAATCAACATATTAATAAGCTGGGGAACTGATTGAATTTGACCCTGGGATTCACTCCCTTCCAGAATTCCGGTAAAACGAAGATTGGAATGCCTTGCATAATTCTCCATTGATTCTAATTTCGACTCCAGTTCTGTGATCTTGGCCAGTTCAGGTGTCATACGGGATTGCAGAAGTGCCAATTTATCCTCAATGTCCGAGATTCTTTGTTCTGCTACCTGCAGCTGCTTTGGCAGTGCCAATAAAGTCTCCTCCATCTTAGTAAGCCTTTGCTTTATTAGTAGATAAGCTCTGGGGGAGCTCACCCTTCCTAATTTTGAGCTCTATTACCAGGCTGCATTACTGAACTTTCTGGTTCAACTCCCATTGGCAGCATCTAAATTGGAAAATGTTCTGCTAAAAATTATGATGGAAGAGAGTGCAATTTAATTACCCGTCTTTTTTCGCTCCCCGAAATTTCTCAAAAAGTCGAGATATAAGACATTATCTGATTTAGCTTGTCGTATCATCTATATTCAAGAATTAGTGAGTGTCAGGACTTCGGCTTCCAGCTTTCTCGGGGGTCTTTGCAATTATGGAAGGAAGCGGGCTTTGAACGTTTGGGTGATTTTTATAATAGTTCCATTTTGATTACCAGCGAGATCTTATCCCAGCAGTTGGGCGATAGTTTTCCTGCTTTAGCATTTAGCTTTAATCAAATCTCTAGTTTTTGAAAAACAAACTATGTGGTTACTGATGACGCAGTTTCAAACATCTTAAACCAACTATATGTTCAGGGCCTAAGAGCAGTCGGTAATTGGTATGATTGCCTAACGCAGCTGGGACAACAGAAAGTGCTCGATAGCTTCTTTCCTAAATTATTAAAGTAAACTGGCTGTAGTGTTAGCAAAAAAGAATGGCAGCTTCTATGCGAAGCAGGCCATAAAGCGCTCAGAGCTGCCAATTATACAAGAATGGCCTATTTATCAAGATGGCTAACTTACTATACGCCTAAAAGATTGAATAAGATTTTCCCGACCTACACTGAGTTTTGTTTTAGATGTGGAGACTCAGAGATAGGGTCGTGGAATCATATTTTTTTCTACTGCTCCGGCTTACATCAATTCTGGTTCGATGTTTTTCAAAGGATTAATCAATCCCTAGCATTAACAAATCATATTATGTCTACTATCAAACTAGCTCTTTTTGGGTGTTCAATAGAGGTTCAACATTTGTCAAAATATCAACAATACTTTTGCTCTATAGCTATAGCAGTGGCCAGGTCCCTAATTTTACAAAATTGGAAGTCTGATAAGTCACCGTCGATTCAGCAATGGCAAGCGAAGATGGCCAAGACATATATGTGGGAAGAAGCATATGCCAAATGGATTGGGTCTCTTCGTAGATTTGTAGCAATCTGGTCAGGGTTTGTCAATAATGTAGGTTAAAATGGTCATGGATATTTATACTCTGAAAGCGTTATAAACCTAGCCCATTATGGAAGCAGTAGGTGAACTGAAGGAGATTCAATCCCATTGAATAAAGGGCACCTTACTACTGTTTTTAAAAAAAATAAGATGCTGCTATGGAGTTTCTGAATTATGGTTATCGATTTCTTGTATATTGCAGCGTCAGGTGTTTGTGCTTTTTTTTACGCTTGATCTGGCATTGCTAGCACTTTATGCCTATTGCACTAGCACTTTACTGATGTATTTTTCAATCGATGTTGCTGCTGTTCCTATATTTCCCCGATATTCTTTGCACCACGACTTTAGCACTTTACTGTTGCATTTTATTCTTGATCCTGCAACGTTAAGCACTTTAGGCCTCTGGCACTAGTATTTTATCAATGTATTCATGAACACTTATTTATACCCCCTTAAACTGTGTGCCATACTTTGATGTATTTCAAATTCAAAATATCAAGAGTATGATAAACATGTTAATTGTCTACCTAGTGTTTTGCAGATACGTGAATCTGTGCCAACGTTGTTAGAAAATCAAATATTTTTTACAACTCCCTTAACTTGTCCCTTCCACCACCCTTTGTTGAACCTGCATGAAGAACAAGTTACTTACCTTTGGTAATGCCTTATCTGGTAGATACTCTATCTAGCTGCAGATTCCTTACCTAAGAATATACCCTAGGTGTCAGACTGGATCCGGACATTTTTCTAAGTTGTCCACTTGCGTGCCTTTAGGTGGAGCTCCACGTGGCTTCGTCAGCATTGTCCGAGCTGGAAGCTATGTGAGCTGTGCCTATATAGGCACTCCCCAGCATTCTGACCTCAGTTCCATCTGCTCCGCATAATCAGCGTAGATCCGGATTGAGCTTCCGTCAGACATTTTTTGAATGGAGTTTTGCTACATTTTGTTGACATTTGTACACACTGCCAATTCAATACAGGAAGGGTTCCGTGGCATACATGTGATGGGGTAACTGTAGGGAGGGGCAGGTAGATAGTATTGCCTATTTAAGGTTGCCTGCTGCGTCAGTATAGAGGAGGTCTCTATGGGTTTGGAGTACACTTCCTCCAAGATCATACCATACAGGCCAGACAATATGCTCCAGTTCTGACCCTATACCCTGAGATTTTAAAGAATTGGGAAAACTGCCACAGTTACTGGTCATGAGCCTAAAGAACTATGCAGACAGTACCTCTGTTGGTGATAGTGGCAGGCCCCCGACCTATTTAAGACATTTGTAGTCTGTAGGGCTAGCAGTCCCTGGGTGTGTCATTTAGGAATAAACATTCATAGACAGGCATTCCAATGTAATGGAAACCTGTCAACAATGGTGCCTCATTCATAATGAGTGTTTACTATTTAAAAACGAACATTAGAAGTCCAATTAGAACAAACAAAATCATATTGCTCCTTGAGCAAATGGCAGAATGTTCAGCAAATAGCGTAACATTGTGCCCTTTGCTTAAGATGCAGAAGCCAGTAGTAAAAAACTTCTGCTTCTGCTGCACGTCTGGGCTGCTTTGATCCCATCCATGAAACTGAGCTGCAAGATGGTGCACTCACTACTTCAGTTGTTCACTCCTTGTGAGTGGAGTGTTATGTGGTCACTTAGTACTGGGGTGGAATGTTAATAAGTGAGCATTTGGTGGTGGCTGAGGAGTGGAAAGGACCTGTTTGGTGTTGCTCCATTATACTAATAAACCCACTTTCTACTCAACTGGAGCCTGAGGCAAATTCTCCCTGAGCGGAACACAGCACTAATAAATTGGCGTCCACTTGTTGAGCCTGTGGAGGTAGCAGGTTTTTAACAACACCAACCCCTAACTTTGTGTACTTTTGGGCCCAACTTCCTCAGAGCACAGTGAGAGAAGTATTTGGCCTCTGGAGGAAAGAAGAGCACCTGTGACGCAGTACTGGATTTATTGAGAGCACCTGAATTAACAAAAAATTGACTTTACCATGTTTCTAGAGGACAGCCCCTGGAAACACCCCCTTCCTCATGATGATCATCCGTCCGAAATTCTTTGACCCAAAACGTTGTATGTGCGATCCCCTCAATGATGTCGTGACCAGGTTTCTTGGCGCACAGCTTTTCTTGCACCTTACATTGTTTGTGCAGCACACTAACTGATCACAAATCAACGAATCAGTTAAATCCCCCAAATCCCCCAAATCCCACGTCTTTGCCAAATTCCTCAAACACACTACAACGTTGCCAAAGCGTTCACCTTTGCCTTGTTGGCAGGCAAAAAATTGGTGATGCTCCAAAACCACATTTATCTGGGTACCAAAATGCAATTACAGCAGAACCTCCAACAGCATAGCGTCTCTTCACAGTAGGACCGACAACAGCATAGCGTTTTTCCAGCAGGACAAGTGGCACACCTCCACTCACAGCTTGCCAACTTTTAATGAGGGTTCCTCACAGAAAAATGATGCCCCACACGTGAGGTGAACACTCCAAAGTCCCAGGAAAAAGTGTGGCAATGTACCACGAACTGCCTGCAGTGTTTGTGCCACCAGCTGCTTCTGGTTCCACCTCAATCGGGATCAAACGAGGCTATGTAGCAGGGAACGCAACCTTACGCTGGCTCAAACCCTCAAAAGTATGTAGAACCACCCGATCCAGGATGGAGGTAGATGTCGTCACAGTGGTAATGAGGCAGGATGTGGAGAGGTGTGGTGCAGCGGCCAGGGCAGCTGACTTCCGAGCACAGAGGTCACGGTTCGATCCCCGGCTCCGGCGGCAGCTCAGCACCATGTGACTCTGGGCAATAGCTCACTTAATTTCCACGACGGCCCCCAGCGCCTTGAGACCCGTAAGTTTGCGCTTTACAAATACGGATTTACATTTTTTTTTTTTTTTTAAATGGCCCAAACGAACAATCCAGAGTCAGCTGTGCATTTGCTCGTCTACGTGCCCTCGCAATAATACCTCCAACGGCAGCCCACGTGTCACACTTTCAAGATTCCACCTACTTGCCACCTGCTTGCGCGCAACCTCTCGCTAAGCTGTGCACCATCTCCATGCGCCGAGTATCTCTAAAGTGGTCGCAACCTCTCACTGTGCCACGTGCCACCACCACGCACCAAACAGTTCAACTGCCCCTCGCAAAGAATTACCTCATCTCTAAGGATGTGTTGTCCGACAGTGGTGGCGTGAGTATGCCACAGTGTGAGGTGATGATTGAAGGCAAAGAGTTGACGGTACTGGCAAATTCAGGGTCACTTTACACTTTGGTGGGTTATCGTATCTGGGAGGGGCTGTTTGGAAGTGAAGGAATTGAACTCATTGAGTCAGATATCAAGCTTTTTGGGTATGGTGGTGAGATGATTGAGGTTATGGGTTATGCCCTTATGCTAATAGTTTTCAAGGGGAGGAAGACCTGAGGAATGGTGTATGCGGGGCAAAGAGGAGATTGCTTGTTGGGATGGAGACATCAGAGAGATCTGGGCATCACTCTGAATCCCAACATGCAGGAACAGGCGATCTTGGTGGATTGTGAAGAGGGGTACGAGGATATTGTGTCAAAATTCCCTGAAGTTTTTGATGAGAAATTATGGAAGTTGGAGGATTTTGAGCATTGTATTGTGTTAAAGGAGGGGCAAAACCCGTTGTACATAAGGTGAGAAAAGTGCCACATTTGATGCTGGATGCACTGAAGGAAGAACTTGGCAGATTGCTGAAGTTGGGAGTGATTGAGGAGACCGAATCCTTGGAATGGCTTGCTTTTGTGGTTTTGGCACCCAAGGATAATGGTCATAGCTTGAGAATGTGCATTGATTTGAGGGACCCGAATAGAAATATTTGGGTTGACAAGCAACCGTTGCCGAATATTGGACAGGAGTTATCTTTGATGAAGAGAGCATGGTTATTCAGTGTGATGGACCTTTCAGCCACCTATCACCAGGTGCTTTTGAGTGAGGAGTCCAAACTTAGTACCTCTTTTGTTACGTTGCTGGGGGCTTACAGGTTTGTTCATATGCCGTTTGGGCTAGCCTCGGTGGCAGCATGTTTCCAGAGGGTGATGTTGAAGGTGCTGGGAGTGATTGGCCAGATCAAAGTATTTCAGGATGATATCTTGGTCTATGGTAAGGATTAGGAACACCATGATCCGAAGTTGTTTGAGGTGCTTAGAAGATTGCGGGATTGTGGTTTGACAGTAAAGAAGGAGAAGTGTAGGTTCAAGGTGACTTCAGTCTCTTACTTGGGTCATACTACATTGAGCGATGGAATTAGTCCTAAACCTGATCTGGCAAAGTCCATTGTTGATGCAGGATGAGGTACGCTCTTTCCTTGGGCTAGCTGAATATTACTAGTTTGTTCAGAAGTTTGCATGTGTTGTTCAGCCTATACGGTCTTTGTTGAAGAAGGTTGAGAAATTTGTTTGGACAGAGGAGTTGTGCTGGTGAAAAGGAGCATTGGGAGTATGCCTAAGCTGGAGGATTTCGAGATACATAAGAAGACAATCCTTACGACAGATGCAAGTCTAAAAGGTTTGGGTGCTGTGCTGTCACACATTGTGGATGGAGAAGAGAAGGTGGTTGTGTTTGCCTCGAGGGCTCTGAGGGGTGCAGAAGAAAACTATTCAGTTGTGGAAAGGGAGGCGCTTGCGTGTACTTGGGGCATTTGTCATTTTAAGTTCTACCTGCGGGGCCTACCTTTTGTGTTACAGACGGATCACAAGCCCCTTGTAGCGCTGATCAATTGCAAGGGTAGAAAGAAAGCTACACCTTGCATTAGCAGGTGGATCAAAGGGGTGAGGGATTACAATTTCCAGGTGGAATACTTGTGTGGTTCTCGCAACTGGACCGTGGGTTGTTTGTCGCGCTTGCCTGTTGGGGGGTGCAAGGAGGAGGATGAAGAAGCTGGTGTACTGTGAGTACAAGAGCAAGCATTGACTAAACCGGAGTGGTGTAGTGCAGTAGAAAAGGATGTGGCCACAAATTCTTTGAAAAAATATGTTGTGAAGAGAAAGGAGAAAAATCATTTGGAATCCAAGGTGAAAGGCTTTTGGATGCTGTATGATGAATTGTTGGTTGTGGAAGGATTGTTGTATAGAGGGGAGAGATTGGTGCCACCAGGAAGTTTAAAAGTCAAGCTTGTGACTTTGGCCGATGAGGGTCATTTGGGCAAAAACAGAACCAAAGCGCGGGTGGGAGAGTGTTACTGGTGGCCTCGTATGGATCACATGGTGGAGATGGTGGTGATGGCGTTCAGTGTGCACACTGCGACAAAAATAAAGTCACCAGAATGGTTCCCCTGTCACCTGTGGAGGTGCCTGATAAACCTTGGACAAAGGTGGCTCTGGATACAGTGGGGCCATTCAATTCTCTCTCTCAAGTGGAGAGGTTTGTTTTAGTTCTGGTGGATAAGTGGGTTTCAGCAGCGTGTGTTAAAGAGGTTAACACTCAGATGGTGATTGAGTTTTTACAAAATGAGTTTGTAAACGAAGGTGTGCCAGAATGCATAGTCATCGATAATTGTGTACAGTTTGTGTCCTCCCAGATGTTGGAATTTTAATTTTATAGTGATATGGGTGTCAAACATTGCAGAACTGCACTTTACAAGCCAGTGGACTAGTGGAGAGCTTAAATAAACTGGTGAAAGCGTGTAGTATGTAGTGGAGTTTCCTTGAAAGTTCTGTTGAGGGAAAAGTTGTGGGCTCAAAGGACCACAACAAATGCCATCACTAATTTTACCCCACTTACTGTGTTGAGGGGGAGAAGAGCTGTCACAAAAATGAATCCATGATAGTTAAGAGGTGGTGCACTGGGGGATAGAGTGTGAAGTGATGATGTGAAGGGGAAGATTGCTAGACATCAAGGAAGGTATAAGGAAAGGGTTGATGCTAAACATTGTGTAAAAGAATCTTGTGGTCTGTGGGAGATAAAGTATATATTAGGAAGCCCAGGTACCATGCCAACGGCAGAAGTGGTTTTGTGGGACCATTTCGCACCACAGAAGTGAAGTTGAATGTGGTGCGTGTGCATACTGGGGAGTGGTGGAGCTTGCCAGGCTGGTGATAAAGTGTGGAGTGGATGGTAGTGTAGTGCTGGACAAGGAAGTTGGCAAAGATAGCATTGAGAATGATTGTGTTGTCATATCACCTACAGCAACGCAAGCTCCTGTGTGGATGAAAGACTATTGTAAAAATTAAGAGTTCCAGCCACACCATTTGTGAAGTTGTGATGTGGCTCAGTTCCATGTTCCAGTTTGGAGTGTGGAGCATGTGGGGTTCTAACTGTGTCAGTTGGCTCAGGTCTACGATGGATGGGGTTTGATCTATTAAACCTCCTTTACTCTTAACTTAAACCAGCGTTTGAGCATTATTACACTGGCGACGATCGCGTGGAAACTCAAGGCTGATCAACCCCAACATTGGGAGACACAAAGGAAGAAGCGTGTCGGATGCACAAGAGAAGGAAGTGACTTTAAGTGCGGCGGAGGAGAAGAGCCTGTGAGGCGGATCACTGCCAGCGAAGTCCGGTGGAGAATAGAGGTGAAACGGGAGCAAGAAGAGCAACGGAAAGGCAAGCTGTGGTGAGGCAGCGGCTGCTGGAACGCAGAGCGCGCATGCGTTTCATCACGGCTGACGTCTTCTTTGCGGTGAGAGTACTGTGCCCAACTTGTTAAAAAAAAAGGCGGAGTGCGCGTGTAAACGTCATCCGCGAAACAAGGTCAATCTGCAGGAGAAAATAACCGGAATGTGTGCGTGGTGACGGCGGCGGCCATTTTTAAAGCAGGAAACAAAAGGAAATGAAAACAAGCTCGAGTTTATTTTAAAATAACATTGAAACGTTGGTGTGGTGACGGCGGATGCCATGTTTAAAGAGGAAATAGGAAGGGAAAATTAACTTATTGTGGAAAAACAAAGAAAACGTGGAAGCTTTCTGGATCTTCAAAGGGTTCAAATATTTAGGAGGTTGTTGAAAGTAAGCTTGCCACCACGGTGACAAGCACACCTTTTTTTAATTTTTTTTTAGGGTGACTTGTTGACTTTATCCATCTTAAAAATTTAAAGTGAAAAAAAAGGAAAAAGTGTTATCTGTTAACTTTATAGAAATTGATTTTTAAAGAATTTTGAGTTTGTTAAAAAGTTCACGGAGAAGTGTGGTTAAGATGCAAAATGTTACTCCACCTCCCTCTTTTCTGTCAAATCCTGGGGAACCTCTGGTAAAGTGGAAAAAATGGAGGAAAATGTTTGAAAATTATGCTAGGGTTTGTGGCACTAATTTTAGTGCAGAGAGGAAACAAGCATTATTAATTCACTGTTTAGGTGGCGAGGGGCAAGAGGTGTTAGAGAACTTGCCACAATTGAGCCCTGCAGTCCAAAGGGGATTAAATGAGTATGAAATATGCGTAAAGCAATTAGATATCCATTATCTGCCTAAGCTAAGCACCATTATGGAGCGTTATTACTTTGGATTAAGAGAGCAAGGGAAAGAAGAAACAGTGGAGGAATTTGTGACCGCTCTCAGAAAGTTAGCTTCAAGTTGTAAATTTGGTGAGCTTGTCGAAGAGAGAATACGTGATCAATTTGTTTTAAGATGCAGCAGTGATAAAGTAAGGGAAGAGCTTTGGCTAAAGGATGAGCCGCCTTTGGATGAAGTAATGATTATTGCTAAACGTGTAGAACATATGCTTAAATGTGTAAATGAGTTGAGCAAAGTGGGAAAATGTTCTACCTCTGCTGAGAAAGTAGAAGAGGTTGATTGTCATGTGGAAAATAAGTCTGACACTTCTAAGAATAAGGGTCGAGAGGAAGAAAGTAAGGCTGCTAGTACGTTTAATGAAAAGAAAAATGTAATTGTGTTTCAGGGAACGTGTTATCGCTGTGGCAAGTTTGGTCACAAGGCTTATGCAAGAGAATGCCCTGCTCTCAGGGTGGTTTGTAGCGCTTGTGGGAAAAGGGGTAATTTCACAAAGAACTGTCGCCTTCATAACAAAACTGACCGCAGGAATGAGGTGAGAGAAGTTAGTTTCCAGGTGAATGAGTGTGGTGTGGAACATCCCTCTGAGTGGGTCAAGGTGGGGGATGTTAAAATAAAGATGAAATTTGACTCATGCTCACACCTGACGTTTATCTCGAAGGAAGTTTTTGAGAGAAATTTTTCAAATAAAGTCAAATTATTGAAGTCCGATGTAAGACCTACAGGCTATGGTGGGACACCCATAAAAATGTTAGGATACTTTCAGAGTTGTGTGGAGTGCAATGGGAAATTTACTGATGCAAAGGTTTATGTGGCAGAGAAAGGGGACAATTTGCTCATTTGGACTCACCAAGCGCGCCTGGGTATCATTCTTAATCCTAATGGAAATCCCCCTGTGCAAGTACAATCTGTGTCGAAAATAAGTTTGTAAAAGGGTTTGAGAGTTTGTTTAAAGACACCTTGGGATGTTTAATAGGGTATAATCATCAGATTAAACTAAAGCTTGATGCCAAGCCTATTGCAGCCAAGGTGAGGAGAATTCCCCTTAGTGTGCAAGAGGCTGTTCAAACTGAGATTGACAGGTTACTGGTTACAGGTGTGATAGAGCCTGTGGAGGCTACAGAGTGGTTGGCTCCCATAGTCGTAGCGAGAAAGAGCAATAATGAGATTCGCCTGTGTGTGGATCTTCGTGCTCTCAACAGGGAGGTTGTAGTGGACAGGTTTCCCCTCCCTAATATTGACGAAATGGTTTCAACCTTGGAAGGTGCCCGTTATTTCAGTACTCTGGACTTAGCATCAGCGTATCATCAGGTGCCTCTTAGTAAGAATTCACAGGAGCTGACTGCATTCATAACTCCAATGGGGGCATTTAAATTCTTAAGGATGCCTTTTGGATTAGTGTCAGCCGCTTCTGTATTTCAGAGGATCATGAATGATGTGGTCAAAGGCGTCCCTGGTGTCAGATGTTATCAGGATGATGTGTTGATATATTGTAAAACTATTGAAGAACATGATTGTAGAGTAGTAAAGGTGCTAGAAAGGTTAGTTAAAGCTGGTTTGACTTTACGTCGTGACAAGTGCAGATTTGGGGTGACTGAGGTTGATTATCTTGGACACCACATATCTGGGAGTGGCGTCAGACCAAAAAAAGAGTTGGTAAATACCATAGCAAATTTGAAAGAGCTGTGTTCGAAGGAGGAGCTCTCTTCCTTTTTAGGCATGGCTGAGTTTTACAGCAAGTTTATTAAGAATTTTGCGGATAAAACGAGTCATCTCAGGAGTTTGCTGTGCAAAAAGACAGAGTTTGTGTGGGATGAAGTGTGCAAGGAAGAATTCTCAGGGGTAAAGATGGATCTCAAGAGTGCACCAGATTTACAGGCGTACAAACCAGGTGAGGTGACATTCATTGTTACTGATGCGAGTAAAAAAGGACTGGGTGCTCTACTTATTCAGTCGAGAAATGGACGGGAGCAGTTGGTTGCATGTGCTTCGAGATGTCTTAAGGGGGCGGAGTTAAATTACTCTGTCATTGAAAAAGAGGCTCTGGCCATTTTTTGGGCGATTAACAAATTTAAGAAGTTTGTTTGGGGTACCTCTTTTATTGTCAGGTCAGATCACAAGCCTCTTAAAGAGGTGTTTGAAAGAAAGGGTCTTGACTCAATTTCCTCTAGGATCAGGAGGTGGGTTGTGTCTTTGCAGGAGTTTAATTTTGGTTTTGAATATATTCCTGGGATTTCAAATGTGTCTGCTGACTGCCTCTCACGTCTTGTGGACACCGTGGACTCCACTGATCTGGGTTGTGAGGAAGGTCTGGATGATGGGTTTGATGTAAGTGTGTGTGATATTACTTTAGGTGCGATTAAAGAGGATGAGTGGAAAGAAGAATTGAAGAAAGATCCTGAAATCTTGAGAGTGATGGAGTTGTTGTCACAAGACAAGGGTAAGCAGCTTGAGAAACCTTGGTCGTTGGTGTGTAATGAGTTAGCCATCATTGACGGAATTTTAACGAGAGGCACTAGGCTAGTTCCTCCGGAGAGTTTCAGGAACAACATTATTCAGATGGCGCACGAAGGACACATGGGAATTTCCAAAACCAAAGAATGTATAAGACAGGATTTTTGGTGGCTAGGTTTGGATCTCATGGTGGAACGGGTGGTGCGTGATTGTGTTCCTTGCTCTTTGAGCGATAAAATTCTTAAGACGAGACAACCACCTATGGTTTGTAGGAAATTACCCATGTGTCCTTGGGATGAAATAGCCATTGACATTGTTGGTCCTCTTCATGGTGAACACCAAACTCCCTATTTGATTGTTTTGTTGGACTTGTACTCTCGGTGGATTGAAGTGAGTTCTGTGAGAGACATCACCACACAATGTGTAATTAAGTTTTTGGAATCAATTTTCAAGCGTGAGGGTTTTCCCCGTTCATTACTATCAGACAATGGGCCACAATTTTGTTCACGTGAAATGGAGGAATTCTTGGTAAAGTGTGGAATTGAACACAAGAAAACTTCTCTCTATCATCCCGAGACTAATGGCGCCGTTGAGAGGTTGAATAAAACGTTGAAAGAAAGCATTCAACTGGCAAGAGTAAACAGTTTAAATTGGAGGGAGGAGTTACAAAGTCGTATTTCTGCCTACAGATTTACACCACACTCTTCGACTGGAAAGACACCGTTTGAGTTATTCAAAGGAAGGTCTCCTAATACCATCATGTGTCCGGGGTGGATGATACTGGATAAAGGTATCAAGGACAATGGTATTGGTGAATGGAGGAAAAAAGAATTGGCACTTCAACAAAAAAGGAAGATTTATCTTGACTCTCGTAGGTCTGGTAAGGTTATTAAGTTCAAAGTTGGAGACAAAGTCAAGGTCAAGGCTCCTGTAGGCTGTCAAAACTGGTCAAAATTCACTTGTGTAAAGAGTGTGGTGAAATTGTTCAAGAACGCTGTCAAAACCAATGATGGTCGGATTTGGAATCTTAGTCGTGTAGTTCATGTTCGGCCAAGTAGTGACAGTGCTCGTGAAACAGAGTCTTCTGTCGGGGTCTCTTCTCATTTGGAGCGTGAGCTTACACGTAGGAGCGTTAGAGTCTGCAGAACTCCGAGTTATCTTAATGACTTTGTGAGAAATTGATTGCATAAGTACTGGGGGTTTCTGATATGTTTTAAAATTTTGGAGCCCTTACGCAAAGGCATAAGATCTCGTAAAATTTCAAGCTTATCTGGACGTTGTGTATAGAGTTTATTTTGTGGTTTAGTGGGGAGGAAAGGTTGGGAACTCCACAAATTGTTTTCATTTGTATTTGGGAATGTATATGTTATTTCTTCTGTAATTATATTTCAAATTGTGAAGAGGAAGAAGTGTGATGTGGCTCAGTTCCATGTTCCAGTTTGGAGTGTGGAGCGTGTGGGGTTCTAACTGTGTCAGTTGGCTCAGGTCTACAATGGATGGGGTTTGATCTATTAAACCTCCTTTACTCTTAACTTAAACCAGCGTTTGAGCATTATTACAGAAGTCAGTGATACTTATGTGCTGATTTCTTGTGTGATGTTTATGTCTAAATTTTGTATATAATTCTTGTGAATTGTGCATCATCTTTTGCATTAGTACTTATAATATTGGCTAATCTCGTATATGTTTTGTTTTTATGCTGTTTTCTCTTTTGTTGGTAAAAATAAGGGATTTGTTGTGTTCACTACTTCAGCTGTTCACTTCTTGTGAGTGGAGTGTTAGGTGGTCACTTAGTTCTGGAGTGGAATGTTAGGTAGCAAGCAGCTGGTGGTGGCTGAGGAGTGGAAAGGACCTGTTTGGTGTTATTCCATTATACTAATAACCCCACTTTCTACTCAACCAGAGCCTGTGGTGAATGCTTCCTGAGCGGAACACAGCACAAGACCTATCAAGCTGTGTGGGAAAAGAGGAAGGGTCGCAGCTGGGGTCCACTGAGGCTCAGTGGGCGTTAAATGCAACAGCCCAACGTCAGATGTACATCTATTGTCACCTGCTGTCATCAGGTAAAAAAGAAGTCTAGCTGTGAATAGGAAAGGAGGTGGGAGTTAAGTTGAGAGTATAGCTGAGTTTCGAGACCGAGTTAGAATGAGGTAAAATGCAGATTAGCTTTTAAATACAGGGTGCAGAGATTGAATAGACCCAGGTTTGTCTCTTCTGATTCTATGTGGACAGCTGGCACATGGCTACCTCTGTGCTGTGATTAAGCACTATTGACGATTCACACAGCACTCCACACTCTCATACTTACGGCATTGTTAAACAATCAAAGGCAACAGGTCAGGCTCATTGTATGAGTAAAAGTGTTTATTTATGGGTGAGTTTGTGTTTATGTCTAAGTGTGACTGCCTTAACTTAGTTTTTCATAACCACCTTTTGACTTCTGTGGACCCCCATTCGTTATTACTGGAACCCAGAGACCCCCACTGAATCAATATTGGAATCAGGGTTCCTCTGCTGAATCATTACTGGAAACCAAGGACCCCGGCCTAAGCATTTTTGATTATATGATTTGAACTGCAAAACAATGCACGAAAAATACAGAAACAAGAATTCATCAAACAAATACACAAATTCTTAAATACTTTATTTAACTCACATACATATTTTTTTTAAACCAAACGTTAAATTGTAATGGGAAAGTGGAAGCTTCCCTAAATTCAATTGAAACCACTCACCATCCATACTGTATTCCATTTGATGCAATTGCACAGCTCCCACAAATCAATCTGAGGATACTAACTTATTTTTTGCCTTTAATTTCAAATTCATTCACATTTACAGAACGTTTTGAAATGTTTTCAATTTTACATCTCTATTTATATACATCTTATTAATTTGTTAATATTTATTAATTTTCTAAGCTGTCCCTGGACCACAGTTTAAGAACCACTGCGGCTTAGTGGAATGGCATCTGGATCAATGAGAGAGTGATTTGTCAGGCTGATGAATGGCTACATGAATAAAAGTGAATAGATGGATGGATGTGCAAGGATAAGAGTGGATGTCTGAATGGGTGGTGAGTAAGTGGAGGAGAGTTGGGGCTCCTAAGTGAGGGAATGGTGGATAGGTGAGTCAGTAGATGCCTACGTGTGAGGGTGGTTGGTTGGATGAATAGATGTATGAGAGGTTGGATGCCTCATTGGACAGAGAGGCGGATGGGTGAGACATCAATCCACCAGAGTGTATAAGTGGATGAGTGCATAGCTTGATGGGTTGGTTAGTAGATGCCCGAATGGGATGACTGGATGAGTTGGTAGATGGATGGAATAAAGTGTGGAATCACCTAGATGGGCAGATGAGTTGGAGGATGGATGGATGAGAGAGTGAGCAGTTATTTAGGTGATAGTACAGGTGGTGGATGGTTCGAAGGATGGGTTAGGGGGTGAATGTGCTGGTGATAGGGTTAATGATTGGGTGAGTGTATTGCTTTTATACAATTGTTTTGGAGTGCACTGCCACTGTCTGGTCAGCAGAGGAGCTGTGCCATACAGGAAGAGCAGCTCAGCATCAAGGTGGCATGGTGCGGGGCAGCCAGAGAGCCACACAATAATCTGTGGCACAACTGGTCTGTTGCAGTGAAGTAAGCTGATGAGGGGTGAAACCCCAAAACCGGTCCAAGGATGCTAGTTTCCAGTCCAAGGAGGACCTGGCCTGGCAGTTCGGGCTAGACTGTTCCCATTGGGGGCAGGATCAAGACTGATTTGCATATGGCTGGGTTCAAACTGGAATGGCATGGGGAGCAAAAAAACGATGGATTTTGGCGCAGATCTCTGTATGGGGTGAATGTACAACATTGTTCTGCATTCTGTCCATCAATTGTTCTTTTTGCATTTGTCACCCTGAGTGGGACGGGTATGCCCAGACGTGGGTCCCGTGCTCTCCATGCCCCTGGAGTAAAGCTATCCTGGCTGATGAAGGGTGAAACCCCGAAACCGGTCCAAGGATGCTTATTTCCAGTCCAGGTAGGACCTGGCCTGGCAGTTCGGGCTGGACTGTTCCCATTGGGTGCAGGGTCAAGACTGATTTGCATATGGCTGGGTTCAAACTGGAATGGCATGGGGAGCAAACAAACGATGGATTTAGGCCCAGATCTCTGTACTGGGGTGAATGTATGACATTGTTCTGCATTCTGTCCATCAATTGTTTTTTTTGCAGCAGAGGAGCTGTGCCATACAGGAGGAGCAGCTCAGCATCAAGGTGCCATGGTGCGGGGCAGCCAGAGAGCCATACAATAACCTGTGGCACAACTGGTCTGTTGCAGTGAAGTAAAGTCCTAGCTAGTAATGTTGTCCAATTGCCCACATGGACAGTGCTCAGCACGACCAGAGCTGTACAGCTGTTCACAGGTGGCTATTTTGGTGCTGACAAGGCATATTAGCATTATGGGAAAGTACCAGCCCTATAGACACAATGTTGTAGAGCATGAAGATGGCTGAGTGATGGAGGCCATGTTTCAGTGCTATACGGTCAATGTTAGTGCTAAAGGACCAGTGCTACACAGAGCCATTGTAAGTATTGTTGGCCACTAGAGGTGCAGTAGGGATAGAGTTGTTGTACTAGCACTACACTGCTAGTTTAAGTGCCACAGAGACAGGGTATAGGGTAAAAGTCAGGAGTATTGGATCAGTGCAATGGCCCCAATTCCACAGACGTAGTGCCGGTGCGATAGAGCATTGGCCCGTACATTATGATACCATTGTATGGGTCAGCATGAATGCTATATGGCTAGGGTCAATGAACAGGTCCATTGGCTCTGGATCAGTCCCAGAATTATTCTTATTGGGACAGTGTCAGCTCTAAAGTATCATATAAGGGTAGTGCTATATGACAAGTATTATTATTATTGGAGGGGTGCTATAGTTCTACCCATCCATAAAAAAGGTGATCGTTCTCAACCGAGCAATTACAGACCAATAAGCTTAATAGATTGCCTCCAAAAAGTTTTTTGCCGCTGTCTGCTGGAAAAAATCCAGGATTGGATCACAGAGGAAGATGTCCTTAGCCCCTTCCAAGCTAGCTTCCGTAGGAAGGTCTCAACCATTGACTAGGCCTTCCGTTTTTTATTGATCTATTGGAGAACTGTTGTGATCGGCAATGGTAACCTTCACGTTGCCTTTGGCGATCTAAAATCGGCTTTTGACCTGATCCCTCGGCCTGGCCTTTGGAAAGCCCTCACTGATTTGGCTATGCAACCACACATTCCATTGTTACTATTTAGTTTACACAAGGACAATTATGCGTGTATCGGGGGGATGCAGGGCCAATTGACTGATAGGGTAGCAGTTCGCAAAGGTGTTAGCTAGGGGTGCGTTCTGGCCCCCACACTGTTTTCATTAATTATTAACAATATTGTTCACTTCTTGTCCCAGATCGATACGAATGCTCCCTCCCAGGCACAAATAAAATCTGCAATTCTCCTCTTTGCGGACAACACTTTATTGGTCTCCAAGACCCCTAGCGGGCTTCAGAAACTTCCGACTCGCTTTGCCGAGTTTTGCCTTGCTCATGGCTTGGAGACCAACACTTCTAAAACCAAAGTGATGTCATTTAACCCGCATAAATCATTTAAGGGGAGTATAGTCTTGGGGGGAGTTCCCCTGGAGAGGGTTGATTCCTTTACTTATCTTGGGGCATTGTTTTCTGGGTGTATGAACTGCCACTCTCACATTAATAAGCAAGCCTTGAAACTTGATCATACTACGGGTGTGTTACTTAAGTAATACTCATCCTCATATACCAAACCAATCACGCAGGCTCTCAAGATTTACGAGGCCAAATCACTGGGTTCCGCCCTATATGGGGCGGAACTGTGGGGTTTTTCCAATCACAAAGAATTAACTAGAACCGAAAATAAATTCTTTAGAAACCTTGCCTCTCTTACTCCTAGTACTCCACTGTTTCCACTTTTCATGGAACTGGGTGTAAAAGGGTGGCAGGTAAAATCCGCCTACGCCCCTTATTGTACTGGAGATGCCTATGGACTACCCCTGAACTTGCTCACTACGTTGATGGTCTTAAGGATGTCATCAAGACTGACCACTTCAGAAAGGTCCCCTGGCTCACCACAATCAAGGAGGCATTTCATCCACTTGGGATGCCCAAGCTGTGGGACCAGCCGGATACTACTAATTTCCGGTCCAAGGAATTTTTGAAAAAGCAATATTGGGCAACATCAATGGCCAATGAATCCCGAAGAGCTGCTTAATCTACGCTTACTAATGAGTTATCGAATTCAAGCCCACTTGTGGGTTTGAGCTCTTCTGGGGTCAGGTGTCTGTTGTACTTGATAGGAAGCTATATTTCCAGTTCCAAGTGGGCACCCTCCGACTGAGAGTGTTCACTTCCAATTGGGCGGGTGGGGGAGCCTCCGTGTGTCCCGCTTGTAAATCTCCGGAGGAGAGCGTTCCGCATGTTTTATTTCGTGTGTTTAGCCTACGCCTCCACGAGCCACACCTGGCTAGCTCCCATATGTAGGCTGTAGGTGTACGGGGAGTAATTCTGCCGCCCTTCATATTCTCAGGGCAGACAGTCGCCCGGTGGTTGCCATATCTGTTGCCACGTGTTTTGAGTGCTATGTGGGTCCTTAGAAGGAAGATCCCCCCCACCCCCTCGACACCGCTGGGATTATCCATCATGGAGAAATTCTGCTTCATCACCTATGTGCACTTATCTTTGCCAAATCTGTTATTAACATTGTACCTAGTCTCTTTTAAATCCTGCCCTGGTTTGTAACTATGTTTTTATGTATGTTTTTTTTATTTAGTGCTGTTTTAACTTGTTTGTACTTTTATGGCCCTGGTGGCCGAAATAAAGTTATTTGAACCGAACTGACAAGTATTATATGATCACTGTCAACACTGTAAGATGTGAGCTGTGGGGTCAGTGCTAAGAGGCACAATGTTAGTGCTACACGATTGCTGCTGTATGTCCATCAACAGAGCTATTTGACTATACCATTGCTGTACATATAGCTCGTTGATAGAAATTCAGTGTAAGAGGAATAGACAATGGTTCTGTGTTATAGGGCAGCTTTCAATGAAATAAAGTAAGGGGTATAAGATCCGGGCTATATAGGACCAATGTTGGTACTCCGAGACTTGGCATAGTGCTACTGGACGAGGTCTGTAATGTTATTGCTATAGAGCTGCTATCAGTGAATAGCCTGTGCTGGTGCTGTTGCGTTATCTCTTCCTGTGTCTCTCTTTACCTCCTTCACTGTTTATGATGCAGCTGCAGGAGAACAGCCCTGGAGGTTCCAGGAAACAGTGCACAGTGAGATCAGTTACAGATGCTCTGTAGGATGAATGGAAGGAGAAGATTAATAGGCCAAATTCCCAGAGAGTTGTGCAGAATTTGGCAGCTGAGAGAGGATTGTCCAGTATGTGATATTATTATTACTAATGTCTTGACCTGGGCATCCAAGACTGGTAAACCCTTCTGTCTGATCTTATAAAGTCTCTGTAGATTGAGATTTAGCACTGATGTATGAGCCTATAGGATTTATCTATTTCTACTGTCTATATACTGTGATTCTGAGACTAGTTTAACTTTATGTTTCTGGCTGCCCCTTCCAAATAAATCTCAGTCATTACATACTAGAAAACTACTTGGAAGAGGTAGGATGAAAAGATGAAAGGAACAGAATGTAAACGTGAAGAAATATGATATATAGCATATGCATTTTTGAGCATGATAGGCCTTGTGATATTCCATACCCAGAATATTTAAAACTGTCTTCAGGTAGCTGTTTAGCCATGGTTTAGGCCAATTGTGCTTTAAAATGAAATGTTTGCCACAGTTATCCAAATCTCTCTAGGCTTCGGTGAATGCTGGCATATTTAAGGCAGGTAATGCTTTCTAGCACACACGAAAGTATTGGAATATTTTGCTAGCGACATATAGGATTCTCTGTTTTAGTTAATGTATATGAAAATGGTGCTTTCAAATGCTTCCTTCGGCATCTCGTTTCCAAATTTTTCTTGTGGGAGACCTCCCCACCATGAGCCTGCTGGGAGGAAGTCAGGCTGGTTTGCTTCGTTTGCTGACACAGTCAGACTTTACATGAACATTTACGTCCCACCAGTTTCATCAGCCACCACTGCCCGTCGATGAGGAGGCCCCTGTTGCTCACAATAGACACAGATGTGTACAACAGGGGTTTTTCTCTCTACTGCCAACCAGAAAGACAACATGGAATGAATAATCAGGTTTGCAACGGATGCAGCTTTTGGAACCTATATGTACAGTAAAATAATAGATGACAGGCAGTTGAAGATTTGATGCTCAATGTTCACCCAAGGCAGCGTGTATGCTAATTTTTTATTTTTTTTAAAAGGGACAGTTGTGGAAGCTAGTGGGCTCAGTAATAAGATTCCATGCGAGGCATTCAAAATCCCCCAGAGATGGTGTGTACCCACACTTCTGAGGTTTGAGTCTTGGTCTTGCATAACCCCTATATATATTTTTTATGTCTTATTGAATCTGGGTCAGCATTCTTTTTTGTCCCAAGATGGGTAAAATCCCAAAAATGTATTTGTATGTTATGTTATGGTATGTTATGTTATGGTAATCTGATTTTTAAACCGCATGGCTGCCCCACCGGGGCTTCCCAGCGCTAATGCAACAATTGGCACAGAATGTTGGGGCATACAAGTGGAACTAGAATAGCTAGATTTTCACTAACCCTCTTAAAGTGTTATATCCCGCATAGATGCCCTAATGTAGATCCGTTCGTACATGCCCTAAAATGGACGTATTCATATTTACCTTAAAATGGTCATATTCGTACTTGCCCAATTATGGTCATGGCCGCATATGCCCAATTATGGTCACGACTGTACATGTCCTATTATAGTATGATTCCTTATATAGGCATGATCTTTCACCTACATTGGTCCCAGCTAGTACACAATGAGCTCTGAGGGCTGAACGTTATCTATCCTGTGGTTTTGAATACAGCAGGGTTCTTCCAAACACAGGCCCACACTGTACTCATTAATTATGCATGGCTTTCTAAGAATACACTACCGGCATAATATGTAGGTACAAAGTTCACCCCTGACGTCTTCCTCATGTCCAATACAAACCATACTGAGGACTGAGACTCTTTATGGTATAAATACACCACATCTTGCCCCGGTAAAGCAGAGGGAACCGAGACTTCCATGCTGACACACTGACCAGAGACGCTGAGGCTCCTGCATGCAGTCGCTCAAGCTGACAGTGGTCTGACACAACCCGGACGGGGTGTCCAACTTGAGACCAGGACGGGGTCCCACACTCTCTCTATTCAGGTATGGGGGTTCGACTAAATCCTAGGAGGATTCTTGGCTCTTAGCTTCTAAGACCTACACACATATGCTAGGTACACTCAGGTACATCTAGGTAGGCATCGTAGGAGTACGCACACTTGCATAATGCTTTTATATTCATGTATGTACTCATGTTTATCGCAATATGGTAGAACTGTTCTATCCCTTTGCTTTTATCATACTGCTAATAATATATCTCTGTTATTGTCTGCTGGTTACCGCAGCACATTTATTTACACTAGAATAACAACTGTTCAATAAATACTTATTGAAACGCCCGACTGTTTATTCTGTGTAACTCTCTGAGACAAACCGAATAAATGAGCACGAGTGACTGAGCGAAAGGTAGTACATTGTTTCCACGATTCTGAGGGAATCAGGGTTGTCATGGTCTAAGGTTGCCAGAAACTAATTTCTCCCCGATAAGAGGAGACACTAGTGGCACTGCGAGCTAGCTAATGCAAAACTAGGCTAACATATACGGTGGGGGTGCACGGAGTCAGTCTGCCACCAAGCCCGCAGTATATGTTATCCAAACGCGCAGGTCCTGCAGGGGTACTATAGGAGCTACACGACATGGCGCCGCCAACGTTGGTTGGGTACTTATTTAACAGTAGAATCTGAGTAGTTCAGTCGTGCTATTCTCAGAGAACCTACTCACAAAAACCCCAGAGATGTCTGGAGTGGGTGGGCACAAAATCCGCCGCAGCTGAGTAGTACGAGAGTACTATTTATTGGCTGTTGGTTATTCAAGCTTGAAGGACATATAGTTCCTACAATTGTGCATGTACACCTTATCTTAAAAATTCTTTAACCTCCCTTCTTCCAATTAAAATGGTGGAAGAAGCAAACGACACAAGGAGAGTTACAACAAACCTCTTCGGTTTAGAAGAAGACCCTGAAGATGCAATACAAATTGCACCAAATTTCAGAAGGGCAGTCACCATAAAACTTTTAGAACATGGCTTAAGAGCCATGGGTGGTACAGTAATTTTCGTGATTGAGGCACACAAATCCAATAAAACAGAGGTGTTCTATTCTTGGGTTACAATGCCAGCAGCGAATCCAATAACAAATGTATTTCACTACTACCTAGAAGGTGAAACACCAGCGGACTATACTCCTTTTGAGGATGTAGAGGTTCCGCTCACTTACCAGGAGCATAATTACTGGTTTAAAGGCGCCCTACCCCACGTACATGGAAGAGCAAGATTCGGCCCGCTCGGAGGAGCAGGAGCCACATGGCCCATACTAGCGGCATGCACACCGCATCCTGACATTAACACAATGACACAGCCAGACTTACTCGTACAACACAGAGATTTAATTAAAATCTACAGAAACCTCACACAATTTGTGATGAGGACTTTAACAGTTCAGCCTGCACCAGCTGCAGCACAAGACAATCCAGTCCAGAGTACAGTTAATAAAATTACTCCACAAACATTACACGCGGTAATGGGCAAAATGCCAGCAAAACGCGAACAAATCCCATTCTGGATAGCTCAGAAAATAACTCAGCTTGAAGCAGTATTCCCGAATACTACAACCAGTGATAAACACAGGATTCTAACAATCTGCTTGCCCATGGGTCTTACACCACAAGTAGAGGATTGCACCTCTTGGGGTTCAGTCTTTGCTGCCATATATACCAGAACACATGGTATCCCGTCCTTAGCAGTAGTACCTGACGTTTTGAGACAGATACAAAATGAGTACGGAGCAGAACCTGCCCTTAACTTAGGGATGAAGTTACTAAATAACTTTGACCAGGTCTCAGCCATAATACTAGCTAACATTAAGGGGGAAGCAGCTTCTGTGGCGATCCGCCAAGGCCTAATGGAGTTCAGTCCAGACGACCAACAACACGAACTACCCAAAATAATTGAAACTGCATATGCAGGACTAGGCAGAGACAGTTTGGGTGGGAAAGCATTAAAACCACAACTGGTGGGCAGTCCTGAAAAGGACACTACAAAGCAGACACCTACTTCTTCCAAAAAGAAGTGGGAAAATAAAAAACAACAAAAGTCTTAAGACACCAGATCTCAGTCCAGAAGTAGGTCTCCTCAACAGGAGCTCTCTGAAAAGAGGTATAACCTCAGGAATAGGGATAATATTAAAAAACCTGACAGGTATCAGGATACTGATACTCGTTTCTCTCGTTCCTTTCAGGGTTCATCACGAAACTCTGAGAGGGAAGGACGGTCAAAGGAGCGTACAAAGTCCAGAGACACGCAACACGCTGCGGACTATGCACCTAAAAAAGAGGATAAACAGAAATCAAAACCTCAGTTCAAAAAGAAGAAGGTAGCAGGTCTCAAGATCAGACATGCCCAGAATTCTGAGGACACAGCTTCTGAACGGGGAATGGGCTCTGACGATGCTAGACAGCGCAGCAGAAGTAACGATAGCTCGCCAGAACCTGAAGGAATTTCTGGTGACAGCGGCGTTGAGTGAGTATATCACGGTGGAAACACCTGATACTCGGGTAAGTGTCCCACATAAGTTACATGAGATAACACTCCGGATGGAGGGGGACAAACCCAGAAAAGTTAAAGGTCTCTTTTGGAAAAATCTGTCATCTGGTTATGACATTCTATTAGCAGAACAAGACTGGCGGCCTGCATTCGTCATGGAGTGCCCTAGGGGAGAAACGATAATTTTTCCAGCCTTTTCCGACCTCGTTCCCATTCACCTAAAACATGCATATGCGCAGGAGTGGGCGGTTGCCCTAGCTCCAGCATTGTACAAAAATCATGCTGGTTGGGATGAGGAGTCAACCCACCACGTGATCCCGTTAAAAGTTTCCCCAAATGCTCAAAGGCTATAAAGCAGGAAGCTAAAAAACAAGTCAGGGAAATTCTAGACCAACTAGAATACCAGGGGGTGATAGAAAATTGCACTTCACCTATGAACAATCCCTTGTTCCCCGTAGCCAAACCTGACAACACATATCGTCTAGTTTTAGATTACAGACATTTAAACACTTGCACAAAGACATTTGCAGTTCAAAATGCATACAGTGCCGCATTAATGAATAACATTGTGCGCAAAAAATACAAAACAACACTTGATATCTCAAAGGGATTTTTCTGCCAAAATATAGCGCCTGAAAGCAGGTATCTGACCGCATTCAGTGCGGTAGGGTCCCACCGGCACTTCTGCCGACTCCCTCAAGGGTACAAGAATAGCCCGGGGTTGTTTTCAGCAAGGGTAACAGAGTTACTCCAAAATTTGGATGAAGAAGCATTGTCCTATGTGGATGATATTTATCTGACGGACGATGACTTAAAAAGGCACTTGACCAGGGTGAGCACCATTATTATGGGATTAGCCTCTGAGGGCTATAAATTTAATTTAAAAAAATCAAAAATTGCCCACCTCAATGTCCTGTTTTTAGGATACGAGCTGTCAAGTGAAGGAAAAAAGCCTAGCAGCTAACTTTTTAGAAAAGTGTGCGCTGCTCCAACCTCCAAAACCATTAAAGAATTTACAATCAATTCTGGGATTCCTAAATTTTGGTCGAACATACATTTTGGATTACGCAGAATAAGTAAAAGCTTTCTACGACTTAATAAAACCTGATTTTTCAGTCAGACAATGGACACAGGAACACACAAATATCCTGCGTTCCCTACAGGAAGACATGATAGCTTCTAAACATTTACAGGCACGCGTAAACGCACAGAACTTGGTGATCCGAGTAATAGCGGGTCAATGCGGGTACACTTATTTAACTTTTAATGAAGGTGAAACAGTACCAATCGCATACAAATCACACCTGTACACAAACGCAGAAATGCGTTTCACTTCAACAGAAAAAATCCTGACAGCAGTGCAGACCACTGTAGCAAGAGAAATAGCTCTGGCTCAGGGAACGCGCATAATTGTTGTGACCCCAGTACCAGCTTTAGAAGCTGTTACAAAAGCTAGCATTCCAAATGCTAAAGCCTTACATCCAAGATGGATACAATGGGCTAATTCTCTTACTGCAACGGATGTTGAATACAGATTTGATCCTAGTTTAAAAACACAGGCATTCCTGCAATACGAACAAGAATATCCTCTACCAAATGAAATATTGCCTCTCGATCAGTATGAATACATTATTTACACTGACGGATCTGCTCAACCAGCCACAGGAAGTAAGCAAGCTTACAGCGCAGCGTGTGCGATTGTTAAAGGTTGCATGCACAATGGCAAGTTCCATCCGAGTTGCACTAAAACGCAATCTCTAGGAGACTGCACGGCTCAGTTGGCAGAACTCAAAGCACTAATACTGGCACTTATAAATACGGATCACGAATTCCCCACACTTATTGTGTGTGATTCCTTTTACTGTGTACAGTCGTACAATGAATATCTTCATCATTGGGAACAAAACAGGGTTCAAGGATGCAAAAAGAGGCACAATTAAGCATAAAATGCTATGGGAACAGGTAGTGGAGTTGAGAAACGAACAACCAAGGGCTCACGTGATACATACACTGAGTCATCAGCGTGATGGCGTTCACGTTGAAGGGAATTCATTGGCTGATGAAGCCACAAAGGGGGCTGTTCGCACAGCCGCCGTAGCTGCTGTTACTCATTCAAAGACGAGGGTAGAGAGCGAGATAATGGTAGCTGTCAATGCTTCACGCAAAGGCAGCACAGCAGTACCTAAAACATTTCCACTCAAGTACTCCTACAAGTTAGATGCACAAAACATTCCATATGCTCAGATTCCTGGAGTGGGGGATAGAGTAATACCAAATATGGATCGTAGGCTAGGCTTGATTTTAGCGGCACACGAGGGTTTGGGTTCTGCGCATACAGGCATTACAGCGACTATTTCTTTACTGAAACAGCGCTACTGGTGGCCAGGGTTAACAAAGCAGACTAAAGACTATGTCTTGAAATGTGACATCTGTCAGCAGATAAAAGGCTCCACCCTAACACGCCCGGCGCAGACACCATTGCTGAAATCAGACAAACCTCTCGCATGTGTGTATTTGGACCACTGCGGACCCCTACAATCTGATGGGTCCAAGAAATATATCATGGTTGCAGTGGATTCCTGCTCACGTTTCCTATGGGTTTGGCCTCAGCGCTCGGCTGAAGCTCGAACTGTTATAAAAGATTTGCGAGTCTTTATCGGCACATACGCAGTTGGCACGTTACATTCTGACTGTGGTCCGGCGTTTAGCTCTCAGGCTTACAAAGAGGCCATGGAAGGAATGGGTGTAGCATTGCGGTACTCCTCTCCGTACCATTCCGAGGGAAATTCTGTTGTGGAGAGGAAAAACCGAGACTTAAAGCAATCTTTAACAGCTAGGGTATTAGGCAAGGGCGGTAGACGGGTCGATCACCTTTATGGGGTACAGCGCACGCTCAATAATCAGCCAAGAAGCTCTCTAGGAGGTGTCACTCCTTACGAGGTCCTATTTGGGACAAGAATGTGGGTACCTGTACTTGATTGTGAAGGCACAGTGGCGGATGAAAAACCATTTGATATCCATGATCGTTTGGCTGTTTTACAGGATCTAAATGAATCCAGGACACAACAAAGTAACGTGCTCCAGAAACAGGCCGCCACTGAGGAAGTCAAGGCAGTAACGGCAAGACCTATTTGGATCCCAAAACTCGGGGATCTAGTCAGAGAGAAGATTGCTGACAAAAAAGAATTTGGGCCATCCTACAGAAAGCCTGTACCGGTCCTAGCAATCCACGCCACAAGAACTGTACTTCTGCCACCTCTTGCCGGAAAAAAGGAGAAAAGATTCATCTCAATTGACTTAATCAAACCACACTACGTAGCCGATACTAAACAGTAGGCCTCGTGGACTCCACAGTAGCAGACGCCCTCCTCTCACTACAATCCAGGAAGTTCAAACAGAAAGACTCATCACGTTTGAAGAGCCACCTGTACTGAATGATGAACTAAGCAACAATGCTATGGAACTCGTTCCACTTCAACAAGAAATTCCTCTTCAAAATGAAAATCAACTTAACAACCAAGTTGCAATAAGACCTAATGCAGACATCTACGTCAACATGCCTCGTCAAGAGCAAAATCCGATTTCAACAAATCCCGATGCAATTCCAACAATTGATCGAACTGCTTCTGGCTATTTCATGAACTTTGATACGTTTTCACTGGATCCAAGCGCACCGGAAACGACGCCAGCCAAAAAATCAGAAACTCATTGACTTTTTGAACTTTTTTAGAAAGACTTACCTGGTGTCACCTTGGATAGAACTATGGTATATCACTGGGATTTTATTTTTCATTTTCTGGCTAGGTTTAATAATAACTTTTAGTATGCTTATTAATGGACGATACCTCCAGCCAAGCTCCACAGCCCAAAGAGTTAATTTGATTTTAAAACCACACCAGTCTTCACATCGTGAACCAAGAGACTTGTCTTCAGTGAACATTACAGCAGTTCCTATACCGGCCGGTATAGTATGGGACAAGGTTGATTATGATATATTAGGTCCGACTGAACTTTTAAAGCTAAAACATGTATTTAAAATGTCTTTAAGTGATTTCATTACCTCTAGTACATTTTCTGATGATTGGGACACTGAAACTGTAAATGCTATGATGTCTGATTTAGAAAAAACTGCAGCATTTCCGAACAATGAAATGTTAGAAGGTACTTCGGACTATGATACATTGTACTGTTACCAACATTTTGGTGATCATTTCTTACACAAGTCTATAACACCTAGAAATGTATTTGAATACCACCAGTGGGAACACTGCCCAACACCTCCAAAAGGTAGTTCACAAGCATTTGCACAGAAATTCACATATTTCTCAGGGTTTAACACATCCGACCCAAAGTCATTTTATTATAAAGTGGGGAAAAATTCAGCTCAGAAAATTATGTTAACAAACACCAAACATATTTACTCTGCATCCTTTCTGAACCAGTTGTCTAAACAGGGTTTCGATCTATGGAAAGACAAGCAATCAATCAATCAAGTATTTGTAGAGAGCACTACTCACCCGTGAGGATCTCAAGGCGCTAAGGGGAGGGGGCTGCTACTGCTCGAACAGCCAGGTCTTGAGATGTTTCCTGAAGGTCAGCAGGTCCTGGGTCTGTCGCAGGTTCCATGTCTTGGCGGCGAGGTAGGAGAAGGATCTGCCGCCGGTGGTCGTTCGGTGTATGCGTGGAACGGTGGAAGTGTAGAAGGTGAGTCATTTGTTGAGGTATGTAGGTCCAGCGTCGTGGAGTGCTTTGTGAGCGTGGGTGAGGAGCTTGAACGTGATCCTCTTGTTGACGGGGAGCCAGTGCAGGTCTCTCAGGTGGGCAGTGATGTGGCTGTGGTGGGGGATGTCGAGGACGAGGCGTGCGGAGGCGTTCTGTATGCATTGAAGTCTTTTCTGGAGTTTGGCTGTGGTTTCCGCATAGAGGGCGTTGCCGTAGTCCAGCCTGCTGGTGACGAGGGCCTGGGTGACTGTCCTTCTGGTTCCGGTGGGGATCCATCTGTAGATCTTGCGAAGCATGCGGAGGGTGTTGAAGCAGGAGGAGGAGACGGCGTTGACTTGCTGGGTCATTGACAGTGATGAGTCCAGGATGAACCCCAGGTTGCGTGCGTGGTCGGTGGGCGTCGGCGCAGCTCCCAGTGAGGCCGGCCACCAGGAGTCGTCCCAGGCGGAGGGGGTGGGGCCGAGGATGAGGACCTCCGTCTTGTCCGAGTTCAGTGACAGGCGACTGTTCTTCATCCATTCGGCGACGGCCTTCATTCCTTCGTGGAAGTTGGTCTTGGCGGTGGCGGGGTCCTTGGTGAGGGAGAGGATCAGCTGGGTGTCGTCGGCGTATGAGATGATGTTGAGGTCGTGCGATCGGACGATGTTGGCGAGCGGTGCCATGTAGACATTGAAAAGGGTCGGGCTGAGGGATGATCCTTGGGGTACGCCGCAGGTGTTCTTGGTGGCTTCGGATCGGAATGGAGGGAGGCGGACTCTCTGGGTTCTGCCGGTGAGGAAGGAGGTGATCCAGTCCAGGGCTTTGTCGCGGATTCCTGCATTGTGGAGGCGTGTGCGTAGGGTGTGGTGGCAGACGGTGTCGAAGGCGGCCGAGAGGTCTAGGAGGATGAGGGCCGCGGTTTCGCCGTTGTCCAGCAGGGTCCTGATGTCGTCGGTGGCGGCGATGAGGGCGGTTTCGGTGCTGTGGTTGCTGCGGAATCCGGATTGGGATGAGTCCAGGGTGTTGTTCTCTTCGAGGAAGCGGGTCAGTTGCCTGTTGATGATTTTCTCGATGACTTTTGCCGGGAACGGGAGCAGGGAGATGGGCCGGAAGTTCTTGAGGTCCTTTGGGTCTGCCTTGGGTTTCTTGAGTAGGGCGTTGATCTCGGCGTGTTTCCAGCTCTCCGGGAAGGTGGCGGTCTTGAAGGAGTTGTTGAAGATCTTCCGGAGTTGGGGTGCGATGATGGAGCTTGCTTTGTTGAAGATGTGGTGGGGGCAGGGGTCTGACGGTGAGCCGGAGTGGATGGTGTTCATGGTTTTGATGGTGTCTTCGTCGTTGACGTGGTTCCAGGAGGGTAGGAGGCCGGTGTGGCTGGGGTGCGGTGGGTATGGGGTGTCGGCGGCTGTCGGGAGGGTCTGATTGTTGAAGATGTCGTGGATGTCTCTGATCTTGCGGAGAAAGAAGGTGGCAAGAGAGTCGCATAGGTCTTGTGACGGCGGAATGTCGTTAGAGCTGGAGCTGGGGTTGGCGAGTTCCTTCACAATGTTGAAGAGCTCTTTGCTGTTGTGTGCGTTGTTGTCGATACGTTCCTTGAAGGAGGTCCTTTTGGCGGTTTGAATGAGTTGGTGGTGTCTGCGGCTGGCGTTCTTGAGGGCCGCGTGGTTGTCCGGTGTCTGTTCGGGGCGCCACTTCTTCTCGAGTTTTCAGCAGGTCTGTTTGGACACAATAGATTCCAAATCAATCTGGGGTTCTAGGGACTGGCATGTCCAGGGAATAGAAGCACTTTTTAGAGCATGCATCATTCCGCAGCAGATTTTATTTCTGAATGAAACTGTGCAACAGACATCCTGTCTTGGATTAGCCAAAGGCAAGGAAATGAACACACCGGGGTTTCCAACACCATCACTGATAGGTGGGGGGCAGAATTCAACTACACAAGGGGTAGGATTAGATGACATTTTTCAGTACAACAGATCAGACCCTGATTGGACAGAATGGCTGGTTTGGCCCATTGACACAAACAAATGTCAACAGAGATTTATGAATAATACCAGAGGGTTTAGTATCCATAGGCCAGACCCACGCTACGTACAAAGACAACACCCAGGGGTAGTGACATCGTATAGTGTTGGGAAGTTGTGTCTTGATTGGCTAGAGACCTCAACACTGACAGAAGTCAAACAAAACTTGACCTTACTGACACTTGACATGGAGCTTAGAGATTTTCTACTAGGTCCCAGGAAACAACGTCAGAAATGGTTCATATATGCAGGCCTTTATGCCTACTATAATGAAAACTGGAAAATATCCCAACAGGAGGCCGCAGAGAGGATACGGGAAATAGACCGTATTAACTTAGAAAAAGCATTGGCAGTGGTGGATAATGGGTTAACTACTTTGACCTCCAGGATTTACTCCTTAGGCAACATTGTGTCCTCGGCAATCGACATATTAGAACAAGATCTCAACCATCTCCGGTATTTGTTTATTGTGTTATGCCGCAACCAGCCTGACCCCATCTAGTGTGCATCACTTTACTCATGCCATTCTCCGTCTTTGGGGTATCCTGGCTTTATCACGCCGCAATGGCGCCCGAGCCCTAACTAATCCCCTCTAAAATGGCGGCTGAACCTTCCTACCATCAACCATCTCCGGTATTTGTTTGTTGTTTTACGCGGCAACTAGCCTGACCCCATACTGTGTGCATCGCTTTACTCATGCCGGTCTCCGTCTTTGGGGTATCCTGGTTTTGTCATGCCGCAATGGCCCCCGAGCCCAAATTAATTCCCTCTAAAATGGCGGCTGACCCTTCCTACCATTATTGATTATGCAGACCCCTACCAACTTTCTGCTTTCTTGAAGAGTATTGCTGACCTGATCTTCTTCCTCTACCTTGGAGCCCTCGTTTTTCCCTACACTTCCACACAGCCTATTGTGCAGCCCCCTCCTGCCCAGGCCTTCCTGTCCGAAGATCATCGCCGCGCCGCCCTCGCCGTCTCCTAATACACTAACTCGGACACTCTGTCTCTGATGCGCTACCGTTTGGACCTTCTCGTGTGGACCTTCTTGTCCGAAGATCATCGCTACGCCGCCCACGCCCTCTCCAAATGCACTAACTCGGTCACTATGACTCTGATGCGCTATTGTTAACCTAATTTTCTCAAGTGGCTCTTTTTATGTATTTCCCCATTGCTACTTAATCGGATATATATGCGTTATAAACTGCCTGTATTGACCGTATGCACTATTCAATTTTGCTGTTTTTCTTTATCTTTTACTAAATCTATTTCTTTTTCTATTTCCTCACTGCCAATTAATTCCCCATTGCCATTCATCTCCTCATTACTATTTAATCTAAGATACATGCACTATAAACTGCCTGTATTGATCTTATGCTCTACTCAATCTTGCTGCTTTCCTTTGCTTTCACAAATTTCAAATTCAACACAATTGCTCCTCTTTTTCTATTGCTACTCTGCTAAGTTGTGTGAGCTCTATACTTCTCTTACCACCTGTAGGAACGCTACTCCCTATTTGAACTCTTACTCGTACTTCCTCTAGCCCCCCCTTAAACACTGCTCCTCCCACTCCCTCCGGCGTCCAGCCCCGCCCAGGTCTTTAACCTCTGCCTAATACTCTCTCATTTAATCATCCCAATTTGTCTATCCCCCTCCTGAATCTATTTCTCTCTCACTGCCTATCTCTCACTCGCCCTTACACTCCTCGTCATTAAACCTCTCCCTATCTTCTGCCTTGAGCACTCACCTCACCCTCTTACGTCTACCCCCTTACCCCTCACTCCTCACTGTCGCCTAAATCTCTTTGTATCACTCCACCCTCCCTTCTTTTCTCCTCCATCTCCCCCTACCAACTGTACCATTATGTCCCACCACAATCCCGTTCTTACGTCCCACCTCATTCCCGCCCTCACCTCCAAACACCCCTCCCTCACCAAACATGGCCACAACTCTTGGACCATTCCTTACCCTCCCAATCTTTCTAAAAATGCCAAGAAAAAGTTTAAACATAATTTACTAATCCGACATCCCGAAACCCTGATTGTTGACAACTACCACAGCCTCACGTCCCACATAAAAACCAACTACATTTTCTACACCAAACGCCCCTCCAAATGGAAAAGCACCTTTTGCGCCACCTCCCAGTATCTAAATCAAGCAAAATCCCTTACGGTTTCAAACTATCCACCACTCCTTCCCCATTTTTCCCTGGTGAAATTAACATTTCCATTTTCAAAACTGGCAACATCCTGATTCAAGCCTCCGAACGCCACCTCACCATTTTCAAGCACCATTTCAGCACCTTATCCCACCAGTTGTCCACACCTACTCCTCTCCCCACACCTACGCAACTCCAAGACCCCTCCTGGCTCTCCCCTGCCTCCCCGACGCTAACCCCTCTCCCTCCTGACATACCAAACCCCAATGACACTCCCCTTTCCCCGACCTCTATCTTATCATCCTCTCTTGAACCCTCCCTTGAGTCAATTCCTACTCCTCTCCCCACACCTGGTCACCCCCAAGACCCCTCCTGGCTCTCCCCCGCCTCCCCGAGGCTAACCCCTCTCCCTCTTGACATACCAAACCTTTATGATATACCCCTTTCTTTGTCCTCTATTCTATCTCCTCTCTCGAATCCACCCCCACAACTCCTCTAATTCACACACCATCCCCCAATCTACCATGCCCCCTAATGACCGTCTCCCTCCAACCCCTAATCCCATCTCAAACCCCCTCCCTCCCCCTAGATCACCTCCCGGCTACGATATCCCTTCCTGCCCTTCCTCCCCCCCTCCCCGAGCTACACTCCTACCCCCAACTCTGATGCTACATCTCCTCACACCCCGTACGCCCTCTCCTCTCCGCACTCCCTATCTCCTACCTCTATAACTGCACCGTCCTGTGTCACGCCCCTCCCTCCATCCCAATGCCGGATCACACCTCCCGCCCTTCCCCTGACCTCCCCCACTCACACAGGCCCAGTACTACCCTCGTCCCCCCCCAGCCTCTCACCCTCTCCGAACAACACAGACCATACCTCCTCCCCTACTTCTGCCCCAACCACATCCCACCTCACTCTCTTAACCCAGACACTTCGCAACATTGACTGCAATATCTCTACCTTGGTTACAGAACTTGCCCGACTCAGAGCGGATTTCAATCAGTTCAAATCCTTCAACTCTAGAACCCGCCCCTCTTGGTCCTCCTCTCCATGCTCTGGCCCCCTAAAACGCCCATATCCCAAGCGTTGGTCAACCACGCCTCTACACAGCCGTACACACAGAGCTCTTCGCACCTTGAGTGACTACTCCGCTTCCGACCTCTGACCTCTGCGACTCCTACCTAAACAAGTCCCCACTTAAGGATCCTTCCTTCCCTCACTCCAACATCCCTGTTATCATGGGGACTTGCAGAATCCACTCTTCTCCCAGCTTCCCCAGACCCCCCCTCAACTTACCGCCATTCACTTATGTCCTCCCCCCAATACCATCCCCAAACCCCTGACCTGCATGCTCGTGAACTGCCGCTCGGCTGTTCGACATGCGACCGAAATATCGGAAACCATCCTTAGCGAAGATATTGACATCGTCTTCCTCACGGAAACCTGGCTCAAAGATCACTCAACACCCATCCTCGACCTACTCTCCCCCCCCCAGTTACTCCATTCTCAGAAAAGACAGATCTGAAAGAATAGGGGGTGGTCTAGCAATTATCTTTAAAAACGAACTACAACTCTCCCTAGTCAAGAACACAGACTATACTACCTTCGAATACCTTGGAGCCGAACTTAAGATGAAAAGCTCCCCCCCAATACGACTACATAATATCTACCACCCACCCGGTGAGCCTCTTCCCTTCGCCGAGGAACTATCTGACCTTCTCACGCAATCGTTACTTTCTAACTCCAAAAATCTCTTCCTAGGAGATCTTAACCTTCACTGGAATGATACCGAGGACCCTACAATCAGCCTTCTCACTAATCTTCTTGAGATTAGCGACCTCAAACAACTTTGCCACTCCCCTACCCACTCCAAAGGAGCTATTCTTGACGCCATCATCTCTAACACTGATTTGGCGTCCCTATCCAACATCATCCCTATCGACTGGTCCGACCACCACCTCATATTGTTCACGATCTCCCCTCCAACCCCGCTCGCCCCAGCTAAAAACAATAAAGCCACGATTGTGACCAGAAATCTTAAGCAAATCCCCCCTGGCACACTGGAGTCCAAACTTCAAACCCAACTTCGTCTCACCCCACCCTCTCTCAATGCAAACGAACTTACTGAGCACTTTAACAAAACTGTCTCTGAGGTTTTAGATCAACTTGCCCCACCCAAACTTAAAACGCTAAAAAATGTCCCCTCCAAATCATGGTTTACCTCAGACCTCAACAAGGAAAGACGCTCACTTAGACTTGCAGAAAGAACATGGAGACAACACCCTTCCCCCTCCCATCTTGCCCTCCTTAGAACCGCTAGATCTACCTACAAAAAACACATTTTCTCTGAAAAGGCATTTTTCTTTCGCTTGCAACTCTCCCGTGCCAAGAACAGACCCAGAGAACTGTTCAACATTGTGAGAAACCAAACCTCCCCTGCCCCCCCCAACCTGATGGCCTCCACAACCAAATGTGAAGAAATTGCTAACTTTTTCTCCGAAAAAATTGCCAAAATTGATCAATCCTTCCTTGTAACCCAGCTCCCTCCCACCCCCCAATGTCCTCTGAATACTACCTCAATACCACCCTTCCCCCTGATTCCACCCCCTACCTCTTCCCTACACCTTCCTTCATCTACCCCTCCTGAACCCTACCTCACTAACCCACTGCTTAAAAATAATGCCTCCTGGCAGAATTTCCACCCCGTTTCCGAACTGGAAGTCTTTAACATCCTATCCAAACTTAAACCGTCCTCTCACACAAAAGACCCACTCCCATCTGCCCTCGTCCAAGATCTAAAGCACGTCATTGTCCCTTATTGAACCAATATCATTAACGCCTCCTTTTCTTCGGGATGCGTCCCTATCTCCCTCCAACTCGGACAAATCACACCCATCCCTAAAAACCCCAAGGCCGATCCTAATGACCCTAACAACCTCCGCCCTATCTCCAACCTCCCCTACTCTCCAAAGCCCTTGAAAAATGCGCCCTACTTCAATTGGATAAGCACATTGACACTTACAACCTGCTCGACCCCCTACAATCCGGCTTCCGCAAAGGTTGCAGCACTGAAACTGCACTGCTTAACATAGTCGATGACATCCACCTCGCCCTGGATAAGGGCGAGACCTGCCTTCTCATTCTTCTCGACCTCACTGCTGCATTTGACACAGTTAACCATTCAACCTTACTCAATGCACTCAAAGCTCTCTTTGGCCTTAATGGCACTGTCCTAAACTGGTTCACCTCCTACTTCCAACATAGAACTCAACAAATCAAAATTCAAAACTGCCTCTCTTGCCCCACATCTGTCTCCCTCGGTGTCCCCAAAGGATCTATCCTCTCTCCCGCTCTCTTCAACCACTTTATGGAACCCCTTACCCTCATACTTAAACAAGCCGGAATTAACTATCACCTGTATGCTGATGACACCCAACTGTACTATAAAATTAAATCCCACTCCGATATCTTACACCTCAACACTGCCCTAACCAAGATTCAAACCTGGTTCTTCACCAACCATCTCAAACTCAATCCAAACAAAACTGAAATCATTCTCTTCTCTCCTAAAAACAACCCTCTCCCCATTCAAGCATGGATCGCTGACCTTAATGCCCTAAACTGTTCTCTCTCCCTCGCCGAATCAGTTAAATCTCTTGGCATCACCATCAACAGTAAGCTAACGCTCAATGCCCATATAAAAAACTCGGCAAAAGGAGCACTCTTCACACTCCGGTATCTCAAAAAAATCAAACCTTTCATTCCAGCGGAAGATTTCAAATCGGTTATCCAATCTCTAGTCCTTTCGAAAATTGACTACGGAAACGCTTTACTCTCCGGAACACCCAAAGTTCACCTTGCCCCCCTCAAATCTGTCCTCCACTTAGCGGCCAGGCTAACAACTGACTTTAAGCGTTTCAAACACATCTCACCTGCCCTCAAGGACCTCAAATGGCTCCCCATCGAAGGCAGATCCTCCTATAAAATTGCCTGCATTACGCACAAAGCCCTTTATCAAAAGACACCGCTCTACCTTTCCAACAAACTCAATAAAGCAGGTTGCGCCCGGACGTTGAGAAACACCAACTCTCTTCTCCTCGTCCCCCCGCTGTTAAAAAAAAAAGCCTCTCAATCCCGCTCCTTCTCTGGTAAGGCCCCCAGCATTTGGAATGCCCTCCCCAAAGATCTACGATGTAACCCTTCTTATGTCGGTTTCAAAAAAGACCTTAAAATACACCTCCTCAACAAATATTGGGGTACTTAATCCCTCTCTTACCGTACTTACTATACTCCCCCTCCTCCTTAAAGCGCTACCGTTTCCCCCTCTCTCTCCTACACTCCCCCTTCCTGACCCCTCTCCACCCTGCTTCCCTCCTTTCCCATCCTAACATTTCCCCTCCCACTCTTTCTCACATACTCAATCCCCTCCCGCGTTATTCTGACCACTGAGCCTACCCTTGTGTACTGTTATACTGTCTACTGTCTATATTACTCAATTGACTCTTTTAGTCCACCATGTATGAATGCTTCATTTATATCAACTGTTCTGTATTCCCTAAACATTATTATGCAAATGTTAAGCGCTCTGATAACCCCGGGTGGAGCTAGCGCTATATAAAACTTCTTAAATAAAATAAATAAGATCTGGCCTTGTTACAACACGGGCAATCTCAGCTACGTTCTATTATGATGTTAAGCTGGACGCTGCAATCTTTGCGTGCAGGCTATGTGCCAAGGCGTTTTATAAACACCACGTCTCTGTTTTCAGAATACAATCTAACTAATAAACAGACAGAAATGGCACAAAGGGGAGCCAAATATACAATGCTGCGTATTGAGAAACTGGAAAGGTTACCATTCACTGTAGCCGAATCACCATCAACAGAATGGCTCATTCATGGCCAAATCACTCTGCCGGTCACTACCTTTCAGTTTCAATATTGCCTTGAGCAAAGGCAGGCAGGCAAATATGTAAAAATGGGTAAGGGATACATCAAGGAAACTTGGGAGTTACCATATAGATACAGATGCCAGAATGGGGATCGAGAAGTGTATCTGAGTGGTACAAACTGCAAGAACGCTTTGAGCGGCTCTCTCATGTGTCAGGATATTTCTCTACACGGAGCCTGCAGTGGTTCAGTGGCGAACTTATCTTGTCACATGTCAGGGACCCCAGCGGCCATGATCACGCCGGTTTTTCAGCTGCTCTCGAATGGGAGTTACTTAATGCTAAATGATCAAGGTTGTTGTGGGATGCTTCCGGGCATCGCATATCTAGTAACTGTTAACTCCAGGGTTACTTGCTGTATGCAAGTATTGTTTCCGCCACTGAACACAGTCAGGGAGGTGCCGTTATGGCCTTCGCTGAATGTTTCTTTTATACAGTTTGATACTCTGAGCAGATTGAAAGCAATGCTTTTACAGCAACCCGTGCCCTTAACCTCCGCTCGAGAAACCTATGACTTCAAGTTGCAAGGACCTCGACTGAGATACAGGCACTCATACGTACAAACTGCCCCATTCATTTCGCAGAAATGGTGGGACGTATCTTCAATATGTCTGATACAAGTGGAATTGTACACCTATTTAAGACCATAGGGTCCGGACTGTTAAGCACCTTTCAGACAGTTCTCGGAGCAATCCCAAATTTTATACACTCCGTGTTGGGAAGCGTATTTGGAGGATTCCCGCTCATCTTGTTCCTAATTGCAGGAATCCTGATTGTAATATTGCTGCTACGCAATGGACGGCCCACTTCCCGAGGGAATGGTGAAAACGCTCCTGGAGCGGAAATACCGTGAACGCATGGTACAACTTCTGGGCATTTCTTGCCTGCGAGAACTCAATGCCTCCTGGTTTCTATCATTTAGACCAGTCTGGATAGACTGCATCTTACCTGTGCTTCGATGCCTGTTCTGCGGAGAAGAATGCACGTTGGATCTTTGTCTAACTTTTCCATCAGATGCGCCTCCGGACACGGATGCAATGCTGGACCCCGTAAAGGCCCACGCTCTGCGTTGTCCTCAACGGCTTCCGATTCTGATGCATGCATTCCTGGAGAATCCACAGGTGCCGTTTGCTCCTGCTGGGTTAGGTGATTCTTCCACAGGCACCCAGGTTACAACTGCCGCACAAGCTGCCGCAGTTCCGACTGTTGCCAGTACTACATTCCATCTATGTGCGATTGACGTTCTCTGTGAGGCGTTGGATTTGTCATCTACAGCAGCTGACACCGATAATATTGAGCTTCCCAGCCAGGACGCGTAATCTTGAATTGGCTCATCGTGTCCTGGGAAAGAATTCGGCTTCTCCACTCGTTTCAAAATAAACAATCTAAATTTGGAACATTTTCTTACATTGACACTTTCGCTTGAGAAAAGCATGGCCTTCTCCTGCTTATGGTGATACAACTTCTATAGAGAGACTTTTAAGTGGCAACTATAAAAGCTGAATTTGAACATTTTTTTTTTTAAGCACCAAAACTTTTTAACTATTTTTTAGAACCATGTTTTTACTTGCTTTTAAAGAAAAATGTTTTTAAATTATCCAGATTTGAGTATGGTGACTTATTATCCCGTTCGGAAGAGGAGTGGGTGTTATATCCCGCATAGATGCCCTAATGTAGATCCGTTCAGTACATGCCCTAAAATGGACGTATTCATATTTACCCTAATATGGTCATATTCGTACTTTGCCCAATTATGGTCATGGCCGCATATGCCCAATTATGGTCACAACTGTACATGTCCTATTATAGTATGATTCCTTATATAGGCATGATCTTTCACCTACATTGGTCCCAGCTAGTACACAACGAGCTCTGAGGGCTGAACGTTATCTATCCTGTGGTTTTGAATACAGCAGGGTTCTTCCAAACACAGGCCCACACTGTACTCATTAATTATGCATGGCTTTCTAAGAATACACCACCTGCATAATATGTAGGTACAAAGTTCACCCCTGACGTCTTCCTCATGTCCAATACAAACCATACTGAGGACCGAGACTCTTTATGGTATAAATACACCACATCTTGCCCCGGTAGAGCAGAGGGAACCGAGACTTCCATGCTGACACACTGACCAGAGACGCTGAGGCTCCTGCATGCAGTCGCTCAAGCTGACAGTGGTCTGACACAATCCGGACGGGGTGTCCAACTCGAGACCAGGACGGGGTCCCACACTCTCTCTATTCAGGTATGGGGGTTCGGCTCAATCCTAGAAGGATTCTTGGCTCTTAGCTTCTAAGACCTACACACATATGCTAGGTACACTCAAGTACATCTAGGTAGGCATCGTAGGAGTACGCACACTTGCATAATGCATTTATATTCATGTATGTACTCATGATTATCGCAATATGGTAGAACTGTTCTATCCCTTTGCTTTTATCGTACTGCTAATAATATATCTCTGCTATTGTCTGCTGGTTACCGCAGCACATGTATTTTACACTAGAATAACAACTGTTCAATAAATACTTATTGAAACGCCCGACTGTTTATTCTGTGTAACTCTCTGAGACAAACCGAATAAATGAGCACGAGTGACTGAGCGAAAAGTAGTACATTGTTTCCACGATTCTGAGGGAATCAGGGTTGTCATGGTCTAAGGTTGCCAGAAACTAATCTCTCCCCGATAAGAGGAGACACTAGTGGCACTGCGAGCTAGCTAATGCAAAACTAGGCTAACATATACGGTGGGGGTGCACGGAGTCAGTCTGCCACCAAGCCTGCAGTATATGTTATCCAAACGCGCAGGTCCTGCAGGGGTACTATAGGAGCTACACGACAAAAGGTGGTGCAAAGTCACGACATGGGAGAAAGAGAATTCCACATCTTAGATCCCAGAAAGGCAAAGGAGTGCCCTCCTTGTCTAGCTATTTTAACTTGGAGAATCACAGCTAAATTGTGACTGCCAGGGCACAGGAGTCGGTCAGGGAAGTAAGAATGGACAAGCCCCCGGAGAACTTTATTCCAGATCTCGTCATACCTTTATGCGTATAGCAAACAGCTTTGAACTGGATGCGCTTGTCTATCGTGAGCCAGTGAAGATTCAGAAGATGAGAAACAACGAAAACCTATTTCAGAATATGGCACAAATGGCGAGCAGCCACATTCTGGATATTCTGGCACCTTTTCACAGAGGATTTGGTAGCCTCTAAGTACAGGAAATTGTCATAATCCTGTCGGGAAATAATTAAGGTCTGGACAAAAACCTTTTTAATAGAAGTCGGCAATAGCCATTAGGCACCTAAGTAAACTAAAACAGCAAGCAGGCACCTTGTTTATTTGATAGCCACGGAGAGCTTTTTATACAAATAAAATCCCAGGTTTTTGACAACCTGAGTCAGAATGGGGAGAGGTCCAAGACCTTCAGGCCACCATCGCGGGCTCCAAAAATGAGGTTGACTCCAACCACTAAAACCTTGGTCTTACAGTTTTTCCCCATCCACTGCTCAACCTCAGCCAGGCATGCACTGAAATTAGACGATCTAGTATCATCTATGGAACACAGAGACACAATGATCTGCGTGTCATCAGTATAGGAAAGCAAAGTACATCCATAAGCCTCCACTATGTCCGCCTAAGGCCAGGAATAAACAATGAAGAGCTCAAAGAGGAACCTTGAGGGACCCCATGAGGTAACATCCTCACTGTGGACAGATAAGGTTTCGAAGTGACTTGAAACTAGCAGTTTTGCAGGAAGGAATAAAACCACAACAAGGCCATATCCTGGTTACCCCTTTCTGCTAATCTCCTCAGATTCACTGGATGAGAGACAGTATTGAATGCTGGGCTCAGATCTGGAAGGATAAGGGCAGCAGTTATCATTATCCAGAATCGATCTAAGGTTCTCTGTCACTCCTAAAAGCACAGATTCTGTCCTATGACCAGGACGAAAGCCCAGATGAGATGTGCGAAGATAATTCGGAGATTCTAAATGTTCTGACAATTGATATGTTTTTCAAGAACCTTTCTAAATACAGGCAGAAGAAAAATTGGGTGAAAATTCACTGTCTCAGAACCATCAAAGTAGGTTTTTTTAGCTAGGGAACCACCATAGCATGTTTCCAGGTGAGGGTCGATCACACCATCTGACATAGAGGTGTTCAACAATTTCACCAAGACAGAGGTTAAAGTGGAGGTAGACATTTTTAAACTTCCAGGTGGCAGAATGTCCAAAGAAGATCCAGACTCAGTGGCGGCTCGCATAGGGCGTGCTGCGGGGCGCAGGGTGGGGGGGTAGTAAACTCGGACATACGACGAAACGGAGGAACTTTTCTCCGTTCCGTCGTATGTCCGAGTTTACTACCCCCCCACCCTGCCCCTCCCCACCATACCGCCCCGCAGCACGCCCTATGCGAGCTGCCACTGTCCAGACTTAATAACACCTAGAATAGCCATGAAATTGGATTTTGCCCATGGGGTTAAAAGTCATTAATGTAGGTTCAGGAATAGAATATTGGCACAGTAGCTGATTCCCCCACTGCAAAACTGTTAAATCTGTTTTCTGATTTCTTACTGAGGGTGAGTGTTTGACATTGTTCAGCATTCCATCCATCAATTGTTCTTTTTGCATTTGTTACCCCAATTGGGAAGGGGATGCCCACACGTGGGTCCCATACACGCCATGCCACTGGATTCAAGCTATCCTGGCTGATGAGGGGTGATACCCCGAAATCGGTCCTAGGATGCTTGTTTCCAGTCCAGGGAGGACCTGGCCTGTTAGTTCAGGCAGGACTGTTCCCATGGGGAGCAGGGTCAAGATATTTGCATATGGCTAGGTCCAAACTGGGGTGGCATGGTGAGCAAAAAAACAATGGATTTAGGTCCAGATCTCTGACTGGGGGTGAGTGTTTGATATTATTCAGCATTCCGTCCATCAATTGTTCTTTTTGCATTTGACACCCAAGTGGAACCTGGATGCCCAGATGTGGGTACCATGCTCGCCATGCCACTGGACTCAAGCTATTCTGGCTTATGAGGGGTGATACCCCGAAACCGGTCCTAGGATGCCTGTTTCCATTCCAGGGAGGATTTGGCCTGGCAGTTCAGGCTGGACAGTTCCCATGGGGAGCAGGGTCAAGACTGATTTGCATATGGCTAGGTCCAAACTGGGGTGGCATGGTGAGCAAATAAGCAATGGATTTAGGCCCAGATCTCTGACTGGGGGTGAGTGTTTAACATTGTTCCGCATTCCGTCCATTAATAGGTTTTTTTTGGAACTGTGAAAGGAGGCATGGATGTCAGCGACCTCTCTAAACAAAAACTCTGCAAGCTTGTTTCATCTTGCATGTAATAGAGAAAGCGGTGGAGAGACATTAGTGGAATACATGAGTGACTTCATTATTTGGAAGAGGTCTCTAGAAGAATTGTGGGCCTCGTAAATATTTTCAGCATAAAATGCTGGTCGGGCTTCCCGGAAAGCCCTGCGATATTCATTAGTGCCAGTTTTGTGCTGTTTCCTGAGAATAGTGCCTAGGCCAGACATGCTTCAGACATTTGCAGTTTTTCTTCAGAACTAAAAGGGAGTCACTAAACCAAGGAGCTGGTGGACAAGCTTTATACTTGGTGCTAGGAGTGAGAGAGTGTTTTACGTCGAACGAATCCAGTTGTCGACTGCACTAGTGCTGTCAACCACTGAGCCAGCTAAATCAGGAACATTGTCTTGTTAATAAATACCCAAGACCATTCGTGAGGAGTAAATTTCTAACAGGTAGTCAGCAAACTCCAGGGCTATTTCGACTGCCGTTGTCACCCTGCTGCCCTCTCCAGTGTGGATTTCGGGGACTCTTGTCCACACCTCTTCCTGGTGCGCCAGCCATGCTAGTAGCTTTCCACATTGTTGCACACGCCGTACAGTTTGCACTGGTCGGACCTGTAAAGCCCCGGCAACTCCTGGTGTAGCAGGGCATGGTAGATGTCTCTTATTTTCTCTATTTGGGAACCTATAACATCATCTGGGTGTATAGAGTATTGGGCCTCGCAGGCTACGAGTTTGGTCTCTGGCTCCCTCATCTTGCTATCCCGTTTCCCGGCCATGTGAGCTATAAGTAGGCCTCAGAGGTAATGGAGCACTTGCTCTCCTGGTAGTATAGCTCTGTCGCCTCCTGGGCAAACTTTTTGGATCTGCCAGTCTGTCAGCACTCATGGGCCTAGTCTCCAGCCCAGGGTGGTGCTGCGAGTAGGCTGTGTTAACCGCAGGCTCAAAAGCACATGGTCAGAGATGCTCTGGGGAAGGTAGTTTATCTCTTTGCAGCGCCCCAGGAGGTGTGTTGGGATCAGAATGTAATCTAGACGTGACATCGACTGCATGGCGTTAGCCACAAATTAGTTTTGTCGCACCCCTAGATGCATGGCCCGCCAGGGATCCGGCAGACCCATGGCCATCAGGAACCTGGTCAGTCTGGTGTCCTCTCTGGGGGGCCTAATCTCTCTGGTCACCCTGTTGAGTGTACTGTGTAGGGTCAGTATTAGGTCGGCCTAATACTCCTAGTGGAGTGCCTCTGGGACTTCCGTGATCCAGTCTACCATAGACTCAAGACCCATCAACTGCAGGCCTGGGGAAAAGTACCATGATCTACACAGAGTTTCTAGCCCTGCCATGTGCCTCCAACTGCTTCCCAGCAGCCCTGCGGGTCTAACCAGGTCTGTGTAGCCAAATACAGCAGTGACTTGTGCCAGGATACAGGTTCCACAGGAGCCTGTGGTGAACCCCGAGCGGGCTAAGAATACGTATTTGCCCCTTCCTAGAAACTCACAGCTCTTACCCAGTAGGTGGGTTTCTTGCAGCAGGACTAGGTTTGGTGCACACCGTGCCAAGTATTTCAGCACCTTCCCTCTCTTTAATTTGTTCCCCAACCCGTTAACGTTCCAGGAAAGGATCATGAGGGATGTCTGTGCCTCAGTGTGTATCCGATGTGTAGTGACATAGTGAAATTTGGTACTGTGCGCAGACTCACCCTCAGAGTCTTCCAATGGTTGCTGGGGCGAAGTGAGCTAAAGAACGATGATGGATTCAACCCAGATCTGTGACTGGGGGTGAGTGTCTGAAAAGTTTCAGCGCTCCGTCCATCATCTCCTTGTGTTTGCTTTGTTCGCCCTAAGTTGGCAGGGTATGCCCAGACGTGGGTTCCTTGCTCACTTTGCCACTGGATTCAAGCTAGCCTGGCTGATGAGGGCTGTTAGCCCAAAACCGGTCCCAGGATGCTTGTTTCCGGTCCAGGGAAGACATGGCTTGGCAGTTCGGGCTGGACTGTTCCCATGAGGCACAGGGTCAAGACTGATTTGCATATAGCTGTGTCTGAACTGGGGTGGCGAAGTGAGCTAAAGAACGATGATGGATTCAACCCAGATCTATGACTGGGGGTGAGTGTCTGAAATGTTTCAGCGCTCCGTCCATCATCTCCTTGTGTTTGCTTTGTTCGCCCCTAAGTTGGCAGGGTATGCCCAGACGTGGGTCCCTTGCTCACTTTGCCACTGGATTCAAGCTAGCCTGGCTGATGAGGGCTGTTAGCCCGAAACCGGTCCCAGGATGCTTGTTTCCGGTCCAGGGAAGACATGGCTTGGCAGTTCGGGCTGGACTGTTCCCATGAGGCACAGGGTCAAGACTGATTTGCATATAGCTGTGTCTGAACTGGGGTGGCGAAGTGAGCTAAAGAACGATGATGGATTCAACCCAGATCTGTGACTGGGGGTGAGTGTCTGAAAAGTTTCAGCGCTCCGTCCATCATCTCCTTGTGTTTGCTTTGTTCACCCTAAGTTGGCAGGGTATGCCCAGACGTGGGTCCCTTGCTCACTTTGCCACTGGATTCAAGCTAGCCTGGCTGATGAGGGCTGTTAGCCCGAAACCGGTCCCAGGATGCTTGTTTCCGGTCCAGGGAAGACATGGCTTGGCAGTTCGGGCTGGACTGTTCCCATGAGGCACAGGGTCAAGACTGATTTGCATATGGCTGGGTCTGAACTGAGGTGACAAAGTGAGCTAAAGAACGATGATGGATTCAACCCAGATCTGTGACTGAGGGTGAGTGTCTGAAAAAATTCAGTGCTCCGTCCATCATCTCCTTGTGTTTGAGCTGTTCTATACCAAGACTGACTGCCAGATGACACGCACTCACAGGTAAATTTGGAGTTAGACAACTCTAGGGTATTCTGGCAGATCTGCACATCCTATGCTTACTAGGATAGGAAGCGCTTGGTAGGAGTATAATTATATGTATTCATTTAATCAGTGCAATAGCACCATGGTTGAACTGTTCATCTTCTTCACCATTCTTGTAATGGTGGTTACTCTGTTTTGTTTCCTTTTATTAATCATTGCAGCACATGTATTTTACACAAGAATCCAATTGCTTCAATAAATATTTGAAATGGCAATTTCTGTACTTCTTGTGTCTACCTGTGGGCATGCCTGAGTTAACGGCGACAGGGTAGATCTGTTTCCAAGTTTTCCTTGAGGAATCAGGGTTTCAGACACCATTCGGTACATTGTAAGGTTTCGAGGTCCAGGTGGCGCACTGTGAGCTAGCCAGGAATTAGGTCAACATATTCTGATGGTATGAACGGACTCAGTCCCACATAGTTTTGACACTTATGTTGCCCAAACGTACAGTCTTAATTAAATAATAGGAACCGTACGGCATGGTGACACCAAAGTTCCAGTTTGGGTACTTATTTAATGGATCTCCCGAGTAGTTTTTCTTTCATGTGCCCAAATGCTCTACTCATGATTGAATCAGAGATGTCTGTGGTGTTGGGGAAAAATCCTCCTCAGCTAAATTGGGAACCCCTATTTTTGCCTGTAGGTTCTTCAAGCTTGACTCTTTCAAAGGATCACCCCATTATAGTTACCATCTCTGAATTTCATAAAATAAAATGGATAATGCAGCACCAAGGAAAATACCACTAACCAGCAGACATGTAGTTACAAAAATGCTACAACAACATGGGCTCGCCCTTACAGGTGGGGATATTACCTTCGTGGTAGAGGCACACAAAGAGTACAGGACAGAGGCATACTATTCATGGGTAACATTTCCAGCAGCAAACGCAGAATCAAGACATTTTTACAATTATGCCATAGCTGCAGTTACCAAAAATTACACAGCCTTAAGGAGAGATAGAAATACCATTAACATTCCCAGAACACACAAATTAATTCCAAGGCGCCCTACCACACGCAAGAAACGACCTAAGACTGGGTTCCCTCAGCAATGATGGGCAACATGGCCAGTCTTAGCCGGTTACACACCTTACCCGGATATAGCAAACCTTACAGCACCAGAGCTACGTGCACTTTACACAGGTCTAGTTAAGTTATTCAGATATATGATACAATTTCTTACGCGAACAATGACACTAAACATAGCGAGGAAGGCTCAAGCTACACAACCGCATTTAGCAATGCCGGCAATTAGACCGGTATCTATTAATTCAATAATGGGAAAAGTTGCCACCAGACGGGAGGAAATTCCATTCTGGATAGCACATGAAACAAATCAGCTTGAATCAGTATTTGCCCATACAGGTCCTCAAGATAAACATGCTATTCTCACCATGTGCCTACCATCAGGAATGGTTCCCCTGGTGGATGACTGCGTCACATGGGGCACAGTGTTTGCCGCAATCTATACCATCACGCATGGTACACCATCCATTGCTGTTTTGCCAGATGTGCTCAAACAGATCCAAAATGAATATGAAAAGCCCCTGCACTGGACTTGGGGATTAAACTTATTGGCAATTATGCCACAGTATTCTCAATTATTTTAAGTAATATGAATGAATTAATGAATGAGGGATTTATACTGCGCCACGCTACTCCGAGGAGTGTCCCGGTGTGAAACGGGAGAAGCCTGAATATTAAAGGAGAAGCAGAGGCTTTGGAGGTACGCCAATGTCATGCACAGATACCGTTAGCGTATCAGGAGCGAGAACTACAAAAAATTATTGCTGACAACTATACATTAAACATTAATAGGTCTAGATAATTTGGGAGCCAGAACTAATAATCTACAACTTAGGTGTGATTTTGAAAATGATAAGTCGAAGCAGGGACCAGAGTCTCCTAAAAAACGCTGGGATAATTAGAAAAATAAAGAACAAACTAAACCACGAGGTGGATCTCTTTCCTTCACAGGAGTCCTCTGAAAAGCGCTATTACCTGCGCTACCGTGAAACAATTAAACAGCCTGATAGGTATCAGGATGCTGATACACACATTGATCTCGTCCCTTTCAGGAGTCATCCGAAAAACGTTCGGAGACAGGAGGATGATAAGAGCGCAGGTCAGAGGAGTATGTGAAACCGAAAAAGGACTCACAACACTTGTCTGACTTCATAATAAAAAAGAAGAAAACCTTCCACAACAAAAACCTTAATTCAAAAAGAATAAGGTGGTTGGGTTAACACTTAAACATGCCACACATATTAAGGACTCTGCTTCTAAACGGGGAGTGGACCTTAACCCTACTAGACAGCGCGGTAGAAGTCGCAATAGTTCACCAGAATCTTCAAAAGTGTCAGGCGGCTACAGCAACTAGTGAGTCTGTCCAGGTGAAAAAACTGGAGCACAGACTCAGGGCCTCATTACGATGAGACTCGAGTCTCACCGTGGGTTTCACTTTCGACCTACGCATTACGATGCAGGCGGTCGAAAGTGAAACCGGCCGGTCATTCCAGCTGGATTCCGACGGGCTCACGGAGCCCGTCGGCCAGTCGGAGGCCTGACCATAATCCGAATGGACAGCATTTCCACCGTCGGGATTACGATGTCGGTTTCCAACAGGCTTTCCATGTTGGGCTTTACGGCATGGAAAGCCTGTCAGAAAGCTACTTTGGGGGCTCCTAGAAGGGCCCCTTCCTCTCTGCGGCCTGCGGTTGGGGGCCGAGGGGGCAACTATTGTTTATCCCTGCGGTGGCATTGTAATGCTGTGGTTGGGACTGCTGACCGGAGGTTGGTCGGTCCCGATTCCGCAACAGTGTCGGGCGGACATGAGTTCGCCTGACATCGTAATAAGGCCCTTAGTGTTCCAAGTAGGTTGTACGAATTACAATTCCAAATGGAGGGTGATATACCTTGCACTATTAATGTCCTCTCCTGGGAGAACTTAACATTTGGTTATGGCATTCTCTTGGCTGAAAGGGATTGGCCCCCTGAGTTTGTTCAGCAAGTCCTACGAGGAATTGTGTAATATTACCCTCTTTTTCCAAACTCGATCGAATCAATTAAACATATATAAGCTAAGTAGTGGGCCCTTGCAAAAAGCCCGGCGTTATATCGCAATCACGTGGGGTGGGATGAAGAATCCCCTTACCATATTATACCGATAAGGTCAAGCCCACAAGAACAGCCACAATACCCCATTAAACATGAGACTAAACAACAGGTTAAAGAAATCTTAACACAACTTGAATATTAAGGTGTAATCGAGAGTTGCATCTCACCAATGAACAATCCTTTGTTTCCAGTACTAAAACCAGATCATTCATATAGCTTAGTCTTAGACTATAGACAATTAAAAAGTCGCACTAGCACATCTGCAGTACAAAATGCACATGGCGCAGCACTAATGAATAATATAGTGCACAAAAAATATAAAACCACATTAGACATTCCAAATGGCTTTTTACGCCAAAACATCAAAACATAGCATATGAAAGCAGGTATTTGACAGCATTTACCGCCCTCGGGTCCCAAAAACAATTTTGCCATTTGCCACAAGGGTATAAGAACAGCCCAGGCTTGTTCTCTGCCAGGATAACACAACTGTAATAGTGCTTTGATAATGAAGCATTGCCCTATGTCGATGACATATATCTCACAGATGATGTCTTAGAAACACACCTGGCCAGAGCATTCACATAATTCTAGGATTTGCTCACATTGGCTAGAAATTCAATTTAAAAAAAACCAAAATTGCCTATCTCAGTGTCCTGTTCTTACGAACTGTCAGATGAAGGCAAAACCTTAGGGGCACATTTCCTAGAGAAGTGTGCGCTCTTACAACCACCATACACATTAAAAATGCTCCAATCACTATTGGGCTTTCAAAAATTTGGTAGAACATACATACCAAACAATGAACAATGGGCAAAACCCTTTTATGACCTGATTCATCCAGACTTTTCAAGCACACATTGGACATCAGAACATACACAGATGTTGCGTGCAGTACAAACTGACATGCTAGCTGCAAAACACTTACAAACCTATGTAAACACAGCAAATGTTGTAGTCCGCGCAATTGCAGGGACCACTGGATATACGTATGTCACATTCAACGAAGGTGACACTGTACTAATTGCATATATATTGTATTAATATTGCAACATGAAAATGCGTTTTGCACCAGCAGAAAAAAATTCTGACTGCGGTACAGACCGCTGTAGTGAGAGAAAGATCATCGGCTCAGGAAAAATGAATAATTGTCGTAACTCCCATTCCAGCCTTAGAGGCTGTCACAAAGGCCAGCATCCCAAACGCGAAAGCCCTACATCCTAGATCAGAGGTCTTCAAACTGTGGGGGGGCGCCTCCATGGGGTTCCGTGGATGGTTTCCAAAGGGGGCGCGAATGCTTATGCAATTACATGTAAATGAAGATGGCCTGGAACTGCTGCCTTGTTCATTTGCCTCATTTCCAGGTTGTCTTCATTTACACGCAGCCCTTGAAAAATGTCTTTAAAAAAATGGAAACTCTGATTCGGAGTGCCATGAGGGGAGGTCACTGAGTGTCAAGAAGGTGGCTAAAAAGAAAATAACTAAATAGTCTGAGTATTTAGTTTTTTCACTGTCAGGTGTTCGCATATAAAATAATGTGCAAGCAGCTTAATTGAAAAATAAAAGCAAATTAAACTAACCCATGGTAAATGTACTCTTTTAGGGTATGAAACCTCAGCTGGCAAATACCATCACTGCAACTGTCTGTGTGTGTGAAACCTGAGCAACACATAATTGAACCCTAGTTGGCATATTGGGGAATAGTGACCTTTGTACTTGTAGTGCTGTGAGGTCCTATCCTTTGACAAAAAGCACTGTGAATATATGTCATAATTTTTTTAACCTTGCATTACACACAGTCTTAGCTAGGCTGCTGCAAAATGATGCAGTGTTTGAGATAAAACAAGTTCCTGCAAAATATAGTTTTTAGTAATAAGTAATCAGACTGTACCTAATGCAAGCATTTTCATAAGTATCTCCATTATACCAGAACTGAGCTGATAACACCCCAACCTTACCTCTTAAAAAGAATACATCTTTTTTCACCATGAAACTTTAAGCAAGGCCACTGGAATTATGTGGCAGGAGAGGACAAAATTATGCAGCAGGGTTGGCTCAATTATGCAACAAGAAAAGGTAAATTATGCAGGGTAATGCAGCACATTTTGTGGTTAGGTTTATTTCATTATTTGTTTCATTTTTACTCATGGTAACACTCTCAGGAGAAATATTATGCCTCATTAGTACCAGTTTAACACCCAAATACAGCAATAAGCAACTGCAAGATGACAATCAACCTTTATGAAGGGCCTTCTACTGCTCCGGAACAAATGCTGCTACGTTTCAAGGAACTTTTGATCCATTTGAGCTAGAATCAATTTTTTTGTTAAATCTGCAGATTATGCAGCAGATGATGGATTATGTAGCAAATGTGATAAACCCATAATTATGCGGAAAATGCTGCTGCCTCAGAAAGTCATAATTCCAGTGGCTCTGGCTTTAAGTGACTCAATCAATTAATGGCTAGTAAGAAGGTTTGCTTCTTCTTTAGCTCTCTGCACTACCACCCACCCTCACTTTCAGGCAGAGGCACCCCAAAGTCAGCATTAACCATTCTGCAAGGCAGTAGCTAACATTAGTGAAGCAGGTTCAGCAGCACTGGAGCCCAGGGGTCAGAAGGCCCAACTGCATCACAATTATGACTGTCTCACTCTACAAAATGGGCATGGGAGCTTATTTTCCTTTCTAGCATAAGGGCCAAGGGCACCCTTGCAGAAAAAGGGAGACAACATGTGGGAGCTCTTTTTTCTGAAAGGGACAGAAGGCCTGTTACAAGATTAGAGAATACGGATCCAAAATTCCCAAAATTTATAGTGTGTGATTCATATTATTCTCTCCAATGAGTATTTACACTATTGGAGCCAGAATGGATTCAGAGACTCAAAAGGGTATGCTATTAAGCACAAGCTGCTTTGTGGAAAAATGGTGAATCTTAAAAACAAATTTGCCACGGGCTCATGTTATCCATACACTGAGCCAGCAACGTGTAGGAATACACACTGCAGGGAATTCAGTGGCTGAAGAAGCCACAAAGGCAGCAGTGCAAACTGCCGCTGCAGCTCCAGTGACGCGTTCTAATACGAGGATAGATGGAGACATCATGATGGCTGTCACAGCTTTGTGATGTGGCACCCCCTTAAGGCTTTGTTTAGAGTCTGTATTATATCAGACAAATGATTTTCCTGAACAAAACAGTGCAACTAACATCCTGCGTCAGCCTGGCTAAGATAAAGGACTTGAATACACCAAACATTCCCACATTTGTACATTTTGAGAATAGGAACAATTCACAAATTACACAGAGGAAATGTTCAACAACATGCTCAAGAATGGTACATATAATTCTTCACATTCCAGTCCAGAGGGATGGCTAGTGTGGCCATTAGATACTAATGGCTGTCATGCAAATTTTTTAAACAGCATGAAGGGGTTTAGGATAAATAGGCCAGATCCATGTTACATGCAGACACAACACTCTGGAGTAGTAACAACATACAGCATGTGTAAATTATACCTCGAATGGCTAAAACATTCCACGTTAGGTGAGGTGAAAGAACACTTGTCTCTTCTTTCAGATGACAAGGATTTAAAGGATTTTTTGTTAGGTCCTACAAAGCCACGTCAAAGGTGCTTTTTGTATACTATATACAACGAATTGTGGAAGGTTTCACAGCAGGAAACTTCTGAGCGGATATGTGAAATTGACTGATTTAATTTAGAAAAAGCTCAAGTGGTAGTTGATAATGGTATGACTACTTTATCCACTAGAATGTATTCTCTTAGCAAAATTGTGTCATCAGCTATTGATATCATACAACGTGACATGTCCCTTTTACAACATGGACAAATTCAGCTTTGATCCATCATGCTATTCAGCTGGACTTTACAGACTCTGTGCAATGGTCTGGAAGCATTTGAACACTACTGATTTATTTTTGCCATACAATTTAACACAAGAACAGAAAATTATGGCAAAGAAGGACGCGACATACACAATGTTAAACATAAAACATCTATCGCTCATTCTCTAGTTTGCAGGAAAGTTACACTTCACTGATCATGTAATGTGTCCAAGGCAAACTTATCTTGTTGTCTGAAGGTTTCCCCAGCTGCTGTAATTCATCCGGCATTCAAATTACTTTTAAATGGGAGTTATTTGATGCTGAATGACCAAGGTTGCTGTTAGATGAAACCGGAGGTTTTTCTCCTGCCCGTACAGTTAGTGACGTAACAATCTGGCCTTCAATTTCTATTTTAAATGTGAACTTTGATAGTCTGAGCAGACCGAAAGCATTATTGTTTCAGAAAGAAGTTTCCTTAACATCTGCAAGGAAGAAGTTTGATCTTCAAGTTGCAAGGTCTTTTTATGAAATCCAGTCACCACTATGCACTTATCTCCCACAACATTTCAGAGAACTGCTGCACTGCATTTTGTACGCCTAAAATACTGCGGAAGTAGTACACTTTTTTAAGTGATTGGGTCTGGGTTTGTTAGCACTTTCCAGACTGTCTTCGGAGTCATTCCATCCTTCATACACTTGGTTGGCAGTGTTTTTGGAGGCATACCACTTGTCCTGTTTCTGATCGTCGGGTTCCTGGTTCTATTTTTGCTGCTCCGCAATGGATATTCCAACACACTGCCAAATAGAAATAGCATGTGCTACTGTGCCATGAACGCATGATGCACTATTTTGGCGCACCCTTACTTCAGGAACTAAATGACAACTGGTCCTTGTCCTTTCGGCCTTTATGGTTACATTGCGCTCAGTCCGTGTTCCGCTGTCTGCAGTGCACTTTCAAATGTGCCCTGGATATATGCCTTGGAATGCAATTGGTCCATTTTATGGAGGTGGAATTGATAAATAAGTCCATTAAGAATCCACCTGCAAAGATGTTCTGTGCGATTGCCATTGCTGCAAAATGCATATTATGAGCCTTCCTTGGAAGCCTCGGCTCCTGGGTTTTCGGATCCTGTCTTGTCCTCTGTGGAATTACTACTGGCTGTCACACCTTCAGCGGTTGCTGACTGGGTTGTATACAATCATGTTTGTTCTTTGGATCTTGTGACTGGGGTGCCAACAGAAACATCATCTGTGGAAGCTTGAAACAACATTGTTTTGTCTGACTCTCAGAACATTTAATCAACCATGTGGTTTAGAGAAGATTTTTTTTTTTTTATTCGGCAACCCTTTTTAATAAAATTGCTTTTTATATACAGCTATTGTGCAATTTTAAATTGGCCTTTCCATACAATTTGTTTTGCTTTATTATTTGAGTACAAAAGTATATTTAAGATTTTAGGTTTCGTGAGCAATGTATGTTTTTAGGCTAAATATGAAACTTTTTAGTCACCTTACAGACAAGGAGTGGGTGTCGTGAGGTTATATAGGCCCGAGCACCAACACTTCCATTTGACGTGTTCACGTTTATAGTTGATATCTTTGTTAAACAATGACTTTTAACACACATTTTCTTGCACGCCCGCATGAGATAGTGTACTCAGAAATGGTTTGCTTATGCTTAAACTTCTTAGTCCCATTGTCATCTCTTAGAACATTCTGTACAGGTCTAGGTAGACTGTGCAAAATGTTGTTGTTTGTTGTTGTCCGTTCGGCGACAGCTCTGAGTGGGTAGAATCAACAAAGACGGGCGGACCAGAGCTCAGGCACAGAACGAATGGGGGCAGTTCATTATATAAACTGCACTGGGCCTTTGTTTAGTCAGTGGAGCATTTCGATGGGTTGTCAAGGTCACCCCATGCCTGAATTGAAGCCCAGCTGAATCTCGTTACTATCCTGAGAAGGACAGCAGCCTTTTATAGACCAAGACTGGCTGCCAGATGACATGCACCCCCAGGTAAATGGGGAGTTAGACCACTCTAGGGTATTCTGGAAGATCTGCACATCCTATGCTTACTAGGTTGGTAGGCGCTTTGTAGGAGTATAATTATATGTATTCATATAATCAATTAAACAGTAAACTGTTCTTCTTTACCATTCTTGTAATGCTGGTTACTCTGTTTTGTTTCCTTTTATTAATCATTGCAGCACACGTATTTTACACAAGAATCCAACTGCTTCAATAAATGTTTGAAATGCCAATTTGTGTACTTCTTGTACATGCCTAAATTAACAGCGAAAGGGTAGATCTATTTCTACGATTTCCTTGAGGAATCAGGGTTTTCATGTTCTGAGGTTTCAGATACCATCTGGTACCTTGTAGGCTTTCAAGGTCCAGATGGCACACTGTGAGCTAGCCAGGAATTAGGTAAACATGTTCTGATGGTATGCACAGACTCAGTCCCACAAAGTTTTGACACTTATGTTGCCCAAATGCACAGGTTTACTGCAATAGTAGGAACCCAGCAGTGTCTTTTGACCGGCAGGAAGGTCTCTCTTTGTCGATAGACAGTTGCTGTAGAGTCCGGGTAGATATTCACTGGGTTGCCTTCGGGACCATGCAACCGTGCCACCTGCAGGATATGGTAGCATTGCTTGTAATTAAGCAGTCTGACTATTACTGGTCATTAAGAGGCCCCTGGGGGTGGGGCTCCTCCTGGGATCCTGTAGGCATGCTCCACCGTATACATTTTGGAGGCCCGCCCTTCCAGCAATGTCTCCAATAGCTACTGTTCGACAAATAATTTGCTCCTTGGACCTTTGGCTTTTCCGAATCAGATTCACATTGTTGTGTCTAGATCGACTTTCGGTGTCCTCTAGCCAATCTGTCAGGTGCAACGGGATGCACTCCTCAGCAGGATGCTGCCAGGGGGCCGCGGGGGCCCGCTGAACAAGAGAAACACTGGCACAGGCTCCCCTCAGTCTCACTAGCGGTGGGGGTTTGTGTCCGAATCGGCCCTGCTCAGTGCCACCCGATACAGTCTGGGCAAGGTCCCCAGGCCCCCACAAAGGCTCTTCCGTGCTCTGTCGTAGGCTGCCAGCACACCGTTGCCAGTCCGGGCTCCCGCTGCGGGCATCTCTTCTTCACCCAAGGGGTGGGTCGCAATGGCAGGCCTCACACTCTCCCAGGGCCCTTGTGTGCAGTGGCTCCAAACATCTCAGCGGGCCTCGTGCCCGTCCCTGCCTCCGAGTACTCCCGGGCCTCTGATCAGCATCTTAATCCGCTGGCCCCTATCACCATGTGGAATTGCACCCTAGGTCTAGCCACCGGTCCCGGCTTGTCTCCCACCTGGGGCTCCGGTTGTCCGTCGGGACCTCTCTTGCAGAATCAAGACCCCCCTCTCCCTGGTACCAGCAGTGGACCCAGGTGCCAGCAGTGGGTCTGTACTGAGGCGCTTTCAGGCCTGGGGTACCTCAGAATGCAATCCCTGCAGGTCTGTTAGGCCACGGAGCTCACAACAGTGCAACCGTCACCACTGCCATCTTTGCCACACCCCCAGGTGATAATCAGTTGTGCTAAATTTTGATTTTATCATTTATCACCAGCAGTAGAGTTGTGAATGTTCCCAATACTGTGTTTATTTTTGTGGAAGTAATTCACTAAATTGATTGAAATCAAAAGTATTTCTTTCATTGGTCACATTTTGGAAAAGGCATATGCATTCACCGAAATCGCATCTTTGTGCATTTTATTATGAGAAAAGTCCAGAAGAGGACCGAAAAGTATCAAGACTGCCTGTGTTGGAGCTTCGTAATGAGCAAATATGATGGACCGATAAACTTTGGAGCTTTGATTTAACAATGCTAAGTTCTGGCTATTGCTCTCCTTGGTACAAGAGTGAAATGCCTTGTGCAAAGCATATCACCATGGGCAAATAAGACAAGCATGTGAATTATAGACACGCATTACAGAGTGATGAATGCAACTCTGTACTTATGGTTCAGCTGCGCTTTCCATTTAAAATCCTTTCTCTCTTTGCTAATAGCTTTGTCAGTGTCTGAGGAATCAACAAGAAGTTTACCTTTTACCTTGCGTAATAGGCTGGTTTTGGCATGCCAAGACTTTTAGATGTATAGGTCCTTATGAAGTCAAGCAAATCATTGATCCAGTTGCCTTTGCTTTGCTATTCTGTTACACTAAATGATAGTTCAGCGTGTTATGTTTCTTTGAAATACTTTGTACATCAGGGTACTCATTCCGAGATATACGAGATTTCTGATTGGTTTGGCAATTTTTGTGCTACCTCATTGATTGGAAAGGTTCCGTCCTAAAGGACCATTCCTGAGAACATGTCACTAACATCCAGGTCCCATGCCGTCCCAATGCCTTTTATCGACCTTACCTTTCTAAGCCTTCTTTAGGGGAAGATTTATGGGGAGAGGTACTGTTAGGAGTCAACTTTGTGCCACGCACTATAAGCTCTGACTGCAGGGCATGGTTTGTGGTACCATCCATGACACCAAAGCAGCTGCTCAGGTCCTTTGACTGTACATAACTTTTTCTGGTCACAAAGCCATATCCTGTGGTTACGGTGCCCACTGAGCCCTGCCTTTGGCCATGCAAAGTTGCTCTGTGAATTTCAACTTTTTTAAGGAGGTTTTTGTTGCAGTGCAGAGTGGAGCTCCTGTAGCATGACCAGGTGGATACTGTACCAGTATGTCAGTACTCTTGTCATTTTGTGAGGATTATTAGTCCCCTGAAGTTCCAGTACAGTAAAATTAATGTCTTTTTAGGGGCTCAAACTGCTGGATATTTAGTCCGTCTATACTATGTTCTAGGGCTATTAGGCTACACTTAACATCCTTATATTATCGCACTGCAAGTATGCCGCTAAGTCTTTATTCTAAGGAGCTATTGTATTGACCAGTTTCTCCATTTTCAGAAGTTTTTCTGTGGTTGCTGAGGAATCGTCCTCCAGGTCGGAGATCCACTGCTTTGGCCCATCCATCGAAACATTTTGGCAATCAAACTTTTCTGTCAGACAGTTAAGGTGAGATGCTGCTTAGTCAACTTTATTTTCAATGGACTTAAGACTGGATTAGTCCAGCAGTATGGCCTCAGTGTCATTACTGGGTCCACAGCACGCTCCCTAGGCTCATGTATGGGCGCCACCTTTCTGGGAGGTTAGTGCTGATGCAATACAAGCTCTCCTTGCTTTTGGTCTCCCTTGCCTATGGCAGCAGCGAGAGGGGTGCCACCCCATTCTGGCCCACCAAGTCTGGCCCAGCAGACCGCTGTAATCAATCCTTTGTGGATGGGTAGCATCAACCAATGTCCACTCAGCAGAGCCGGAGACCTCCAACCGAATCTCACCCAGAAACACAGTGCCACTGTCAGCTCTCTGCAGCGCCCACTGCCAGGCAAGATTTGGGTCCTCAGTGTAGGCAGGCCAGGTCACCTATTTCAAAATCTGTGCTTCAGGAGGTAAGAGCTTAAGGTACTAGCTCCCTGCAACCCAACAGGGCCTAAGTGTATTGGGGTAAACAAGACGCATACTCAGTGTGTCCCAACAGAAGTGGCGAACAGTCCCTCTGCTGGTCAAAGAGCCCCCCGGCTTCACCCGACCAGGCTCCGAGCAAAGAGGGGGATAAATGGAGTAGAATCCCTAGGAGAGTGCTGAGCCCCATAATGCAGAATTGCAGTGCTGTGCTTCCCCATTAGGGCACAGGGCATCTCTAAGGCGGATGTTAGAGTAGGCCTCCATGAGAGGTGCCATTATGTCTCAGGGGACCGGGGCAGGACAGATAGGGGCAGGCCTGGAGGGTCTTCTGTGTCCGCTCAACTTGGCGGGTGCTGGCTGCAAGGATAGTGTCAGTCTCACTGGCGGCCCCTGTCTCAGCCAGGTCTCTGAGGCTCACCCTCACATGTAGGCAATGGTTCGGTATTACAAAACGTGTTGCAGATGGTGGGCAGTTGCAGCCTTCCCTTAGATCCAACAGCGGCCAACACTTCTCACCTCTGCATCTTCAATACCGGGACTGCCCAAGAGCACGTTTGCTGCATATGTTGGCAAGCCGGGACGCAGACCTCCGCATTTAGCAGCCATCTTGGCAGCCGATGAAGCCATGCCCCCACCAAGTGCTTTTATCATGCTCATAGAGGAAGCAACCCCTAAACAAAACATCAACACCATATTTGCTGTAGTACTCTACTCATATTTTTATTTTCTTCGTTTTATTTTTAGTATATTTTCATATTGGTTTAGAAAAACTCTGGAAAATATAAAAAATCATCATATGTTTATCAACCTTAGTAATAATAAATGTTATCAAATCCTGATAGAATCCTGATAGAATGTATACAATAAATAAAATTTTCCAAAATGTGATAAAAAAATTAATTTGTTAATAGCATGCTACTATAGAACATCATGTTTTAAAAGTGTAAATAATATTCAATTTGGGTAATAGGCACGCCACTCCCAGATCACTGGCAAACCCACCAGTATTTTGATTATGTCCACATAAAATTAAATAGTTAAATAGAACTTTACATAAAATCCACTGCACTCATTTACAAATGGCTTTTCTGTCCTTTTATATGCTACTTTTCAGTCACAGGTCGTTAAGGCAGCTCTACAACACATTTTACACTGCTTCCTTGCAATATTTACTGTTTAAAGTATTTACGGATTAGGGACATATTTTCTGGCTTTTGGCGATTGTGTACTGCCTGCGACCTTAAAATACTGGTCAGGTCAGCAAAAATCAGGCCAGGTGACAACCCTACTTGTTACATGCAGATTTGTATTTTATGTAGATTGCGTAAGTGAGTTACTGCTTTTGTCAAAGAGATACTGATGTTACCTAAAGTTAATAAGTTACATTCCTTCCAATATAGCTCCGTGAGCTGTGAACTGGCATCACAGAGCTTAATGTACACTGCATGGCTTAGGATTAGAGCCTTTTTATTTCAAGCTTTTGTTACTCCCAGGATGCTAAAAACGGTTATTTTGGGTAGAAAAAGTCTTATTAGCACAGGTAACCTCTGCTTTATGTTTTAGACCCCGACTTTGTTTCTCCAGACCAGGTGCTCGTCACATATAATGCCTACCAGTTATAGATGATATGTGGCTCCTATACCTCCTACCCCCATTTCCTTATCTAAAAACCGTGTAAAGATTGATTTACACACTTGTATGATTCATTGTCTCTGTAGAATATGTTAGTGTGATATAAAGTGTTCCAACAGCCTACAATAGGACAAATAGCGCTATAAAAGAAATTAAATAAAAAAGTAAATTAGTAAGTGGTATTTACATCATTATTATAATTACTCATACAGACATTCAACCCTCCTTATCCTCTACAGATTGCTGCTATGAAAATAAAGCAGACAAATTACCCAGGGACAAATTCAAAGTATTGCACTGATGCTGGCCCTGATCCAGCTCAATAATAGCCGCCTGCTCATCTAATTTCCTGCACTGATTAGAGGGAGTGAAAACTGGTGCTGAAGAGGAAAGATGTGATGTGAGGTATGCAAATTGAGGATTTAAAAAAGATGTAGGGATGAAAGGGGCCTACAGCCCTGGCCTTACGTTGCCCAGATGGACATGCAAAACTGGCCATACTCCAGCTTCCTGCTGCGCACCTGCAGTACTTCTTTTATTTACAATTGGCATATATGTGACCATCACTCTGCAGAGAGGCTCAGGATTGCATGTGCATTTAGTCTGACCACCCTAAAGACCCACTGGCAGGCACAGTGATAAACTCCTACTGTTTCAACCTTACTGCTCTCAATCATGCCCATCATAAATGCCCACCCATAGTCTGAACTCACCAAGGCACCAAGAGGCAACTCAGTTCAGCATATCAGCCACAAGTTACATGAAAGAAATAATATGGGTTTTTTCAGTCTTCGTTAAGAAGTTAATCAATGCTTTTGCCTTTAAAGTTAAGAATATGAATATAGGGATCCATTTTAAAGAGCTGCACAGCCTCATGAGATTGCCCAGGTCAGTGATAGTATGATAGCAGGACAACTAGAAGGAATGGGCCCCTTGTTGTACTGTGAAGACCCTTACAGTTTGCCAAATCAGTCGTGCCCGAATTGCTTTAACCCCAGAGTGATTTCTTTATATGTGTATCATTGTGTGGTGTTAATCCTGCTAGATCCATTAAATATACTGGTTAAATATACTGTTTTAGGAGCCTTATTTCTTAAAGAGTTCCACACTTGGGCTTAATTAAGATGGGTTATAGTTGCTCTTGTAAAGTTCATTCATCAGTGCCAGGTTTAGATTTGTAGTGATAGAAGTGCTAGTTGGAAGGTACTAGAGGGGACCAATCTTCAAAATTATTAATCATTAATAGAATTTGGACATGATTGCAGAAGTGCATAGGTGCACATTGAAAGTCCTCCCATTATACGCATATTGAACTGAAATTAGATTTATGGTCAGAATGCTTACTAAAGGGTGTTTTTGCATACTTTGAAGGTCGCAACTTTGGGCTGGATTTTTGGCGGATACTAGTCTGCGTTGGGCTGAATTTGGGCTTGAACCTTGACAGCTTTGGGCTTGGGATGGGTTTCAAATTCTGGCAACACTGGCAGTTACATGACGGCATCGTGAACTATTCCTGCAGAAGCATCCACGCTTCCACCTCTTCCTCAGCCGTTCCCTGATTGGTGGCCAGGATAAAACAAGCTCATCCACCAGGCATGTCACGTGAGTTCTATGGCCACCCACTTGCTGTTGAAGTCTACCCTGGGTCTCTTCTGCCACCGCCTGCACACTGCACCGGCCCCCTTCCGCGCCTCCCCCGGTACAAGCAGCAGCTCCAGGAGGCCCAGTTGTACCGTCACCATGGCCTCCTAAGTGGCAGAGGAGCTTTTCCTGCTCCATAGGCTTCTGCCCAAGAAGGAGACGGGTGCAGCTGGCTTTCTCGCACGTTTCCCAGAGTACGACGCTGCTGGACGGTTATCGCTGTGCTGGACACTGGCCCTGAATACAAACAGAGGGCGGTAAGGAAACCTTTTTTTTATCTTCTCTAAACTAAGTTGCATTCAAAGCAGTGCACGTGCTAATGCGCTTGAAAGAAGTTGTGACTCTCCCTAAAAACTATAGGCCTATATCTCTAATTAATATAGAATGCTAAATTTATGCAATGATCCTTGCTAAGCGCCTCCAAATATTTTTACCCAAACTCATCCACCCTGCACAAGTTGTTTTTTTTAAAAACAGACTATCTAGTGATAATACTCGTATTCTATCTCACGTCCTAGAGAAAGCCAAACTTACTGACTCACCGACAGTGGCAATCACTTTGGATGCCGAAAAGGCTTTCGACAAAGTTGATTGGACCTACGTGAAAGCAACACTCGATAAATTTAACCTGGGTGAGAACTTTACACGTATGGTAATGGCACTATATTTTAACCCCTCCGCCAGGGTCAGAGCAGGAGGATGCCTCTCATCTTCCTTTAAACTAGAACAGGGCACAGGGCAAGGCTGTTCTCTTTCCCCCTCTCTATTCCTTCCTGCAATTGAACCTTTCCTCTATCAGCTTAGGAACAATAACCAGATCACTGGGATACGCTTTAACAACTGCACGGTCAAAATAACTGCTTACGCCGACGACGTGTTAGTTATTTCCGAGAATGCGGAAACTGCTATTCCTGCACTTATGTCCTCAATAGAAGAATTTGCTGCAGTGTCTGGCTATAAGTTGAATAAAGACAAGACTGAGGTAAAACTCCTGAACAACCTTGGCGGAAAAGAAATCATTGGCAACTCGGGTCTTTTATGGCAACCTAATTGCTTCAAATACCTAGGCTTAGACTTCACGAGAGATTTGATCACCACCCTTCAGACCAATGAAAATGCTCTCTTCAAGAAAATCTCTTCATTGCTAGATGGTTGGTCACCTAAATTTTTATCTTGGTGGGGAAAAGCTGAGACATTAAAAATGATGATTACTCCACTTGTTAACTATCTAGCCAGCATGCTACCAATGACGCTCTCAAATGACTTCCTGAGCAGGATCTATAAACTTTTTAACTCGTTCCTTTGGCAAGGTAAGAGACCCAGAATATCCATGAAAAAACTTCAATTGTCCAAAGAAAAAGGTGGTCTGGGCCTTCCGAACTTTAGGAACTATCAAACTGCGTATCTTTGTAAACAGGGATCTAACTGGCTACTTCCCCAGGCTGACTACATCCCAGTCTGGTTGGACATAGAAAGATCAATCATCAGCGATAAGCCCTTGCCTGCCCTCCTCACTATGGATATATCTTCCATACCCCACTCAAAATATATTTTGCTTAACACTAAAAGAGCCCTACTGCGACTGGATCATTCCTCCGCGCTAAAAATTAACAAATCCAACTTGACCTCTCTCTGGCGCAATCCGAACATGAAGGTTGATGGAGGGATGCTCTATTGGGAACAGTGGTCTAAAAATGGCATAAATCTAGTCAAAGACCTTTTTACAGGGACCCTCCCCTTACCTTTCTCCGAGCTTCAGTCTCGAGTCGGGCTAAACCTGATAGATTTTTATAAATTCCTAAAACTAAAATCACTCCTCACGTTGCGCTCTATAAAATCTTCCGACCCCTCGTTACTTTCAAAGATGCTACAGCTACTAAAGTCAGGACACGCCGTCTCTGAAATATACAAGCTCCTATCCCCTAAGCCACGCAAATCTCACATGAAGTGTGAAGTAAAATGTGAATCCGAACCTAACTCTAGTAAAATCCCATTCGAGTGGAAGAAGATACATATCACCCCCTTCTCGAATAAAATCTCTCCAATATTATCACAAACCAAGCATATGATAATAAACAGGACATATTGGACCCCCGAGAGGATCTTTAAACTTAACCTCAGCGAGAGCCCTACATGTTGGAATTGTAATTCTCATGTTGGCAACCTTGCTCACATGCTCTTCCATTGCCCTATCCTACAAACATATTGGGATAAGATCTACGAATGTATAAGCAAAACTTTCAACATAGTCCCTCCAAGGGAATTTTCCTATATCTTACTAGGCGCTCTGGACCCAAAGATCGCAGATGAGAATGATCATTATTTGTTAGATCTTATGCTCACTTTGGCATGTAAAATTATACTGAATAAGTGGAAAAACTCCAAAGAAGTCTCCTCTAGGATGCGGCAAGAATGGTTATCATTCCTTAGAGGAGCTGACAACGTCGCACTTCACGCCTATCCATGGCGTAAATCACACAGGAAACTATGGAAGTCCCTTGACGCCATTTCCTTCACATTCGACCCACCGTAAAAATTGTCTCAAATCTTCCATAATGTATACGCATAGAATGCTATATCCTTGATGGTACACCTGTACTATATTGTATTTTCTACTATTACAATTGTGAAAACTGTGCTTGATTGATACACCTGTACTGTATTGTATTTTCTACTATTATACTTGTGTAAACTGTGCTTGATTGACCACCTGTAGGTCTCTCCAACTTCACTGCGACTCCCACGGTATGGCACTTGAGTAACCTGTTGTTCTTTTACTTTATATTTCTTATGATTTGTTAGTATTCTTTCTTTCTGCCATTGTTTATCATCTTACTATTGTGTTCATCATTATTTATTTGTTTTTTTCTTGAAAATTCAATAAAAACGATTTGAAATAAAAAAAAAAAGAAAGAAGTTGTGACTGCTGTAAGTAATTATCTTTAGGTTCACTGAGAGCCAGTTGACACATGTTTACCTTGACAGAATTGATACTCTGCACAAGGGAATTTGTTTACGACCACAAAATATGGAATGCTGCTGAAGGGGTGGTAACAAGTAAGGAAAAGTTACATACCTGTAGACATTGTAGGAATCTTCATTTTTTTTTTGTTCAGTTTTATATAGCACGAACTAGACCCGAAGGTATCAGAGCGCTTTACATGAGCACCAGTTACATTACAGACGGACACATTCATTTTTGTTAGGCACGGGGAGATTAAGTGATTTGCCCAGAATCACAGAATGTTGAGTGTCCCTGCTGAGACTTGAACCCGGTTCCCCAGCTCTGAGGTTGACCGCCCTAGCCGTTAGGCCACATTCTCTCCCCATTCATTCATTGAAATCATAAACCTTGAATAATTCCGTGCTGCCTGCGCAGATCCCGGAACACCTTCTTCAATACATAATCGGAATCCAGGAAAGAGATCTGTATAGTGTTGATCACCGAAAGTCATTTTCACTACATTTACAGTGTAGACTGTCAGAGATGTATTTTCCTGGAGAATGCTAACAAGAATTGTAGTAGGAGTATACTGAAAAAAACTTGCAACACTTTGTCATAGGAAAAGGGCTGCGCCCGGTAGATACAGCATGAAAGGAAAAGAAAGCTTGATAGTCTAAAACTGGAAGTTCAAAAACTGACTTGCACCTTTAAGGACCCTGGAGATCCTGTCCCACAATGCACTGCAGTGGCAGTTTTCCTGTGAGAGTCAGTTCTTTTATACGTGAAGCACAGGATAACAATACTGTCTGACAGCCGGGAAGGAGGAAGGGTGTTTATGACTTCAATGAAGATTCTTACAATGCTGAACTATGTCTACAGGTATGTAATTTTTCCTTCTGCATCGTAGGATCTTCATTGATAGTCATAAACCTTGAATAGAATAGAATAGAAAGCTAAGAAAACCCAGTAGAACAAGAGTAACTATTTGAAAAGGTTTCTCAAAGTCTCATGTCCAAACCGTCGGCTTGAGTATCTGATTCTAAACAGTAATGTTTTGTGAATGTGTGTAGTGACCTCCAATTGGCTGCCTTGCAAATGTCTTGAATAGGGACTTGCATCACCCAAGCTGTGGTTACAGTTTTCCATCTTGTGGGGTGGGCTTTCGGTCTGCCTGGCAAAGGTTTATTGGCAATCTGGTAACATAAGGTAGTACAAGAAACTATCCACCTAGCTATAGATTGCTTGGAGGTCACTAGAGCTTGTCTCATAGCCCCGTAATTTATGAACAGGTGGGAAGACTTCTTAATAGATTTTGTTTTGTCTAAATAGAAGTGAAGGACTCTCTTAAGATCAAGAGAATGTAATGCTCTCTCTGTTGCGGAAGTAGGATTTGGAAAAAAGGTAGGTAGAGTGATAGATTGGTTGAGATGGAATTCTGATACTACTTTAGGCAAGAAAGAGGGATGTTTACGTAAGACAACCCTATTGTGATGAAAAACCGTGTGGGGTTCTACAGAGGATAGAGCCTGTAATTCACTGACTCTACGAGCCAAAGTAATTGCAATTAAAAAAAAGCTGTTTTCCTTGATAAGTGTTGCAGCGTTGCTATATGAATTGGTTCGAAAGGGGGACCCATCAATTTAGATAACAACAGATTTAATTCCCAAGGAGGGGAAGGATTTCTGCGTGGAGCAAAGAACTTTTTGAGGCCTTCTAGAAAGTCTTTAACAACTAGGATATCGAAAAAGGACTTGTAATGGTAATTTTCGATATGCAGTGATAGCTGCTAAGTGAACTCTGATAGAGGACAGTTGAAAGCCTGACTTGGCGAGATGCAATAAATAAGGTAGGATGATAGTTCTTCGCACGACACCATATTCAGAACAGTTTCCACTTAAAAGCATAGCATGCCCCTTTGGAAGGACGCTTAGCTTCTTTAAAAATGTTCATATAATCTTCTGGGAGATTTAAGTGTCCCTACTAGGTGACCTCAGGAGCCATGCTGCTAAATTCAATGATTGTATTGTGGGGTGAAGAATTTTGCCCTGAAGTTTGGAGAGAAGGTCTGGTCTGAGTGGGAGACGGTTGCGATGGGCTATGGACAAGTGGAGGAGATCTGTGTACCACTACTGCCTAGGACAGAGGTCCTCAATCTGTGGGGCGCGACCCCCAGGGGGGCCCCGGAGTCCTGGGAAGGGGGTCTCGCATTTCTAGGCCTAACTTCTGCCTGGAATACAAAACGTGCTCTTCCTTTTGGACAAAGTCAACAGCGCTTGTTAAATGCTTCAGCTGAAGTTAACTGAGTGTCATGTGCTGTAAAAGGAAGAGGCCCAGCAGACAGATAAAACAATCCTTCAAATATGCCTTCATGCCAGGGTGCCTGCTTGCCTGAATGAAATGCAAATGCAGGCTTGGAGTTAATCTGCAAATGTAAAGGATGCTTGGGAGTGGTTCTGGGTTTAATTGCTCAAATCACTTCAAGCATTGTGATGGTAAGGATGTGTTTTTTTAGTGTGCTGGTTAGCAACTGGGCCGTGAAGTGTGTGCTTTTAATGATAACTGTATTTACACAGCGCTTAGTACTCCTGAGGAGGTGTTGAAGGGACAGTTCTGCAAAAAAAAGAAAAATGCATTATTTATGGTCTGATATTACACAAATCTACATTTTGGAAGCTCCATTTTATCCTAAAACTGTTTGCACATTTTGTAGCAGTCTATATTATAATGTGTGTAATGCAAGTATAAAATAATGACTTACACATTCACAGATCTTTCTGTCACAGGCTGTGACCTCATAGCCCTAAAAATACACAAGTCACTATTTTCCACTGCACCAACCAAATGTAATTCTGTGGCTCTCTGGTTACACACAGACCTATGCAGTGCATCAAATAACAGAGGTTTTATAATGTACTATATAGTGCATTTCCCACTGAGTAACAACTTTTTAAATTTATTTTTCATTTAAGCTTCCCATTATTTTATATGTAGCTAACTGATGGTAAAAGACCTAAAAAACGAACAAAATATTTTGGGGCTGATTTATGATAGGCTTGCGCCGCTGGAGCGTCAGTTTTTTTGAAGCTTCGATGGCACAAGCCTCCCAATCATATCTATGAGGCGAGGCAAAGTCACTCTGCGTGGCTTTGCATGGCCTCATAGATATGGAGTAAGACAAAACAGCGCAAGTCGCTGCGTTGCCTTACTCTATGTCAAGTAGGCGTTCCATAGGCGTTGCGGTGAGTGTTCCCACACAACGCCCATGGATTTTGACGCTGCCCCAGATTTACAAAACCATGTAAACCTGGAGCAGCGCCAAAACCTTACGCCTCCCCACAGCAGGCGTAACGAGGAGAAATGTTTTCATTTCTCCTCGTTTTTTCCTCTTTCCATGCGTGCTGCATTCTGCAGCACACATAGAAAGAGGAAAATCCCTCTCAGTATTGTTTTTATGCAGGAAGGTGCCCCTCCCTGCACAAAAACCATCCTGTCTATGTTGGCGCTAGGCAGCAATTTGTGTGCCAACATAGGGGGAAAGGACAAGAATGCACCATATTTCATAAATAAGGTGCATTCCTGCCCTTTCACATTGGCGTAGGGCAGCGCAGCAAGAAGACTACTGCCCTACGCCAATGCCTCATAAATGAGGCCCTTTGTTTTTAGCCTCACCTTTGACCACGCTCCGAACCACTTACCTTTGGTTTGCTAAACACTGTTTAATTTATTTCCCCTATGTATAAATGATTTGCTGTGGGAATTGGGGGCGTTTGTGGTTATCAATAGTTGGCAATGATGAGGAGGCCCAAGTTCTAGAAATTTTTGTCAGGAGGGGGTCCTTACGCTAAAACGTTTTTGACGGGGGGGTCTCGGCATCACAATGTTTGAAGATCTCTGGCCTAGGATAATCGGGAGCTATGAGGATCATTGTGATGCATAACCTCAGTAGCTTTTGAATCACACACGGAATTAGCGGAATTGGTGGAAAGGCGTATACAAATGGAATCAAAAGGACATTGCCCAGAGAGTTGGGTTCTAGAACCCTGGATGCGAAGTCTCTGCATATTTTGTTTTGGGCGGTGGTAAGCAGGTCAAATGCTGGAGTGCCCCATTGCTCGAAGTTGGATTCCACGAATTCGTTGTTGAGGACCCATTTGTGATTTTCTTCGTGGAAATGGCTGAGGAAATCCACTTCCATGTTTTGAACTCCTGAGATGTGGAATGATGTGATGGAAAGCCCTCTCACTAGAGCCCAATGCCATAATGTTTGAGTTTGGCAAGATAGTTGTCTGGACCTTGTTCCACCTTGTTTGTTAATGTAAAACATGGTGGTGGTGTTGTCTGTTTCAATCATAAGGTCCTTTGATTGTAAAGATGGAAGGAAAGCTTTGAGAGCCAGAAGAACTGCTTTCAGTTCTAACAGATTTATATATGGTTGTTTTTTGGGACCATAGACCTTGAATAGCCAGATCGTTCATGTGGGCGCCCCACCCTATCAGTGATGCATCTGTGATAATAGTCTGAGATGGTGTTATTTTCTGAAAAGGTACTCCCGCCAGAAGATTGTGAGAGTTGGTTCACCATAAGAGAGAGTGACGTGCATTGATTGTCAGCAGAATCCGATCTTCCCAGAGACCTGTCCTCTAAGACCATTGATCTTCTAGGCACATTTGGAGAGGTCTCATATGTAGGTTTGCGTTTGGGACTATAGTGATGCAGGATGCCATTGAACCTAGAGGTGATGCTGCCTTGCGAACCGTTGGTCTTGGCTGCTGCAAGATTTGAGTGCATTTCATTTGAATTGATAACAATCTCTCCTCTGAAGGATACATGCTTTCGTTTCAGGTGTCTAGAGTGGTTCACTGACAGAATTTTGACCCCCAGAATATTCCCATACCAAAATATCGTGACCGAAATATCGATGTCAAAATTATCGTCATCCTATACTTATAATGGTAAGTACAAAAATATATAGAAAAATATTGATGTAATAAATATCATTGCATTGAATATAGTTTTTGAAATATATATAAATTAAGATAATAAATATTAAATATATTAAATAGTAACATTAAGTTAAAAAATAGATTTAATATATATTTTAACAAATATAACAAATAAACTTCATGAAAAAAAGTTAAACAAATATAACAATTAATATATATTGTTATATATATATATACTTAAAAAACAATTATTAAACTAATAATTTATATTATAATTTCTAAATGTGTAACTAATATAAATATATATATATATATTCACTGAAAAAACCACAGGTTTCAGGGACGTTATAGTTAGTTGGATATTTCACTCGTACAAAACCAGAGAAATTCGGCCGTTATAGTTAGTTGAGCTAATTATAACTCGCGCCCCGCAATGCACTGCTGATGACGCCACATATTACATCATTCATGACATGGTCAGTGACATCACTGATGACATCACTGATGACATCTCAAATGACATCACTGATGACATCATCCAATGACTGTGTGTTTCTGTAAAGTTTAAATATGTTTTATATAAATATATATGCCAAGGTGTATTGAAGAATGAGTGGGTGTATAAGTGTCTAAATGGATGATTTAGTAGGTGCGTGACTGACTGTATAAGTGAGTGATTAATCGTGTCTTACTGAATGCATGGGTTAGTGACTAAACTGTGTGAATGTCTGTATTAGTCTGTCAGTTGGTGTGTAAGCGGCTGCATGGGTTGGTGAGCAGCTACATGAGTGTCTATATGGGTTATTGATTGGTTGTCTGAGTATCAGTATGGGTGCCTGAGTGTCTGTGTGGATGGGTGGGGGGTGTGACTCTGTGCATAGATGTGTGAGTAGGTGATTCACTGGGTGTATGGGTTCAAGAGTGCATCTATGAAGGGCTGTATGGGTGGGGGAGTGTGTGTATGGGTGAGTTGGTGAGTGAATGGATGTCTCAGTGGTACATGTGTGAGTAACTACATATGTGAAAGGCAGTATATGTGAGTGTTGGACTATATAAATGACTATATGCGAGAGTGAGTCATTGTGAGAGTGCCTGTATGGATGTGTGTGTGCTTGTATCAGTGATTGTATAAGAGAGTAAGTATGTGTTACTATCTGTATGAATAAGTGAGGTGGTGTGTGTATAAATGTATAGGTGAGTAAATGGGAGTGTGATTGATTCTTTGCATGACTGACTAGGTGTGTGAGTATGATAGTGCTGTATTGATGAGTGACTGCATGTATGAGTGACTGTATGGGTGAATGAGTGGATGTGTGTGTAGACCTAGGAATCAGTGAGTGGGTATGTAGTAACTGGTATTGCGGTGTCTATGGTTTTGAAAATGGTAGTCTGTATTTTAGAGTGGATGTATCAAAGGTTATATTAGGGTATGAGGAGGTGCATCAGATTATCACGTGGATGATATCAGTGATGTCATCAGTGATGTCATTTGAGATGTCATCAGTGATGTCATCAGTGATGTCACTGACCATGTCGTGAATGATGTAATATGTGACATCATCAGCAGTGCATTGTGAGGCGCGAGTTATAGTTAGCCCAACTAACTATAACGGATGAATTTCTCTGTTTTTGTACGAGTGAAATGTCCAACTAACTATAACGTCCCTGAAACCTGTGGTTTTTTCAGTGAATTTCTATGGATTTTTAAATGCTAATTTCTAACTATAACGTCCCTGAAACCTATGGTTTTTTCAGTGAATTTCAAAGGTTTTTTAAATGCTAATTTCTAACTATAACATAGCAGTCGCGTTTGCAGAGTGGTGGAGAAAGGTGAGCGTGGCCTCCAAACACCTTTTAGCAATCCCACTGTGTGGGATTTACTGGAGGTAACAGGAGGGTAGTTAGCCCCCAGCGTCAACCTTGGGGGCCAACTACCCCATTTATTACCTCCAGTAAGTCCCACACAGCAGGATTGCTAACTTGTTATATCGGGCCCCGCCCCCTCCCTGCATCACTGTGCAAACGCGCCCCCTGGCGCGTTGTAAGTTGGGGGATTAAGTCCCCTTGAATCCTGAGGGTCACTGGGGCCAACTAGCCCACCAGGTACCTCCAGTAGCGCCACAGAGCTGCGTTGCAGAGAGGTGCTCTGAGGCCATGCCCCTTTACACCACGCTGCAAACGCGGCTTCTGGCGCACTGCTGCTCGGAGGATGAAGTCCACTTGTGTCCTGAGGTCCTCAGGACACAAGAGGACCTCATCACCCCACCAGCAGTGCACCAGAAGCTGCGTTTGCAGAGTGGTGTAAAAAGGGGCATGGCCTCGGACCACCTCTCTGCAACGCAGCTCTGTGGCGCTTCCTGGAGGTACCTGGTGGGCTAGTTGGCCCCCCTTCCCTGGGCCACTATTGGCCCCGGGGACCCCATCCCCCGGGGCCTGGCCTCATTTAAAAAAAACAAATTATTATAATTTGCGAGGAGGGGGGGCCGCGTTGCCCCCCTCCCCTGGGCCATTTTTGGCCCCGGGGACCCCATCCCCCGGGGCCTGGCCAGAAACACTTTATTTTATTCTTTAATGGAGGGGGGCCGCGTGGCCCACCTCCTGAGGCTTTTATCTGCCCAGGGGACCCCATCCCCCGGGGCATTGCCTCTTTTTTTTTTTTTTTTTTTTAAATAAAATCGAGGGAGGGGGGCTTGTGGCCCCCCTACCGGGCCACTTCTGGCCCCGGGGACCCCATCCCCCGGGGCCTGGCCTCACTGTTGGGGACCGTGGGGAGCCCCAATTCCCCCACGGTCCCAGCCGGCTCCTCGCCTCCTGCAGGAGCCGGCATTGCTTTTGCAGAAGGGGAGCTGCTGACATGCAGCTCCCCTTCTGCAAGCAATTCTGCTTCGGTTTTTGGAAGCGAGAGCAGGTTTCCTGCTCTCGCTTCCAAAAACCGAAGCAGAGTTTGCTATTACAGGGCGGGAGCAGTGCTCCCGCCCTGTCATAGCAAACGGCAATGTCCCGGGGGTGGGCACCCCGGGACATTGCAGGAGCCGGCCCTGGGGGGTAGCGGTCCCCAGGGCCATCAAGAGCTCCTGGAGGGGGGCTGTGCGGCCCCCCTCCCTCAATTTGCTTAGCCCCGGGGAGGTGGTGGTCCCCGGGGCTTGGGGGGGCATGTGAGGCCCCCCCCAAATTTATGTTGAAGCCCCAGGGAGGTGCCGGTCCCCGGGGCTTGGGGGGGCCTCGCAATTAAAAATGCCCCGGCAAGGTGGCGGTCCCCAGGGCAGCGTGGGGGGGGTTGGGACCCCCCCATGCATTTACTAATGAAGCCCCGGGGAGGTGGCGGTCCCCAGGGCTGCGGGGGGCCGCGTGCCCCCCGCATTCATTTAACTTAGCCCCGGGGAGGTGGCGGTCCCCTGGGCTGTGGGGGCCCCCGCAGGCCCCCACAAATTAATTACTAATTGCCCCCGGGACCTGGCCCACCCGGGGGCTTATGTAGGACCCCCTGAGCAGGCCTAGGGGGTCAGGGTGTTTCTACCCTGCCCCCTTTTCTTGTTTTTTAATGTTTTTTTCACTGTTTTCTTGTGACTCGGTTACCGAGTCACAAGATGGCTAGCAACACTTCCTGGTTTGGAGTGTTGGCAGCCAATCAGAAGTCAGCTCGTGCTCAGGAGGAGTCGCAACTCCTCCTCGGTGCTCAGATATCGAAACTTTTCTTTTTCTAATTTCTCTGGAACTACCGAACGGATTTACACCATTTAAAAAAAAGGGCTCTTTCTGAACCAAGACCTGCCTTTTTGGTGTAATTCCGTTCAGCAGTTCGGGCTGTAGCTTTGTCTAAAGTTCCTATGGAAATTAACATGGGTAAAATGCGTTTTGGGATCCCCCTTTTTTCTCGGCCCCCGCTTGACGAATCACCCCGAAACTTTCAAGACAGGAGCTGACCGGAGCGCCCCATTAGTTTTGAAACTTTCACAAAGATTTGTCAACCGGCGCCAAAGATATTGGCAAAAGAAAAAACGCTTTTTGAATAGAAACGAGGTCCTAACTATAACTACCTACTGGCGACTACCAGTAGGTAATATATATCTGTATATATATATATATATATATATATATATATATATATATATTATCTACTGGCGGTCGCCAGTAGATAGTTATAGTTACAACCTATTATCCATAGGAAATCCGCGACATTCTATTTGAAATAACTCTCTTGCCGGTTGACGTATCTTCGCAAAATTTTCAAACTTTGTGGCCCGCTCCTACCCTGAAAGTCTCGGGGATTCGTCAAGCGGGGGCCGAGAAAAAAGGGGGTCCCAAAACGCGTTTTCCCATGCAATTTTCCATAGGAAACTTTAGACACGGCTACAGCTCGAACTGCTGGAACGGAATTACACCAAATTTGGCAAAGAGGTAGTTCTTGGTTCAGAAAGAACCCTTTTGTTAAATGGTGTAAATCCGTTCAGTAGTTGCTGAGAAAATCAAAAGAAAAAAGATAGTTATATCTAGGGCCGCGGATCCTCCCGAGCACGAGCTTTATGTTAATTGGCTGTCAACACTCCAAATCAGGAAGTGTTGGCAGCCATTTTGTCCCTCGGTAGAACCGAGGGACAGAAACAAGTGCGCAAAGCGCACAAAGGGGGCAGGGTAGAAACACCCTGACCCCCTAGGTCTGCTCAGGGGGTCCCACAAGGACCCCCTGGGCAAAAAAAAATATTTTTTTTTTTAAAAAAATCGGCAGGATGCGCTCAGGGAGCGCGAACCCTGCCGAAAAAAACGAAGCGCGGTCTCCCGCGCTCGATAGCACTGGCCCCCGGGTGGGCCAAGTCCCGGGGCATGCTGGGGGGGTTCATTTTATGTGTGGGGGCCTCTAGGGCCCCCAAGCCCCGGGGACCACCACCCCCCGGGCTTTATGGATAATGGTGCGGGAGGGCTCTGAGCCCTCCCGCAGCCCCGGGGACCACCACCTCCCGGGGCTTCTTTTTTTATATTTGAAAAACCTGTGTGTGGGGGCTCCAGCCCTCACACGCCCGGGACCACCACCTCCCGGGGCACTAAGAAAATGAAAATGGGGGTCTGTTTTGGACCCCAAGCCCCGGGGACCACCACCTCCCGGGCTTTCGATGTAGGGAGGGGGGCCGCGCGGCCCCCCTCCTGGAGCCCTTGATGGCCCTGGGGACCACCACCCCCAGGGCCGGCTCCTGCAGTGTCCCGGGTGCCTACCCCGGGACACTGCTGCTTGCAATGACAGGACGGAGCCTCGCGGCTCCCGTCCTGTCATTGCAAACTTGCTTTGGATATTGGAAGAGAGAGCAGGAAACCTGCCTCTCTTCCAATATCCAAAGCCGATAGCTTTCCCACATGGGGAGCTGCATCTTAGCAGCTCCCATGTGTGAAAGCAATGTCGGCTCCCGTAGGACACGGGGAGCCGGCGGGACTGTGGGGGATTGGGGACCCCCCACAGTCCCCAACCAGAGGCCAGGCCCCGGGGGATGGGGTCCCCGGGGCAAGTAGTGGCCCGGGAGGGGGCCACGCAGCCCCCTCCCCAAAGTAAAAAAATTTAAAAATTAAAAAAAAAGTGCAAGGCCGGCCCCGGGGGATGGGGTCCCCGGGGCCTTAAATGGTCTGAGGAGGGGGGCCACGCAGCCCCCTCCAAATAAAAACAAAAAGAGGCCATGCCCCGGGAATGGGGTCCCCGGGGCCAATACAGGCCCAGGGAAGGGGGCCACGCGGCACCCTTCCCGTTTTTTTTTTTTTTATTTTAATTTTAAAAGGGGTAAGGCCCTGGGGGATGGGGTCCCCAGGGCCTTAAATAGGGAAAGGAAGGGGGCCACACGGCCCCCTTCAGGGAAAAAAAAACAACAAAAAAACGATCGGGCCCGCAGGCCCCGCCCCCTTCCTTCACCACTCTGCAAACGCGCCCTGGCGCGTTTGCAGAGGGGGAACGAACTCCCCTTGAATACTGGGGTCCTGGAGCCAACTAGCCCACCAGGAACCTCCAGTATGCTGCCAGGGGCTGCCTTGCAGAGAGGTGTACAGAGGCCACGCCCCTTTTACACCTCTCTGCAACGCAGCTCTGTGGCGCTTTTGGAGGAACATGGTGGGCTAGTTGGACTCCAGGGACCCTCAGGATTCAAGGGGAGTTAATCCCCGACTTAAAACGCGCCACGGGGCGCGTTTGCACAGTGGTGAAGGGAGGGGGCGGGGCTTCAGGTGACATGTGTGCAAACAGGCCCCGTGGCGCGTTTTAAGATGGGGAATTAAATCCTCTTCAATCCTGAGGGTCCTGGGGGCCAACTAGCCCAACAGGTACGTCCAGAAAGCGCGACAGAGCTGCGTTGCAGAGAGGTGTAAAAAGGGGTGTGGCCTCTGTACATGTCTCTGCAACGCAGCCCCTGGCGCATACTGGAGGTTCCTGGTGGGCTAGTTGGCCCGTAGGGACCCTCATGATTCAAGGGGACTTAATCCCCCAACTTAAAACGCGCCACGGGGCGCGTTTGCACAGATGTCACCTCAGGCCCCGCCCTCCCTTCACCATTGTGCAAATATTCCTCTAAAATCAGCCGAAATACGAATTCCGATTTACTCACCTGTTATCAGGAGAGACCTCAGTGCTGCATCTTTCAGCCCAGTACTGATCCTCAAAAGTAATTTTAACCGTACTTACCGGTAACTTGAATTTCCTTCATAGGCTAACATTGACTGGTTTCACTTGGAAATTCTTCTAAGTGTGGAGTTTTGGAACTTTAAAATATTCCTCTAAAATCAGCCGAAATACGAATTCCGATTTACTCACCTGTTATCAGGAGAGACCTCAGTGCTGCATCTTTCAGCCCAGTACTGATCCTCAAAAGTAATTTTAACCGTACTTACCAGTAACTTGAATTTTCTTCCATAGGATATCATTGCCTGCTTTTTGCTGAAAAAGTTTCTAAGTGTTGATTTTTGAAACATACAAATATTCCTCTAAAATCAGCCGAAATCCGAATTCCGATTTACTCACCTGTTATCAGGAGAGACCTCAGTGCTGCATCTTTCAGCCCAGTACTGATCCTCAAAAGTAATTTTAACCGTACTTACCGGTAACTTGAATTTCCTTCATAGGCTAACATTGACTAGTTTCACTTGGAAATTCTTCTAAGTGTGGAGTTTTGGAACTTTAAAATATTCCTCTAAAATCAGCCGAAATACGAATTCCGATTTACTCACCTGTTATCAGGAGAGACCTCAGTGCTGCATCTTTCAGCCCAGTACTGGTCCTGAAAAGTAATTTTAACCGTACTTACCGGTAACTTGAATTTCCTTCATAGGCTAACATTGACTGGTTTCACTTGGAAATTCTTCTAAGTGTGGAGTTTTGGAACTTTAAAATATTCCTCTAAAATCAGCCGAAATACGAATTCCGATTTACTCACCTGTTATCAGGAGAGACCTCAGTGCTGCATCTTTCAGCCCAGTACTGATCCTCAAAAGTAATTTTAACCGTACTTACCGGTAACTTGAATTTCCTTCATAGGCTAACATTGACTGGTTTCACTTGGAAATTCTTCTAAGTGTGGAGTTTTGGAACTTTAAAATATTCCTCTAAAATCAGCCGAACTACGAATTCCGATTTACTCACCTGTTATCAGGAGAGACCTCAGTGCTGCATCTTTCAGCCCAGTACTGATCCTCAAAAGTAATTTTAACCGTACTTACCAGTAACTTGAATTTCCTTCCATAGGATATCATTGCCTGCTTTTTGCTGAAAACGTTTCTAAGTGTTGATTTTTGAAACATACAAATATTCCTCTAAAATCAGCCGAAATCCGAATTCTGATTTACTCACCTGTTATCAGGAGAGACCTCAGTGCTGCATCTTTCAGCCCAGTACTGGTCCTGAAAAGTAATTTTAACCGTACTTACCGGTAACTTGAATTTCCTTCATAGGCTAACATTGACTGGTTTCACTTGGAAATTCTTCTGTGTGTGGAGTTTTGGAACTTTAAAATATTCCTCTAAAATCAGCCGAAATACGAATTCCGATTTACTCACCTGTTATCAGGAGAGAACCCAGTGCTGCATCTTTTAGCCCAGTACTGATCCTCAAAAGTAATTTTAACCGTACTTACCAGTAACTTGAATTTCCTTCCATAGGATATCATTGCCTGCTTTTTGCTGAAAAAGTTTCTAAGTGTTGATTTTTGAAACATACAAATATTCCTCTAAAATCAGCCGAAATCCGAATTCTGATTTACTCACCTGTTATCAGGAGAGACCTCAGTGCTGCATCTTTCAGCCCACTACTGGTCCTGAAAAGTAATTTTAACCGTACTTACCAGTAACTTGAATTTCCTTCCATAGGAATCCATTGTCTGGTTTTCAGCAGAAAAGTTTCAAAGTGTCGATTTTCACAAACTACAAATATTCCTAAAAAATCGCCTGTATGACTTAAACGCATTCTTTCAACTGTTTACAGGAGATGCACCAGTGCTGGATCCAGGATCCAACACTGAGTAAGAAAAAGTAACGATAACAGTTTTTAACTTCTAAGTGAATTTCCTTCCATAGGATAACATTGGTGATTCTATGAGAAAAAGTTTCTAAGTGTGAACTTTTAAAGTACAATAATATTCCTTAAAAATCACGACTGTAACCAAAACGCTTTTACTCAACTGTTTACAGGAGATGTCCCAGGACTGAATCTAGGATCCAGTAATGTGGTTAGAAAAGTAATCCATAAAGTAACTAATTGCATTTAACTAGAAATTCACATTGAGCTGAATGTTGCATTGTGTTTGAAAATGTGTTGCCCATTGCAACAACTGTAACTACTGTACTTAAAAGTCTATTGCCTATGTGCAAAGTAATTAAACTAAAGTAATTCATTCTGAGAAAGTATTTTTGTAATGTAATGTATAATGTAATTACAATGTAATTTAAAAAATAAAATATGTAAAAAAAAATTGTTTCTAAAAAATTTGGAAATCAGTATGAAAAAAATGTATATAACAATTAATACATTTAAAAATTGTCATTTACAAAACCTTTGAAATTCACTGAAAAAACTGTAGGTTTCAGACATGTTATAGTTACAAATTAGCATTTAAAAAACCTTTGAAATTCACTGAAAAAACCATAGGTTTCAGGGACGTTATAGTTACAAATTAGCATTTAAAAACCTTTGAAATTCACTGAAAAAACCATAGGTTTTAGGGACAGTTATAGTTAGTTGGACATTGCACTCGTACAAAACCCGTGAAATTCCCCCGTTATAGTTAGTCCAGCTAACTATAACTCGCGCCCCAGCAATGCACTGCTGATGACGTCACATATTACATCACTCATGACATGGTCAGTGACATCACTGATGACATCACTGATGACATCTCAAATGACATCACTGATGACATCATCCACGTGATAATCTGATGCACCTCCTCACACTCTAATATAACCTTTGATACACCCACTCTAAATTACAGACTGCCATTCGCAAAACCATAGACACTCCAACACCAATAACTACATACCCACTCACTGATTCTTAGGTCTACGCACACATCCACTCACTCACCCGTACAGTCACTCATACTTACGGTCACTCAGTACAGGACTATCATATGCACTCATACTCCTATATAGACACTCAAACACCGCCACTCATCCATAGAGGTACTCACACACCTAGTCAGTCATGCAAATAATTAAACACACTACCATTTACTCACCTATACAGTTATACACACAACAGCTCACTTACTCATACAAAGAGTAGCACATTCTTACGCTCTTATACAATCACTGATACACGCACACACTCATCCATACAGCCACTATCACAATCACTCACTCTCGCTTATAGCTATTTATATACTCCAACACATATATATACTGCCTTTCACATATGTAGTTACTCACACATGTACCACTGGGACATACATTCACTCACTAACACACTCTTACACACACTTACCCACCCATACAGTCTATCACAGTTGCACTCTTGAAACCATCCACCCAGTGAATCACCCACTCACACATCTATGCACAGAGTTGCACACACCCCTCCCACACAAACACTCAGGCACCCATACAGATACTCAGACAAGCATTCAATAACTCATATAGACACTCATGTAGCTATTCACAAACACATGCAGCCACTTACACAGCAACAGACAGACGGATACAGACATTCACCCAGTTTAGTCACTAACCCATGCATTCAGTAAGATACGTTAAATCACTCACTTATAGAGTCAGTCACGCACCTACTAAATCATCCATACAGACACTTACACACCCACTCATTCTTCAATACGTCTTTTCCTATATATATTAAAAATATTTAAACTTTACAGAAACACACAGTCACTGGATGATGTCATCAGTGATGTCATCAGTGATGTCATTTGAGATGTCATCAGTGATGTCACTGACCATGTCATGAGTGATGTAATATGTGACGTCATCAGCAGTGCATTGCGGGGCGCGAGTTATAGTTAGCTGGACTAACTATAACGGGGGAATTTCACGGGTTTTGTACGAGTGCAATGTCCAACTAACTATAACTGTCCCTAAAACCTATGGTTTTTTCAGTGAATATATATATATATATATCTATATATATTGCAGCTCCAAACACCTTTTTCATGGAGGACTCGCGGGCGGTTGCATGTCTCGTGGGGGAGTACCCACGTAGTCAATATACGCTCCTTTCTCCTTCACCTTATATTCCAAGGAAAACAGCACTCACGGGAGTCATTTCGCAAGTTTTTAATCTTCACGGCTTGCTCAACAGACGCGTTTCGGCTAGCGCCTTTTTCGATGTTGCCGGCCATGCTGGAAGCGGATATTTTTAAAACAACCATGTGATTCCATTAACATTGAAAACAGACAACTACATAGTTGTTTTTGAGCCGCCATCTTTGAATGTTGTCTACAGAAGTCCGCTTATATAGCAGCATCTTATATTTTGATTAATCTAATACCACATCTTTCATTAAGTTCATATATTCACAAGACTCATAAGAGTTATTATTAAGCCGTAGATCGGCTGCACCTCTTTTAGATTATTACATAGATCCCATTCAACAAAATTCATTATCAATTAAACTCAACATGGTTGAACAGAATTCATCAATATCTTGCCATGTATCGGCATCGGTCCACCTTTTGGTCAATACTTTTATGCTTAGGTATTTGAATCATCCCCAAACTTTATTACAATTACTCATATAACTCATATACGATAAATTCAATAGAACAACAAGATTACTATAACCTAGCAAAATTTGCAAGTTATTATGCCATGTATTGGCTTTTCTGCCATTCTTATTGCTCCAAAGGTTCACATTTTAAATGGTACTACTTTTGATAGTCACAAAAGTCATTATTGTTTCAAACAAGCATTTGCAATGCATCGGTCTCGCCTTTGGGACCTTATATGTATTTAGCAATGCAGCATCTTAGCCTGGGTGCTGAAACATCTACTGTTCTTTAATATGGAGGGAAAGTGAGCACCAAACTGCGTGACACTCCAGGTATGGGAACACATGGAGAGAAATATTGCCTTTTAGCGGGAAATGGTATAGTCCAAAGCTATGTTTTTAAGATAGAATCAGGGCCTTCGGTGGTCATATCACTGAAAATACCAGATTTGATAAAAATATTATCTACAGGTGCTCGTGGAAGACAATTTCTATGGACCAATCTCTGTGTGGGCAGAAGGGCAGAAGGGCATATATGTATGGTATGGGTGACAGGCAGTTAATTAATGTGGGATAGCTGTGGATTATGTGAAATTAAATGCTTTGTCTCAGCTGCGTAATGGAAGCTAAATGACCCACCAGAATTAAAACATGTCGAGCACCAGCAAGGGACAAACCAAGCACAGGGGTAATGTGCTTGCAAATATAAAGTACACATTTTAAATAAAAATAATTTTAGAAGAACGGTACTACAATGTTAAATCGAGAGAAGTCGGCTATTAAACCTCTGACAACTAGCATGCATTAGAAATACAGAGCGCAAGTCTCCCGCATCGGCGCGGGATTGTTCCTGATTACTGAAGAGACCCACACTTCCAAGCGAGTCTTAAAATACGTGGAAGAAAGACTCCAAGTCTGTAAGTCAGATGAGGTGAAGCCGGGCTCTGGGTTATGCTTTCAGCCCTGGTAGAGGCCCTCACGTGGCCCGTTCCACGCCACCTACCTGTTATAAAGTGCAGTTGCATGAACCCGCGAGGAGCAAAAGATAGGTGGTGCTGTTCGCATATGCAGCCAGTTCATAGGTTCAGGGAAGTGGGGCTAGGGTTCTGCCTTTGCCCCCTTGCTCTGACACTCTCCCTGAGACTTTTAAGTGGTCTAAACATATATATCTTTTCAGCACAGTCTTACCAAACAGGTACAATCTCTTAAGCCAATATCCAATAAAGTTGAGGTATTTCACGATCTTTCGAAATAAATTAATTAAAGAAAAGGATGTTTTTAGAGCTGTGGATTACCTTAATACCAAACCTACTCGAGTAAGAGTGTAAAATGTTAACGAAGCTGTTGTTCAGCCATTTTAATAAGCATCTTCCTTGATTAGTCAAATCAGCTCCGGTGGACATTTGAGGTAGATCAGTTGCTTCTAACACACGTTTTATGTCAATCAATGAGTACGAAGAACAGAAGGCAAAAAGTAGAAGAATGATAGGGACATTCACCTTGAAGCTTCATCTCCGCTCCAACTTTACCTTTTGTAGCATTAACCAACCTCTGTTGGAAAGGCCCCAGATACAGTCTAGATTTTAAGGGGAGAGGATGTGGCCTAACGGCTAGAGCTGTCGACCTCGAAGCTGGGGAACCGGGTTCGAGTCTTGGCAGGGACGGTCAACATCCTGTGACTCTGGGCAAATCACTTATCTCCCTGTGCTTAACAAAACGTGTGCGCCTGTAACGCTGGTGCTCATGTAAAGCACTCTGATACCTAGGAGTCGAGTTTGCGCTGTATAAACCCCTTCACCCCCCAAAAACGGCAATACAGGCAGCGAAACTGGAGGCTAAGGTTGCACCAAATGGTGATGGCTTTTGGCGCGGAATAGCAAATCTGGACAGCTCCTCACCAGGGCTGTAAAAATGATAGCAGTCACACCATTTATTTGGTTATAAAGTCAACGCAAAAATCGCGTGGCTTTCCGTCACCAAGTAGATAACATGATCTCAGTCAAGAACAGTAAAATCTATCTTGGGCACTACTTTTATAATGAATGCCACTTTATCTCAATAAAAACTATTGGAAGCATTATTACACTTAATACTTACTTGGTGGAGATGCTTCGAAACTGTAAGATAACGACGTTACCTACTGCCTTGTACCCTGTGCTCATTCATCCACTCAAGCTTCATCTTCCTGCAAGGCCCCGCCTATGTCCAGGCAGTCCGTCTGACTTCCGACTCGGGTCGCGATGGCGGCAGCGTCTTCCACGAAGAAAAATGCGGGGTAGGCTCCCGCTTTCAGTGGCATCAATGCGCGGTGGGCTGACGTCCTGCCTTCTTGCGACAGTGTGCCCTAACTATAACCAGGCGCAGCCACGCCTGGCTTCTGTTTGCTATCCTGTTTCTCTATTTATCCCCACCCATAACTGCTACTTGACTTTTGCCGCGCATGCGAACAATGTAAGGCATCGCTGAGCACTACTTTAAAAACAAGCATTTGTAATGCAATAGAACTCGCATTTACGCAAGTCCTACTGCATTTTAAAAGGGAGTACGGGTGGGCAAAAAGGCACAAACGGGAGTGCGGGGGTGGGGGGTGGTGGTGTCCCGAGAAGTCATGGACTGCGGGAGGGGACGGGGGAGGCACGGGAGCAAAATAGTGTTTACAGTAAAGGGGCCAATAGTCATGGAAGGACACAAATGACAACATGGCCGTCAGGAGGAGGGACTAACAAGCCTAAAACCAATGGGAAGGCTGCATTTAGGACCTAAGCCAATACAAAAGATGGGCGGAGAGTGGGCAGAGCTTAAACGAAGCTTCCACGCTATAGTATATACTGCATGTCTCAACGAGACAACGCAAGCGCTGCCTAGGCGAGACCTAAAAAATGTGTCCACCATATTCATCAAAATTCAACTGAATTAGATCCTATTTGACTTGATTAACCCAAGTTTTCCTTATTTCAAAAGCAACAGATTAGACTAAAATTCATCAATATCGGTACATGCTCAACTCAAGGAGTTTCAAAATTTTCCAAAGTTCAAATTCAAAAAATTCTAAACTCAAATTCAAAAGATTCAAAATTCTAAAATTCTCCAGCATTAGTCACCCAGGTGAACTGCTAGTTCTTCCCCACTGTTCATACCATTTGGGGACTTTGTTTGAAGGTCTACGATATACCTTGACTCTAATCTACGAAGTTTGGTGATACGATCACCCCCTTACGTTAGCTGGGACATAATCAATTCCATAGTACTGTAGCAGATCCCTGTTACTCTGATGTTCACTTGAAAAGTGTCTCGCCACCTGGTATGTAATATCGCTTTTTGTTATTGCTCTCATGTGTTCCAGAATACGGATCTTGGTAGGATGAATCGTGCTTCCTATATAGCTTAGTCCGCACAGACATACCAAGCAGTAAACTGAATAAGCTGTATTACATGTGAGAAATTTGGCAATGGCTTTCGGTTGTTTACAGCCTGGAATTTTATATGTCAATACCCTCTTGCTGTTTGCACAGGCTTTGCATTTACCACATGGAAAGAAGTCCCTCATTTCTTTGAGAGTGCCTTTTTCCTGCACTTTCTTTTCCATGTGGCTATGCACTAGTCTGTCTTTTAAAGACCTTGCTTTTCTAAAGGTAACCAAAGGGGTTTTGGGTATATCTGACCCTATAACTCCATCAGTTTTTAAAATGTGCCAATTCCTCCGCAATATATTTCTTAACTTGGTGGCTTCAACTGAGAAGGTCGTTATTAACCTAAACTTCCCTTCATCTTTGTTCTTATCTTTTTCAGGTTTTTCTGCAACAATTGTTTTCTTGGGATATTTTCTACTCTCTTTAATGTCACATCAAGCAGTTCCTTGCTGTAACCACGAGCAATAAATCTTTCTGAACTCTCTTTTGCCGCCATCTTAAAATCACAGTCTCTAGTGCTATTGCGTTTTAACCTTAGAAACTCTCCATAAGGTATGCTTTGGATGAGTTTGGCTGGATGGTTGCTGGTAGCATAAAGTGTAGAATTACCAGCTGTAGGCTTCCTATACAGTGACGTGCTCAATTTCCCTTCTACTACAGTGACTCTTAAGTCTAAAAAGTTCACTGCCGTAGAGCTTACATCACCTGTGAACTTTAGATTCACTACGTTGTTATTAAGGTATTTGATGAAATCATATGCTGAATCTACGGATCCTTCCCAGATTATAAACAAATCATCAATCTACCTATGCCAGGATACAATCCTTTTCATCCACTCAGCATTCTCCGCAGACCCGGACACCCGCTTCTCCCACCAGCCCACGAATAAATTCGCGTAGCTGGGGGCGAAGCAGGTACCCATAGCCGTACCGGAGATCTGCCTGTAATAGTCCTCCTGAAACAGGAAAATATTGTTAGTGAAACAGAATTCAATAAATTACAAAAGCATAAGATTGTGTTCAGCAAATTTGAGAGGTCGCTTATTTAAAAACGACTTTACTGCATTGAGCCCGTCCTGATGGTCTATGCATGTATATAAACTTGCAATATCTAATGCTATCATTTTATAGCCTGGGTCCCAATTTATCTTTTCCAGATGATTTATAAAATCCTTTGAGTCTTTGACATAAGATGTTAGGTCTGTTACAAATTGGAATAGAAAATAGTCTATAAATGTTGAGAGATGTTCTGTTAAACTCCCTTGGGAAGACACAATTGGTCTTCCTGGAGGATGTACCTGGTCCTTGTGAATTTTCGGTATGTGATAAAAAGTGGGAATTGTTGGATTTAAACATCGTAGAAAAAAATATTCCTCAGTTTCCAACATCGATTTATCATACCACTTCCTTAGTAGAGAATGATACATTGTCACACTTTCATTATATTGTGTCTTCGTTGTTTTTTCATAGCATTTTTTATCTGACAGTTGTCTTAATGCTTCCGCACAGTACTGTTCCCTTGTTTGCAGGACAATGTTCCCACCCTTATCTGCAGGTTTGCAGATTATAGATGGATCATTTTGAAGGTTTTCCAAAGCTTGTTTCTGCTTTTTGCTGATATTATAATGTTGTCATCTGTTTCCTTTCTTATTTCTCAGATGCAATAGATCTTGAATTACAGCTTCTGAGAAAATATCTATTGCATCCACCGGCATCTGGGGTAAAAATTGTGATGCTGGTTTAAAAGGACTGATATCATTGACCTGTTTGATTCCTAATTTCCTTGCTCTCTGTGCAGTATCTTGAATAGTAATAGTATCATCCTCTTTCTCTGTGCTTAAAGCTTCCATGGCTTCTAAAGCACTCAAATCTTCTACCGACAAGACATCTGTTGGTGTCGATGTAATTTGTGGTCTCTTGGGTTTTGTAGTTGTTGCTTTCAATTTGAAATGTTTATGCAATTTCAATTTCCTCGTGAACCTGAAAAGGTCAATCCGAGTTTGCGTGTACTCCAGCTTGTTCGATGGGCAAAAAGTTATCCCAGTCTTAATTCCGATTCTTAAGCAGATGTTAATTGTCTCGGTGTGAGATTAATAACAGCCAGATTGTTTATGTTTGTTTCCATCTGTTCCCCCTCTTGCTGCATGTTACACGCGGGGACATGTTGCCTCTTCCGGCTCCAGCCACCCCTTCTGATTTTGCGGATGCTCCTTCCGGTGGCTTGCTTTTTCCTCCCCTAAGCCATGTTTGGCGTATTAGTCGAAATTCCTCCTGTAAGGAGTCTTTTTATATTGCTCCCCTGATATACTTGGGTTTTCCTCTTCAGCAGATTCATTAGCTGTTACTTCTGACTTAGATGTTTCAATTTGCACTGTTGTTGATGTCAATTTTCTAATTTTTAGTTCTTTCCTAGGACCTTCAAATTTTTTGGAAAAGGTTAGCACCCTCCCTTGAGCGTAGTCCTTTTCATTGCGTTCAAATTTTCCTTGTTTCCTCTGTTTTATTTTAAGTTCGTATTTCACAAGTCTTTTTCTCATTAAATCCCTCAGTTCTTCTTGTTTGGGTTTATCTTCATCTTTAGCAATTTCATTCTCTATTTCTTCTATTTCTTTCAATGCTTTCTCGTGATCGCTCCAGGCGAATTTGATTAGAATAATGAGCATCCCTTTGCTTGATTCAGCTGTGTGCTCCGCCCATTCTTCCAAAAGAAGCGGGTCAGGATTTTCGTATGCAGGTATGGTATATATTCGTAGTCCTCTTGGCACTCGATTGACATCAATATAATTTTGGAGGGAGGTTGTCTCCCACCATTTTCTCATTTCACGCTCGTACAGTCTTTCTAATTTAGTGAATCTTGATGCTAAATTGGTGATGTTTGTGGAATCCTTCGTATTTTGTATCTGTCCTGTGACCGTTTTCTTTTTAAAAATATCAGATGCCGCTTTGTGGCGTGCCGACTCGCTGAACATGATGTTGGTGTAATGCTAAAATAGCTCTTATTGATTATTGCCGTGTTGCCGCCCCCTCGCCCTGCCGCTTAGTGTCACTTTAGCTTGCAGTGTATCGATGCACTGCTTACCGGTCAAATTCATCGTTGCTCCTGCGCGTCCTCTGACCCGCTGGTTCGTCAACTTCTATTGCCGTTCCTTCACTTGCGGTGGTGCCTCCAATTTTCAACTGCAGCTCCAAACACCTTTTTCATGGAGCACTCGCAGGTGGGTGCCTGTCTCGTGGGGGTGTACCCACGTAGTCAATATACCCTCCTTTCTCCTTCACCTTATATTCCAAGGAAAACAGCACTCACAGGGGTCATTTCGCAAGTTTTTAATCTTAACGGCTTGCTCAACAGACGCGTTTCGGCTAGCGCATTTTTCGATGTTGCCGGCCATGCCGGAAGCGGATATTTTTAAAACAACCACGTGATTCCATTAACATTGAAAACAGACAACTACATAGTTGTTTTTGAGGCGCCATCTTTGAATGTTGTCTACACAAGTCCGCTTATATAGCAGCATCTTATATTTCGATTAATCTAATACCACATCTTTCATTAAGATCATATATTCACAAGACTCATAAGAGTTATTATAAAGCCGTAGATCGGCTGCACCTCTTTTCGATTATTACATAGATCTCATTCAACAAAATTCATTATCAATGAAACTCAACATGGTTGAACAGAATTCATCAATATCTTGCCCTGTATTCATGAAATGCAAAAGAGAGGAATAAATCCCTCTCATCCCTTTCTCACCTCCGACTTGTAATTCCAGGGAAAATCCTTTTTTCATGCTCAGAGGCAAGCAGGTCATGCTCCCAATTAATCCAAACAGCAAATCTTCGTAATAGGAGCCCCCAACCCTGCAGGACAGGCACAAAGTATCCTGGTACATTTCAAACACAAAAATGCCGAGCCACACTTCCTTGAAGCAAACTTTAATTTATTTAATTTTAGAGAGACTGCAGCAGAGTAGTTCATTTCCTGACGCGTTTCCGACTCAGTGATGCTGCGAGCGCAAACTAAGTGCTTTTGTTTATTTATTTATTTACTCTCGACGTTCCCGTCGTATGTCACACGCCACTACCCCCCACCCAGCCCCGCCCCTGCCCCGCCTCACCGCCCCACAGCGTTAGCTGTGCGAGCCACCACTGGTTTTCTCCGAATTGGTCCCAATGCCATGTTCGGAGGGCCAGAAATTAGTTGATTCAAAACGGAAAGCGTGGTTTGTCAGCTACAATTAGAAAATACATTGGAATGATTATGAAATAAAAAGGCTCCCGTCTTTCCATTCAATCGCAAACTGCACCGTGTGCAGCTTCCTTTGTACTTTTAAAAGGAGACGCTTAGATCACCAAGTACTCCATTTAAGCAGTAAAGATGCCCCTGACCAGAAATAGATTTCTATTGTGGCGATATTGCCAAAAGCCGGTTCCACACTGTATTCATTATTTCAGATGCCAGCAATCATGTACACTATAACGTTGAGAGAAAAAGCTAAAACAAGACAACTGTATTGTGTCAGCAAATGTAACGGTCGGCATTAAAACTGGAAGCAACGAGGCATAAAAATCGTCACAGTGAGTGTATAGATGCCAGAGCGCTGCTCCGAACTGCGAATTCTCGGAGGTACAGTCAACTCAGTACTTTTTTGGTAAATAAATATATAACACTACAGTGTGCTGAGAATTACAACTGGTTTGGGTGATGGTGCCATCTGCGGAGAAGACGGAGGGCAAGCAAATCTAAAGTCAGAAAGAGCCTTGCCGAAACCATGCGATGCCGGAAGTTCAGATGTTTGGAGAATGTTCAGGGACGGCATCTTCCCTTCATGATTTCTAGCCAGCTCAGTAGCTTATATTTTTAAGAGCACCGGCACCGCGCCCAGGGAAATTTTAAGGATTTTGGGGGCCCTGGGCCAAATGTATTTTGGGGCCCCTACGCGGAACAGCTTTGATTTTATGATCCAGTTTCAGCTCTTTCATGCCCTCTTTGGTCAAATTCTAAATGTGTTTACATCTCATATTCAGGGATAGTGATGTGTGTTTTCAGTGTCGTAACACATCAACAACTCACTAATATTACTGCAAATAATCTGTGTCACACCCTCCCAATTCTCACATGTCAGTTCCTGTATTGATCTAAAAGAAACTTTTTATATGGATGTTGCCTGAAACAAACACATTTTGTCTGCAAAATGTCTGTAATAGACTCTCACACATTAAAAATAAATGTTAGAAAAACGCTAAATCACTTTGTCCAAAATGCCATGTATACGCTGCAGATCTAAGACATATGTTCGTCACTTGTCCAAGGTTGAACACATTCTGGACAGATGTAACTTCTGTACTTACACTATTGGCTGGCTATGATGTCCAGATCGCAGAGAAGGAAGTAGTATTGGGGGAAATACGAGACATGGGCAGCTATATGAGACTACTAGTTTCGATTGTTATAGCATGTGCTCGCTTATGTATAGCTCGAGTATGGATTCAAAATACGAGCCCAAGCATCAATGAATTTTGGGTCTTACTTAGACACATATTTGAAATGGAATTAGCATTAGCCAAAGCTAGAGGTCCACGATCTTGGTTAAAATTTAAAAGGGTGTGGTCTAGCCTTCAATGGGATTAATATTTTATTTCTCTCCTTTTTTCTATTTTTTTCTGGATCTTTGTATAAGTCTTTTCTAGATTCATATTTTAAAATGTGTTATTATCCCTGCTGATGTTGTCTTTTCCTGGTATATTTGTGGTAAATGTATTAAGTTTTGATTGATGCTATTTCTTTATTTCCTTTGCGCTATGTATGCTCTACTTCCTGCTATTGGATTATCCGTATTCTTTATGTGTAATGTATTATACTTATGGCTAAGAAAAAGAATAAAAAATAGAAAGAAAAAAAAGAAAAACACTATTTACAACAATCTGTTTAAAAAAATGTCAAGGTCATTAAGGCAAGAGACTCTGCAGAACATAGCTGGCTCTATCAGGGGGCCCCCTCTAAGGCTGGGGCCCTGGGCCAGAGCCCACTTTGCCCATGCCTTAAAACGTCTCTGACCGCGTCATAGTATGGTTGCTATAGTAACTGCTGCATTTTGTCATTTCAGTACATTTTGCATGCAGTGATGTGTGGGACTAATTCCACGCTAATTAAAAAAAGCTTCAAAACTAATGTACAGAGAAACTTGCGGAGGATTAAAATGAAATTCTGCAACTACATACAAAACAATTTGTAGGATAAGACTACACGTGATCATGTGGATGATTTTATGCGTGTTTTTTTGTGCACACGCACATTTGTGCATGCAAAAGAGAGGGAGATTGTTAAGTTGAAAGACAGTGAACATTGTATGCGCTTATTGGAGAGGGGTTGTAAAGTGGGAATGTGTGTGCTTCTAAGCAAGAGAAAGTGAATAACTATGGGAGAGTGTGCGAAAGAGTATGCTTGTGTGTGTGTGTGCAAGCGTGTATGTTAACGTAAGACATAGCGCGGTGTGTTTGCGTTAGAGAGAGTGTGTGTAGAGTGAAAGTATATGTGGTAGGTAAGAAAAAGAGAAGTTTTATTTGTGAGTGTGTAAAGAAGAGTCTATGCGTGTGACTAAGTTTTTGTATGTGTGTGTATATAGGTGTGTGTGAGAGAGAGAGAGAAGGCTACAAGTTAGGGAAGGTTGGCTTTCCAAAATAGCTTACATATTCAAACAGTGTGTATTACCTAACAGTCTGAGGAACAGAAAAACACGGCATTAAATCATAATTGTTAAAACGTGAATGCACACTCTATATGTAATTGAACAAGAGCCCAGTCTGGGGCAACATTCTGAGAGTGCCTTCACATTGAAATAAGTGAAAGGGTGGCAGCGCGGAGTGAATGACGCTATTCTCTCCCTATAATGGTCCTCCTGTTTATTGTCGTGCACGTTGCCTTAGCAAGGAGCAACCGGCACCCAGAAGTCCTCCAGAACCCAAAATAATATTAATTTTGAATAAACCCATCTTAGAGCTGTCCAAAAGAATCTGCACCCTGGACCTGGAGCAGGGAACCTCTGATAGCGGTGCAAAAACAGATGCGTTTCTTTGGCAAACAAAGTCCAGCACGTCGCGCTGGGCAATAACAACTCTTAAACGCATGTCTGAGAGAGAGTAGCCCGTGACGCTGTACCTCGGGCACCAGAGCCATACAAAGAGGTGTCAGAGAAAGTGAAAGCACGGAATGAAAAGCAGCAGAAAGCGAGTCACTACGGTAGCAGTCAGATATTTGACTTTTATATTACTATAGTACAACCATAAGCGCACGGGAGCGCCTGGGTTCTAAGAATAAGCACTGCCTTTCATCAGTGTGCTTGCTGCCACAGTAAGAATGGAGAATCTCCCCATAGAGTACAGTTATTCCATAGTGATATTTCCAGGACTGCCTCTTTCTGCAGCCTCGTCACAGCCCCCAGGATAATGTGCTGCATATCTGAACACTTATAAGGTCCCAAAGGCGAGACCAATTGGCTATGCCAATGCTTGCTTTAAGCAGCAGTTGCGTTTGCAGAGTGGTGGAGAAAGGGGGCTGGGTCTCCAACCAGCTCTCAGGAATTCTGCTGCGTAGGACTTACATGAGGTACCAGGAGGGCTTCTTGGCCCCCAAGGTCCCTCAAGAGTAAAGTGGACTTCATCCCCCAACCAGTAGTGCGCCAGGAGGCGCGTGTGCAGAGTGGTGGAGAAAGGGGGGCATGGCCTCCGAAGACCTCTTAGCAATCCCACTGCATGGGACTTACTGGAGGTAACAGGAGGGGTAGTTGGCCCCCAAGGACGTCCTTGTGGGCCAACTACCCCTCCTGTTACCTCCAGTAAGTCCCACACAGCAGGATTGCTGAGTTCTGATAGCAGGCCTCGCCCCCTTTCTTCACCAGGCTGCAAACGCGCCTCCTGGCGCGCTCTTGGTTGGAGGATGAAGTCCCCTTCGCTGCTGCAGTGCGCCAAGAGGCGCGTTTGCAGAGTGGTGTAAAAAGTGGCGTGGCCTCCGACCACCTCTCAGGAATCCCACTATGTGGTACTTACTGGAAGTAACAGGTGGGCTAGTTGGCCCCTAAGGACCCTCAGCATCGAAGGGGACTTCATCCCCCAACAAAGAGCATGCCAGGAGGCGTGTTTGTAGAGTAGTGGAGAAAGAGCGCAGGGCCTCAGTCGAGTTGCGGCTTTGTTTCTTTTTTGTATTTTAGGAAGGGGGGCTGTGTGGCCCCCCTTCCCTTTCACCCTTATGGGCTCCGAAGACCCCATCCCCTAGGGCCTGACCCATTTAAAAAAAAAAATTATTAATAAGGGAGGGGCCCCCCTCCAAGGCCGATTTCGGCCCCGGGGACCCCATCCCCAGGGCTAGACCTACATTCCTAATTTAAGTCGTATGGGGAGGGGACGCCATCCCCCGAGGCCTGGTCAATTTTTTTTTTTTTAAATTGAAGGGAGGGGGGCCATTTTCGGCCCCGGGGACCCCATCCCCCGGGGCTTGGCCATTTCTTTTTTAAAAATATTGCTTTATTTTAAGGGAGGGGGGCCGTGCAGGCCCCCTCCCCAGGCCGATTTCGGCCCCGGAGACCTAATCCCCGGGGGCCGGCCAATTTTTTATTTAAATAAAAGTAAGGGGGTCACGGGGACCCCATCCCCCAGGGCATAGCCAGATGGTCGGAGACCGCGGGGGGAGGCTGAAGGTCCCTGCGGGAGCCGGCATTGCTTTTTACCTCCAGGGAGCTGCTGACATGCAGCTCCCTGGGGGTAAAAAGCAAAGTGCTCCACTGTGAACAAGTGAGGGCAAAATGCTCTCACTTGTTCACAGTGGAGCACTTGTTTGCTATGGGATCCCGCCATGCCATAGCAAACTGCAATGTCCCGGGGGTGGGCCCCCCAGGACATTGCTGGAGCCAGCCTTGGCAGGTGGCGGTCCCCTGGGCCATTTACAGCTCCAGGAGGGCGCCCTCCAATCTTTTAAATAGCCCTGGGGAGGTGGCGGTCCCCGGGGCTGCAGGGGGCCCCATGGCCCCCCGCATTATGATACATTTAGCCCCAGGGAGGTGGTGGTCCCCGTAGCTGCATGGGGGGCTGAAGCCCCCCCACACATTTTTCTACATTTAGCCCTGGGGTGGTGATGGTAGTCCCTGGGGCTGTGGGGGGCCGCGTGCCCCCCCACATTTCCAAAACATAGCCCGCATCATTATTTTTGATTGCCCCCGGGACCTGACCCACCCGGGGGCTTAAAGAAAACAAAGCACGAAAGTTCGTTTTTTAAAAAATGTTGGCCGGATTTGCGGATCCAGCGCGAATCCCAATTAAATGTTTTTTTAAAAGAAATGCTTTTTTTGGCCCTCGTGGGACCCCCTGAGCAGGCCTAGGTGGGTCAGGGTTTTTCTACCCTGCCCCATTTTCTTAATTTTTTATGTTTTCTTACCTTTTTCCTTGTGACTTGGTTCAACTCAGTCACAAGATGGCTGGCAACACTTCCTGGTTTGAAGTGTTGGCAGCCAATAAGATCTCAGACTCGGGATCGGGAGGGTTCAGGGATCCTCCGCGGCCATATTTGTATATCTGAGAAATGTTTAAATTTCTCAGGAACAAAAAGAGTGCACTCTGTACCAAGAGCTACATTTTTGCCAAATTTGGTGTAATTCCGTTAAGCAGTTTGTGCTATAGCTGCGTCAACAGTTTCCTATCGAAATTAACATAAAGAAAAGGCGTTTTGGGACCCCCCCTTTTACACGCCTCCCGCTTGACAGATCACCCTGAAATTTTCAAGACAGCAGCTAAAGTGAGTGGGCCATTAGTTTTGAAAGTTTCGTGAAGATTCGTCAGATGGTGCAAAAGATATTGGCAAAAGAAAAAAAGCTTTTTGAATAGAAACAAGGTCCTAACTATAACAACCTGCTGGCGACTGCCAGTATGTAATATATATATATATATATATATATATATATATATATATATATATATATATATATATCCAAACAAAGGGTATAACCATTTGAAAAAAGCCTCACAAGTGGGTGATGAATTCCTAAGTTGAAGGTGCAGCGGGTGGGGGCGTGCAAAGGTGCCAAAGTTCTTTGCCAGACGCGTTTCGGGCAGGACGCCCTTGTTCACAGGCAACACAGGAAACAAACATGAAGAAATGCAGCCACCATTTTATTTTCAGTAAGCCCCGCCCACCAGCCTCCGGGCATTCTGTTACTTGTAGTGCTGCTTCGTGCTACCGCAGTGGGTTGCATGTTGTTCCCCTTCTTGGTGAAAAAATAAAAACCCCAGTGGGTTGGCCTCAATGTCCGTCACTCAACCCCTGCCAATACCAAAGCCTCCACAAGGACACCCACCAGTCACAAAAACCACGCTGTCGTGGTCTCTTGATCCGCTGTTCCGCGGCGGCCTTTTTTCACGACCGGGCCAGCCGTTAAAAAATCCAAACAAAGGGTATACACCATTTGAAAAAAGCCTCACAAGTGGGTGATGAATTCCTAAGTTGAAGGTGCAGCGGGTGGGGGCGTGCAAAGGTGCCAAAGTTCTTTGCCAGACGCGTTTCGGGCAGGACGCCCTTGTTCACAGGCAACACAGGAAACAAACATGAAGAAATGCAGCCACCATTTTATTTTCAGTAAGCCCCGCCCACCGGCCTCCGGGCATTCTGTTACTTGTAGTGCTGCTTCGTGCTACCGCAGTGGGTTGCATGTTGTTCCCCTTCTTGGTGAAAAAATAAAAACCCCAGTGGGTTGGCCTCAATGTCCGTCACTCGAACCCCTGCCAATACCAAAGCCTCCACAAGGACACCCACCAGTCACAAAAACCACGCTGTCGTGGTCTCTTGATCAGCTGTTCCGCGGCGGGCTTTTTTCACGACCGGGCCAGCCGTTTAAAAAATCCAAACAAAGGGTATACACCATTTGAAAAAAGCCTCACAAGTGGGTGATGAATTCCTAAGTTGAAGGTGCAGCGGGTGGGGGCGTGCAAAGGTGCCAAAGTTCTTTGCCAGACGCGTTTCGGGCAGGACGCCCTTGTTCACAGGCAACACAGGAAACAAACATGAAGAAATGGAGCCACCATTTTATTTTCAGTAAGCCCCGCCCACCGGCCTCCGGGCATTCTGTTACTTGTAGTGCTGCTTCGTGCTACCGCAGTGGGTTGCATGTTGTTCCCCTTCTTGGTGAAAAAATAAAAACCCCAGTGGCAGACAGATTTTCTTGGACATTGTTTTTCATTTCTCTGCGCTGTTTCCTGCATTAAACAAGCATTGGCATAGCCAATAGGTCTTGCCTTTGGGACCTTATAAGTGTTTAGCCATGCAACACTTGATGTTGTTGCACCAAGGATATTGTGCTTGACAACTAAACACTTATAAGGTCCCAAAGGCGAGACCTATTGGCTATGCCAATGCTTGTTCTAAGTAGCGATTGGCTGAAGTTTGCAAGAGTTTAGTTTAGTTTTATTGTTGGCTGAACAAGCTCACATCTGTACGAAACAGGAAGTTAAAGGTTACGTTATAGTAAGTTATGTTTGTTAGATGTTAATAGATGCAGTGTTAGGTTGTAGGAGAAATTAAAGGTTAAAAATTGCAGTAGTGCAGTACATAGTTGCGCAGTTGAGTTATGAAAGGGGCATATAGGAGTGGGGGTAGGACAATACGTTTTGTATAGTGAGGCTGTAGTTTCCCAAGTCGGAATGACTAGGAAAATTGTGATCTACACCAGTTTCAATAAAGCGGTATTTTTCACGCTAAATTAGGTCAGTGGTCTGTGCTGCACCCCTCACCCAAAAGGGGAGTGCTGCAATGCTCTCCATCTGTTTTTAGAGTCTCCCCTTGCTCCGCAACCCACATACACATCTGAAGACACGTGGGCAGACACCTGCGCGCTGTCTTTGCACTTGTGAGCCTGCAATGGCGGAGGCCCAATTATCACAGTAACTACCAGGGAGAGACCAATTCTAGTCTTGGAACCTTTCGCGGGGTTAGTGTGCGATTCATAAACAGCCCTGTCGTACTCGCATTGGCTCAGTGAGCCTACAGAGGCACAGAAAATGCATTTTTAAATGTATTTTTAAAACTGCTGAGTTGCGTGAGCATTCTGTTGCATTGCGGGAAAATTCCCCGAATGAGTTACTGTAACCCGAGATGCTTGGTAGAGCCGTCAGAACAGCCTTCTCAGTTAACTTGAAATGGACTAATGAAGAGCGAAGTGTGTTTATAGGTCATAGTGTAAATAAAATCACAGCCCAGCCTGCTGCATTGGTGTCTGTTACTTTAGGGTCCAGATATTCCCAGCAGAAATGTGGGTAACTTTTCCTTCCTATAAACAGATTTTCATAAGTCTGACAGCCCTTGATAACTAAATAGAAACCCTTTGTATTTACTTGAACTCACCCGCGGCCTACCAAAACAAGCATTGACAAAGCCAACAGGTTTCGCTTCTGAATTCTATTGACTTTCTCTCCCCCGGTCCCCCCCTCCGCCGCCAAGTAACTATGAGGAAGGAATGAGAGGGAGGAAAGGAGACACCCGAAAACACATGCACTCATGTGGAATGCACGAACGTAAAAAAAAAAAAAAAAACACGTTTCAAAAAATGAAAAACATTTTTGTTTTCTTTAAAGTACCTTAACAATAATGCGGCCCGTGGAAGGACACTGGCCTTCAACCGGAACCTGTATTTGGTCCAAGCTGTAGGGAACAGCCAAGGAAAGAAAGTGAAACCTGATGTGACTGATGCTGGGGACCAGTGAGAAGCAAGAAATAGTGTGACTGAAGCCTTTGAATGATGCAAAATTAAACACACCAAAAACCTGTTTGCAAAAAATGTAACAGTTCAATAGAAGTCAGTTTAAAAAAAAAATACATTTTAAAGCTGCAGTAGCTCTGAATGTGTAGAAACATGCAGACAGATTCTAACTTTGCTATAAGAATACATAAAAACAACGTTTCCTTTTTGTTGCTTTAAACAGCCGCTCTGAGATCGGACATGCCTTTTACCACAGTTCTGTTTATACAGGGATTGCGGAATCCTGTGTATTAAGGGTATTGCAAATCACCTCGGAGTTCCATGACCTTATAAAGGAACTCCGTCCTCTGCCAAGTTCTACTATATTGCCACAGAAGTCTTCGGGGACTTGCAATATTCTTATAATGTACAGCAAGAAGTACATTATCACATAAGTAATTATGGTCACAAATATACAAAGCATTGTATTGCCTTTGATACAGGTGCCATTATGTGGGAACAGACTTGGAGACCAACCCCTCCCACCCCCACATGCACACTTTGATGAAGCAAACACACAAAGGGAGACTTGCGCCCTGCTATAGGCCCAGATCCCTATACATAAGAGGAGCAGCATCCTTTGCCTCTGTAAGTGCCCCCTTCAGACTGTACCAATCCACAGCACCCACTGATGATTAGCCTTTACTGCCTGTCTGTTGGCCCTCACTCAACCATGAAGTTAATAGTCCAGTTAGTAGCATAATTATACTACCCCAGCAGCCCCATCCTCTTTCTGTGCTTCACCCACAGACCCTTTCCACTAGGCCACATGCATCATGCATGCGCACAAGTAAACATGCATCATGGAAACAGAGTGGTGCGTACGACGGGGAGGAAGGGAAAAGCAGTCTCAGGAGATCCCAAGAGCACGGAGAATCACTTGTCAGATGTGCTGGCAACGTCAGCAGAAAGGCAGGCAGTATCCCTTTACAGGACAGAGGTAATCCAACCGCAGCTCTACTACTAACCCTCTAACCCCTGGCATGAAAGGGTAGTGTAGAGGTCACTTGCTATGGAAGGATAGTACGAGAGAGGAAGAGCACTGCTCCCACAAAAAACAACAAGCGGTAAAGCCAAAAAGTCTCCCCTTTAGGATCCCATTGGCTTTGCAAAAGGTTTTTAGCTATACTAATAAAGTGGGTGGGAAAAGCAATACAGGGGGCTGAGGAAAGCAACGGGGGCACAAGGACGGGGTGAAGCAACGATCGAGCAGGCATGGCGAGTACCGAGTGGGGAGGAGAAGCAACATGTGAGAATAGAGGGCGGGAGAGGGGGGAGGGAAGGGAGGGGGGAGAGGGGGAGGGGGAGAAGCAACACAGAGGGTGGGGACAAGCAATGGGTAAAAAAACAACTTTGAGTGGTTGGGGGCATGCAAATGAAATAGAGTTTACACCATTGAGCGTGGGGTAGTACATGAGGGCGAGTGCAGCATGGAGGGGATTAGGGAGAAGCACAGAGGACAGAGAGCAACTGAGTGCACGCGGGGAAAAGAGGTTCACAAGACGACAGCTGAAAAGAACATGCAACCACATGAAAAACAAGCAAAAGCGCGCCTCGCGCGGCAGCAGGGGGGAGGGGGGCCTGCCGATTCCCTTGTGGGAGCCAACGGCGATAATTGACACCATATGGCGCTGCCGCTCACTCCCGCAAGGTAATCGCCACACGTGCACGCGTTGCCATTGAAGGCAATGGAACGCGTGCACGTTTTTGGGGAAAAAAGGGAACCGATGGCTAAAGGTCTCCTCTATGCAGCGCATGCGCGCTGCGTAGGCGAGACCTAAAAACGAAAAATTACCTACCTGTGAGTTGGCTCTTCCAAATGGGGTGCTTTTTGACTTGGATTTATAACGGCCGATCCCGGTCGTGGAGGAGCCCCACCACAAAGAAATGGACCTTGCTGCAGGTATTTGGCAAGCAGCGTGTAAGGGCAGGATGGTCGTGTTGCAGGTTGAATATGCAGCGCAGAGGTAGTGTGACATTTTCCAAACCCACTGTGGCATTTTAAAGTTTGAATATTAACACTGTTATGGAGCAGCTCACTGCAGCTGAATTGAGGCACTACATATTCCAGCAGGCTCTGGGTGAGCCAACGCCCACTGTGGCAGGTGTAAATGATTAAAATTAGGCCAGTGCTCCACACAGTGTTTAACCAAGCCTCTGAAGAAATGCTCGAGGAGCATGAAACGCGTCAGGCAGACAGATTTTCTTGGACATTGTTTTTCATTTCTCTGCGCTGTTTCCTGCATTAAAAAACGAAAAATTACCTACCTGTGAGTTGGCTCTTCCAAATGGGGTGCTTTTTGACTTGGATATATATATATATAAACACCAACTCCAGTTCCCATCCAGTTCCTGGACACCAACACAGGGACTCCACTTATAATTAAAAGAGATTCTCTTTTATTTCGGTCATTTCAGTTCTTAGGTAACGCGTTTCACCTGTATCCACAGGCTTGCTCACACCAAAGACGCTGTCGCCATTTCCATATTTTAAAACCACAGACTCCCGATCACGTGGGTCGCTGTCTCCATAGCCATATATATATATATACCAATAACATAAATCTTTAAAAAACAAACCATCCTAATTAAATTAAAAAAGTAAACAACTTAAAGTTCAGTAAAAATATTTTACACATTAAAAACAATAATAATTATTAATATTATAATTTTAACATAATGAAATAAATTATAACGATACAAAATAAATTAAAAAATATAACATTTAATACATATACTATTCCCACTTTAATTTATACAAAACTACGCAAACTATTATAGTAAATATATATAAAATGTACTACTCCCACTTCACGCAACGCAAAAACAATAAAACTGAGTAAAATGTACAAATCTCCATCCAGTAAATGCAACAGTAGTGAAAGTGTTGGATTATGGATAGGTAAAATTTACTATTTCCACTCCAACCAGTACAACAGTAGGGAAAGTGTTGGAGTGCAGAGGGGTAAAATTTATTAATCCTACTCCAGCCAGTACAACAGTAGGAAAACTGTTGGAGTGCAGAGGAGTAAAATTTACTAATCCCACTCTAGTCAGTACAACAGTAGGGAAAGTGTTGGATAGCGGAGGGGTAAAATTTACTAATCCCACTCCAATCAGTACAACAGTAGGGAAAGTGTTGGAGTGCAGAGGGGTAAAATGTATTAATCCTACTCCAGCCAGTACAACAGTAGGAAAACTGTTGGAGTGCAGAGGGGTAAAATTTACTAATCCCACTCCAGTCAGTACAACAGTAGTGAAAGTGTTGGATAGCGGAGGGGTACAATCTACTATTCCCACTCCAAGTGCCACAGTAGGGAAAGTGTTGGATTGTGGAGGGCTAAAATGTACTATTCCCACCTCAATGAGTGCAACAGTAGGTAAAGTGTTGGATTGCGGAGAGGTATGATTTACTATTCCCACTCCAGTCAGAGCAACATTAAAAACAAATAGAATATCATGAACAAAATAAAACTATTTAAAAAAAAAAGAAAATTATAAATATGTAAAAAAAAAAGAAATATTTTTAATATTAAAATTATATAAAAAACATATAACAATGTTAAATACATATCACAAATAACTAAACATATTATAAATAAAATACAAAACATTTTCAAACACATAAATATTTTTATTTAGAAATTATTTAACAAAAAAATATTTCTTACATACATTTAATTTAGTTACTTCCCACAATATAACCCCACAAAACTCACAACATGCACCTAAAGCTTAACTTTAAAAAGCAAAATATTTACACTATTAATGTAAATATTTATCAACAAACTAATTATCGTTAATTAAAAATGAATTATTAATTAATTATTATTAATTGACTTCCCACAATATACCCCCAGAAAACACAAACACACTCATAAAATGAAACAGAAATGTATTTGCACAAATATCATTATGAAATTAATAATTAATATTAATTTAAATATGTATTATTAATTACCTAAAATTAATTAGCTTCCCACCCTTTACCCCTATAAACCCCACAACCCACACCTAAAATTAAAAAAAATCAATTAAATTAATAGTATTTAACAACTAATTATAAATTAATTTAACTCAATTTACTCCTCACCCTTCACCCCTATAAGCTCCACAACCTGCACCTAAAAAACAATTAATTACACAATTAACATAATTATCAATTAATTAATATAAATTAACAACTAACTAATAATTAATTAAAAATAAATTACTTCCCACTCTTTACCCCTACAACCCCCACAACCCACACATAAAAAAATAAATTACATAACACAATTAATTAATTAATATTAATTAACAACTAATTGTTAATTAATGAAAAATAAATGACTTCCCACCCTGTGCCCCATAAATCCCACAACCCGCACGTAAAAAAGAAAAATGTTTTACACAATTAACATAATTATCAAACAATTAATATTAATTAACAACTAATTATTAATTAATTACAAATAAATTAATTACTTCCCACTATACACCCCACAACCAGCACATAAAATGTACATTAAAAACTGAATGGCACTATTAACACAATTAAATATTGATTAAATAAATAAATAAAATAAAAAATAATCCTTATTGTATTATAATTAAATTACTTCCCATCCTATACCCCTATAAACCCACACCCCACTACGGCACTAAAAATCACGAAAATGAACTTAATTAAATCTAATAACTACTAAATAAATATATTAAAAACATAAACAATTATTATACAAAAAATGTACATCATATATATTTAAAATATATATCAAAATGCATAACAATAATTAAAAAACGATATTTTAAACAACTATATTTTTTGCAGGGGATATTAGACGTAGATATTTAAAAAAAATAATATTACTTACCTTAAAATTGATATTCTTGACAACAATATTCTTGCTGACCATAGGTGCCCCCCAGATCCCATACCGGGGGTCCCGGGGGAAGGGGGGCCCCCTAGGGATCCCTTTCCGCCTGCCTTTTCATGGCGGGTTAACCGCCATGAAACGGCTGGCGGAAAGGGACATTGTAATCCCTACGGCGGTGCCTGATCACTGTTGTAGGGATTGTAGTCCCTCCGACGGTCCAACAGGCTCAAGGAGACCGTCGGATGCGTGGCGGTTGGTCTCTCCACAATCCCTACATCCACCCGCCATCGTAATGCAGCGGGCGGTCCTGCAGGGTCCGATGGCGGTGGGACCGCCACTGACGGCCTGACGGTGGCGGTCCCTCCACCATCGTAATGGGGCCCTTTGTCTGAATACTGGCTAGAGTCACTCAAAGCAAGGTGAGACACTGAACTGGTGTTGAGATGGACTTTTCTACATTGACTAGAAGACCCAGTTTTGCCAGAAGAGATGTTGTGGTAGTATTTACCTAGTAGCTTACTTCTGTCTATTCGACACCAGGCTCTCGGTACCCTATCTTAATCCCTGTACCTGACGTACATAAACATGTCCCCAGGCACAGCAGATTTATTCTGTATAAGGGTCACCACTTTTTTCATCCATGGCCAAAAGCCAGATGTACATGATCATTTTTGTTTAGAAAAGGATTAGCAAAGGATTAGTGAATGTTTTTAAAACATATCGATTCTAGAAGAAACCTTTGAGTGACCACTTTAGTATAAAAGACCCTCACTACCCCTTACAAAATAGAGGAGAATTCCTTCCAGGCTAGACCGAGGCTCTGCAGGCTGATCTTTCGACAGGCAGCGACCTGACACCCCTTGCGGGGTGCCATCCTCGACGCAGAGACAGACGGGGTCCTTCATTCAGAACCATCAGGTGAGGGGTTAGCACTTCCCCGGGGGATTCTTGGCTCCATTAGGATATATACTAGCACTTACATACACATGCTTCACCTACATATCTAGGCTAGGTACATTTAGGTAGGCTACGCATCGTAGAAGTACGCCAAAGCTATTGTTTTATATAATCTGCTTTTCTCACCTTATTAGCATTATGGTAGAAATGTATCTACTATTTACGATATTGGGGCTAGCGATCACATTTGTCTGCTCCTCTCTTTTGATTGTCGCAGCGAATATGTTTTATACTAGACTGACGCTTGACCGTTAAATAATTATTGAAACCGTTCCAATCGTCATTCTATGTGTATTCTGAGAAAAGTAAGCACGAGTGACGGAGCGAAAGATACCGTATTGTTTTCCACGATACCTGAGGAATCAGGGTTGTCATGTTCAGTGGTTGCCAGAAACTACCTACACCGCTGTAGAATACAGGGGGGTGGTAGTGGCACTGTAGAGCTAGCTGGTCTAACGGCTGACTCATCCTGTGGGGGTGTCCAGAGTCTGTCTGCACACCAAGCCCTCAGTTTAGGTCATCCAAAACGCGCACGTACTGGGGTGTCCTAGGAACTACACGACATAGGGGTCGATTCCGATCTCGGCCGGAAGCGCACCTAAGAGTATTCGTCTGGAAAAAATACAAGCCGAATGCGTGTTTCCCGACCGATTCGTACACTCGTCCGGACGAACAAGTACGATGCGTATAACAACCCAGTTTCCGAGCGAGCCGTACTCACCCAATCCAGCTCCTGTTCCCCGCCCGAGCCGGATCCGTAAACGCCGATTCGAGCCGCACGGAACCAAATACACAGCACCTTCCGGCCGGACTAGTACGATGCGCATTCCGTACGCGCCGAACCCGTCGCTACGTCCGGCACGTTTGAGCATCCGGGCGAGCAGTACATAAGCTCCGTTTTGCACCACAAGATGATCCACGGCTACGAGACGAACAAGCCAGCGACGAGTACGAGGCGAAGACACGAGAAACCCGAACGAGACGATCCAAGCATGAATCCCATTGCGCAGGTCCTACCTATACTCTACATCTATTACTGGGACCGGCACGGACGCGTACGGCGCAGACGGTAAGTCAAACACCAACAATACAAACTACACGTACCCGAAATATGTCACACACACATAGGGATGCACAAATGACGTACACAAGCAACAGCAGAACCATAGGGGTGGGATGGCCAACACCAATGCCATACACACCCATAGGGGGATGGATGCCTACCACTAACACCACCCTACCACCACCCCTACTCATGGGGGGCTAGATGCCTGCCACCACCACCACCACCCCTACTCAGGGGGGGCTGGATGCCTACCACTACCACCCCCCCACTCAGGGGGGGCTGGATGCCTGTCACTACTACCATCCCCACTCATGGGGGGATGGATGCCTACCACTACCACCACCCCTAATCATGGGTGCCTGGATGCCTGTCACTACTACCATCCCCACCCTTAGGGGTATGGATGCCTACCACTACCACCACCCCTAATCATGGGTGCCTGGATGCCTGTCACTACTACCATCCCCACCCTTAGGGGATGGATGCCTGCCACTACCACCACCCCTATCCAGGGGGGGCTGGATGCCTGTCACTACTACCATCCCCACCCTTAGGGGTATGGATGCCTACCACTACCACCCCCCCCACTCAGGGGGGGCATGGATGCCTGTCACTACTACCAACCCCACTCATAGGGGCCTGGATGCCTACCACTAACACCACCCCCACTCATAGGGGCCTGGATGCCTACCACTAACACCACCCCTACTCAGGGGGGCCTGGATGCCTACCACTAACACCACCCCTACTCAGGGGGGGCTGGATGCCTGTCACTACTACCATCCCCACTCATAGGGGGCTGGATGCCTGTCACTACTACCATCCCCACTCATAGGGGGCTGGATGCCTACCACTACCACCACCCCTACTCAGTGGGGGCTGGATGCCTGCCACTACTACCAACCCCACTCATAGGGGGATGGATGCCTACCACTACCACCACCCCTACTCAGGGGGGGCTGGATGCCTGTCACTACTACCAACCCCACTCATAGGGGCCTGGATGCCTACCACTAACACCACCCCTACTCAGGGGGGCCTGGATGCCTACCACTACCACCACCCCTAAACATAGGACGGGAAATGCATGACACAACCAGCATACTCCAACATAAGGAATGACTGGAAATACATCCCACCAACACCATGACAAGCGTGTGTAGTCTGTGACAAATGCCCACAACACTGAACATGTCATTGAGCATACAATGTGACCCCCAATCACATGTGTCACACATAAATTTGTGTGGCCTCCATAATGCAAGCAGAACATGACCACTGTGGCAATGGGGTATAACACCCCATCACCACAGTGACCAAAAGGTAAGTCTGGGGTCCATAGCTGAAGCCCAATTGAACAGTGTGGCAATGTGGTCTAAACACCCATCACCACAGTGACCAAATGGGAAGTCTGGGGTCCATAGCTGAAGCCCAATTGAGCAGTGTGGTAATGGGGTCTAAACACCCATCACCACAGTGACCAAATGGGAAGTCTGGGGTCCATAGCTGAAGCACATTCTGAACATTGTGGCAATGGGGTCTAAACACCCATCACCACAGTGACCAAAAGGTAAGTCTGGGGTCCATAGCTGAAGCCCAATTGAACAGTGTGGCAATGGGGTCTAAACACCCATCACCACAGTGACCAAATGGGAAGTCTGGGGTCCATAGCTGAAGCACATTCTGAACATTGTGGCAATGGGGTCTAAACACCCATCACCACAGTGACCAAAAGGTAAGTGTAGTAATGGTAAAAGCTGCAAATGCCAAACCGCATGGAAGATTCCTGGTCACAGAACAACAAACACATCTGTGGCATAGTAGTGCTTGTGTCCCATAGCAACACACATTGGGTGAGGCAAACAGCGCAGTGCAAATAAGATATACCTTTGGCCATGTGCAGACAAACATCACCCATGGGGGCTGACATTGTCAACATCCCTCAATAACACAATGACAGAAGTGACCATCATAATGCAGCCCCACATATCTGCACCAATGGACACACAAAGGTAGATATCCTTTGGAGACTGTAGATGTCAGGTGAACAAATACCATACCATGGCAGCAATGGGACATACAAACCATGATCATTGTGCTGACTGATGACCTAGGAGTCCCAGGGACAGCAGGGGAAAGCCAACAAACAACATACAGCCAATGGCACACTAAAGACATGCCAATGCAGTGGTGCAGATGCACAAACACAAACAGGCAGCCTCACACTGCAGATCAAACACAACAGGTGATGGGGGTGTGCCAGTGTCCCCAGGCAACCACACAACACATGAGGAGGCCTGAATCACAATTACACAGATGTGTATACAGTGCCACACAAAAGTCACTCATGGATCGGATCCCCTATGTGGGCAAACAGGCATTGTTAGATGAGAGGGAGCTCAAATTACACATGTCACACAAGCTTGTAGGAACAGCAAATAACACAGCAAGAGACAGACCCACCACAGCACTACCCCCAGGGACCCCACATCGTGGTGACCGTGGCCTGCATGATGATCCCACTGTGATGACAAAGCTAGATGTCGTTCACACTGTGAACCACAGTCATGTGTCCTGAGTAACAAACTACAATCACACCTACACAAGCACAAATCAATCAGCACGGCCTGTCAGCCAAGGCCAACATGGAGGCAGGGGTCTAGCCGTGCAACAACTCTCATTTGCACACACTCAACACCACACACCTTGATCTCCAACAATGTGCAGCAGTGAAGCTCATATGGACTGGTGACATTGCACATGCACCCATGACAATCCCAGGGGTGGTGTTGGGAACTAAGGTGCAGAAACCCATCACACATGGCCAGTCTACAAGACTCGTGAATGTCTGACACACTGCACAGTACGCTGTACATGGGCATGATGTGAAATCCACCACAATCAATGTGATCCCGGACACAGTCACACACCAATGAAGAAGTCAAGGTCACCCACAAAGAACACACATAGACAACTTCCAACATTGCAGCTCTGACCCAGAGGAGTGGCAGCAGTCACACACACAACGTGTCACAATCACTGAAAGCTAACACAAACTGGAAATTACATGACTTGTGTAACCAACAAGTGCCAAGGGGAATCCTGACTGTGTCTCATCTGCGTTTGCCCACAAACTCAGCCCTGACAGCAAACACACCTATGGATGACACCCTGATGACCAGTAATGTGCCATGCACCCACATCCCAGAGAACCCAGGGCGAAGATTATGGTGGAACATAGGTCAACTCAGCAAGCATCACAAACAGGAACATCACTAGGGATCCCAGCCTGTGTTGCAAAACGGACGTGAACACACACAGACATGCTCACACAACACACACCTTGGGCTCAGGCAATGTCACAGAATTACACACTGCCATGAGGGCACTCCACTCCTGTGTAAGGAAAGCTGTGCCATACGTTGTCTCTGCAGGGCTCTATCATATCAGCAGTACACTTGGTCACTCAGTCATCAATTAGCACAAAATGAAGGCCCTCATCACATCAGCCTGGTCATGGCAGTGTCACCGACACCATCTGCACAGATCCAACACACATGTATAGCAAGTTGCACTGATCACACAGATGAGTCCTTCCCCATTGATGCCCAAACTTGCATGTCCAGTGGAGATGGTCACACGGTCAGGGAAATAGACAAATTGAACAATGGCAAGCACAACAGATGTGCAGGGGTGTAAGCCACAGATGTGACATTGCAAATACATGTAGGAAATACCATTGCCAAATATTGAAAACATGAAACCCTCTTATTGCTGCAAAGGATGACATGGATACACACCAGGATAGGACACATTCCCCCTGGACCACATGGGGTCCTGCACAGTAACACTTCATTTCCCTGATATCAAAAATAACCATCAGTGCAGCAAGGGCACGGTTAGCATCATCAACATCATGTACATCAGAAGCAAAACCACTAGAGAACAGAAAGTAGCTTTATTCAGCATTCATGTGTATGGAAGTGAAAGTCCAGAAACATAACAAAGGCCAATGGCCAGTCCAAAACAGTAGTCCAAACAGGGTGACAGTGCCAGATGTCACCCTTTGCATGCCTGCACTGATATGGACCAGGGACAGTCCCCTCGGCGGGGCATACGGGGGGCAGGCCAGGCACCGCAGGGACAGGATCAGGGCTCACCAGAAGGAGGCAGGGAAGGGGTGGTGGGTGCTGGAGAGTCACTGACGACTGCAGTGGAGGCGTCTGACATGGTGTGTGCCGGCACAACTGGGGGGCATGAGTCAGATGGTGTGGGTGCCGGCACGACTGCAGTGGGCCGTGCAGATGGAGTGGACAGGTTCCCCACTGCAGTGCCCAAGTCAGACAGGGTGGTAGTGGACTCCACTGCAGTGCCTATCCCCAGGGGAGTAGAATGGGGTTCAGGTAAGGTGGGCAGGACAGAGGGGGAGGACACGCTCTCCACACCAGTGGCACAAACAAGCGCAGCGGGGGTGTGGTGCTGGAAGAGCAAGTGGTAGGGGGAGAAGGCCGGATCTTTCTGGGGATGGTGTATCTGTGGGTGGGGGAACCTGGGGCAGGGTGTGGTGGGGGAACCTGTGGAGTGGGGGCCTGAGGGATGGAGGAAGGAGACTTGGTGGTTGAGCTGCAGGGTGGTGGCGGGGTCTTGCTCTTCCGGGTCCGGGGGACTTGCGGATGGGGGCCTCAGTCTGTCTGCGCCTGGGGGAGGGTGTCCGGGGTGAGGGGCACTCCCCTCTGTGTGGGTGGACTTCCTCTTCCCCTGTATGCTGGATCAGCTGGATTGGAGGGGAAGAGGCCGAGGTCACAGAGGAAGAGCTGCTGTGTAGGTGGGGTTGCAGGTGAGGCAAGGGAAGGGGCCTTGGAGGGAGAGGTATCGGAGGACTGCGGAGTGACTGTGGATGCCTGTGTGTGTGTATGTACCCCTTCCCCTGTGGGTGTGGTATCAGTCCCCTGAGGATGCCTGCGTGCACGTCTTGTTTTTGTAGTGGGTGTGTCTGTGCTGCTCGTGTCTGTGTGTTTGGGTGAATGTGCAGGTGTGCATGTGCTTGGGACAGGTAGGGTGCCAGGAAGTGTGGATGGGACAGAGGTAGGAGAGGTGAGGGACTGTTGGAGGAGGGACACTGCTGCCGTCAGGAGGAGTCCATGGACCTATTGCTCCTCTGTAGGGCAGACATGCCCGATGAGATGCCCTCCATGAACGACACCAGCTGAGTCAACAGAGTGGTGTGGGCATGGAGGACACTCAGCATTGCTGTCTGCCCTACATGGAGCTGGCGAAGTAGGTACACAGACTCCTCACTCAGGGCAGCAGGGGACACAGGGGCAGGGGCTGCGGTGCCTGGCACGAAGGAGACATGCTCCCGAACACGGGAGCCTCCACGGACCTCTGGAATGGGAGCCGATGGGAGGGCGGTGGTGGTGGCGGGGGCAGCAATACTAGCTGGGGTGTGGTGGCTGCTGACACCCGCCTCCACAAGGGAGTCATCCTCCGAGCTGCTGTGGTCCTCAGCTGAGGTGGATGGTGCTGAGGACTCCTCGGTGTGGCTCCCCTCGCCCTCCGTGCCACTGGGTCCCTCCGACCACTCCTCGGCTGTTGACCCAGTCTGGCTCTGCGGCTCCTCCTGGTCCGTGGAGCTGTCCCCTCCTGTGGCCGTGGATGTATCTGCAAACAATTAGGGAAACAGACAGACATCAGTCACCTGCACTAACCGCACAAAACCACAGTAAGTACAGCACATTACAGAGCAAGCCCTGGCATCCTTAGTTGAACATTGCCAAAAGTGCCCAAACAGAGTAGGAGAAGCCAATTGTCAGTCTGATGGTCAACCATGGCACTCACATCCCTCCTGGCCTTGCACCCATCGGTCTGGTGTCTGTCGGATGGCAATACCCCAGTGTGGACACATGCACCACCTACACAGTAGTTGGACAGTGCAGAGGACACGGTGAAGTATGTGAACATGCACACATCACAACTCTTGCCACTGAGTCAGTACAGGTGTCCGGATAAAGGGATGGCCAGAGTCTATATTTGAAATGCATGTGATGCATACCAGCACCAGACACCATGATGCACCCATGTCCTGATAGTCAATGCCACAATGGGGTGCATGTAGCACATGTCACTCCCCTGCAGGATCACTCTTAGGAAGTTCAATACCATGGCACAGGCATGCCTGCAAAGTCATACATCACTGTCTCCAGTCACATGGGCAGGGCTGCCAGACAACAACAGTCTGCACTGTGTCACAATTCTAGGTCATGGGGAATGCAAGTCCTGTAGCCGACAAGTGCACATGTCCATCCCCCACAAACCACATCATCTGAACTCTCATTTGTCCACGTCATACCAATTGGACATATGGGAGACATGAAACACAACCCTCGGAACCTGAGCACCTCACAATCTGCTGTGAATGGGAAACAGCTGCCTGAACTACACAGTCGCACACCCCAGTATGCACGGTCAAGTGGTCAAACACCTATATGTCACACAAGTATCGTCTCCTATGGTCACATCTCGGGTGGCATGCTGAGCCCTAACCGATAAACACCCCAGTAGTCCAGACAACGAAGCCACAGCACAATGACACAGAGGCAGACACCTGAGGGAACATTTCACTGAGCACAACGTGTCAGCTGATACACGGGAGTGGGAGTACAGAGTGTATTGCATGGCCTGGAGTAGGCATGACTGTCCTGCTCCACGTGAAAGAGGGATGAGCCCAGGACAGTAGGCAGGTGGCTAAGCATGTGTGACACACTTGATATACATACTCCTGAGGCCCAGACATTGTTCCCACCCGCAGCATGGGTGTGTGCCAAATACCCCAGGCACATGTGGTGAATCAGATCAGCAATTGGACCACATATCAAAGTAACACGCAGATTACATGTCAGAACTCAGGCATTGTGTAAGCAATGGACGCACCCATGAAGCCCACCACAGAGTTACGTGAACAAATGCTGTCCCCCACCTTGAGCTAAGCAAAATGCAAGGACACAGTACCCAAGTGACACAATTTCCTGACTGTAAGGGCCACACCTGGGCATCAGATGAGGAGTGGGCAGTGCACAATTGAAGGACATGGGTCCTGGACCACATCACTGATGTACTGTTGGAGTTTAAACAGGCCAGAGGAGGGCACATAGCATGTCAGACAAAGCTCACAGTGCAGTCATGGACTCACCCCCTCCTTGCTGCTGTCTGCCCTTCAGCTGCCCATCCAGATCAGGGAAGACCACCGCCAGGATCCTGAGCATGTGGGAGGTCAGGGTCCGGTGTCTGCCCCTCCTGCGAGGAGGCGACAGCTTCAGCTGGACCCTTGCGATCCTCCGGGTCCAGCCCCGAAGGTCCTGCCACCTCTTCTGGCAGTTGCGGATCCGGCGCTTGTAGAACCCCACAGACCTTACTGCCCAGGCGATGTCCAGCCATATTTCCTGCTTCTGGTGGGCATCAACCTGTGAGGATGACAAAGTATAAAGGCCATTACTACACATGCAACAAATCCGTGCATCACACATTTGGATATACATGTCTCAATCACAGGGGCACATGATGTACACGGGCAGTGCAAGGATGGCTATGAGCAGTTTGCCAGCAGTTACTACATGGTATCATTGCCTGGGAAGTCAAACCTTGTTTAAATGCACTGTTACTGCACTATACCTGTTCAGTGCATGTAACTACACACTTTGGGGGTGACAACTACTCAGTGAGCCTGCTAGCCAGTGGCGTGCAGACTGTAAGTCTGGCTAGTCAGACAACATGCACATTTGTAAGGCAGTGGACAGCACACTCACCTGCTCCCCTGCTTTCCCATACAGCTTGCTGTACTGTGGAAGGAGGCTGTCCAGCAGGGCCTGGTTCTCCTCAGTGCTGAAGGCTGGGGCTCTCTCCACAGTACGTGCCATTGCAGGTTCCAGAGGGTGCAGAGACAGCAGCAGTGGTGGTGGCAGATGTCGTCCTGGAGCATGTAGTGCAGGCAAGTGAGCTCTCAGGGGAACAGCCAGCATTATATGTGTGCTGCTGAGGCAGATACTGTCCCATGTGTCCAAAGTGATAGGTCCAAGTCGTTTGCATCTTCTGAATCTGGCCAATCCATGGAATTGCACCACTTACACACGCCCACAGCATCCTTCGAAAGTTCAACTTCATGACACCCATGAATTTGCAACATTGTTGTGGGTGGCCAACTGAATTCACAGCATCAGACTCGTTAAACATTTGAAAACGCGTCCGTTGCCATGCCAGGCCATAGCCAATGCGTGCGCACCGATCGGTCCATTGCTGTACAACGCGTATTCCGGGTACAACGCGTACCCGCACATGTCAGATTCAATGGCCAGTGCGTGCACACCGATCGGTCCATTGATGTACAACGCGTATTCCGGTACAACGCGTACCCGCACATGTCAGATTCAATGGCCAGTGCGTGCACACCGATCGGTCCATTGATGTACAACGCGTATTCCGGGGACAACGCTGCACCCGCACATGTCAGATTCAATGGCCAGTGCGTGCACACCGATCGGTCCATTGATGTACAACGCGTACCCGCACATGTCAGATTCAATGGCCAGTGCGTGCACACCGATCGGTCCATTGCTGTACAACGCGTACCCGCACATGTCAGATTCAATGGCCAGTGCGTGCACACCGATCGGTCCATTGATGTACAACGCGTATTCCGGGTACAACGCGTACCCGCACATGTCAGATTCAATGGCCAGTGCGTGCACACCGATCGGTCCATTGATGTACAACGCGTATTCCGGGGACAACGCGTACCCGCACATGTCAGATTCAATGGCCAGTGCGTGCACACCGATCGGTCCATTGATGTACAACGCGTATTCCGGGTACAACGCGTAGCCGCACATGTCAGATTCAATGGCCAGTGCGTGCACACCGATCGGTCCATTGCTGTACAACGCGTACCCGCACATGTCAGATTCAATGGCCAGTGCGTGCACACCGATCAGTCCATTGATGTACAACGCGTATTCCGGGTACAACGTGACGCTTCCCTGTACAGGTCTCTCGCATATGTCACTATGCTTGTCACTGGTGAACGTATGCCAGTAACATATACTTGCCAGGGACTCAGGGGCACACCTACAACACCACAGCCTGTCCACACTGTATCCTAAGGCATGTAAGGCTGCATTACCTTTTCTGTGTATGGGGGTCAACATGTGGTTTTTGGGGTGGCACTTGGGGGCAGCCACTCCCAGGCTGTGCACGTGTTAATGGGGACAGGTTCCTTTGTGTGTTGTGCACATGACCACTGTGATGTGCAACTGTTCATTTCAGAGCATGTGGCATGGTCACATTTCCAGGTTGTGTATGTGTATGTCATGTCACATACCCCCTGAGTCCCATGTGGGACGGTATGTACGTCACACGGTGACCCATTGCCACAATAGTGATGGCCCTCCACAGTCTGTGTGCATGTTGTGTATACAATGTCTCTGATTCCATGTGCACAATGGGAGACAGTCTCCACATCCACGTTGTTTGTGCATGGCCTTTGATGTTGTGCGTGTGTGTCACAGACGTCCATGTCTGTCCTGCCGAGGCAACAGGGAGCACTACCTGTGGGGGTCATGGTTGTTTTGCTGTGGTGTAATCATGATGCACCATGTCATGCCAGTGTCCATGTGGCAATACAGGGTCCCTGGGAATCTACCTGTCAATGAGCTGTGATGCCTGGGGCACATCTGTCCTCACATGTCACTGTGGTGTGTGTTTGGAACGTGACAGCAGTACATGGGTACTGTGACACAGCCTAATGATATCCCATAGCACAACCTGGGACTTGTTGAGGACACATGTTGAACTGTGATGTTAGATGTTGTCCATTTCGGTGCCATACATGTCCTTACGGAACGGCACACACATCATGTACTTGTGTCTCGTAATGTTGTATCATGTGATGTTGAGTCTGGTCTATGCCACATATGTGGAGTGACTGACAATCTTTCTTTCCTCACCTATGCACTGCAGGGCACCAGCTGTCCATAGACCATTCCCTGACCTTGCAACGATGGTGGAACGTGACTGCATCCGACGCTACCGCTTCACCAGGCAGCTGATTGAGGATTTGGCAGTGCGCTTGGCACCACATTTTGCAACCTGACCGGCCGTACCCTACAGCGCTGACCCCCAAGGTGAAGGTGATGGCAGCCCTACACTTCTTTGCCACCGGTACCCTTCAACACACTGTTGCGACTGCTGGTGGGATGTCACAGACTATGTTCAGCCGTGTGCTACGCGATATTTTGGAGGCAATGTTGAGATGTCTGAACCAATACATCTATTTCCCTAAACGTCACCAACTCACTGACGTCAAGAGTGACTTCTATGCCCTGGGGAGGATGCCACATGTCATTGGCTCCATTGATGGGACACATGTGGCTTTGGTACCACCACAGGCACATGAGCAGGCATACAGGAACCGTAAACATTATCACTCGATCAATGCTCTGGTGGTATGTCTTGCAGATATGACCATCTCACATGTGTGTGCCCGTTTCCCTGGTTCGGCACACGATGCCTTCGTGATGAGGAGTAGTCGCATCCCGAGGATGATGTCACAGATGCGGAACCAGCGTGCCTGGCATGTCGGTGTGTACTGACTTTGTACCATTGTGTGTGTTCTGCTATGTTGTGTTCCGCACTCTTTTCCAACTCAGCTAATGTGCAATTGTCTGTCTGTAGGTGACTCCGGATACCCCAACATGCCGTGGTTGCTGACACCCCTCAGGAACCATGTGACAACAGCCCAGATGCGCTACAATGAGGCACATGGTCGGACCAGGAGAGTGATCGAGCGGACATTTGGTCTCCTGAAGAGCTGTTCCGCTGCCTGGACAAGACAGGAGGGGCCCTCCCATATGCCCCAGCAAAGGTGTGCAAGATTGTCATCGTCTGCTGCATGCTACACAACCTGGCAGTGCGGAAGGAATTGCCTCTCATCCTGGATGACGATGACCAACATCCGCCACCTGTGGAGGATCCTGGCCTGGGCCACGATGCCAGTGATGATGATGATGATGATGATGATGATGGTGATGTCCGCACACAGCTCATCACCAGCTTCTTCAGCTGAATGTGAGTATCCAGTGATGTCATGTCAATGATTTGAGTTTGCATGATATGTGTTGGTGGTGCTCTGTTGCTGTTTGAGTGTGGCCATGTGCTACTTGACTGGATGCGTGCAGCGATGTGTCCTTACAGGTAGTCTGTACTCCCCAACAGTGTTGACATGCTAACTTGGTTTTGTGTAGGTATCTTGTGACATGTATTGTGCATGAGTATTGCAGTTCTGTCCTGTTCTTCAGTGCTTTTGACTGTGTGTCATGTCTGTCCTTCACAGGGCGCTCTCAGAGTTGTTTGGTCAACTCGGATACCCCGACACCATGATTCAACTTCCAGGGTGGAAGCAGTCGTTCCCCTAAAGGTGATGTGCCCCACACCCCTGGACTTTCTTTCTTCTACACTTGTTGGCTGTGTGGCCACTGCCACGTGGTATTACCTTGCATCTGTAGTGGAAACAACATGTTGCAAATGTGTAATAAACCTGTGCTTCACTTTGGGATGTACGTTGTCTGTGGTCACACTTCTGACTGACATTTGCTTACTGCACCTGTGGGCTAGTTAACACAGACTCTGAATAGGTGTGGTGTCTGTGCATTCCACAATATTTCCTGGCAACATCAGTGTAGGCGATGAGTCCGATGGCCCTGGTGTCTATGTGTTGTGTAGCCCTAGTGGTGTGTCTCCCTCATATGTGTCACGTCACCATGAGTCACATGACGGTGTTGAACTTGCTGTGGCAGTTAGCATGCATGGTGTCATTTAGCAGATCATCATCTCCGTGTCGATAACAACGTTGGAATCACAACAGAGGCAAGTATGGTGTATTTGTGAGTTTATTACATACATGTGTGAGGTTAGTGCACAGGATGGTGGGTGCTGTACATTGGGATTGTGATCCAAAGTTCCCAGGTGAGTTGGAAGTCTTGGTAGCAGAAATGTACAGGGTAAAGTCAACAGTGATCTGATACATTGGTCCAACTTGAACTCCCCATGTCATGTGGGTGAGTTGTGTTGCATTCGACAGGGTGAACAGTTTGCACACAAAGGAGAATTTCCAGAACAGGTGTTGGCTTCCTGGGGGATGTACATGGCCTTCGACCTCTCAGTTTTCCTTCCTCGGACGACCCCTCTTCTTTGGTGGGGGACCCTCACGTGCAGGCTGCTGCGGTGCAGGGGACTCTCCGCCAGAGTCCTCCTCCCTCCCTGTGGCAGTTGCAGGTGTTGCAGCACCAGATGTTGTGGGCACACAGGGAGGTGTGGCCATGTTGGTGCTAATCTGGCGGAGGCATGTCAATATGTCCCTATGCACCGCTGTCAGTTCTTGCAATGTGTCCCACTTGGACTCCATGCCAGACATGTGTGTCTCCACACGGGCCATGTGTGTCTCCACACGGGACATGTGTGAGTCCAAGCGGGCATGATGGGCAGCCTGCTGCTGTTGAATGTCCTTGAGGATCCCCACTACCTGGGTGACCTCTCCGGTGCTATTCTGGTACGCATCAGCAATGCGTACCAGTTGTGGGTCATCATGCAGTCCAGACCCCTCTGCAAACAGCGACCTATGTCTACCACCCCTCCCACCACCCCTGGCGACACGTGCGGGACCTGCGGTGGCACGCACAGGTGTCCCTGGGCCCCTTGGGGGTTGTTACTGGGGTCGTTGTCCGTAGCTCGACGTTGGGCCAGGGTCCCTGTGCTGCTGTCATTGGTGGTCCTTGGTCTGTCCGTGTCGGCGGGGGTGGTCTGTGTGTTGGCAGTTGTTGGAGGAGTGGGTGCAGGGGGTGCAGATGTTGGTCCTGCTGGTGCTGCATGACGACTCACACCGGAGGTGCCAGGTAGGTCTTCGCCATCCGAGGAGGGCGGAGGCTGTTCCACACCAGTGAGCTCAGTGTCCCCCGGAGCCTGGGACTGGGACTCCTCATCGTCTGCTGCTGTGTCCCCATCATCACCTGTTTTTGGAAGAGACACACAATGTATGTTATGTTTCTACAGGCATCAATGGTTCACACACCTGACAGTTGTGTCTGTACCTCTGGATGCGGCCCTGTACATTGCATTGACCTAAGTTGTCACAGTAAGAGGTTGATATTGGTGTAGCACATTGTCCTGCAAACCTGAGGCATTTAAATGTGAATGTAGAGGTGTGTGCATGGCCAGCATTGGTTGTATTTGGTGGACATCTGGCCCTCCTTCTCCACCCAGCCAAGTTATCCCACCATGAAGCATGCCACCCTTGCAGTGGGTTCAGGTTGACTCTCAGGATGTCAGTCAGTGGTGTCCTGCTGTTGGTTGGTGCCCAGGTCCCAGCAGGGCCTGGTACTCCCCACAACAGAGCACCATTGTCAGCCATCTTGTCAGTTGGTTTCCACTCCCTGTGATGTGAGCATTGTTCAGAGTGGTGTTGATGGGCCAATTGTGAGGGTGAGCAATATCTGTGACTACAACTCCCATCATGCTATTGCCTACACCCCCTTCCCAGCATGCCCATACTTCCTTCCTTTTGACTCTGCTTCCCTGTGGGGTAGTGTGCCTGTACTGCCAGGATGGCTGACGGTGTTGTCCTGGCATTTGTTTGGCTACAAGTCCCATGTGTGTCCCTGTGCTTCACACAGCATAACCCAGTGTGGTGGTTCTTTGTGGGATATTAAATTGAAGTGTGAGGCATTGCATTCTCCCAGGTGAGTTGTGTGGAGTTTGTGTTAAGGGGTGTGTGGGAGAAGCTGCTTGTAACTATGGTCAGAGCTGTCAGTCATCCTTCCCACCCAGCCAGATATCCCACCATGGAACGTGCTTCCATTGCAGGGAGTGCAATTTGGCTTTCAGGATGTCAGTCAGTGGTGTCCTGCTGTTGGTTGGTGCACAGTTCCCAGCAGGGCCTTGTGCTCCCCACAGCAGTCCCCAGTGTCCGCCATCTTGTCAGTTGTTTTCCACTCCCTGAGATGTGAGCATGGTTCAGAGTGGTGTTGATGGGCCAATTGTGAGGGTGACCAATGTCTGTGACTACAACTCCCATCATGCTATTGCCTACACCCCCCTTCCCAGCATGCACATACTTCCTTCCTTTTGAGTGGAGTTCACTGTGTGTGAGTGTGACAGCAATGGCAAGATGGCTGACAGTGTGTTCCTGTTGTTTGTTGGTGCCCAGTTCCCAGCAGGGCCTTGTGCTCCCTACAACAGTACCCAGTTTCAGCCATCTTGTCAGTAGTTTTCCACTCCCTGTGATGTGAGCATGGTTCAGAGTGGTGTTGATGGGCCAATTGTGAGGGTGACCAATGTCTGTGACTACAACTCCCATCATACTATTGCCTACACCCCCTTCCCAGCATGCCCATTCTTCCTTCCTTTTGAGTGGACTTCACTGTGTGTGTGTGGACAGCAATGGCAAGATGGCTGACAGTGTGGTCCTGTTGTTTGTTGGTGCACAGTTCCCAGCATGGCCTTGGGCTCCCCACAGCTGAGGCCAGTGTCAGACATCTTTGAAGTGGCTTTTCACTCCCTGTGAAGTGTGCATGCTTCAGTGCTGGCTTGCTGGGCCATGTGGGTGGGGGATGTTGAGCTGTGACTACCACTCCCATCATGCTATTGCCTACACCCCCTTCCCAGCATGCCCATACTTCCTTCCTTTTGACTCTGCTTCCCTGTGGGGTAGTGTGCCTGTGCTGGCAGGATGGCTGACAGTGTTGTCCTGGCGTTTGTTTGGCTACAAGTCCCAAAAGTGTCCCTGTGCTTCACACAGCATAACCCAGTGTGGTGGTTCTTTGTGGGATGTTAAATTACAGTGTGAGGCATTGCATTGTCCCAGGTGAGTTGTGTGGAGTTTGTGTTAAGGGGGTATGTGGGATGAGCTGCTTGTAACTATGGTCAGAGCTGTCAGTCATCCTTCCCACCCAGCCAGATATCCCACCATGGAACGTGCTTCCATTGCAGGGAGTGCAATTTGGCTTTCAGGATGTCAGTCAGTGGTGTCCTGCTGTTGGTTGGTGCACAGTTCCCAGCAGGGCCTTGTGCTCCCCACAGCAGTCCCCAGTGTCCGCCATCTTGTCAGTTGTTTTCCACTCCCTGTGATGTGAGCATGGTTCAGAGTGGTGTTGATGGGCCAATTGTGAGGCTGACCAATATCTGTGACTACAACTCCCATCATGCTATTGCCTACACCCCCTTCCCAGCATGCCCATACTTCCTTCCTTTTGAGTGGACTTCACTGTGTGTGAGTGTGACAGCAATGGCAAGATGGCTGACAGTGTGTTCCTGTTGTTTGTTGGTGGCCAGTTCCCAGCAGGGCCTTGTGCTCCCCACAGCAGTATCCAGTGTCAGCCATCTTGTCAGTCCTTTTCTACTCCCTGTGATGTGTGCATGGTTGAGAGTGGTGTTGATGGGCCAATTATGAGGCTGACCAATATCTGTGACTACAACTCCCATCATGCTATTGCCTACACTGACTTCACCAGCATACCCAGAATTCCTTCCTTTCAGTGAGCTTCCCTGTGAGGTGGTGTTCTGGTGGTGGCAACATATGTGACTGTTTGTTTGTTATATTTGTGCCACTGGCTTGCTCTATTTATTGTTATGTTTGTACCTGTCATGACACTGTTGCATATCACTATGAGATGGCAGGTATTGTGTTTCTCTGACTAACATAGTCATCTTGGTGTGATTATCTTCTGGTTGCTGTGGATTTGCTAAGGGTGCATGGTTTGACTATCCCCTTGACAGTGATGTGTGTGTATTGCCACACAATATTGGGTATATTAGTTGTGTACTCACCAGGCTCTGGGATGTTTGTTAGTCCATATACGCTCACTGGTGGTAGGATGGCCCGCACCTTCTCCTCCCAGGGCCTGAGGTATAGTGGTTTGGCAGGAGGGCCACTGCCGGTGCGCTGGCTCACGATGTAATCCTTCTTTAGTAGGTCCCTGACCCTCCTGCGCACATCATACCACCTGTTCTGGATGTCTTCCTTTGTGCGCAAACATGGTGATTGTGCGTTGACCCTGTCGACGATCCTCTCCCACATCTTGGTTTTCTGCGACATGGGGGTCTGTTGGACCAATGTGCCAAACAAGTGTGGCTCTACCCTGAGGATCTCATCTACCAGGACTTCCAATTCACTGTCTAGGAACTTATGATTCTTCTTTGGGGACATGGTGATGGGTGGTGGTGGTGATTGATGTGTGTGTGTGTGCAAGTGAGGGTGTGTGTGTGAAGGTTTTGCTGGGTGTATGTGAAGGTGCTATTTGTTGAAGTGCTAATGGTGTGTGGCTTGTGTGATGGGTGAGCTGTGAGTGTGTCTGTGGTTGCTGTGTGATGGTGTTCTGTGCTGGCAGGTCAGTTGAATTTGCAAAGGATCATGGTAGGGATTTGTGGCCTTTATATAGGTGGAGTTGGGGTGTGTCCTTGTTCCCTGTTTTTTCCCCCCTGTATTTATTGACTTTGTCATTGCTTGTTTGGCCCTTTTTTTGTATTTTTCCATTTGTTTTTTTTGTGCATGTAGGAGACGTTCTTCTGACCGAGTAGGACGCTGCAGTTGTCTCGTGCCAGCTTCTCCGAGTCGTTCACGCTGTGTTTCTGCTATGTTTATTGTGCGGCGTACGCGTCGGTCGCGGTGTGTTGCGTTGCTTCGGCTGGGTTTTGTATGCGTGTCGGTCGTGCGGCTTGGTCTCCGTGCGACTCGGTCTGGTTTTCCACGCATTGCATCGTACTACGCGGCTCGGAGTTCGCGTGTACGTTTCGTTCGGGTTCCTTCCTGGTGCGTGTCGGTCGGTTCGATTCGCGTGGTTTTCCGGCCGGATAGCTTGTTTCCGTCCTGTTCGGTCGTTCGGCTTGTGTTCCGTACGAGTCGGTCGTGTTTCACATGCATTTCATCGTACTACCCAGGTCGGGCAGCGCCGGTACGTGTCGGTCGGACTTTATTCCCGGACCGAGTCTGTCGGTACGTTTTCCGGCCCGAATAGGAATCGGCCCCATAGTCTTCTTTCGCTTCGTGCAAAGAATCTGCTCTTATGAGCCAGTCATCCAGGTATGGATATAAGAAAATACCTTGTTTTCTTAGTTGTACCGCTACCACTGTCATACACTTGGAAAAAGTGTGAGGAGCTGACTTTAGACCAAAAGGAAGTACAGCGTACTGATAGTAGTGCGAACCCACCACAAACCTCATAAACTGTCTGTGACGAGGTAGTATAGGAATGTGGAAGCACGCGTCCTATAGGAGCCAATCGTTCCTTCTTAAGTGTGGGAAAATTTGGTTAAGTGATAGCATTCTGAATTTCTCTTTCTTTATAAATTTGTTGAGGGACCTGAGGTCCAGAATTCAATTTAACATTTTTAAGTACTGACTGACAATGATTCTACCATGCAAATGCCCCTTTCGCTGTCTCTTTAATTAGGCACTACCATTGCTGAGACCGATTGCCTATGCCAATGCTTGTTAATTTAGTAGTGTTTTGTAGGGATCATGATTGGAAGTTATTTTATGTATAAATTACTGTTTTTTACTTTATGCTAAATAAATCATTATTTAGTCATTAATTCTGAACATTATTTGATTAATTGTTATTTTATTAATTTTAGCATAGTTTCTAATGTTTAAAGCGCAATCTACTTGTTTTTTTCATCAAGTAGTAATTTGAATTTCGTAGCGGGCTCTTGGGTTTGTAGGAGATTAGGATCAGAAGTTATTTAAATTATAAATTATTGTTTATATTTGTTTTAAAAATACATATATTAAATCATTCATTGATTATTAATTAGGGTAATTATTTAAATATTAATTGTTATTTAAATTGCTTGGGAATTTATTTTTTGTATTTGCATTTTCCACAGTTTAATGTAATTTTTTATTTAGTAGCAGGTTTTAGATTTGTAGGGGCTTAGGTTGGGTAGTTACTGACAATATTAATTGATGGTGTTTATTTGGGGACTTGGAAGCATTAACTCAGTGTTCAAGCACTTTCAGAACGCTTTAGGGCTGAAAGTGAACTGGGCTAAAACTTGTCTTTTCCCACTAGTCTGACCTGCCCGCCGCAACTCCTTATGGCAGGACCTCATCAGGTGCGTTTGCATCTACCACGATGCCCGCGACCTGTTAGATGGCAACCTCATGAGGGCAATTACCTCCCTGTGGCGCAGATCACCTTCTGGAGCACGCTACCACTCACGGTGCAGTGGCGAGTTTCCCTCTCCAAGATGGTGATACTTCACAGGCTCCTCAAATATTTCCAGAATTTACCAGTCGCTGTACCACGCTCCACATTCTGTACTCTGCATGGAATGCTGGGCTCCTTTATCTGGAATAAAGGGCGAAGACGAGTGGCACTGAGGAAGCTTCAGTTGCCTGTTGCACTGGGGGCCCCAACTTTGAGCATTACTACCTTTTGGCGCAGTTACAATGGCCGTCGCGATGGCTGGCGGATCAGCACTTGGCTGACTTGGGCTTCTACTCACTGGAGCATGCCACCCAAATGGTACATGAGCTGCTGCTGCCGGATGGTGAACTCCCCCCGCGGCCCAACATCTTATTGACTATTGCACATGCCAGCTACACTAGGAACCTCTGCTTGACGCTGACACAGGCCCCTTACACACCAGAGATTAGAGTACGATCCATACAACTGTTTAGGGACTTGCTCGGCAGGGAGGGGCTGGAACTCTGGGAGGCGAGAGGAGCAGACACATAGGGTGCCTTATTTCATGAGGGAACTCTTGTGCCCTTTGAGCACCTGCGTGAACATTATGACATTCCCCTGGCCATTTCCTAGCGCACCGCGCACTACTAGCAGCATTACCTTGACTTTGGCGCATTACGGGCGAAGAACCTGAGATGCACCCATTGCTACATGCGGTCCATGTGATGGGCTCCGGCAGGCACCTCATTACATGGTTCGCACGTGTGATGGCCTCTAACTCCCACGACTTGATGCGGCCCATGAAACTGCATTGGGAGCGAGACATCGGTCGAGAGATCACATCTAAAGAATGGGATACTGTGCTCATCTATCCCCGTAAGCATTCCTCCAATGGAAAATTTCTGTATATTCAACAAAAGATCTTACACAGAGCTGATCTTACCCCTGAGTGACTGCACCAAATGTACAGACGTGCGCCTGTATTCCCTAGATGTGGCTCCAGTAACGCGGATATGGCGCACATGTTCTCGAATTGCTCAGAAGCACAAGCACTATGGGGGTCGGTCTTAAATGCCTTAGTGGCGGTCACGGGTCGAGCGGGTCTTGGCACCATCGAGGGGGATTGTTGAGGATTTACCAACGGGGAAGGCGAAGAGGGCCAGCAACCCGTTTCATAGACCTAGTCATAATTATAACTAAGGGTGCAATTGCCATGAATTGGAAGAATATTCGCCTCCCGAATATGTCCTACTGGTACGCGGCAATGCTGAAATGGAGCAGAGCAGAGTCTACAGCGCTGCACATGGATGATGCTAGGGTTTTATGAAAAGTCCCCATCGCGCAGGAGTGGGATGCCCTCATGTGCAAGTTGCAAATCTACTCTGAGGGACCTGGGGAGGTGGGGTCAGGTAGCGAGTTGTGACTCCCCCTCCCCGTCTCTCCTTGTGCTTGATGTCATGCCTGGGAAGCCCGTGCCCCCATCGAACCTTGTTCCCCCTACTGTGTGTGAATGGAGCAGTGCTAGACCATTGTACGTGCGCCTGATGCAGGCTGTGGTGTAATTGGGAAGCTCAATGCCCACTATGCACCATATATACACCTCTTGTACGGGAGATGCAGGTATCAGCTTTTGAACTGCTCGTACCCTGCTTGTTTCTACTGTTAATCATGTCTATTGTTGCAGTTTTTTTTATTTTATTTTTTATTTTGTTTATTCATTTTGACATACAACAAGACACACATAACAACGTGTCAACATCCCCAATACTGTTATCAGCGGACATTAATCGAGCATATCATTTAGCAGCAGACAGTTATACAGCACAGTTTTACAATTTGTTTTACATTTTAAACTTGACTCTATTCCAACCCTCCTTCCTCTGCTGTGACATTAGCGGCTGTAGATAACAAGTAGGACGTGAGAGGTGCCCAAATGTCGGTGGGTCTTGATGGCGTAGGCAATTCTTCAGCGTAATGCTGCAATTGGTCTCTGCAATATATAACATCTTCCAACCAATTTTGTAATTTGGATGCATTTTTACTGTCCCAATTTTGCGCCACCTTTCTCTTTGCCAACAATAATGCAATCAGCACCAGCTTACTGTTGTGCGGTTTTAAGTACTTCACCAGCCCCAATAGACATACTTGCGGAGTGCATTTTACTGTCTCTAAAACCATGTCAGATAGAGCTTTCGTGACCAGTACCCAATAGTTCTGCACTCTTTCGCATATCCAGGCCAAATGAATAAAGTCTGCTTCCTGCATATGACAACTTTTGCAATTGGCTGCTTCTCTGACACCATATTTTTTTAACTGTTTGGTGGTATAATACAATTGTTGCAGATACTTGAAGTGAATTATTCGCAAATTACAGTTAGCAGTCAATAAACGTGTCACAAAACAACTATGATCCCATTCTTCGTCTGAGAGTGGGGTATCCAAAACCATATCCCACCGTTCCCTAGCTTTACTGCAATGAGGTGCGGTCTCCGCCTGCATAGCCATGTATAGCCTAGTAATCAACTTCACCCGTGAGGGACCCGCCAGGAGAGTCTGCAGTGGTCTTAGCACTATTGGGGCCGCAGGGTGTCTGTCATTGAAAGCTTTAAGGGCTTCCTTTAGCCTAAAATACGTGGATATTGACAGAGGCGAGCAGAGGTGGCGGTCTTGTATGGCTTCCAATGTGATAAAAGTGCCTTCCGGGTAAGCATCGCCCAATGTGACTATACCCATATCTGCTAGTAACGCCAGCGCCCGACTATCTTGTGCCACAGAAATGCAAGGATGATGCGCTAGCGGCAATGCCGGTGCATATATTGGAGTCCTGCCCGCTCTCCCCGCCAGCCTCCGCCATGCCTGTGCTGTGCAGTCAGTAGTGCTCATCTCTTTGGGGGGATAAGTTGATCGTGGTTTTTAGGTCTCGCGCCTAGCGTTGCAGTGCGCAGCACTGCTCGCGCAGCGCGAGACCTCTAGAAAGGGCTTCTGAAAACGACCCACACGCTCGTACGTGTGGTTTTGTTTCCAGAAGCCCTCAATGGCTGTATCGTGCGTTTTTTTAGGAGAAACGGCACGCTATTGGGCAAAGGCGGGCGCATGTCCCGCCTTTACCGCGCCCATTCCCGACGGTGGCCAGAACGCACAGCAGCGCGCGTTCGTCTCGATTTTGCTGCCGCGCTCTCTAGCCCCCGCTCCTATGTGGTGCGCGCGCACTATGTTTACTTCGTGCGTTTTTTAGAAAAACGGCACGCTATTGGGCAAAGGAGATGCGATTTTACAATGAAGCGAACGTGCGTTCGCCTCGTTGTCGCGGCCGAGCTCCCTCCCCCGCTCCTCTGTGGTGCGCGCGCACCACTGTTCATTACCAAAACATTTCGGAGTTGTACTTTGATAATGAAGGCAACGTGCGTTCGGCTCGCTTCAACCTTCAACCTCCAACCTCCTTCAACCTCTCCACCGGCTCTTTGCACCAGTCTACAGTGGGGGACGGGGGAACTGGAGAGAGAGTGCGCTGTGGCTGTGCGGGCCGAGCCCGGGATATGATCACGACGGACTCACTGCTGCACACATTCCGACACCGACTGCACATCAGCATGATGATCCCGCAGGAGGGACCCGACTGACCATCCCCAGCCCACTGGGCCGCGTCGCCTCCTGCATTAAGTAAGTGCCTGAGTGAGCGGCGGTCATATTTCCTAAAGCACTTCTGTCATGATGACCGTAAACCGTAATTTTGATTGCTCAAAAAGCCATGCACACTCTCACTCAGCCACGTTACTAGGGGGCAGCGCCGCGCGCAGACGACCCTTGGGGGCTGTGTGCTCATCCAATCACTTTTAATTGTAATACTGCTCAGTACTGTCACGTGAGTGCCAGGCCTGGAGCGAGCTACGGTATTTGTCCTAAAGCAGTCACTTCTGTCTTGAATACCTTAACCGTAACTGCTTAGAGAGCCGGCCCGTACAACATGAAGTTTGAACACTCTCACTCAGCCTCGCTAATAGTAGCGGGTGGCGCCGTGCACCGGACGGAGCCCCGGCCGGTCTGCTCACTGCTAATTGATTTTAATTATTTATAGTACTGCTCAGTATTGTATCTTCACTTTTGAAATAATACAGCTCTGCGGCCTGACTATCTGCTGCGGAGTCCGCATCAGCTGAGATTCAGACTGTTATAATTAAAGGCTGACTGGCAGCTGAGAGATCCATTTTGGGGACTCTCACATCACGTTTGACTCCTCGGCCCCGGGTGTCCCATGTGGGACAGAGCGGCCTCAGCGATCCTCCTTTGCATGAGTGACTGCCACTGCCAAGGAGAGGCCCGGGGCCCAGCAGTCGGTGCTACTTACCTGGTTAAACAGTACAATCAGGTTACAAGGGCACTAGGTTAGTGAGGGGCCCTTCCATCTCTGGTGCTTTGCACCATTTAAAGATCTTGTTGCTCTAATGGGTGTAAATGCTGATATTTATATGTTTCCTTCATCTTCATTGCTTGATTTTGCTCACGAGAAAGTGCCACTCATAGTGGGTGAAATGTCACTCATAATTACACTGAAATTATGAAAAAGTTACACATAGCAATCTGAAACCTTGGCAGCTATGTCCGGCCTCTTTCGTGCTTTCCAGTATTCCGTGACTGCCACTGCCAAGGAGAGGCCCGGGGCCCAGCAGTCGGTGCTACTTACCTGGTTAAACAGTACAATCAGGTTACAAGGGCACTAGGTTAGTGAGGGGCCCTTCCTTAATGGGTGTAAATGCTGATATTTATATGTTTCCTTCATCTTCATTGCTTGATTTTGCTCACGAGAAAGTGCCACTCATAGTGGGTGAAATGTCACTCATAATTACACTGAAATTATGAAAAAGTTACACATAGCAATCTGAAACCTTGGCAGCTATGTCCGGCCTCTTTCGTGCTTTCCAGTATTCCGCAGCCAAGTTTATTAGGTAGCTGAGACATCTGACCCACTTTTTCCCAGTGTATCTCTGCACCAGTTAAAATTGCACGTTGTGGTGTGTGCCGCAAACTGCCTGACCCTCCAGCACCACGATGAGTGCAGACTACGCAACACCTCCCCACCTCCTCCCTTCCAAGCCAAAGTCTACCCTCAAATTCGCCAAGAATTCAGAACAAGCATTTGCAATGCAATAGGTCTCGCATTATTAAAGTTTGAGCTATTGGCATTGCTAAATAATGCAACACCAATAGCTCAAACTTTAATAATGCGAGACCTGTTGCATTGCAAATGCTTGTTGTAGCAATGCTGTCAGCCGGTCCGGGAACACGTCATCTGCCTCGACCGCCACATGTGGCAAGAAAGGCGGGGGGAAGAACCAATAATGTGCAAATTGTGCCTGTGCGCACAGGTAATATATATAAAAATCAGGTGCCCCGAAGCCCCCTCGTGAGTACGGCCTTGTTAGCGTCTCCCAGCTGCACCTAGGTTGCTTTCCTGCCCATGCCATACGTATCAGCACTGAGCGCAGTCGTGTAAAGAAAGTTCCCGGCAGCCTAATAGGGACATTTGTGAATAAGTATAAAAATCTCGGAAGTATAGTCATTTTTATTACTGCTATTCTATCTGCCAGCGACAGTGGTAACTTAATCCATCTGTCCACTTTCTCTTCTGCTAGTACCAACGCTTTCCTGAAATATTCCCTCTGTACTGTCTCCGGATTGGTGTGTACCCATACCCCCAGATATTTAACTGGGTCGTCCGTCCATTCCAGAGGGAATTCCAATGCAAATTGTCCCATGCTAGGGGTTAACGGGAAAATAGAAGACTTGCTCCAGTTTATTTTAAGCCCCGAGAGGCGCTCGTATTTAATGTACTCCCTAATAAGCTCATGTAGCTCCTCCTCCGGACTACGGAAGTAATAAGCGGGCGTTGCCTAAATTGCAAAGCAGCGCGGGCGTATTTTTGCCTTACTATGCACGCCAGCGGCTCCATCACTATGGCAAAAAGCAGCGGGGAGACCGGGCATCCCTGACAGGTTCCTCTGCATATAGAGATGGGCTCTGAGTGACAGTTATTAACGCGCACCCTGGCGACTGGGAAGGAATACAACACCTCAATCGATTGGATAAACGCAAATGGCAGCCCCATCCGCCTCAGAATATCGAACATAAACCCCCATTTTATAGAATCAAATGCTTTAGCCGCATCAAGCATCACTGCTGCAGCTTTAGCATCTGGATCCAACTGGTGCAGTACGGCAAATAGCGTTCGTAAATTATGCGCCGTGGAGCGGGCTGGCACAAACCCCGATTGATCCGGTAGGACCAGCGCGGGTAGCAAGGGGCGCAACCTGTTGGCTACTATTTTGGCAATTATTTTTGTATCTATATTCAGTAATGACAGCGGTCTATACGACTCGCAGCAATCCGGTCGCTTGCCCGGCTTTCATAATGTGACAATTAGCGCTTCCCTAAGTGTTTGAGGCAGAATTCTTTTCTTGTATGCTTCACTAAACATATTCACAAGGTGGGGGGCCAGTAAATCTGCATAAACCTTGTAAAACTCCCCAGGCAAACCATCCGCACCAGCTGCCTTTCCTGACGGCAACGGTCGGATTGCCTCCATTACATCATCTTTCGTAAATGGTTGCATTAGGTATTCTCTTTGTCCCTCAGAAAGCCATGCTAGCGCTATCTCTTCCAGGAAGGCAATGACTTCTGCACTTCCTGCCTCCTCCCCCGGGCTATATAGCTTGGCATAGTATTCCCTTAAGCATTCAATAATTTCAGGCGTGGTATTGCACCTGGTGCCATCCTGTTTCTCTATTTCTGTAATGTATTCCTGCATACAGAGGTTCCGTATCTTTGCTGCCAGAGTGCGACCCAGACGTCCGCCTTCCCCGTAGGCCTGAGCAGTCCAGCGTCTGGACATATGCCTGATCTCCTGATCCGCCGTTTCATTGTATTCCGTCACTAATTCCCTGATCTCCGCCAGCTTTTCTTTTTGGGGAATAGCGGCATACTCTTTCTCTAGCTTTGCGAGCTCATCCTCCAGATGTCTCATGCGAGATCGCAACGCTTTCAACACTCCTGCTTGTAACCCAATGCACGTCCCCTGATCGTGGCCTTGAAAGCCTCCCAGAGTGCCCGCTTCCTCTACTGTCCCCTCATTTTCTTGGAAGTACAACTCAATAGCCTGCCTCACCCCCTCATTAAATATAGGGTCCAATAGAGAGGAAGGCTGCAGCCGCCATTAGAACGGTTGTGAGTGTAGTGTGGGAACATTAATGTCTAGCACCACTGGTGAGTGGTCCGAAAGGGTACGGGCATATGTTTCACCCCCTTAACCCATGGAGCCGCTGATTCAGATATCAACCAATAGTCCAACCTGGACCATGACTTGTGTACCGTAGATGTGAAAGTGCCTTCACGCACAGTTGGGTGTCTGTCCCTCCAAATGTCTCTCAATCTATATGTATGCATAATGTCATGTATCACCTGCGCTGCGCGTTTGCCTTGCCATGATGTGCTAGCACTGCGATCCATATCCGATCCAAATATGTATTTAGATCTCCCCCCCAGAGCACCACCTCTGGTTGCAATTGAAAGAGTTTTCTCTCCAGCCTCTGAAAAAATTCTGGATCATCAATATTGGGACCATAAGTTGTGATGATCGCGATCAACGCCCCTGCCAGGCACCCTTGTAAAAGTGTGACCCGTCCCAAATGATCCGACTCTGTCTGCACCAGTTTGAATGGTGTTCCTCTTTTGACTAGAATCATCACCCCCCTGGCGTAACTGGAATATGAAGCGGCTGCCTTCACCATTGCCCATTTTCCACCGATCCTGCCCTCTCCCACACGTGTGAGGTGTGTCTCTTGCAGCAAAGCCACTTGGACCTGCTGCCTATCGAGATAAGCTAGCACTTGCCTGATTTTTTGGGGGTTATTCAACCCCCTCACGTTCCAAGTCATAAGTCGTATGTCACCTACCATGTGTTAAGTCAGCTCCGAATAACATGTGCTGTCTACTGAGCAACGTCACCGCTGTGTCCTGTCTATCTGCAATAATCTTCCACTTGAAATGTCCCATGCCCTTTAACGTACAGAACAACCCTATCCCTCCCCCTCCCACTTCAGCATCCCAATTATGCCAAAGACATATCCCTAAGTAACAAAAAACATTGCAACCTTCTTGGGGAATACCCACTTGGGGGCGACCAGATACCCGTGTCCCATCCGCAGATCAGGTGTGCTGGGTATATAATTATGGGTGTCAAACATATATCGCAATAACGACAATATAGCATCCTGACATAAACAGAAGGAACTATTCCACCCCCATTCTATACCATGCTCCTCTTGTTCTCATACATTGTCAAAGGCATAACACAAGTGCCAGAGAGGTCATGGCGCTTAACATGTTGCTTCAAGTCCCCCTATTAGTATGCCTCCCCCTAGCTGATGTCATATACAAAGGCATACTTTTAAGAACATTTGTCAAGATTGTACAGCATTACAGCCCACCAGATATGCCCCAACAATTCACTGTCGTTAACACATTGTGGGGACCCTGCATGTGCCTAAATTGTCTTATAGTCCGGGGGTCATACATTATGTATCCAATTCAGATGAGCTTTGCTCCACCTCCAGGCCCTTCCAGGTCTTATCCTACCTTCCCACAATCTGCCGGAACGGATATAGTTCTCTTTGGGACCATCAGAAGAGAGCATATTCTCACTGCTTCAGAAGCCTTCCGTCCTCATTCCGTTGCGCCGGGCTACTCCGATAGTGATGGCGAAGGTGACCTCCCAGCGTTCCTCCTTCTGGGCGTTATTTGCTTCAGAAACTCTTGAGCTGCCTTCGGGGTCTGGAATATCTTTATTTTTCCCTCCACCGTGATCCTCAGCCGGGCAGGGTAGAGCATGGCATACGGAATCTCCATTTCTCGCAGCTTCTTCTTGACCGCAGTGTACTCCCTGCGAGCCGCCTGCACCGTCATGGTAAAATCCAGAATGAAGGACACTGCGTTTCCCTGGTAGGTCGTGTTCTGTTTCTCCCATGCGAGCTGCAGTACTGTGTCCCGATCTTGATAGTTTAGGAGTCTTGCAATAATGGGTCGTGACGGAGCGCCTGGAGGTGGTTTAGGTGCCAATGATCAGTGTGCTGGTTCTACAATCAGCACTTGCGACAGCTGACCAGGCCCAAACAGGTCTTTGAGCATCCCCTCGACATAGTCCTCAAGTCGCCCTGTATTTGTACTCTCGGGCACACCCATTATGCGTAAGTTATTGCAGCGGGAGCGCGCCTCCAAATCCTCGTTTTTCGCCCTTATGACCTCCAGAATTTTCTCCATATCCCGGCATCTGCCCGCCGTCCCATGGGATCCGTCTTCGACTGATGAGATGCGCTGTTCTGCCGCAGTTAGACGTTCTCCCAGCTTGTCCAGTTTGGCTGCCATGTTATCCATTCTAAGCGTCAGGGTATCAATCTTGCCATCAATGGCTTGAAGACTTTGCTGCATGGCCTGAAGAGTGATCTCCAGAGAGGAGGCATGCGGTGGCCCAGCTCCCAGTTCAGTGTCTGAGTGCTCGCCTGCCGGGCTTGTCGAGCGGCGCGATTCAAATGAGATCTTGGCCTGATGTTTGTCTGTTTTCCCCATCTTGCACACTTCTCCGTAGATGCAAATTACTATGTGGTACCACGGTTCCAAACCGGTTTCTGCGTCGACTGGTGGCACACTCACCGTCCACGCCTACAGCGCTTTCACTCCGCAACTTAGTGAGGGCGGTGCCGGGGTCTGAGGTGTGTGGGGATCCTTTCAAGTGTCAGCTTGCTGTGCGGGCAATGTCACACGCAGTGCGGCCTCACGACTGCACACTCCAACATCTCCACATGTAAGGCTCCTGCCCGGCCCTGCTCACGCAGCACTGCTATGCTGCGTATCATGGGACAATTGCTTGGAGTTCAGGTGTTTCCGGCAGTTCAGCCTACAGTCTACAGGCCCCCTACACTTTTTCTTTTATTTTTTTGGGGGGGGGGAGTGTCTTTCACGCCGCGATTGCCGCACCGATAACGCCAGGGAGAGGGGGGACGGGCGGGGGACTGCGCCAGCCCCTTCACGCATGTTCTTTACCATATGGGTGAGACTCCGGACGCACTCCGCCCGCTGTCCGTACCGCGATGCTGATGCGCACCACCCGCACGGACCTGGAGCTGCGAGGATGACAATCACCGGACGCTCCACCCGCCGGTCTCTGCCCTCGTACCTCTCCCTTCCTGCTGCTCAGTTGTCGCTCCGCTCGCCGCTCTGCAAACTGACTCGGTAAATCCTCGTGTGCGCAGGCTGGCGGTTGGACGCCACTGTAGAGATCGCTTCGCTTCCCCGGCCTCAACGCCGTATCTGCGCCGCCATCTTGTCCTCTGGTGGGCCGTGGCTTCACACAGCTCGTACCTTCAGAATGTCGTCTGAGGTGAGCTGTAACGCCAACAGTGGCACAGGGGTGATCCTCCTGTGTTCACCAGTCGTTCGGCATGCTTTTTTCCCGGCGATGTCAACCCAGACGGTTGAGGATTATCGAATCATTTAACACGGCCGGCAGAGCTGCACTACAGTGTGGCCATCTTGCCGCGGGCACACTAGCGCCCCCCTGTCTATTGTTGCAGTTAAGCTGAAGAATGCACATGCGTTCCCCATGGATGTCACGCAACCATATGCAAGGCACCACTCCTCTGGAACATTGTATATGTAACACCTGAACCGATTTATGGCACTGTATTTACCATGCATATTGCCAGTTTTTCCATGCAAAAGCTTAATAAAAGTGTTTTAAAAAAAAATTATGGTGTTTATTCATAAGGAATTTTGTAGGTTAATTAAACGATTAGTTGATAATTAGGTAAATCATTGAACTGATTATTTGTTTTTAATTGTTAATTAGCTGATCAGTGTATTTAATTCTAGTTTTTAAAATAGGATTTATGTTTATTATTTGTTTTAATTATATTTTAATTTAATAACTAATATAATATTAATGATGTTTTATTTATAATTTTTAATAATTGTTAGTTTGTTGGCTTTTCTGGAGTAGTAGGCAGGGGAGTGTATTTATTTTAAATAATTTAATTTGCTTTATATGTTTTGAATTACTTTTTGATTATGGAATGTGTTAGTATATTTATCTATAATGCATACATTTTTTTATTTAAATATGATTAAATATTTTTACTTTATTATATTGAGAAAAGTAATTTAGAAGCTTTTTTAAAAGCTTTAGTAATATGAATGGTACACTAAAACCCCTCCGAAGTTCCCTACTATTGCTAACATTGGAGTGGGAATAATAAATCTAACTCCACGAAGTCCAACACTTTTCTAAAGTAAGCCGAGTCCTAAAAAAAAAAAGAATATAACGGGTCAGGGTAGGGATACCTGGACTCCTGGCAGGCACCCTATGTGGGAACAAAATTAAACCTTCCCATGGGCAGCCAACCGCCTGCTGCGCACAGTCAAAGCCATGCATGCTGTGGGATTGGCTGCAGGCCAGGTCTGTGGCCAGCCCCATGCCACAAATGGTCAAAGGCCTTGTGCGGCGGGTGTTAGTCATCCCCGGGTGTTGGGTGCAGGGCGTGGCCCTGTGGCTAATCCCACAGCATGCACTGCATGTGTCTGTTCGCAGCAGGTAGCTGGCTGCCTGTTGGGGGTTGTGCACAGGGACTGGCAACACATCAGGCCCTGCAGTAAACTACTACAGCATGCATGACCTCCAATTTCCAATTCCAATTATTTATTTATTTTGGAACTCCTACGGAGGTCCACAAAAACACACCAACAATTAAAAGGACAAACTTTACATACAATACAAAATTCTTCCTTATACATTGCTATAAAAATTATGTCAAACATACTAAGAAATGTGCAGATAATGCTATAAATACATAAGACAATCAAATAACCAACCAGTTGGTATTAAATCATAACCAGAAAGCTACTGTTAGAAAATTTTCTAGTAAATAGGCAAAAACAATTAAAAAAATTGATATATCTTAAAACAAACCATTTCATTCGGAGGGGACAAGACCAAAGATCGTGCGTCCTGAGCCGAGTGAATATTAAATCTGATTAAAACTGGTTTTAAGAACACTCGCCTGGCACTTTGCAGCTTTGAACATACAAATAAGACATGATTTAGATCTTGGATTTGCAACTGGCACAATTCACAAATTCTCTTCTCTCTAGGTGTCTTATCCCAGATGCCAGTAACATCTCTTAGAGGCAGCAGATTGAGTCTCAGTAGGAGTATCAGCCTTCTAATCCCATGAGGGATATTCCAAGTTAAATAAGGCTGTGGTTTATTCCCCAATGTGCTCCCACTGACCGCCACATTACTGGACCTGGACTGGCTTAAAGCAGCGTCTCTCGCCAAACTGATAGGAGATCTAAACTTCTTTAAGAACTGTTTCAGAACAGATTTAGACATAAAAGAAACGGGATTTAAACTAAGACCGAAAGTATCATTTGCACATACAAAAGACCTAAAAAACCTTGATTGTTCTTTTAGTGTGCCAAAGATTTCTATTCTCAGGGCGGCCCTAAGTGTACCCTCTTCCCCCAGAAGGAGGGAGTTCCCCACCTGAGAACCGCTGCCTGGGCTAAAATGAAGGACGAGACTAATCCAAATTCAAGGCGCAGTACATGTGGGGCAGCCAAAGAGTTTAAATTGCAAATTTGACGCATAATTCGTCCTTCCGCCTTATCAAACGAGGGCCAATAATTCATGTCCAACACTTCGGCAGCATATATTAATGAGGGAGGGATTTTGACCTTAAAAACAGATAAGACATGGCTAAAATGGCGTCTCCCGTAAGTTTTATAAAATCTGTTTAATGCACTTGCCTGGGAGACAGCTTTACTAACACAATGTTTAGTATGCTCCAAGTCTCGACCTGTTTTGGAAAAAACTTTCCCTAAGTATACATACGAGTCAACCAGTTCCAGTTTTTCAGAACCAAGCATCCACCTTAGACATCTCTTTATTCTAAGCCCCTTCTTGCGAAAAACCAAAATCTTGCTTTTTGCAATATTAATTTTCAAGAAGTGAGCCTCTGCATATTTACTTAAAGCATCCAGACGACGTTGCAGGCCAATGGGCGTTAGATCGAATATTGCAACATCGTCTGCATATAATAGAGAGCCAATGGACATTGTACCAATTTTGGGGGCATCCCCCCTTACAGAGTTCAGAGCGCCAGGAAAGACAAGTTTTCTCCACAGCGTCCGACGGTCCACCTTGTCGAACGCTGTGGAGAAATCGATAAAAGCTGTATAAATTGGCATCCCTCGGGAGAAAACATATTTCTTTACAATTGTCTACAGCATGCATGACCTCTGTTTTTCATGTATTCTTTTTTAAAAAAAATTATATATAGAAACATACAGTCTGACTGGGCTCCACCGCAGCCTTTCTGTTACAATTTCGCCCATAAGTATTATAAGTCAGTATACATCAGAGACCATAGTAGTGCACATCTGGTTAAGTAGTCTATTGGCCAACCATTCAAGTTGTACAGTGGTGATGATCCCATTGTAATGCAGAAGCAATCAAAAATACCTTGTGGAGCATCTTAGCATAGGCAAAACCACGCAACATGCGCGAATCCGGCCTCATTCTCACCACACCTCTGGAATTCTGCTGTGTAATAGACTCGATTGATATACTTAAAGTGGAGCAGTCTAGGCCTACCGTTGAGTAAGACCGACTTAACTATGGTACAACAGAACTGCCAATACTTGTCATTGATGGTCCTGCCTAAATCTCTTTGCAATTCGAGTCACGCCTTTGTCAGTCTGGGCCTGCGTGCTTCTTGTGCAAATGCGTAGAATTTCGCTATCAGCCTGGTGGGGACATCTACCTGTAATAGGGAGGACAACTCCGGAATGTCTGGAGGTTCCAACATGTTGTTTCTCAATAAGCGATGTAATGTATGTCTGGCTCTATACTATTGGAAACGAGTGAGAGCTGGCGGTGCATTCAACCTATCTTTGACCACATTCTATCTACACACCTCTCCATCCTGAAAAAAGTCTCCCATCTTATTGATTCCCACCATGTGTAAGGTTTGCGTCACACCTTTTTCCTGACCCAATGTAAACAAGGAGCACCAGTTTAACGGAATGTGTGGTGAGTACAGGAGAGAGCCGGCCTGTTTCTCCAGGAGGCTCTGCCATGCTTGTACTGTGTCATTCAAGGAGTTAAAAATGCTATGGCGTTGTGTGGGGGCTCGAAACAGTGTCTGAATGAGTGTGTGAGGGTCCGCTGCATCTCTCTCTATGTGTAAGTGTAGTAAATCATATGGGCAGTGGACCCAGTAGGGTGCGAACATGCTCCGTGACGCCTTATAATACAACTCTAGGAATGGTGCATTTACGCCACCCACATCGTAAGGTAAGGTATGTATTTCCCACCATACTCCCGGTTGTTTTCCTGCCCAGGCCAGCCTTATCATCAAAGAACGTAGATTAGTGAACACTGCACGTGACAGGAGCAACGGGATGTTTTGGAACAAGAATAGGAATCTGGGAAGCACTATCATTAGCGTGCATGACGTTTGTCCATGCACTGCAGGGGCATGGCACCGTGGGGGCTGGCTGCAAACATAAAGTAATAAGGCCTTACTTTACGTTAAAAAAACCCCATAGAAATTCACTGCAAAAAAACAAAACAAAGGTTAAAGTGGAGGTATACTAGTAAGATTTTAACCTGCAATAAAAAAAATTGCAATTCACTAAAAAACAATGCCGCCCCCACCCCACCAAAAACAAGCATTTGCAATGCAAATTGGTCTCGCCTTTGGGACCTCATGTGTATTTAGCTATGCAGCACATTAGCCTGGGTGCTGAAACATCTACTGAACGGAAAATTCATGGTTGAAGGAGGCAAAACAAGTGAATATATGAAACAATACCATTAACTAATTTTCATACATCAACCAGCATGGAAAGTATGAACACCTCCAGGGAGGGCACTGGCCAAAAGTATGTTTGGAAGGAGCATAGTATTCCATTCCTTTCAACAAAATGGTTCAGCCTACTAAAAGTGTGTTTCTCATTTATTTGCCCAAGTGAGGCAAAGTTACCAAAGATGACTGATCAGCAGCGTTACTACTGACAGTTTACAAGCAAAGGTAGGCCAAGTGGCCACCAACACAGACCCACTTCCAACATGAAAATCACAATGGTAAAAGGACAACTTGCCTATACACATTTAATAAAAAAAAATTCAAATTATATAATGAGCAGACTACAGCACACTTACTTTTATAATCTCATGCTATCATTAACAATTTTGCGCATCCAAGTTTGGCACAATTTTGCTAGAATCCTTCAGCCACCACCACAGAACACCCTCCATTGGGACTACCTCACAACACACCAACAGGCCCATAGATCACCGTTTTGTAAATCTGTTTACAGATTTAGCAATGATGAACGGGGCATTGGGGATCAAGGCAAAACCATGGCATGTGCTTCTGTCCATGAACATATTTTAAATCTCATCGTAGGAACACATGCCTTATTCCCACCAAAATAAAACATGACAAGTGTCTTAAGCAGCCAGGAAGCAGCGAGAGCGGTAAATAATTTGCACACACAACATGCCCACCAGCATCTCTACCAGTGTTGAGTAAACGCCCCGGTCTGCACCCACAAGGTGCCAAACACTAACCACGTCATCGCAGTTTAGAGGTTTGAATGAAGAAACCAGACAAAGCTCCTGGCACTCTCCAAGAAACCAGGCGTGGATAACATGTTCCTGAAACCAGATTTGGCATCCATAACCCATTCCATGCCCATTTTCCAAATAATTTTTAGGTCAAACATGCGCGCTCAGGAAAGCTGTTTTAAGAAACAAAATTTGATCCTTTGATAGATCAATTCAGCCTTCTTGTCTCTCACACACATCTCGATATCATGGCAAAGGGGAGCAAAATTCAATTGTTACAAAAACAGGGACATGGAGGCAGAAACCTTGGCAATGCAGTTCCTACATTATGAAAAGGAGGAACACCGAGTAGCCTGGAAATTTAGAACACAACAGCACAAGGATGTTGCAAGAATGCACTGCCTTTTGTACTACGTGAAAAGAACAGGCCTTCCTACAGTTTACTGCTGCCTAATATCAGTGGCCTTTAGCCCAGAAATTGATGTTGGGACACAGAAGCCTTTACGGACCATGTTTCAAAGCCCAATTATGGGTATCATTTCCCCCAGTTTGGAAAAATACCAGTAACATTAAAGTCACATTATTTTAACCGACTGAATATTACAAATCCCCATTAAGCCAACAAAACATAAGACAAAATGACGACTTCAATATCCATACCTTTTCAATTGCAAATCTACAATGTAAAGATAATATATAAACAGACATGAATACCGGCATATTAAATAAAAGGCAAAGAGCACAAGGTGTGCACGACTGGGACTCTTGGCATTAAATAACTTCCAGGGCACCAGTAACATGCAGAGGTTAGGCGGATAGAAGCAAAAGCAACACTGCATTCCCAACGGAACAGAGACAAGTGATGCTTTAGCGACCACCCCATATTCCAACTTTCACAACAACCTCGAAAATAATAGCATCAAAGAAGGTCAACTAGATGAGACAAGTCAACTAGGGAGCACTTACTGGTAAAACATGACCTGACTCAAGTAACTGGACCGGGTATGGACGAGGGCTTCCCGGGATTCCCACTCCTACACAATGTTCTTACCCAGAGGTTTACATACAACTGTCACAAAAATCTAGACAGCTGTGCCTTATTTTCTTTACACCAATGCGGCCACAAGATATACTAAACTTGCCAGAGTGTTGACATCAGTCTGTGATGTGAAATGATGGATCCCAGAGCCGACATTGATACCGCACATTTCCAACCAGCGTTGCTTTAAAGATTTGCAAATCCGGGCCTCCGTCTTTTTCAGCAGCGGGCTCGCATTACACAGAGAGTTATTTCACCCAAAACACTAGCTAAACAGAATTGTTTTCGCCCGTGTTACGCGTTACTAGTTACAACGCCATAGATAATTACAAAAATACAACATACAACTCTGGAAGCAAACGTAAAACTATAGCTGTAATAAGTCATCCTACTTCTGTCAGTTTTTAAGTATTACAACTTGCAAAGTAGACTTATTTACAAGTTGTGATCGATTAACTAACATCTGTAGTGATGTTGTTATTCTACACTCTGACTGTATTTTTTAGTATGACACGTGCTATGGAGTGAAGGTGCGAAGCACAACATAAGCCTTCGAGCCGCTAGGATTCATAAAAAGGGGTCCGCGGAGAGGCCCCCTCCCATCCAATGATGTGGATACACAAACACCGTGCCCTGCACATCGAGAGCCGTCAGCTGGGCGATAAAACATGCTTACCATGCTGAAGTCCAGCAAGTCGCTGAGTTCTTTGTCTGTCCCGACTGCGCCCATTCTCTGCTGCTGGTTCACGTTTCCCGCAGGCTCTGCGCTGGCAGTCCTGGAGGGGAACATGTGGGGGGAGAGGGTTAAAGGACGGAGGGCGCAGCACAGGAAACAACTACAGGGGCGAGGGGCTCAATCTGACACCGCCGGCCCTCCCACCACAAGCAAACACATAGATCCAGGACGGAGTACTTGTGTGCGCCGATAAACACTAGAAAAGTTGTTAATAGGGGCACTTGGGGGATTAAGGCGGCGCGCCATCAGAGGCGCAGCAGGGCCCCTTTCCTAGGGGGGGGGGGGAATTTGCTACTCCGAGGGTATGAAAACCACATTAAAAGCAGAACGCGAAGTCTTGCGGTAATGGCGCAAAGTGCCCTTAGTTGTGTTTTTCGAGAGACTGAACACTCAGTGCAAAACTCTCGAGAAACTGTTCGTCAGACTATCCATTCAATAGCGTAGCCGGTTTGTTACGGCGGGCCACAGCTGCTGTTTGATCTGTAAAACACATCAACAATAGAGTCATAAGAACAGGCACCACTGCCTGAGAAACAAGCGCTGAAAGACAAGCGCGGAAATGTCCGAGCGGTTGGCGTGTGTGCTCAATGAAACGGCAAGAAGTAACGGCTGTGTGGGCAGTATGGAGGCAATCACCTGACAGCTCTGATTTCTTCCAAACCGGGTCAGAGCCCATGGCGGCCGCCGGAAAACACAACACTTACTGCAGCATCATGCGAATACTGAAAGGCGACGGTCAGGAAACAATAAAAACAAGCGCTGAAACACAAGCGCGGCCCTGCGGCCGCGAAAGTGCAACAGTACTCGGGTTAACAAATGGGAGGGGTGGGGGAGTGCGGCGAGAGAACACACAGCGATTCCCTTGCGGAGGCGAGCTTGGGCACCATCTGTTTGGAAGTTAATTACAAACAGATGTTGCCAAAGCTCGCTCCAGCAAGGGAATCGCCAAACGTGCACGCGTTGCCATTGAAAGCAATGCAACGCGTGCACGTTTTTGGGGACAAATGCGGATCAATTCCAAGAGGTCCCTCCTATGCAACGCATGCGCGCTGCGTAGGCGAGACCTAAAAAGGGTGCAACACTCTTTCTGCCTTCCCGGGAGCAGATTGGTGGTTTGCCCACCATCTGCCCCCAATGGGGCAGAAAGCCCTAAAGTGCTAAATTAAAGAAAAGGGAGGGTGGAGTTGGCTCACGATGCGTAGGACCATGCCCCCAAACAACAAAGGGCAAAACAATCTTTCTGACCCCTGGTGGGGGGATGTAGAAAGCCCGTTCGACACCAGGATAATTTTAAAAAAGGGGGTGGCATGAGGGCGTCACCAGGCACAGAAAAAAACAAATGTTGAAGTGATGTTATAGTAAGGTATGCTAATTAAATCCTAGCTTACGTTAAAAATCCTCTAGAAATTCACTGAAAAAAACCAAAGGTTAAAGTGATGTTATAGTGCCCCAGGGGTAGAAAGCAGAAAGCCCACTAGACACCAGGGACAACAAAAAAACAAAAAAGGGGGTTGGCGTGTGAACAGCCCACCAGGCACAGAAAAAAACAAAGGTTAAAGTGATATTATTGTTAGGTATGGTAATAAGATCCTAGCTTACATTAAAAAAAATCTCTAGCAATTCACTGAAGAAAAACAAAGGTTAAAGTGACGTTATAGTTAGGTGTTGAAATAAGGAAAAACTAATGTTTAAGAAAACCAAAAACTGTGGCATTCACCAGATATAGTTTACTGACCCGATTATAACTTGTGCCCCTGCCATGCATTGCTTATGACCTAACATATTACATCACTCATAACATGTTAAATGACATCATTGATGATATCACTGCTGACATCAGTAATTACACCATAGTCATACACAATATAGAGTTACTGTACTCGTTTGTGCCAATAGCATGGAAATAGCTTAAGCTCTGTAGAGAAGTGTAATTGTGCAGTTTAAAAGTTATATAGTGCATCATTTGCAAACCACTAAAGTTTGGAGTGCAAGAAGTATTCCAGTGAACAGATGAGTGCATCTGATATAGGTTGTAGAGGTACATATGAAGGTGAGTTGTGGCTTAACGCCAAACCAATTTGAGCAGTATTATCCTGTTAGTGCACATATCGGAATTATGAGTTGTGTGGATTATATCTTACCTGATCAAACTTGTTGCTATTTCCTGATTATAAATGCCAATTAAATGCTGGGACATGCATATTTTAGTGTGGTAAGCACCAAAATCCACTTTAAGCCCCATTTCTGATCACACAACTTGAAGTAGGCAATAGTTATCGTTCCTGATAAACTTGTAACAAAGCGGTGTCGTTTTTTATTGTGTAGGATAATTATCGCAGCAAACATCCAGGCACTTGTAATCAAGGCCCTAATGTCATGCTTTGTATTGGATCACCCTTACCTCTTTGTTAGGAGGCAAATATCATGGATACTCGAAGAGTTCCCTAATGTACTATGTCCAGTGCATCTGAGAATGGCCAATGGTATAAAAAGGTAAAGTGGTCACTGAAAGAAAAATTAAGAATGTAAGAAACACAGGCTTTTTTGGTACAGAGATCTACGTACACCCAGAACTCTGACTTCTGCAGGATATTTTTTATTTGAAATTTGTCATTTGTGGCACGTGCCATTTTTAATGTCCAATGTATTAACATAGTGGCTATATTCAATAGTTATTTATGATAAACACTAACAAAATTGAACTCAGCTACATAGACCTGTAAAAAATGCACAAGTGCAGGCAACTGCATTTTAAATTTGTGTTTGGGTTCGGCACAAAATTATAGTCCCAAGAAAACAGCAATCCTAAGGTGCTGGATAGAGCAGTAAATCAATTTCTTATGTTCATTTGCATTGATATATTTCTTATTTTAAAAATCCTTGCATCAGGTTTCTTGAACCATGATAAATGTTGGCATAACAAATGGTTCATTTACCTGGTAGATGGTCTTCTGCTTTCAAAAACGGAGCCTCGGTACCTACTTTGTGGACGGACTTCTCGATATGAATCTGTTCTGGCTATCTTGCTCTCTGTCCCTTCACAATGTTTGGAAAAGATGAAAATATTTAAATATTATTAACAAATAATTGGTAATAAGGATATACATTCAGTACGTGTTCTTTTTTTTCAACACTACCATACAAAATTTCCAATTTTGGAAAGATTATTCTGGTACTAGAAATATTAGCTCTTGTTTAATAGATTACTAAACTACTAGGCATTTCTTGTTTATGAGTTTAGAACCTTATAAGTGTATCAAAACATTAAAAGAGGTCATCAAAAATGTATTCAGCATCTGTGCTAAATGAACAACTTACTTACCGTTGATAACGATATATCTGTAAGAGACATATATTAGTTATGGATTCCTTACCTTAGAATTACCCCCAGGCATCAGACTGGATCCAGAGAATTTTTCTTCAGCAGTACCCCTGAGCGTCGGTAGGTGGCGTCGGTCGACTCCGCGTTTGTCGTTGGCGTCATGATCGCCGGAATGACGTCGCGGTATCTACTTAGACGCCACCCCTGCGTGCTGATGTCAGTTCTTCACACGACATTCCACGCCAGAAGCGCAGAGCCATGCAAGACACTGACCCCTGGTGCACAAAACTAGGGCCCTGAAAGGGAGTCCCTTACTCTAGAAGTCAGTTCGCAGAACGGGGAGGATGGGTGGGGCAGTAAGGAATCCATAACTAATATATGTCTCTTACAGATATATCGTTACAGAAGGTAAGTAACTTTTTCATCTGAAGGAGACTATTAGTTATGGATTCCTTACCTTAGAATAGATACCCCAGCAATACCAACCCCGGAGGTGGGTATGCGAACCAAGTTCACATCAGAAAGTCCTAGAGAATGGAGCGGCCAAAGAAACCGTCCCTCCGGACTTGGCTGTCCAGGCAGAAATGTTTAGTGAATGTGTGCAATGAAGCCCACGTAGCTGCCTGGCAGATGTCATGAAGGGGGACTCCACGTCCCAAAGCAGTAGTGGCTGCCGTCGCCCTGGTGGAATGGGCGCGCAACTATAAGGATAGGTTCCTTTTTCGCCAATGAATAACAAATCTTAATGCAAAGAACGACCCATCGAGAGATGGTCTGTTTTTGCACGGCCCAACCTTTCTTGGCGCCCACATAGCCAACAAAGAGCTGATCATCCACCCGGAATTGTTTTGTGCGATCCAGATAAAAATGAAAGCGCACGTTTTGGATCCAGACAGTGGAGCCTCTCCTCCTCTTTAGAAGGATGCGAGGCGGAAAGAAGGTGGGAAAAGTGATGGTCTGTCCTATGTGGAAAGAGGTAACAACTTTGGGAAGAAAAGAAGGTCTAGTGCGAAGGACAACCTTGTCCGGATGAACAGCCAGGAAAGGAGGTGTAGAAGAAAGAGCCTGAAGCTCACTCACCCTGCGAGCAGAAGTGATGGCAACCAAAAAGGCAGTTTTGAGTGTCAATAGTCTGAGAGGACAATTATGTAGCGGCTCGAAAGGAGCGCGCATAAGGTAGGTCAGAACAAGGTTCAAGTCCCACTGGGGCATTACGAAAGGAATAGGAGGAAACAGGTGAGTAATGCCCTTAAGAAAGCGATTTACAATAGGGGACTTGAAAAGAGAAGGCTGATCAGGAAGGCGAAGAAAGGCCGAAATGGCAGAAAGATAGCCTTTAAGAGTGCCCAGAGCAGAGCCCTGCTGGGCCAAAAAAAGAATGAAGAGGAGAACCTCTGAAAGAGAGGCAGAAAGGGGATCCACAGTCTTTGCTGTGCACCATGCCACAAATTTGTTCCATCTACAGGCGTATACTGTTTTGGTGGAGGGACGCCGGGCTGCCAAGATAATGTTACAGACTTCAGGAGGAAGGTCAAAAGCTGTCAACTGTCGCCGCTCAATCTCCACGCAAGGAGGTGGAGACTGGACAGGTTCGGGTGCAGGACCGTCCCCTGCTGCTGCGACAGAAGTTCCTCCGGTAGAGGCAGTCTGATCGGAGGATCGATGGCCATGTTCAAGAGCTCGGGATACCAGACTCTTCCTGCCTAATCCAGCGCCACAAGAATGACTTGGGCCCGGTCGCGCTTGATCTTCAGCACTCTGGGCAGAAGTGGTATAGGCGGAAAGGTGTATAAAAGACTGCAACTCCACTCACGACAAAAAGCGTCGCCGAGCGAGTGCCGCCTTGGAAATTCCAACGCGCAGAACTGCTGACATTGCGCGTTCTCTTTGGTGGCGAATAGATCTAACCAAGGCTCTCCCCACTGCTGAAAGAGACCTTGCACCACCTCCGAGTGAAGACGCCATTCGTGATCCATCATGCACCGGCGGCTGAGTTCACCCGCCCTGGCGTTCAGGGAACCCGCCAGGTGTTGAACCACCAGGGACATGCCCTGGTGTTCCAGCCACTTCCAGAGATGAAGTGCCTCCTGACATAGGGTCCACAACCCCACCCCGCCCTGTTTGTTGCAATACCACATGGCGGTGGTGTTGTCCATGAACACCTGCACTACTCTTCCTTTGACAGAAGGAAGGAATGCCTTCAGTGCAAGACGAATCACCCGGAGCTCCAGAAGGTTGATGTGGAGCCCGGACTCCGCCGGAGACCAGAGGCCTCTGATCTCCGCCTCCCCCATGTGGCCTCCCCACCCCAGAAGTGATGCATCTGTCACCACTGTGAACTCTGGTTGGGGAAGGGAGAGGGATATGACGTTGACCCAATCCTGGTTCGTTAGCCACCACTGCAATTGGTGTGCAGTGCCCTCCGAGATCTGGACGCAATCAGAAAGATTCCCCTGATGCTGCACCCACAGGAACTTCAGGTCCCACTGCAGAGCCCACATATGCCACCTGGCATAGTCCACCAGCAGGATGCAGGAGTTCATGAGGCCCAGCAGCCTTAGGGTCATCCGGATAGAGGCTGAAAGATCGGAATCATAGCCCGAATATCCCAGACTCGCTGTTCGGAAGGATAAGCCCGAAACTGCGCTGTGTCCAGAGCCACCCCGATGAAAAGGAGCGTCTGAGAGGGAATCAGGTGTGACTTCGGCACGTTGATAGTGAACCCCAGCGAATGCAGGAGGTCCGCCGTAGTCTGGAGGTGGGAGACGACAGCCTGGGCTGAACTTGCCTTCAACAGCCAGTCGTCGAGATAGGGGAAGACTGGAACCCCTGATCTGCGCAGATGAGCTGCGACCACCGCCATCACTTTCGTGAACACCTGAGGAGCGCTGGTAAGGCCAAAGGGGAGCACGGTGAACTGAAAATGCTCGTGACCTACCGTGAACCGTAGGTAATGCCGGTGGGCAGGCAGTCGGGGATGTGAAAATAGGCGTCCTGCAAGTCCAACGCTACCATCCAGTCTCCAGGGTCGAAGGCAGACAAGACCTGAGCCAATGTCAACATTTTGAACTTCTCCTTCCGGAGGAAGCGGTTGACGTCCCTGAGATCCAAGATAGGACGCAGGCCTTTGTCCTTCTTGGGCACCAGGAAGTAGTGGGAATAACAACCACGACCTACTTCTGGCACAGGGACTCGCTCGATGGCTGCCTTGGCCAAGAGAGCTGTAACTTCCTGATGGAGAAGGGCCAAGTGATCCTCCGACATGTGATGGAGTGTTGGTGGCATGGAGGGAGGGGCAGTCTCGAAGGGGTGGGGGTAGCCCCTGCGGACTATCTGCAAAACCCACCTGTCCGACGTGATGTTGAGCCAGTGGGGGAGGTGATGGCGAATCCTGCCACCCACTGGCACTGGTGGCCCTGAAAAGTCGGACTAGAAGGGTTTGGAGGCTGCTGCAGAGGGGGCGCTGGTGGACTGGCCCGCCCGCTGGCCCCCAGACCCACGACGCTGGGTCCTATGTCCCTGGCCGCACAGAGGCTGGACAGCTTGCGCAGGCCTGTGGCTCTGGGCGGAACGTGGTGGGGCACCCCTTCCGTAGCCACGAAAGGGGTGAAAAGCGGACTGCGCGGGGCGAGAGGTGGTAGCGAGGCACAAGGACAGGCCGTAGCCCTAGAATCCTTAAAGCGCTCGAGCGCGTTGTCAGCTTTGTCGCCAAACAAGCGATGGCCATCAAACGACGCCAATGACGAATGCGGAGTCGACCAACGCCACCTACCGACGCGCAGGGGTACTGCTGAAGAAAAATTCTCCGGATCCAGTCTGACGCCGGGGGTAATTCTAAGGTAAGGAATCCATAACTAATAGTCTCTTTCAGATAGAGGCTTTTGTACTCACATGAACGGCTTGCCCTTCACCCTTTCTTCAGTATCTATAGTATAACAAGCTGCACCCTAACACAGAACCTTACGTAAATCTCTGCAGTTAAGTATAGATAACCCAGGCAGCCATGATCAGTGAACCTCAAACAGTTATCAGGGTATAAGCCTGTTTGACTGTTGATTAATATCTTAATACACACAGAGGTCAGGGCTTTCTTTCCCATTCAATATATCACAAAAGTGAATGATTTGAAAGCTGCTAGATTGCTAGGTACTTCATGGACCTGGCTCTACCATCACAGCTATATCTAAGGGCCTGATTACGATGGCTGTGGGACCGCCACATTCAGGGATCACTGACAGAATATCGATTACAAGAATATCGACCTACAACAATATCGAAGTAAAAATATAGAATGCCAAAATATCGAATGCCTATCTACAAACAGGTAAGTACAAAAATATCGAATCCAAAATATAGTTGTAAAAATATAGTTAGTCAAAATATCGAATTTTTTTAATATCTTAAAAGTAATGTAAAATTAATGAAATAATATATATAATTAACTAAAACATACTTAAAAATACTTAAATAACTTTAAAATTAATAAATAATTAATGTAAGTAAAAAAAATAAACATACATTTTTATTTTTTAATACATATATATATTAACGTAATATTTATAAAAAATATTCAATATTTTTAGCGTAGGATAGCGGGAGGGTAAAATTTACTATTACCACTCCAGTGAGTGCAACAGTAGGGAAAGCATTGGATAGCGGGAGGGTAAAAATTACTATTCCCACTCCAGTGAGTGCAACAGTAGGGAAAGCGTTGGATAGCGGGAGGGTAAAAATTACTATTGCCACTCCAGAGAGTGCAACAGTAGGGAAAACGTTGGATAGCGTAGGGGTAAAAATTACTATTTCCACTCCAGAGAGTGCAACAGTAGGGAAAACGTTGGATAGCGGGAGGGTAAAAATTACTATTCCCACTCCAGAGAGTGCAACAGTAGGGAAAGCGTTGGATAGCGGGAGGGTAAAAATTACTATTTCCACTCCAGTGAGTGCAACAGTAGGGAAAGCGTTGGATAGCGGGAGGGTAAAAATTACTATTCCCACTCCAGTGAGTGCAACAGTAGGGAAAGCGTTGGATAGCGGGAGGGTAAAAATTACTATTCCCACTCCAGAGAGTGCAACAGTAGGGAAAGCGTTGGATAGCGTAGGGGTAAAAATTACTATTCCCACTCCAGTGAGTGCAACAGTAGGGAAAGCGTTGGATAGCGGGAGGGTAAAATTACTATTCCCACTCCAGAGAGTGCAACAGTAGGGAAAGCGTTGGATAGCGTAGGGGTAAAAATTACTATTCCCACTCCAGAGAGTGGAACAGTAGGGAAAGCGTTGGATAGCGTAGGGGTATAAATTACTATTCCCACTCCAGAGAGTGCAACAGTAGGGAAAGAGTTGGATAGCGTAGGGGTAAAAATTACTATTCCCACTCCAGTGAGTGCAACAGTAGGGAAAGCGTTGGATAGCGTAGGGGTAAAATTACTATTCCCACTCCAAAGAGTGCAACAGTAGGGAAAATAATGATTTAATATTTTAATAAAAATAAAATAATTATCAATACCAATAAAACATTAATTAAAATGACTTACCAATTACAAAATATTTAATAATTATTTCTAAATACCAATAAATATTATTCCTTAAAAATTAATTGCCTATTAATAAAAATTAATTACCAATTATTAAAAATTAATTACCAATTAATAAAAATTAATTCCCAATTAATAAAATTTAATTACCAAATAAGAATTAATTAACAATAAATTAATACTTAATACCAATAAATAAAAATACATAATTACTGATTTACAATTAAATTACTTCCCACCCTATTCCCCTATAAACCCACAACCCGCTCTGAATAATAAATTAATACAATTAATATAATTATCAATTAAAAATTTATAAAAATTAATTACCAATTAATAAAAATTAATTACCAATTAATAAAAATTAATTACCAATTATTAAAAATTGATTATTAATTAATAAAAATTAATTACCAATTAATAAAAATTAATTGCCAATTAATAATTAATTAACAATGAATTATTTATCAATACCAATAAATAAAATTTAATAATTACTTAATTAAATTTAAATTACTTCCCACCCTATTCCCCTATAAACCCACAACCCGCTACAGAACTAAAACGCACAATTAAATTAAATATAATTAATAATTCCTAAAAATTTATATTTAATTTACTATAATTAAATTACTTCCCACCCTATTCCCTATAAACCCACAACCCGCTACAGAATTAAATTACGCAAAAATTTAATAACATAAAATTCATTACTTTATAAAAATTAAAACATACATTACAAAAATAATACATACTTTTAACACATATACTAACACTTAAAACACTATAAAAAATTCGATATTTTTAACAACTATGGGGCCCATTACGATACCCGGCGTAAAAAATCCGCCAGGCATGGAAGCGGCAAAATCCGCCCGCACACACCGCCTGAACACCGACCACGCCATTATGAGTACACAAACCGAAAACCGCCATCGGCGGAAAAATCACACAAAATACCGCCCGCCATCGTCCGAGTCGGAGTCAAACCGCCCGCCACGGACGGAAACACGCACGACAACACAAAACCGCCCGCCCACACGGCCGACACACCGCACGTGAAATTACGATCGCACCGCCATGAGCGCGGAAAACAACAAATATACCGCCCGCCAGCGCAAACAACGCCGATGAGAATCGACACGGCAGAAGCCATGGCGCCCACGTACCTGCACAGAAACCATCCGCACACAAAACCAATAGCACACAACATGGCCAACAAGTCCACACAGCAAGGCACACACAAATACACAAGCACAGTACACATCCCGAAAACACCCCCGGACAAACAAAAAATACAAAGGCCAGAACCCCAGACACAACACACCTGAAAACAACAGACCATGAGGACACACCCACATAGGTGAGTACAAAAGCAGCACTCCCACAGACCACAACCCCTTGCTACATTGCAAACCAGAGAGGAGAGGAGAGGACACAGTGACACAGCAAGGACAGCAGCACACCACAGAAACGCACACATCACAACCACCACCACCACCACCACCACCACCAAACACCGGCACCACAAACCCCCTGCACATTACACAACACACACCGCACCAGCACCACAAACACCATGGCACCACAAAGGATGCCCAAGTTCACGCCCATGGAGCTGACGGTCATGGTCGACGAGATCATCAAGGTGTACCCACAAATCTATGGGAACATGGTCCAGCACACACCACTAGCCACCAGAAACAGAATGTGGACCCGGATCGTAGACCAGGTCAATGCAGTCGGGACCCTGCCCAGGAACAGAACCGAGATAAACAAACGTTGGAATGACGTAAAGAGCCTGGTCAAGAAGAAGGAGGGCAAAAACAGAGAGCTGGCTGCCGTCACTGCCGGAGGGAATCCTGCGCTCTTTAAGACCTTCAAAGCGTGGGAGGAGAAGGTGCGAGTCGTAATACATCCGGAGATCCTCGCCGGATTAGCAGGGGGAGTGGAGGCTGGTAAGTACAAACTAATGTATACCAGCACACCGCTATGTACTCACATGCGCAACTACCATGCCACAGCTCCCAGGGACAAACACCCCCATGTCCAGCACACAATACACAACACATCACACACACATGCAACAGACACTACCACACACAGCCCAAACCGAACAACTGTAAGATGCGTGGGGACATGTGTACACTAAGCCAGCCACGTAACCACCAACAGGTCCCCAAATATGCCAGAAGCGCCACAACGAGCACCCACCACACCCATGTGTCCGCCACAGCTGCACTAACCGACAAGTAACAGGTAAGTGGCAGGAACACAAAGTGCAGTGGGTGGGACGGTGGACAGCCCAAGTACAACACACACCAGGCCCCAGTCCCACAGCACAGCAAGGAGGAGCATCCCCCACACCCCACAGCCACGTGTCAGCCACCGCAGTGCACAACGACAGCCGAAAGGCAGACATCACGGTCCACAGCAATCGGTGTCAGTGGGTGTACAGCCACCCCCACGACCCACTACACCCCCACCCCCACAGACCTGCAACATGGAGCACCCCCGCTTAGAGCCATGTGGCATCCAGTACAGTGCACGCACGAACAACTTGCAGGTGGGAAACTGGACAGGGCTGGATTACTGGAGGCATGAGGACCATAACACCACCAACACATGGGACATGTCACGTAGCACACGGACACGCAGCACCGCCCACCGTCACGAACAAGTGAACAATGTGCACACGGACATGAACAGCAGACTCACACCCCACATGACCCATCACAGACATAGCAACACCCAAGGAGCCACGTCTGCATGCACAAGCCACACTGAATATAGTCCCACACGGCAGCCACTGTGCAACTCATCACACACAACCGAAACACCATTGAAGTCCTGTCCATGTAGCCCCTACTGCCTGTCAACCACACACCCCACAACTACGCCTATGTAAGACAAACAACACTAGACGCAACAGAGCGGAACAACATAAATGCACACGAACACCACTGAACCCATCAAACTCACAGACACACCATGCACATACAACATACCATCCATCCCATCCGTCAGCCCCAGTCTCATGAAAGGCATGTCATCCGCACAGCTGCCACACATACAGCAGTCACGCTAAGACACATGCCCATGACCAACCATGTGCCAGAAGTCAATTAAGCGCACGACACACTGTGAGCAACAACACACAACATGGGCCACACCCCCCGAGCACTGCAGTGATGCACATGGCACAGGGCAGCACGCACACCAAGGAGATGGGACAACTGCAATACATTGGCTGGCACACAACTATCACTCACTCATAACGATGCGTCACATGCCATGTCCAGTAACCACAACAGACAGCAAATATGCAGGGCATGTCAGGCATGCACACACCTCAGACCATGCACTGTCATGCTGCCACAACACATGTCACGTTCGGCACCCATGGCTCACAGCATGTACCCCAAAAGCATATCCCCTCCCAAATGCGAATCTGGGGCATGGCCCCCATGTTGCCATATGCGTTCCTAAGCGTTCCATTTGAACCCCAAAAGCATATTCCATCCCAAATGCGAATCTGGGGCATGGCCCCCATGTTGCCATATGCGTTCCTAAGCGTTCCATTTGAACCCCAAAAGCATATTCCATCCCAAATGCGAATCTGGGGCATGGCCCCCATGTTGCCATATGCGTTCCTAAGCGTTCCATTTGAACCCCAAAAGCATATTCCATCCCAAATGCGAATCAGGGGCATGGCCCCCATGTTGCCATATGCGTTCCTAAGCGTTCCATTTGAACTCCAAAAGCATATCCCCTCCCAAATGCGAATCTGGGGCATGGCCCCCATGTTGCCATATGCGTTCCTAAGCGTTCCATTTGAACCCCAAAAGCATATTCCATCCCAAATGCGAATCAGGGGCATGGCCCCCATGTTGCCATATGCGTTCCTAAGCGTTCCATTTGAACTCCAAAAGCAAAGTACAAACCAGACCCAGGATGGGCCAGGAGCCCGCATACACCAGAGTCACAATGAGTAGGGGCAAAGCAACACACCCATCGGCATGGCCAATCCGTCCCATGCCACATGTGCACAGCACACAGTCCCATTGCCTAGCACACACAACTACAGATGCCACAGCCACACACTCGCCTCCGGGAAACCCATGTATGAGATTGCACGAACTGCCAATGTCAGACGACTAATACATACTTCGCCAGGTGCAACACAATAACAAATCTCATTCTCTCCACAGGTGACGAACTGCTGGACGCTGGGGATGGAGACAGCAGCCAGCACAGCCAGCCTACAAGCCCCCAACGAGGACACACGGATCTGGAGGATCTGTCCACCTCTTCGGACACGGACCACCAAGCTGGCCCATCTGGCGTGGCAGGGCCCAGCCGCTCCCCAGGACCCCTCCTACCCACCAACCCATCATCCAGGGATGCTGAACAGTCCCAGTCCCCTGCTGCCACTGTCGTTGCGGCCACACCCACGGTCATTGCGGCCACTACCACTGCCGCAACCGCCACCATCGCCGCACCGACCACCACCGCCTCCACCACCACCACGTCTTCGCTGGCACCAGCCCCAGCGCAGGTGGTGGCCCGGCCGACTGGATCCACCCTGGGAGCCACAGCGAGGACCGTGGTGAGCAATGTGGCTAGTGGGCAGGCCGGTGGCAGCAGGACTGGTAGGAGGAGCAGGGTCAGGGAAACGCCAGCCTCCCCTGGGAGCCATGCCCTGCCTCAAATGGCCAGAGTCCTTGGGGCCTATGAAGAGGCCCAAGGACAATGGGCCAGGTCTGCTACTGACACGCGGGAGGTGCTGGGGGTGCTGAGGTCCATGGACGCCCATATGGGCCAATTCGTGTCCCGTATGGACCAACTCATGGACCTCATGGGCCAGCTGGTGGTGGCGGTGGGGTCACAGGCAAGGCCAGCAACACCACCTCCGCCACCACCTGCTAGGGCGCAGGGTCGGCCAGCAGTGTCCACTTCCCCTGCGTCCACAGCCAGTGAGCACACCTCACCCACCACCAGCAGGTCGCCACCACACACCCCCTCCCAAACGTGGAAGGGGCCGTCCGAAGAGGAAACAGATCTCCCGGGAGGACTTCGCACGCTCCAGTCGCAAGTGAGGCAGCCAGCCAGCCTTCCGCCAGCCTTCCTTGACCAGCCACTGCATTGACTTGCTCTACGATCCCACTCCACACAGCCATCTGGATGGCATGTGTGTGTTGGACTATGGACATAGAACCAGTGGGTACACCCTGATCATCACGCAGCCATGACCGACAGCTCATTGTCACTGCACGCACCACTTTTGTCATCACCTTACACACAATCACATGTCACAGTTTGTAATAAATGCACCTTTTTCACTAACTGCTGTTTGTGCCCTGTGTTTTATTTGTACTGAATACATCGGCCACCTTGGGCGGAAGGGCACCTGATGCGTGGCATGGCAATGGAATCCGGAGGAGCCTGTAGGGACCTAGGGGTGGGAGACAGAACAGGAGCACATTCAATGAGTGTGTCACACACCCATCACACAGTACATGTCAACAACTACAAGCAATGTACACACATCGCACAGAGCAATAGGGCACAATGCCACAGTCACCAACAGTGGCATACTACCCTGGCCATGGAGCGTTGACACACTGCACGCAGTGAACATACGGCCACCCTGACACAGCACACACACACCTGCATAGATACAGACACATCATCCGTCGTACATGGACACTCACCGTCAAGTGAAGTAGCGGGCGATGAGCTGCTGGCGCACATTCCCAGCTTCCTCCTCTCCGCTGTCCACCTCACTCGAGCTGTCCTGGTCTGCGGGCTGGGGCCCTGGTTGATCTCCGTCATCCACAATGAGGGGGATCTGCTTCCGAATGGCCAGATTGTGCAGCATGCAGCACGCCACCACTATCTGGCACACCTTCTGTGGGGAGTACGCCAGTGCACCTCCGGTGCGGTCCAGGCACCTGAACCTGGACTTGAGGAGGCCAAAGGTACGCTCGACCACACGTCTGGTCCTCCCATGTGCCTCATTGTATCGATCGTCTGCTGGGGTGCGAGGATTCCTCAATGGACTGAGCAGCCATGCCCCATTCGGATACGCAGAGTCACCTGGGTGTGAGGGACACAGAGAACCGTTGCTATTCCAACTGGACAGGGGACAGCATCGCACAACCAGCACGCTACACCACTCCACATACTCACCGACAATACAGCCACGATCCTGTTGCAGATTGGCCATCAGTCGTGGCAAGATGCTGTTGCGCATTATGTGTGCGTCATGTGCCGAGCCTGGAAACTTGGCACACACGTGGGTGATCACCATGTCCGCAAGGCACACCACTTGCACATTCAGGGAGTGCGTGTGCTTCCTGTTGCGGTACAGGTGCTCAGTGGCCTGTGGTGGAACAAGGCCAACATGTGTGCAGTCAATGGCTCCCACGACGTGTGGGATTCTGCCAAGGGCATAGAATGCACCCTTCACTGCCGCCAATTCACGAGCCCTGGGGAATCTGATGTACCTGTTTCGGTACAGCATCATGGCTGCCAGTACATCCCTCAGCACCTTGCTGAACATGGGCTGGGACATCCCTCCTCCACTGCCCACTGTGTGCTGGAATGACCCAGTGGCGAAGAAATGCATGGCGGCCATCACCTTAGCCGTGGGGGTGACAGCAGTCGGATACACCCTGCGGGGACGGAGATGGGGCTCTAACATGGCACACAGTCGATGCAGGGTTGGCCTGTCCAGCCGAAACTTCCTGATAACCTCTGTATCGTCCATGTCCGCCAGCAATTGGTATGGGCGGTCAATGTTCGGTCTCCGCCTGGGGTAAATGGCAGAGGACACATGTCAAAGCAACACGGCACATAGCAATTTCGCATACACATCACTGACATGACTGAGCAAGCACATGAGCCACAGCCCAGCTGTCAAGCTGGGACGGCACGGCCACAATACACTTACACAGGTCTCCCAACAATGGCAATGGCAAGTGAGACATACCACTGCCATGTGCATGCACATGGGGATCTAGGCCCCAATGACTTGCGGGGCGTGCTGATGGGGACTGACTGCATATTCGTCAAGCGGCAACGCCACGGCAACATGAGTGTCTGCTGAGCATGGAACTGCTTCCGAGGCTGGATGAGTATGGCACACGACGACGACGATGTGGGCACAGGCTGAGCGGCCAAAACAAGTGGGACCTGTGGCACGAGGGGATATGAGACAGTAGTAGGTGTCAGCACTGCACCCTATGTACAGCACTGTACGGATCACACCTCCCGAAACATTGACAGGTGTCCACATTGACAGCCCCATGCCAAGACGGCTGTGTGCTTGCAGTCACACGTCACAGGTGAGTGGTTACATTGCACGTGCCAGGTGGCAGACGTACATAGTGGGAGCTGGCATGTGTGTGCATGTGTCTCCTGTTCAGGATCCACCAGATGGGCGCTGACTCTGTACTGACCATTGGACACAGCATGTTCCGTGGAAGGCTTGTGTGTGTGGGATGGTGGCACTGGATGTGCCTCCGTTGGGTGGGGGGCCATGCACAGGGCGGGTACGTCGATGATTGCGCATTGTTGGTCACGGTGGGTGCACCAACTAAGATGTGTTGCCCTGTGTTCAATTCCTATGTCCGCATGATGATGGACTGTGGATGTGGGCAGACTACACATTGGTCGATGTGCTGTCTATATGCATGTGCCTTCACACCAGGCACAGCTGCCCCTGCACATGTGACCCCTGCTGGACTCGCTGCTGGGTCTGTGGAGCTGATGCACCTTCTGCGCGTGGGGCGGACAGCTCTCCTCACTTCCCTCATTGCGCATGTCATGTCTTTGCCGCAGGTGACATGGATCATGGAGGGCCCACATGTACGCGTGGGTAGGCTACACATGATTGTTCACTGGTCGCCACCCCCAGTCAGTGTTTCGAATGGGAAGGTTGTCGTGCTGGTGGTATGTTCGATGTGGCGGATGGGCGGGCCTAGGTGCGGGCTTACATTCCGGACATGGGGGTAGTTGGATTGGCGACTAGTTGCAGTACACACGGGACACGTCTCTTCCTTTCCACATCTGGGTCATCCCTTGTACTAACTGACAGTGATACAGTCATCTTCGCCCCAGCCCTCATGTCCTCCCCTCGCCCCCCAATATGCATGCTCACCTGCGAGGCTAGCGCTTGCACAGGCAGCCCCAAGCTCGCACCAGAGAGGGCAAGGAGTGTATGTGTGGGTCCAGTTGCACGAGTGGGCTGTCTCAGGGTATGATGTGTGGCGGGACGCCGTCCACCTGCGTGGTGCCCCAAATGGAGACCCGGCCTGCATGGACTATGCATCACAGTCTTCGCCTTCCGGATCCGCCACCTGCGACACCCAGTGGCTGTGGCTGCCCTTGCGGCCAGGCCGCGTCCGTCTGTGGCTGATGGCCCACACATTCACTCTTTGGCCTCTCTGGGGAGGGCTCGGGGTGGTGGCGCACGCGCTTGCACTTAGTCGCAATGGCATGTGGCGTGGTTGGTATGATGGGCAATGGATGGGATGGTGCGAGCCACCTCCCGTGACGTCAGTGCTGCTCGTGCTGTGGTGCGTCCCCCTACACTTCCATTTGACTTGTGCCATGCTAGACGTTGAGGTTCTATTGCCTGCGTGATATGACCAGGAGGAGCGCGAGGAGACCTGTCACACACCATGCTCCACTGCCATCCCGTGCCCTGTATCGCCTGTGCGGATTGACTATGTTGGGGTTACACCTGGTCGACTGGGGCTGTGTGTGCCTTGTCAAGGGGCATGGCGGGCGCACAACAGGATCCAGCTTGTCCACAGAGGGTGGGCTGAGGTGCGCCTGGTACCGCCTTGTACGTGTGCCCGGCTGCTGTGCACACACGTGTTCACTCCCCCCGACAGGTGTCCTCTCACAATGCCCAGGGAAGCGGTGGTGTACTGTTCATGACCCCTCCCAACACGGCGTGCTCCAACTTGGCATGTGCGCATCTACCCGTCGCACCCACCCACCTGAGCACTGCGTCCATACGACTTCACACGACACATGTGTGTCTTCCACAGTAGTGCTACTCATTTGCGTTGACATCCAATACCAGTGGACTACATGGTCATGTCACGACTGCCGTGTACTTCACATACTCTCATCCTCTCTCATTCGTACTTGTGAAATGAGTCAGCGGAGACAGTTTTGGTTTCAGACATTATATTGAGTCTTCTGTCCTCTGTGATGCAGTATAGTGGACACTACTGGCAGCGGAATACATGTTGAGGATATACTGAGCATGATTACAAATGGGATAGGGTGTGGGGTTACATCTGCTTGGCCAAGGCTGTGCTAATGTACATTTACGTATAGCTGCGGAGCTGCGGACTTTGACACAGACGGTATACATGTAGCCTACCAGACCGCTCGGCATCATGGGCACAGTCCATCTCAGTTCCATGTGACAGGTTTGCTGCGGTTGTTCCTCATGCACGCGTGCATGTGAGATGACATCAGGGCATGTGCTTGCGTGCATGCAGCGGCGTGCCACTTGTTGTTGCACTGTGGTGGTTACTGGACATGTCACAGTCACTGGGGTCGTGTTGTTGTTGTATGCACTTGTCGTCCATGCAAAGGTCCTGGTATGGGATTCCCGGGGCGGGGGTGGGAGGGGTGCAGCACCCACAGACTCCAGGCGACCTATTCATGTCCACTGAGCGGTGTGTGTGTCCATGTGCGCTGGATCCATGTCGTGTCCTGGTTGTTCGTGCAGTTCCGTCCATGTGGGTGCGATGCACAGAGCCCATGCCACTGCCTCCCACGATGCATGCGGTGTTCCTGGATGTGATGGGGAACAGTGTGCATGTCCCGGTCATATCCGATGTCATGGCGATGTCGTTGATGGTGTGGTTACAGTTGCCGGTCGTTTGGTATGGCTGTTGTGGTGGTGACTGGCCAGTCCGTGCGGAAGCTGAGCATGGGTGCGGGGTTGGACTTCATAGGTCACTCGGGGAACCTGCGTTGTGGTCCGACGTATTTACAGGTTGTCAGGTATGCGATGCCGTCCAGCAGGGCTTCCATGTCATTGGTGGTGTACATGTTTGCCAGCCAATGAAGCGGATGGTGGCTGTCAAGGTGTTGTTCGTAGGTTGTCCCTTGGAGGACCATGATGGGGCATGCTGGGTGACATTCGATGTAGCTGTTCTCGATGATCCGTCGTGTGGAGGCACAGTGGTTCCATTTCAGTGTGCGTGCGATGTTGGCCACATACGCCATGCCCCCATAGGCAGAGCAGGCCCTGTCGTGTGCGTCCAGAGGGAGGAGTAGTGGTAGCAGGTCCGCCTTCAGACATGCCGGGTTGGAGAGGCATATCTCGACGGGATGCTGGTAGGGACACCTCCGACAGTAGAAGACGGGCATGACGCAGCTGAACAATGTGATGCGGTAAGTCAGTCGGTAACTTACGTTCAGCAGGGACAGGAGATCGCATCCCAATGTATGTATCGTGTTGGTTTGGTACAGCTTGAGCTGTTCGGCGTAGTTGGGTAGGTGTGTTGCGGTTGCCATTTCGCAGCGGTTCGTAGAGGTGGCGTGCTCCGGCTGTGTGTGCAGTCTGCAATGTGCACGCTCCGGGGTTGCTGTGAGCTCTGTGTAGTCGTGGGGAGACAGGACTTGTGTTCTGTTGGCTTGTTTGGAGGACACGGGCCCTCTTCCCACATGCTTCTCAGACAGTTCAAGGTCGGTGCTGTGTGACTCCTTCCAATTAACTTGCATGTGGCCGACATGGGGGAGTGTTTTCTTCTTTCTTCCCCGTCCGTTGTGTGCTTCTGTGATATGCGCTATCTGCCGTGTGGTCGGTCTCCTCGGCATGCCTGTGTTGGTCTATTCTTGGACAATGGCTGTATTCACCGGCTTCTGTCGTAGGGCTGTGGTTTCGGTGTTGGAATGGAAGGTCATTCAGTGCTGTCTGCTCTCCCTTGTGTGGGCGGCAGGCTGCCTTTCCGCTCTGCGTTGGGCCTTGTGTGTGGATGTAATTCTTGGGCCACCTGTTGTCGGTCACCGGGCTCTTTGGTGTTCCGTTTCATGTGTCTTGTTCATATGTGCAGGGTGGTATGGGTTTTTCAGTGTGGTACTGGCGTTCCTCTTCCCGAAGGGGCCCTGCTTCTCCTAGTTGGTGTTGCCGCCGCTGTGTGCTTCGCCATGTTTGTTACACTGGGGTGTGTCCTGCTGTTGCGTGACTTCACTGACATGTGTGCGTCGGTTGTGTGGCGTTGGGTGTTGTCCGTGAATTGGGCGTTGGGGACATGTCTGTGGCCGGCCTGTCACGTGTCATGTGCGTTCGGGGTGGGGCTGGTGTGTGTGCTGCTTGGTTGTGTCCCTGTGTCTGTGTGCGACGCATGCATGGCGCTGCGGTTGGCCTCTGCGTTGTGCGCATGTGTGGCGGCGTCATCGGCGCTTTGGGGCCGTGACGGGGTGGTTGGTTCCTAGTCCCAGGTGGTGTGTACACATGTGTTCTGCGATGTTAGGATTTGGCCTGTGTGTCATATGTGGATGCAATGGTGGATGTGTAGTGTGCACGCGCTGGTGGGGGTTGTCCGCTTTTCCGCCCTTGCACTGTGTGCGCTGTTTGCGTGCACTTGTTGTGTGTGTGCCTACCTGCGTCTCCGCGGTGCGTTGCGTCCTTGGTGGTGCATCAGCAGAAGCATGGGAAGGGCCTGCAGTGCTGGATTCATGCCCGGGTGCCGCTTCTTCGTTGTCCGTGCTCTGCGTCCGTGTTTCCGCCTCTCTTCACGTGCGGTGTCTCTTTGCCGTGGGAGCCGTTTGTTTGCGGCATCGTAATTTATGCGCCGGGCGGGACGTGTTTCGTCGGACGGTGTGTGTCAGTTGAGCTGCGCCGCTACGTGTGCGGGCGCACTTTGATGGCGGACGGTGTTGCTGGCTTGCCGGCGGTGTTTGGCCTGCTTTTCGCATCGTAATTGGGCGGGCGTGTGGACTGCTGTGTGCCGGCGGTAACTGGTGGTTTTTGCATCCGCCAGCACGGCGGTTGTGCTTCCGCCCGCCATCGTAATGGGCCCCTATATTATGACTGTCGATATTTTGACAATAGATATTTCTTACCTGAATTTCGATATTCTTAACCACTATATATTGGCAATTCGATATTCTGTCCATTCTATATTTACAACTCGATATTTTGGCAATTCGATATTTACTATTCGATATTATGTCTGTTTACCCACTGTCAGGCTGTTGGTGGTAGTCCCACCACCATCAAGCCCATTGGATCCGACCGCCGCATTAGGATGCAGGCGGTCAGATCTCGGCTGGCGGGGGGAAAGTCCTCGCGTCCGACAGAATCAAGGATCCAGTCAGTGCGGCGGTAGGACTCCTATTCCCTACAATGGGGTGGTGCCTACTTAGGCACCGCGGTAGGGAATAGGATGACGCTTTCCACCATGAAAAGGCAGGCTGAAAGTGACTTTGGTGGCCCCCAGCAGGGCCCCTTTCCCCCCTGGCCCTTCACTTTGGGGCCAAACATCCCTGCACCATGTGGCAGGCACCGCACGGTGCCTGCCACATAGTGCAGGGATGTTTCAAATGTGTATATTTTGTACTGCGGCATGTGCTGCAGCCCACAGCACACGCCGCAATGCAAAGTATACACATTGCGACCGCCGTGAAGGCGGTAGCATCGTAATGCGGGCAGCAGGACCTCCGACTTCTAGTCGGGTGGTCCTGCTTCTGCCACGGTGCCGGTCAGACTTCCGTTGTAATCAGGCCCTAAGTGTGGTCTGAAAGCAGAAATTCTACCTATCCTACTGGAAGATTACAAATGTTTCCTCTTTGGCATCACAAAGACCTGGCTGCCAACAGCCAATACTTATTCCCTACATGTAATGAACATGAGATAGGTGAAGGCTGTTATAAAAAATTGTGAGAGGAAAAAGCGGTATTGAAAAACTCTATTCACAACTGCCTACCAACTCGGCCAATGAGTTCTTATCCTGGACATGTCAGGTTTTGACCACATTGCCATTAAGCCCATTTTGGGCGACACCCTTTATGGAGGAAATAGTTTAGATTAGAAGAATTTCAGGCCTACTTAGAGAGTTTTTAGCCAGCTCAAAATGTATGTAGCTGATAGGAAAGTTTGATCTCTAAGCAGAATGTTTAGAGTCCAAATATTTAGAAATCAATTAACTCAAGTGGGCCTCTAGTAGCATTTGTCACAGCTCCACCCATATAGCAGGTCAAACACTTGAGTTGGTGCTCTCCGCTAACCTCAGCGTTTCAAGTTTTTCATTGCAAAAGATATTTTGCTCACAGCATTTAGCCATTCTGCTTTCTCTAGCACGTCCATTAATCTATTAGGGCCAGCTTTAAGATTGCTTTGGGTCCTTGATGTCAGGACGTATATGGCCATGTCATAGGTGGAGCAGTGCACTTTCTGCTTAAACTTTCTCACACTATACCGTCATGCCGTTGTCCTTGTGGAACGTCAGGTTGTGCTCAATTTGACAAGATTTACATATAGTGCCTCCTAGCACATGGCATACCATTGCTCTAGACCTCATTGTAGAATGACTCTTCTGCAAAAAATAGTTTCAAAACTGTTTTGGTGGTGGTAGAGCACTTAACCAAAATGGTCCATTTTATACCCCACCAGAGACTGCCAAACGCTCAAAATTAGCCATAGTTTATGTACAGAACATGTTTTCGTAGCATTGCATCAGTATTAATTACCAATAGAGGTTCACAGTTAATTTTCCACTTTTAGCAAGCATTGTGCAACCTGATGGACTTTGACATCCAACTTACTTCCTGCCACCATCCTCAAACTGATGGGAAGACAGAGAAATCAAATCAAATGTTTGAAGCACGCTTACGATGCACATTATTACAGGATTCTAAAAATGGGGACCTCTTCATTGTGGTTGGCCAGATATATGCGCTCAAATCACATGGATAACACCCTCTCTATCATTCTCCGTATTATTCAGCAATAAAGGCTACAACCATGACAAGACATACTCTTTAAAGGTACCCACTGTGCAAGAACACCAAGAGCAACTTTGTGATATTTACAAGCTGCCACAAAAACTGATTACAGGGGCTAAAGCCAAGTGCAAGTTATATGCAGAGTCTTGCTGTAAATCGTCTCCAAAATTTTATTCGGGAGCCCAGGTAAGACAGTCTACGATGCATTTACATATCAAAGAGCAAACCAAGTTCCAACCTTGTTACATTCAATACTATCCTGTCAAAAAAATTATGACTCCAGCAGCAGTGAAACTGATCTTGCCTCTGACTAGGGCTCCACATCCAGTCATCTCTGTCTCATTGATTAAGCCGGAAGTTGAAGGCACCCATGTATCTTTCAAACTTCCACCACTGCTGATAGATGGACATTTTGAATTTGAAATATGTGTAATTCTGGCTTTCAATCATTTTCAAGGGAGGCTAGAGCACCTTAAAGATTGGAAAGCATATGGTCCTTTGGATCCGATGTGGGAACCCGCGAATCAGGTACATGCTTATTGCCTAAGACAGTTTCAGCATCAATAGCCTACAATGCCCAAACCAGTGGCCAGGTTTTGATAGGAATGTACTGTCATGCACTTGTCTTCATGGACCTTGGTTGTGGCTCAGTTTAAAAGCCATACACGGTCTAGAATAACCAGAGGCAGCAGCATGTCTTTATGCGCCAACTCTTCAGAATTTGGATCAACTGATGCCAAAGCTTCACCAATGTTACTGTAACGCTTAATTGTGCTCTCAAGAGTGGAGGCACTAAGACTCATGAGCTCCAGTGTTACAGTTCCAGCATCTGTTTCAAAGTTCTTTCTTCAGTACCAGGCAGTACATTGCAAGTAAAAGAGCTTGCTATGTTATCAAGTTGTACATGCTGTGTGAGAGCTCTACTGGTTATGTGTACAGCTTGAGAGTGTATATAGGGAAGGACTCCAATCTAGAACCTTTAGGTTGCCTTCCCGCGCTAGGAGTCACAGGAAAGAATGTAAGGGAGCTAGTCCAGCCACTCCTTCACAAAGATTATAACCTTTATGCGGACACAATAGCACAGGTGCACCACATAACAAATTAGACAAAAAATTGTATAAAATTAATGTCTCCAAAATATTCTTCCAAGTTGCTTCCTTTATTTTCAATGAAGTCTTTAAAACACAATCAAGGTGATTTGAGATACAGCCGACGCGTTTCGTCCTTATCAAAAGGACTTCCTCAGGGCAAGTAAATATTTAATCCTGTTATTGTTTAAAGGATTTAAGTCACCTAGTAGGCCGAGTATGGAACAAAAAACAGACTTCCGTCCTTCAATGTTTAGGACAAACACTGTTAGTCGAGCCCAGCTGCTGCCTCTGACCAGCCATTGCTAATGACTGACAACCTGTGTTCCGTCGGTTGAAGCTCTCCGACAGACGGAGAGCTTCAAGACTTCATTGAAAATAAAGGAAGCAACTTGGAAGAATATTTTGGGGACATTAATTTTATACAATTATTTGTCTAATTTGTTATGTGGTGCACCTGTGCTATTATGTCAAAATTGTTATATTCCTGTATGGGAATCACACAGTGACAGTGGGTGTTTTGTCAGTGTGCACACACATTTCTGGGTAGTTCCAGATTATATATATATTTATTAGGGATAGTGGGTCAGGTGCTGAGGTCTATGGGGTTCCACTGTCCAGTTCCTTTGACCTTTATGCGGACACCTTCTATAGTGGAGTAGAGCTGTTCAGTGAGCTGTACAAAGCTGGAACTGTGGCATGCGGTACAGTTTGTTGTTGCCGCAAAGAATTCCAGCACAAGCTTGTTTGTAAGAAGCTCTAAAACTCCCAGAGCACTGTGCTGCTTTCCAATTAACTGCTTGCAATCAAGTTCTCTGAGAGGCGTAATCTGTATGTGCTCACTACAAATCATGATGAGAGCACTTCCCCTGTCACGGTTTGGGGTCAGATGACTGAAGTTCACAAGCCCACCTGTATGCTTGATTACAAGTACAAAGGTGGAGTGGATGAGAATGACCAGGTTCTTCAGCCACACAATGTGAGCTATAAAACTCACGCTTGGTTTAAGAAGCTGTTTACCCACCTGATCCAGATGGCAACATACAATGTGTATGTTATTTATCGTCAGACCACTACAGGAAGATTAATGTGTTTTTTTTACTTGACTTCATTGAAAGTCTTACTGCTACAGAAGCAGCAGCCTCCACTTCATATGCTCTGGAGAAAGTGGCAAGGCTGCAGGATCCACACTTAACTCAATTAGTAACTTGTATCATAATCAAAACATGTCATGTTAACCATAACATGTTTTGAAAGGCAACTTAGGAAGGAGATATTGACATTTCGACCCGTAGTTAGTCTTCAGGCCTCAGCAGGACAAAAGTCGTCTGACTAAAGTTCCCATCGGTGGCATGACACAATGCAAAGGTATGCTTTCTCTGACTAATCCATGTACCTCTACGGGGCCGTCTAAGGAACCGAGCAGCCCGTTTTGCATTTTTTGCTTTGTCTAGGAGTACTCTTGTATGATGTGTAGGTGTGACTGCTTTCTCCACACAATACAAAGGTGCACTTCTCCCGAATAATTTGTATACTCCATGGAACTGTTGAACTAACCAAGTGGCCCGATATACATAGTAGACTCAGTCATGAAGTATTCATGCACGCATTGCTTACAAGATGCCTTATTGAAGTTTCCAAGGCTCCACAGTTTCTAGGGAACTTTAGTCAGACAACTTTCATTCTGATGAGACCCGAAGACTAACTACAGGTCAAAACATCAACATCCCCTCCCTAAGTTGCTTTCAAAACATGTTGTGGTTCACCAGGTGATACAATAGATGAACAGACAGCATTTCCACTTATGTATGTTTGATATAAAATACTATGCAACCTTGAGATCTGTTCAGTGTCGTTGTATATATATTTGTTTACTGCATCATCTACACTAATTTTGATACATAATGAAATGTATATTATCCTTACACTAAAAATGTGAAAATCATCATTATACAAGATGTTGTGCCCTGTACCCTTATTCAATAAGATTGATTATAATTAAGACCTCCAGTTTTCCGTTTTCACAGATTTTTACAGATAAATACAGACAGAAACAATTTGTTTCCTGTCTGTATTTATTTTTAAAGGCGTATAAATACAAAAGACTGTGCTTCTTGTGTGTGACTGTCCATGGTGTCCTTCATGAATTCCAGGCCAACAACTGAGCAGATACACAGCATTGCGAGTTAAAAAACAAGATGAGACTTCATTAAATACAGGCATATGTTAACATATATCTGGATATAATGCTAATATTTACTTGTGGGTATAATGTTTTGTTATATTTGGCTGCCTAATTTGCTAATATGTGACAGGCATAAAAGTATGAATTCTTGTATATCAGTTAAATAAATGTGGAACTACAACGTTTTACGACTCCATTTATTCTCAAAACACAAAATAAACATGGATAAATACCAATAAGATGGCCAAAAAATGAATATGGATAAATACAGATGGAAATGTTTAAAAAATAAATACCATAAAAGCGGAAGCCCTAATTATGATACAAGTTATTAATTGTGTTTTCACAATTCCAAAGCAAAAGTAGAAGTGTTGGTGAATGAGTCCCACTGGACATTTGTTTGGCTTATTACTTTAGGGAACTTAGGCAGTATTGCCCAGCAAGTTTGCTTAGTTTCAAAGGTAGATATGCTCACTTAGTTCAAGGAATGTAGGCCTCGGAAGCCTCCAACTTACATCCACAAACTGGAAGGAGTTGGATTTAGCACAGTGAGTGTCCTGAAGGCGCATGAAAAACACATTTTCTTGAGCTTCAAGTAGCTAGCAAAGGAAGGCGTTAGTAAAGGTACACTTGACAAGTTTACAGGATTAGTCAGGACTTTGAAGGGGACAGAGACATGAACGGTTAGGAAAAGCTTAGGCTAGGTGTGTTTTCACTGAGATATCACATAGGTAGAATGCAGATAGCCAAGGTAGTACAGATACACATGCCATCACTTCATCTTCACCAACAAACTCAAACCCATTGGCACCACACTCACCCCGATACTGAATTACACCGCCGGACGGAGTTCGGAGGGCCTGAGCGTACGGGAGACTCCCTGTAGCGAGTGGCGGAGGGCATTGTGGCGCCTAGGTGGCTGAACGCACCTGCGGATAGCTGAGACAGCGGGGCTGCCTGAGTGACGGTGGCACCCGATTCGAGGCGCACATCCCTGTAGATCGGCGGAGGAGGTCCTGGGCAGGGCCTGGACAGAAGCGCGGCCGGAGGATCCTGGAGGCACCAAGTGCACCCTGGTGCACGTAGTAGATAGCATCGGCGGAGAGCAGCGAGGCCCGACTGACAGACTGCCTGGGACTCGGCCACAACCTTCCAGTAAGCATGCACGGCCGGCTGCGAAGCAGAGGCAGGCCGGGAGACGTGCAGACGAGGCCCCCGGGTGCCGTAGGCCATCCAGCTGACCAAGAGAGGAGACTGAGCGGCCCCCAGGGGGGAAATTTCCGAGGTGACGGAGGAGGCCCGGGGGAAGGAAATGGTGGCGGGACCCAGTGCAGAGAAGGTGGCATAAAGGCCGCGAAGGCAGCCTAGAGGGAGCATCGAGGGACTTTAGGCCCAAGCATCGGAGGCACGCAAAGGGGTAAGGTGCGTAAGCGGAGCCGGCCGGGCAGAAGAGGGGGCAGAGACCCGAGAGGAGCCCCGGGGCGGAGGGAGTGAGGCTCCGGGGATGAAAGAGGCCCGCCAGAAGCGCAAAGGGAGGGCACCGGAGGAGTGGGCGAACCTGGCCCCAGGACTCGGAGGCACCCTAATACCAGTAAGAGCGGCCCGGGAAAGGGGGAGTCCACATAGCCACAGGGGCACACCGGTCACCAGGCCAAGAGAGGGAGCAGAGAAGGGCCCCAGGAAAGTGGAGGCGGCACTCTGCATGAAAGAGGAGACCGGGCGGCCTTAGGCTGGCACCGAAGCGGGGGGGAGCAAAGGAGACCGACGGGGAATGTGCTCTTCACCCACAGCTCCAGAGATCTGCTCAGGCACTGGTTGGACAAGAGCAGGAGACCGCAGCGGGTTCCCCGAAAGTACCAGTCGGAAGAATAAGGTAGAGGCCACCGCCGGGGGCTGGGCTGCCGGAGGGCCCACAACGAGGCTCCAGAGAGGGGTCGAAGAGGAGACCCGACGGGGTTACCCCTCGGGGAGCACAGTCTCAACGGGGTGCAGGTCGCAGGGCTCCCAGCTATTTGCACCAGACAGATTTGGGTTAGAGGGACGTCGCAGATGCCCAGCGGACAGCACAGCCAGCATGTCCTCGCTGAGAGGAAAGAAGGACCGGACCCTGAAGGACATGCTGACTAAAACTCCACAGACCAGCGGAGGAGAGGGCAGAATGTCTCCAACCACACAACTGGAACACGAAGCGGAGGGAGGGAGATGTGATGTGAGTGTCATGAATCCAGTATCATTCATCCCCCTGCAGCCTGCAATGATACAGCCTAGGAATTAGGAAAGCAAATTAGGAGAACTATTCTATAGTACAGTCTCAACATAACCAGGGACTGAACTGCTGTAGTAGGTACTGTTGTGGAAAGTAGTCTATTTCTCAGATGGCAAAGATGGTAGTGGACTCTCTTCACAACATTCTTTATATGCAGGTCCAGGTCCACTATTGAGCAAAATGATTAGGGATTTAGGACTGATGATAATTCTTTCAGAGATGATGATTCAAAGACGTTTTGAACAGATGTAGAGGTGAAGATATTAACAGCAGAGTTTTTTACAGATTTACTTTAAGATAGTATCAAGCGAAACAGGTGATTATTGCTGTCGGCATTTAAGAGCTAGACAATGTGCCTTGCGTTTTTGAGGTATAGCATTGCCTCTAGCTTACTGGTGGAATGAGACAGTTATATTCTTACTAGATTTCCCAGTGGATTTGGTGTAGAGAAAGGGGAAGGGAGGACAGGCATGCTCAAAATGGGCGGGCATGGAGGCAAATTTGGATTCCTTGCTTTACATTAGTTGTTTTCTGTTCAGATCAAGGAAGTGAATTATTTCCAGGCTGTCTAGTCAATGCCACTGTGAGTTTCCATGGTATATAGAAGAAACATATGGTAGAGAGTGTTAAATTCGCTCAGGATGAAAAGACAGCACTTTCAGTTATCCAGAATGCATGTAGTGTAATTGCTGTGCTCCAATTAGGGTGCAAACAAGATGGATAATCCTCTATATGTTTGCTGTCTAAGATGTGTTCTGTAAGTTGTGTTTTAAGGGAGCTTTGCGATGCCTTACCTAAGAAATAAAGGTGAGTGATGGGGCAGGAGTTATGCAGGTTGTCTATGCCGATAGAAGCATTTTGTAAGAGATGGACACATTGGCTTGTTTTTAGGCACTCTGAATTCACATAGATAAAGGAAGGTGTTACATTTCTAAAGCCATAATGGACCAGATTCTTCAATGGTGATTTCAACCTGTGAGGCTAGAAAACGATCTGAAGGAAAGCTGGAAAATATTATAACTTTTACGATTTTGGTGAGGTTATCAAGCAAAAAAGATGTGGGGGTGTCTGGGAAAATTATTTTTTGCACAAGAGAGGGCTGGACAGGCTTGGGCTGCTTTGTCGATTATTTCTTGGGCCATTTTCTCAATGACTTTAAAGAATTTGCCAAAGTATTGGCATTTAGCTAGTAAGTGGGTAGTCTGATTTAGGGATACGGCCGAAGCTATAACTGACCACCTCCAAAAAGAGTTCCTTATATTCGTTTTGTATTCTTATCTAATGTTATATCTGTGATCCTTTCTCATTTGGCATGTAGCATGTACAGAACAATGCTAGCATTATAAGCACTCATGTCTTTCTGTGCTCTTACATGCTTTCTTTCTTCCTTCAAGGCCGCAGAGATCCAATGTGTGAAACCAGAACCTTTTTGCAGCGTCCCCCCACATTTTGGCCCCATTTTGACTACTAGATGCAGGTTTTCTGACTCTGATTGTGCCCTGGACTCTGCTAACAAGACCAAGGGCCTGTGCTCTGATTAAAAGTACATGGTAATTAGGTATAATTACAATTTGTACTGACAACCTACCTGTAAGTCCCTAGTATATGGTACGGCATGTAGGTTTAGAGGCCCGGTAGACTTAATGTACTTAAGTGTACACTATTGGGGTGCCTGCTGTCATTTTAAAAGCCAGCCCTGCCTTGCAGGTTGCTTTTACAACAGAATTATATGCAAATTAAACTTTGGATTTAAAGGCACTTCCAAAAGAGTAAATTACATTATGTTTACATATAAGTCACCCTCTAAGATCTCCCCTAGGAGCCCCAGGGGTAGGGTGCATTGTAACTATAAGCAAGGACATCATAAGATATGTTTTATATGCACTGGTGAGGGAAAAAACTTCCCATTTCGTTTTTCCCATTGTTATGCATTGGCTCCATAGGCTAACATATAAATACTTTAATAAAGTGTAACTATTGATAGAAAGGAGATCAAAATCTAATTCAAGTCTTCAAAATGACAGTTATGATAAATCCAACAACTTGCCATTGTTGGTCCTATAATAACTATTACAGAAAATAAGTTACAGAACTTTCTTTTTTGTAAGCCAAAATCCAGCCTTCCAGCTGCCCTGTCCTGACTGGTCAGCCTCTGCCAGGCTGAGCCAAGCTGTCTTAATGAGGTGTGAAGTGGCCTGCTAGAGAGACAAAGGATTTCCTGTGGGAGGATGGAGGTGGAGGGGCCAAACTGGTCTTCAAAGAAGGAATGAGAGTTTAGACAGGACACAGCCTCACCCCCACATCCTGCACCCCCAGTCAGACAGGAGCCCCCGTAAATTGATCAGTTAAGGGGCGGCAAGGGGAGTGTTAGAGAATCTTAGCCATGCAAGTGGGTTGGCTTAGCCACATCTAACTCTCCAGGAGAGAATTTCTCCATTTTGGATTTTGGAAGAATAGTGCTTTCTGCGACAACAATATGCCACTTTGGAGGAAGTGGTCTTACACCTGGGTGGCACCCTGCATCTCATTGGTCAGGGGTGCCCCCTGGTTGATACCCAGGAACACTGAATAAATATGGGAGAGCTGCATTGCAACTCAGATCGGTGCCTGGAATAATCCTAAGAAAAAGGACTGCCCTGCTGAACCCCTGGTCTACACCCAAGAGGACCGTGCTCATAAGGGCTGCACCTGCTGCACACCTAGGGGTTCCCCAAATCGGACTTTGCCTTGCTTCAAAAGCATTAAGGAAAGGACTACCTGAAAGCAACACATACAAAAGAGATAGAAGAGATCCCTGTCTGAAATTACAAGGAGAAGAAGGACTGCCCTGTTGGAACCTTGACCTGAACCCCAAAGGATTGCACTCTGAATAACTGCACCTGCTGTACACTTGGAACTACAGCCCTAAGGACTTTGCCTTTCTTCAAGAAGTGAAGGGGTGGACTTCCTGAAAGCAACAGGTTAAAAGAGCTCCACCTGCACCATCTCCACCAAGAAGATCCCAGCTGGAAGGCGTCCAGGGGACTTTTAAGGAGCTGGCCAGGTGCAATCTGGGAAATGTAGTTGCAACATCCCAAGGACCATATTGGAGCTTCTAGACCCTTGGATTTGTGTTTTGGACACTTTGGAATCCCAAGAGGACATAGCTGTCCTTTGAGGAGAGACAGCTGCAGCCTCAGTTAGCTTCCATAACTCTGGAAGAGAGGAAGTTGGCCCTAGCCGAATAGAAGTGGGCAAGGGAGGACAAAAGAAGAAATTTTGGCACAAACGAAGAGGAAGATGTTGAGATGTCCAGGGGTGGTGGGTTTGATCCCAAGCTGCCCAAAGGTGTGGTCCCTAAGTACCAGGAGGGTGATGACATAGCAAAATGGTTTGCAGCATTTGAGAGGGCCCTTACGATGAGAAGGGTCCACTGCAAGTACTGGGGTTTACCTCTGTGGGAGTTGATCCCAGTAGCTGGGAGAGATAGGCTCCTGATTATAGATGGGGAGGCAGCAGAATCCAACACCACATGAAGAAATGTCTGTTCAGGAAAGCTGGTCTCACCCCAGAGCAGTATAGGCAGAGGTTCAGGGACAACCAGAAAGTCAGCACCCAATGCTGGGTAAACTTTGTGGACATCTCAATGCTGGGTGAACTTTGTGAACATCTTGCTAGAGGGCTGGATTGAGGGTAACCAAGTAAGTACCTATGAAGGACTCTACAATTTGTTTATGAAGGAGCACATATTGTCTAGTTGCCTCTCAGAAGATTTACTCCAGAATCTAGTGGTTTCAAAGCTTCCTAGTCCCAGAGAGCTGGCTCTGAAAGCTGATGAGTGGGTACAAACCTTTGTATATATCAAGAGGGAGGGACTCGGAGCACATAAAGGTCCAGCATACATGCTCCGATTAGCTAATCATGATCACCGGGGTATGCAGTTCCTAGTAAGTAAGGATTTGTCTGCTTAGGTCAGTTAAATTCCACAGAGTCTGCAGGGAGCATTTCTTTGTAGGAACAAATGCCCTCACACACCTAGATAGGTGTCATGCTTCATCATTGGGCTTTTGCTCCACGTCGGGCTGGCGCCACAATGCCCAACGTTCACCCTCAATGGGGGCTCTTTACCGGAGATCTATTATAAGCCGTATGGTGAAGTATGGGTGTGTGGGTAAAGTAGTAGATTGGTGTGTTTTAAGTAAATATGTCAAAGAGTGGGATAAAAATAGGACAGGGGGTACTCTACAGAAATATTTTAATGATTGAGTCCTACAGCCTATGTTAAAATATGTAGTGCTACCTACTAGAAGTGATTATCTAAGGTAGCTGAAGGTCGACATGTTTCAAGCCTAATTTAGTCATGTGAATGATCTAGCGGCTTTTCTTCAGGAGCATAAAAACCTGATCTACACAGTGACTGGGGTTTCGATATATGAATTCATTTGTGTTACTCCCGGCCACCTATACTTCTCTACGTATAAATATAGGTAAATCAATTTTTTAGAAGACCTGTAGTGCAGACAAAATTATGACATCATCAATTTCACTATTATCAAAAATTGACAATTTGAGACACCAAAGCATGCTCACATGTTCATGCTCACTCTCTAATGTGTCCCATGAATTAAAATACAGGGTCAGTTGACCTGTGTTAATGATCTAGGTCTTCCAGTGTGCTGATATACAGGAGTTCGTAAGTACGGCATAGCCGCTCTATTTTTCCAAAAGAGTGTCGGTGCAATTTAACCGCTCGCTCGCCAGATCATTAACACAGGTCAACTGACCATGTATTTTGATATTTTACAGCACGTTAATAAGCGTGTCACCAGGCAAAATACTTCAGGAGTCCTGATTTATTCCTTCAGTGGGTAAGTTCCCTCACTGATCAACAGAATGTGTTGGAATTTCATGATATATGTTTTATCTTCCATGTGGTGCTGGTGAATTGCACTTTTTAATTCCACTTAAAAAAATGTATTTCACTGATAGGTAATTTATAGCAATGTAGCTGTATAGGCTGGAGCATTGGAAACAATGAGAATAGGACACTGCGCTTTTAAGGGCCTCTTGACTTCCATTGTCCCATCATGCCCTGCAGGTGGCAGTTTAATCACTTCTTTTTGATGAGCGAATTAGCAGTATAGAATTAGTCTTACTTTTATCTCTTCACTCAGGGAGGAGGGAGGGTTGCTTATGATTTCAATGGAGATACCCCTGAGAGATAACTAGGATGATAACATAACCCTATTCATTAATAATAGCTTCTGTTGTTCATATATCTAGTTTGTCACCATCTCCAGATGGCATTACCATAGAGTCAGCAGAATTAATATTCATGTAGTGGTATAGTGCTTGGGTGTTAATAAAGATGCCACTTAAAAAAACTGTGATCTGATTTGCTGAGAATGTAACACATATGATTATACCATGATGAATCTGCAGTATCAGTGATTTCTTATACAAAAATAATATATAAAAACCATCATTTTTGGGTGTGAGACAGATGTCTTGAAATCTGTTAGGGAGGCTGTCTATTTCTCTTTTGATTCTGCTACCCACGTGGGACTTTTATTTTTGACTTTGCACTTCTCTGTAATACCCTATTTGAGGAGAGCCTTTGTGTCATTAACTCTGTCCCGCTTTCTTTTATATTTTTGTAATCAATTCTTCAAACTATTCTGCTGATCTAGAACTCAGTTATTGAGTGGGCCCTTTACTTAATTGACTGCTGTCTGATATTTTGATGTGTTTGGAGGTGCCTTACCTTGGGGACACATTTTATCATGAAATTGAGGTTTAACACTGTGTCCGATTCATTAAATTGTGAGCGTTCAGTTGAGGAAAAGTTTCTGGGTGTCAAATTTCATGGCTCGCGCACCCACAAATGCATTTACTTTTGGAGTATTCAATATGCATTCACGCATTTGACTTAAGACTATAAGAATAGCCTTCGGGTGTATGCCATTAAAATTATCTAGCTCCAAAAAGGAAACTCTGAGTCAGTGAACAATGGTGATGATACTGACCCCACAGACAATTAATTGTTCAAACACCTAAATGGATAAATAACATTATCCCTGTTCTCGTGGAACAAATAAACATGAAGAAATCCAGACTAGCCTTTCTAACTATAATACCCTTAGAATATTAGTTGTCCAGTGAAGGGACTACCATCTGAATTCCTTGAGAAGTGTACTAAGCTTCGGCCTAATACACGTCATAAATTGCAAGGTCTTGTGAGTTTTTAAAAACTTTTGGCCACTCCTACTTGCCACATTAAGCAGAAAGGGTTAAACCTGCATACCAATGCATAACTTTCATGTTTATAGGGAAAGATTGGTTAAACGAGAATACAATCATTTTAGAAGAACTTCAAATGGACATGATAGAAGCCAAGTACTTACAGACAACAAGAGCAATCTGGGGATTTGAGTGGTACTCAAAAGATCAGGGAATATGCCAACAGGTGGGCAAACTGCCATAGGTAAATAATTGCCCAAGCAAAATAATTATTGTTTCTTCAATCCAAATTTTGGAAGCAGCTACCAAATCAAGCATTTCACCTTCATTGGGTTTATTGGGCGACTACTCAGATAGTGACGAACACACATTTTAAGAATGACCACACCTTAAGAACACAAGAGTTTTTAGTGTCTCACACACTCTGCATATCAAACCCTTGCATACTTGTCATATAGTCTTCTATACCAATTGTTCTGTGCAACAGGTGGATGTTTTAGAGAGAAGGGACTAAATATGCATCAGGTTACTTTACTGGTCTGATCTGTGAATTGCAAGGCATGACTGGCTCTGACGTTATACAAGCAAAGGACAGGGGGCAAGGGAGGGACTTCAGAATGTTTACTGATTACTCATAGTGGATGGCTAATCACCCGTCTTTTGTGCTTAAGTCTTTGTTCTCCCCGTCCAGTAAATAAAAAGTGCTTGGGCAAATGCAATGACTACTACCCTCTGGAATGTTACTTTGAGGATTAATTGTGTTTATGGCTGTATGTGAGCTACGGGATTTGTATCGAAAGTGATAGTTGGAATGATGGCTCTATGTTGTGACTTGGCTTTTGACTTGAAACTGATGTTATGTCACTGGGATGAAATGTGTAGTTATATGGGTTGTAAAGTGACAGTTGAATGAACTTGGCATTTGAAAAGCGCAACAACCACCTCGAGAGGCAAAAGAAAGAAACCTGTCCCTCCAGAAAATAAACACTTAAGAATGAGTGACCAGCCTTATTTTCAGAAGCTTTGTGAAAGTAGCAAGGTTGTCAGCTTGCTTTAAAGCGAGCGAAAGATTGTTCCATGGATCTGCCCCGTCCACCCCATCTGTAACCTGAACTTCAGGATAGCTAGAAGATTATTACAGGCAGATCTAAATGTTTTCATGGCTGGTAGGGAACAAAACGATCAGAGAGGAATTTGGGACAAGTTTGATGATAAGCCCATACGCAATTGTTAAAACTTTAAAAATAATCGGTTTACCAACTGGTAACCAATTGAGACCCTGCAAACCCTCTGTAATGGAGCTTTGACAAGGGAGTTGAAGTACCAGTCTTGCTGCAGCATTTTGTACCACCTGGGGCCTCTAGATCAGATAATTAGGCAGACCTAAGAGGAGACTATTGTAATAGTGAAGCCAGGGCATGAACAACCAACTTCCTTGCTGAGAAAGGTAGAACATCAACAAACATTTTCAGAGAATTAATCACAGAAAAACATACCCCTGTCATGGTATTTACATGGGAGTTAAAAGACTAATCATTATCGAAGTTCACTCCCAAGTTCTTCACTACCTTAGTAGGCAGGAGGACTATCATGATTATCTGGCCACCAATCCAAGATAGAGAACTGGCTGTTCTTCCCAAAAGGTAACATTTCAGTTTTATCGACGTTGCACTTTAGGAAATTTTCATTCATCCATGTAATAGCTTCCGAAAAGGTAGTTTTTAAAATTTAATTCAGAGCTGGTAGAATTCTTTTCAAGGGTAAGAATCAGTTGCATATCATCCACGGAGATACGAGATGGTGGAAATACCAACTGATTTGATGGGAGTAATAAGGGGAGACAAATGCACATTTAATAAAGTTGGACTAAGTGACGATTCCTGGGGGATACCAAATTTAAGCAATTTCTCCTTTGATCTTAAAAGCCCCAACGTGATAGCTTGCTTTCGGTTTTCTAAATAAGATTGAAGCCAGGTCAAAGCACGATCACGAATCCCCAGCTCTGCCAGGCGTTGAAAGAGAATATCACGATGAATCGTGTCAAAGGCTGCCGACATATCTAGAAGAATCAGCATAGCATTATTTCCACTATCTAACATCAGCTTAAGGGATTCGGTTTCTTCGAGGAGCGCAGACTCATTGAAGTGTCTAGGTCTGAAACCAACTTGAAAACATTAGAGGTTATGTGATTCTAAGAAATGGACCACTTGGGCATTAACCAATTTTTCTAATATTTTTACAGGCGCCAGAAGTAAAGAAATGGGCCGGTAGTTAGACAGAACCTTTGGGTCAGCATTGGGTTTTTTTAAGCAAAGGCTTAACAAGGGCTAACTTCCAATTATCCAGCACCTGAGCCGAGAGGAGTGATTGATTAAGGCATTCAGAATCAAATTGATAATCTCAATACCCTTCTTTAGCAACTGTGGTGGGGGGGGGGAGGGTAGATGGTACTAAACTCTGTGATAAAAGCTGCTGAAGGGCAGTTCGATTGAATCCTACCAGGCCCTACCACTGGTTTAACAGAAGGAGTGAAACCAGAACAGACAGTCAAGATCTTATGCTCAAAAATGTCGGGCAACCTATCACAAAGCCCCTACGATGAATCAAGATCAGGAGAACAGCCTTTAGGCAGCAGAAAATCTTTTGAGATTTGAAAGATTACATAGGAATCATTCTTTGCCGCTTCAATCTTTGCAACAAAGAACAGCTTCTTTGCTTCTATGATAGCTTTATGGTATGTTTTCTTAAGGCTAATCTGCTTGAGGATACGTGACCCTCCAGTTCCGCTCAAACTTCCTACAGCTAAGACGTTCTTGTGCAAATGAGGGAGAAAACCAAGCAGCAGATGAACCTTTGGTCTTCCGAGAATCGATAATTGGAAGTAATATCTCATCGATAAACTCAGTAAGCCAATGACTAAACCTATCTAAGTCATTGTTTACTTCTCCTGATATCAAAGGGAGAGAACTAGAAAGTTGCTGTGCCCTCTGCTTCAGAATTTCCCTTGATGGGTCAGCAATAATTTGTACTTATTTACATGCTTATGTGGATTTTTTCCATGCAACCACAACATTTGTAGTAAGAAAAGCATCACAAACCGAAGTCCAAATATGTTACTTCATTGTTTTATTTTAGCTTATACTGGCAGTTAAGAAGAAGTGGGATATGTCAATGTGTCCAGGCTTCATTTATGAGAATCTACAGTGACAATCTTACTGTCCCAGGATATGCGACGACTGCAGAAACCATGATGAGATTTTATGAAGTGGGCATGGATGTAGATACAATATGGTAGAGATATTTGGTTTATAGGTTGGACATATCAAGTAAAGATGTATCTGGTGACATGGTGTTACAGTCTTGCCTAACTTGTGTTTCAACATATGTTTCACTGACCACCATTCCTACCTGACTTGCTTTTCACTATTTCTAAAAACCTCTATAACTTTGGGTGCCCCATTTGCATGTTTCTTATCCAACTGGAATTCTGCATGATTGCCTGACCTGAGTCTTGCCTTTTATGTTCTTCCTATGCGTATGGCATAATGTGCATTCACAGGTGTTACATTATTGGAACAGTGGCATTTCACTTTATTTAAGTGCTACTGTCAGTTTGTGATCTGGTGCTATGCACATGTATTTGGAGAAGTTCTTTATGGGTGTCTCTGATGTGCTCATTCATGAAGAGGAGCATTCGCATATTCTGAGATGTTGGTTAAATATATGCTTTATTTATCAGATGACCTTTAAGCCACGTTTTTGAGTGTGGCGTTCATTTTCTATAATATGTTTGCATTGTACTTACCAAAGTAATGTTAAAGATGAACACTCACAATGTTCACATTGAACATGGCACAGTTATTTTGTCTAAGGACAAGCTTCTTGCTGTGCATGCTATGAACTCACACACGTAGAGGAGTGTTCACTCATTTGGATCCATGTCCAAATTTTAGTGATGTTTTCCTGTGATGTGCTCACATGATATGTCCTAGGGTTCATTCCTTTGGGATCAGAAATTATATTACAATTTTGGTTGTAATAATTGTTAATGTTCATTCTACATATTATTCCACGTGGGAAACATTTTTCAGCTAAGGGGAGGTACTATGAGAGGAGCCCACCTAAGGGGGGTGCTAGGGTCCACATGGAAGCATAGGAAATGGGATTAAAAGACAGAAACATGCTGATTTTGCTAGGGTAAATCATAGTTTTTATGAATATTCTAACCATGTGGCTACTTCTTTGTACTCAGAAACAGGCACCAAAAATGTAGGTTTTACAGTGCTAGATTTGGCAGCAGATCAGTCGATGCATGTATGTACATGTGCATGTATGTACATGTGCATGTATGCATATGGTATTTGTGTAGTACGAACCTAGCCAAAAGGCAGTGGTACACTCTTCAGAGACAAAGATAAGAAAAAAGTAAACAAGTGATAGGCGAGGAAGCTGGGTTATGGACGGTTGATGTAGTGTTCTATATACAGTTGAGTTTTCAACTCTTCCCTAAAGTAGCATTGGGGAGGTTCTGATGGGTATGGGGATGTTTTTTCAGATCTTTGGTGCATAGATGGAAAATGCCTGCTGCCTTGCTTTTTTCTTTTTCTTACGACTTAGTCTGCAGACTGATGGTGTTGTGGTCTTCTTGCAGTACGGCTTCTCTCTAATGCTCTCCATTCCAGAGCCTGCATGTCATTCTGAACCACCAAACTATTTAAAAGAGATTCATTTTTGTTCCACTTTTAGAGTAATTTTGTTTATATCTATAATAGTTCTGGATGCTTGTTAGTGTTAACGAAAATCAGTGAGTGTTTGGAGCATATGTCGTCCATGGAGATGATGGACGGAGAGCTGAAACTTTTCAGACACTCACCCGAGTCACAGATCTGGGTTGAATCCATCATCGTTCTTTAGCTCATTCCGCCACCCCAGCTCAGACCTAGCCATATGCAAATCAGTCTTGACCCTGTTCCTCATGGGAACAGTCCAGCCCGAACAGCCAAGCCAGGTCTTCCGTGGACCGGAAACAAGCATCCTGGGACCGGTTTTGGGATAACACCCCTCATCAGCCAGGCTAGCTTGAATCCAGTGGCAAAGTAAGCAAGGGACCCACATCTGGGCATACCCTGCCAACTTAGGGCGAACAAAGCAAACACAAGGAGATGATGGACGGAGCGCTGAAACGTTTCAGACACTCACCCCCAGTCACAGATCTGGGTTGAATCCATCATCATGCTTTAGCTCACTTAGCCACCCCAGTTCAGACCTAGCCATATGCAAATCAGTCTTGATCCTGTTCCTCATGAGCACGGTCCAGCCCGAACTGCCAAGCCAGGTCTTCCCTGGACCGGAAACATGCATCCTGAAACCGGTTTCAGGGGTAACACCCCTCATCAACCAGGCTAGCTTGAATCCAGTGGCAAAGTGAGCAAAGGACCCACGTCTGGGCATACCCTGCCAACTTAGGGCGAACAAACCAAACACAAGGAGATGATGGACAGAGCGCTGAAGCTTTTCAGACACTCACCCCCAGTCACAGATCTGGGTTGAATCCATCATTGTTCTTTAGCACACTTCGCCACCCCAGTTCAGACCCGCCATATGCAAATCAGTCTTGACCCTGTTCCTCATGAGAACAGTCCAGCCCAAACTGCCAAACCAGGACTTCCCTGGACCAGAAACAAGCATCCTAGGGCCTGTTAGCACTTTGTAGTTTAAGACCCTTTCATGTTGTACTAAAAACATGAAAACTGGCTGCTGCCCTTTTCTAGAAGATGTACCACAGTCAGTCGAATGCTCCTTGACAGCATCCAGTGCTACACTGTCTGTGTTCCTTGGGAAAGCAGCCTCGTTCTTCCCCTTCCCAGCTTGTTCATCCATCATGGGTTCCAGAAAATGTGGAGCCAAAAACACATTAGGAAGTGCTTGCAGCTCTACTTAGATCCTCTCAAAGATGACTAATGTGCTTACTTTAGGAATTGTGGTCTGTATAGTAAATTATATTGCCTTTACTTTCCGCTCGTTTTGATTGCTTATTAAAAGAGAAAAAAATCAATAAAGGAAGGAACTAACTCAGTAGAAGTAGGAGAATCAGAGTTAGTGTCAGAATGTTGAGGAGCAGATCTGTACCATTTTCTTTTTCTTTGACTGGGAGACTCAGACCAGCCAAACCCCATGATGGGTACAGAGAGGGTCACGTTCAGGCTCAGCTTCTTTGAATCACTTGCTAGAATGGCCAGAAAGGGGTTCATCTCTGTACTCATGAAGACACTCACCAGAGTAATTTGCATCTTCCTGACAAAGTGGGATCAACAGGCTTCTCAATCTGTTATCCACAGAAGGCTGACGAAGCTGAACTCTCTGAAGAGAACTGGGAGCTACAGAATGATGAGGCTCCAAGTTCAACCAATCTGGAACTGTCTCAATCTTGAATGGTCCGTCAACGTTGACCCAGAATAGTCCAAACCACTTGATTCTGAAGCATGGGTATGTGTTTCTTCCAAATGATCTTTATTGGATTTTCTTAAGATACAATATGACAATATAAGCGGCTATAAGATACAGACCATCTGTTGAATGTTGTTTTTAATAATAACAGAACAGCAATTCCCTGAAAAGTCCCCCCCTATCCTCTCCCCCACTGCTCTTGTGCTAGTTCACATATCTTGTGCTAATTCACATAACAAATAAAAAGGGATAATCGGTTGTGGATGGATCATGAGACCGTATTAGGAAAAATGGCAACTGGCCTTAGGGTGGTACATTTCTCCTCCGTGTTGGCGCTATCAAGAACCCAGGGAACGTCTCGCCCATTATTCTCCTGCAGGGTCATCGTCCGGAGGTTCCTTTAAATCAGATAGCATGGCCGCCCATGCCCTTAGATCATCTTCAAGTCTGTCATCTTTGCGGACATGGTTATGGGGATCTCCTCTGCAATTGCCCATTCAGTAACATCCCAGAGACAGTCCAATTGCTTCTGGGGGTCTGAAATACGCCATCTAATAGCTATTCGCCATTTTGCCAGCAAAAGACAAAGTAAAATTAATTTCCTGCTACGCTTCATCGGAGAGGGCATCAGCTCTAGTAATATCTGTTTAGTTGTGAGTTGAATATTCCACTCAGTGGCCCTATTTACGTCTCTCACTACCACTTCCCAGTAGGGTGTCAGTGTGGGGCAGGACCATAGCATTTGTATTAAGGTTGCCTCTGTCCCCCCCCACAACGTGGGCAACTATCGCTACGGGTACTGTAAATGGCATGTAGTGTCTTTGGGGAAAGATACGTTTGGTGAACATAATTGTATTGTAATAACTAAATCTGGCATCAGAGCTAACCATTTTCACACCATCATGTACTTTTGTCCAGTCCTTCATGGTCATGGGGTCGTCTAGTGCTTCCTCCCATTTAGTTTGAATTCGGAGTGTTTCAGTTGGGATGTCAGCACGCAGGGCCTTGTAAATGTTGGCAATCAATTTGCGTACCCCTGCCATACCCAACAGCATCACCAGGGTTTCGGTGGGGCATGGTGCGTCCAGGAATGATGACCAGAGGTCACGAGCGGTTGCCAAGATTTTTGGATATTGTAGATATAGCCCCAATCCTAGTTTATAGGATCATTCTATGAGATAAAATGTCCAGCAGGATAAAGGTCTCTTAAGGTGTTACAGCCCCCTTCTTTCCATCTTTGGGGGGACATGGAATCCGCTATTTTTAAAAAGGGTTAAAGAGACCATAATGGCATGTCTGGGGTATATGGAATACTCATTTGATTGCTCCCTCCCATAAGTCACAGATCAAGCGTATCGGGAAAGGAGTGTCCAGCGGCACCCTCGCATCCCTCATCAATAGGATGGGGAGAGTTGTATCCCCGTGTAAACCATGAAGAAGTTTCTTAGCCCAGTTGTCCTCTGGGTCCAGCCAGTGGCCATATAATACAGTTCCAACTGGGGGACCCCGAGGCCCCCGAGGGTTTTGAAGTAGTGCTGGGCAATCGGGTAAAGGGTTCCCTGGAGGACATACAGTCATCTAGGAAGCACACTCATTTTGGTGACAGTGACCTTATCCATTAAGGAGAGGGATAGGTCCCTCCAGAAACGAATTAGGGATTGCAGTCCTTCGATTACCCTCCCAAGATTGAGATCTAGGAAAGTTTGGGCGGTATGGGCTAACTTACTCCCCAGGTACTTCACACCCTCAGACTCCCATGGGAGTCCTGTCCTAGGAAGTGCCTCCAATGGGATATCCGCTCTGACCCCTAGTGGAAACAGAGTAGATTTTGCGGGATTAACACGGAGGCCTGACAAGTCACCAAATCATTGCATCGCATTTAGGAGAATCTGGACCGAATATTCAGGTCACGTCAAATAAACTAGGGCATCATCTGCATATAGGGAAACCATTAAGCCCCAGGGGTGTAGAATTTTGCGCAGCATCACTGCCATCGGTTCCCATAGCTAGCGCAAAGAGGAGGGGTGACAGAGGCCACCCCTGCCTCATTCCTCTATGTAGTGAGAAGACTTCCGATACCTCCCTCTCAGATCTCACCCTGGCGCGTGGGGCTGTGTATAATAGTTGGACCCACTGGATAAATTTAGGGCCCATGCCCATCCACTGGAGCACCTGCCACAAGTAGGACCAGTCCAGTGAGTCAAATACTTGTTCGATATCTAAGAGAGCTAAAGCACTGATGTCTTGTCGCAACTGTGGGGCATGGGACCCCAGCGAGAGCCACCGTGGATTATGGTGGGTACCCCGTTTAGGAATAAATCCCGATTGGTCCAGGTGAATTAGGGATGGAAGATGAGGGAGCAGGCACGTCGTCAGAATATTGGTATGGATCTCAACATCTATGTTCAATAATGAGGCTTCATGTGTCTAATCACGATCAGAATCTGTTCCCAGGTGATGGGGCTGTCTAGGTGGGCAGAGTCGGCAGGGTCTAAAGACGGAAGTGGTATTTCTGCCAGGTATTCCGCAAGGCGTGCCTCCGACACCCCTCCCTGTCTGGCGTAAGCCTTGCTTAGGTGGAGCATAAATACCTGGTTAATGGCGCATTGGTTGCTCACAAGGGAGCCCTGAGCTGTTTGGATGGATAGTATCGGACCCTGTTGGGCCTCCTGCCTAGTCAATCTAACTAGCATTGCGCCAGTCCTGTCACCCTCCGCGTGGGGTCGCTGACGATGAGCCATATAAACATACTTCTCAAGGCAGCGCCTGTCATCAAGCACCACCTTACGGCTCGCTCGCCAATGCATACAATCTATCTGGGTGAGAGTGCAGTTCTTTCTCAATGATATCGAGATTACCCTCAAGTTATTGAATGTCACTCTCTAGTTGTTGTTGCACTCCGTATGTCATTTTTAAACATATCCCACACAGTACCACTTTCATTGCCTCCCAGTTTAGGGCTTGGGTACTAACACTGCCCCAGGTTTCTGCAAAGTAGTGAGATAATGACTCCTGGAAAGTGGCCTCGAACGGGGGGTCCGACAACGCCTACGTCCTCAGTCTCCAGAGAGGGATTGCGGAGCGACTCCGCCCACCCTCAAAGCTCACCAGGACGGGGGAGTGGTTCGAGACATAATGGGTAAGGTAGGAAATACCCCGAACCTAGCACGCCAGGCTGCTGGAGACTAGGCAGTAGTCCAGTCAGCTGTGAGTTGTCGTAGATGGCGTGTAAGAAATAAGTTACTTACCTGTAACTGCAGTCATCCAGTATTGGTATCTTTCATAGATTCACATGCTTGAATCATTCCCCGTCGTCGAAGTGGGAGTCCCACGGTAATATACATAAAGCAGTAATTAAAACTTTCCATAGGCTATCATGGTGGCAACCATGCATTTATTAGCCTATCTATCTACTTTTCTTTTTAAAAAAAGGACCAAACTTTATGTACAACCAATCAGTAACCAGCACCATCTAGAACCTTCCCAAGAGAGGCTGAATCCCTCAGATTTTCCAGCACAAGTGTGGATAGGAATACTGAAGTATAAGGGGAGCCTCTCCGGGGAGGAGGGTGGGTTGCATGTGAATCTATGAAAGATACCAATACTGGATAACTGCAGTTACAGGTAAGTAACTTATTTCTTATCCAGTATTGCGGTATCTTTCATAGATTCACATGCTTGAATCAGAGCATCAAGCAGTAATCTAAAACAAGTAAGTACTCTTAGTGGATGGTGGGTAGTACCAATAGCGTATCAAAATGTATTCACAAAAAGGAATGTTCTGTGAAAGCGTATGTATGCATATAAACACATGGACATGTAGAATAAACATTTCTACCATAAGCTTAAACAAGTACACCATCTTCTATAAACAATTATGGCACATTTCAAAATGTAGGTCAATATTGAAAACAGAAAAGAAATCCTCTAATTAAAGAGGCTCACCTTACTGAAACAAATGACATAGCACTGCCTGTCCCACGGCTGCATCATCATGCTGCGTTGACTCCAGGCAGGAATGCTGCATGAACGTGTGCGTCGTTTTCCACGTCGCAGCTCTGCAGATTTTTTCCAGTGGCACCCCTGCGAACATAGCAACCGATGTAGAGACTGCTCTTGTGGAGTGCGCTCTCACTGTTTTTGTCAAACGCTTGCCTGCCTTGTCGTGGCAAAACTGAATTGTGGCTGCTATCCATCTTGCGATGGTAGCTTTAGAAACAACAGTGCCCTGACGACCATGTCCATATGCTACAACCAGTTGATCTGTTTTACGGATAGACTCAGCCTTTTGTAGGTAGAATTTAAGACACCTCTTGATGCCTAGAGTGTGTAGAATTCGTTCCGCAGGTGTAGCAGGATCAGGAAAGAAAGTTCTGAGAATGACAGGTTCGTTTAAATGGAACTGCGAAGGAACCTTAGGGATGAATTTTGGATTCGTCCTGAGGATAACCATTTCATTTGTAAGACGAAGAAAAGGATGTTTTATAGTGAACACTTGTATTTCACTAACCCTTCTGGTTGATGCCCTATGGGTGGGTTCAAAAGGTTGGTTCATCAATTGCGACAGGACTATATTTAAGTGCCACTCAGGAGGTGGAGCCTTAACAGGTGGATAAGTGCGAAACAAGCCTTTCATGAATTGCTGTACAATTTGGGTAGAACAGAGAGACAGACGTTTTGGGGAGCGTCTATATCGAGATATAGCTGCTAGATGAACTCTAATTTAAGAATATACCAGTCCTGATTTTGCCAAGGAAAGGTACAGTAGGATTTGCTCTGGAGCAGAGATACAAGGATGCACACTGTTTTGACGGCACCAGAGTCAGAATCGCTTCCATTTCAGTCTGTAAGTCTTGTTGGTGCTATCCGCACAAGACCTGGCGATAATGTCTTTATACTCCTGTGTAATAGCCAAATCCTTAAATTCAAAGAATTCAGGAGCCAAGCATGTAATCAGTGGGGGCTATCAGGATGAGAGGACCCCGCTCCGCTGTTGCTGAGAACCTTTCGTATTAAAGGCATCAGGGGAAAAGTTAAGCATAGATCCTGGACCATGTGTCGAAAGGTATTCCTTCACGATCCTGGATGTGGATGACAAGTTGCATAGAATTGGCATTTGCGGGTTTCGTTTGTGGCAAAGAAATCTAGAGCCAGTTTGCCCCAGAACGAGAATATCATATTTGGCGCCGACCGATCAAACTTCTATTTGTGGAGGCTGCTTCATTGTATGCTGGTGGTATTGCCCGTGCGAACTAACACTGAAGACGCTCCTATCATTGGCAGGAAAGCTTGGAGACTGAGTTAGATGGATTTGAGATCCAGGCGATTGATATGCATGCTCTTTTGGAGCGGAGACCACTCTCCTTGAATTTGTAGGGTCTGTAGATGACCACCCCAGCTCTCCAGGGAGGCATCCATAGTCATTACGAAGTGAGGTATTTAGGGTAAGAGCGAGAGGTCCTCTGATAGGTGGGAGATCTGGGACCACCAGTCTAGAGTTTTCATCATACATGTGCAAAGATCACCAGGCCCTTGAACGGTTCTTTTGTTTGAATCTATTGTTTTGTAGCTGTTCCTGTAAGAGTCTAATTTTCAGGTGCGCAAGAGGGATCATATTGATCGCAGAGGACATCATGTCCAGAAGCTAACTGAACCGACGCACTGATTTTTTTGTTTTTTTTTTGTTTGAGAGCCAGTTCCTACAGAGTTAGTTGTTTGGCTTAGGATAGAAAGTCTTTGTCTTTGACAGTATCTTGTGTTGAGGCCTAGGAACAGAATCTTCTTAGATGGATGAGTTGATGATCTTTGATAATTCACAAGGAGACCTAGTTTTGAAACAACTTTAGGCAAGCTTCTGTGGCCGTGGACGATTAAAATGCCTTTGGTACTTTTATCAACCAGTTGCCGAGATGGGGGAATACCTGATGACCCTCCGTCCAGAAAAAAACTGCCACAGGGCTATGCAGTAGGTAAAATGCAGGAAGTTGATCTGAAGCCAAATGGGAGGATTTTGATGCGTGGGAGGAAATGTGGAAGTATGAATTCTGTAAATTCAGAGCTGCCATGTGGTGTCAGAGAGGGTGACCACGTAACAGTATTGGTTTCAGAAATACTTGTTTAATTTGCGGAGGTCTTTGATGGATCGCCAATCCTTTGTTTTAGTGTCTATGAAGAAAAAACCGAGAATAGAAGCCTGCTCTTTGCTAAAAATGTACTCCTTTCTCTATAGCACCTTTGGTTAGCGTAGCTATCACTCCCTTTTGAAGCAGATGCAGATAAGGGGGGGCACCCTCATTTTGGTGGAGTAGTGGGCGGAATCTTGGTGAACTCTAACATCTGACCATATGTTTTGAGAGCCAGGAATTATTTGTCTGAAACTATTTTCCGCCATAGATGACAACATTTTGGAACTGTTTCTCCCACAGGATGGCATAAGCAGCACTAGAACGTTGTCACTGTAGGTAAGCTAGCCTAAGGGCTACTGATAGCGTTGTTAAGTCTGATACCTTTGGCATCCTCCTTGATACAGATGAGTATCTCTTTCACGAGTGCCTCAAAAGGGTGCTTCTTTCAAAACTGAATGTGCCAAAAGATCTTGTGGTGTCAGAGTCAGCTTTGACTGCTTGCAAGGCGTCATCAAAGTGCTTGCCAAACAGAGCATCGCCATGGTACGGTAAAAATATTAGATATATTTGCACCTCAGGTTCTTTATGCAGTGGCCTTGAACCAACATTGGCGTCTAAGAACCACTGGCCATGCCAGTTGTGAGATACCTATTGAGGCTATATCTGTAGTGCAATCTATATTTACTGATGAGGAGGTTTCGACCCCTGCAGAATCTTTTTTTTAATTTTTTTTATTTCTGCCCTATCTGTCTTCCAGCAGAAATTCTATGTATGTGGCAATGTCTGACTACGTCTCGTGGTTATACCTGCCCCATATTGCCATGAATTGGCAGCCCGTACAGTAGCACCAGGCCTAGTTGAGAACGTCGCCTTGCTGGTTAGGCGGGGTTATTAGTGACAGGGTTTTCCATGATTGCAATTCCTCCCGGATAAATCAACAACTGGAATAGGTCTCACAGCTTTTCTATTTAAAATCAGAAAGAGAACAAACCATTTCTTATTTGCTTTAGAAAGTTGGAAGGGTTTGGCTGCTCTTTCCTTGCAGGTCTGGAAACCATCAAAAATCATCTGGTGGGGAATCCAGCAGTTGTGGGCCTTCTCTCTATCATCACCAGATATGAATGGGTCATTCCCAGGAAAAAAGGTAATTTTAGACACTGGGATCACTCTTTCTGTGGCAGGAGTATCGGAGGATGCGGACATATCGGGCACAATATGACCTTGCAGTCTCGGTAAAGTGTTAGTAGTAATCCTGTAACACGCCCTACAGGCCTGGTACTAGAGCCACATAGATCTGACCTATGCTGTGAAGTTGGAGGCGGAGCGAAGTGGTGAATTGCCTCTCCATATATTGGCGACTGTTGTAGACTTCCTCATATTAGTCCCTTTTATTTGTGGCATTAAGTTATTCTGGACTATGTGTCCTTTGTTCTTGTTGATGACTATGGTGCTTTCGCGGCTTGTATTGTCATCGAGATTGTAGTCGACTAGGGTGACGTAGATGACTAGGCTGACATTGACAATTTTTGTCATCGACGAGGCTGTTGTACAGGATGCAGTCATAGATGAGGCCACCGTAGACGAGGCCATCGTAGACAATGTCATCGTAGACTAGGCCGTCGTAGACATGGTTATCGTAGGCGAGGTTATCGCAGACGAGGCCATCGTCATAGATGACCGTCATAAACAACCGTAATAGATGAGCCTGTCGTAGACGACCGTCATAGACGATGCCATTGTAGATGAGACAATCATAGATGAGGCAATCGTAGATGAGGCAATTGTAGATTAGGCCATTCGTAGATGAGGCCATTCGTAGATGAGGTCATTCGTAAATGAGGTCATTCGTAGATGAGGCCATTCGTAGGTGTCATTCGTACATGAGGCCATTCGTAGATGAGGCCATCATTGATAAGGCTGTCATAGACGACCGTCGTAGATGACCATTGTAGATGAGGCTGTCGTTGAGATGAGGCTGTCATAGACGATGCCATTGTAGATGAGGCCATCATAGATGAGGCTGTCGTAGACGACTATCGTAGATGAGGCCGTCATAGACAACCATCGTAGATGAGGCTTTCATCGACGACCATCGTAGATGATCGTAGACGACCATCGTCGACGACTGTCGTAGATGAGGCAGTAGTAGCAATCGTCGTAGACAACTGTCGTAGACGACCGTCGCAGACAAGGCCGTCGTAGACAACAGTCATAGATGAGGCCGTCGTAGACGACCGCCATAGATGAGGCTGTTGTCGACGACCGTCGTAGACGACAGTCGTCAATGACCATCGTAGATGAGGCCGTCGTAGACGACCATCGTAGAAAAGGCCATCGTAGACGTCCATCGTAGATGAGGCCATCGTAGACGACCATCGTAGATGAGGCCGTCGTAGACGACCATTGTAGATGAGGCTGTCATAGACGACCGTCATGGACGACCGTCGTAGACGTCAGTCGTAGACGAGGCTGTCATAGATGACCATCGTAGACGAGACCGTCATAGCTGAGGCAATTTTAGAAGACCGCCGTAGATGAGGCCATCATAGACGACCGTCATAGATGATGCCATCATAGACGAGGCCATTATTGGTGAGTCAGTAATAGTAGGCATGGAGTTTTGTCATAGACTCCTCATTGTCAGGTTATGAGGATTTCCCTGATGTAGTGTCAGGGCTGAATAGGGAGTTGTAGGATCTGCCTCTGAGGAAGTTTTTTCCAATTGTCTCTCTCTGTGAGAAGTGCCTTATCAAGACTCATGGTAAGTCTTTTTTATGGCTTTCCTGCGCACCCTCTGGAGGCCCTTGGCGCAACCTCTCACTTTGACCTCTCCTAGGAGGTGAAGGAATCCTCACTGCCTCATCAGAAGAGACAGATTTAAGTTTCTGTAGTCCCAATATTAGCCTCATCTCTCTGAATGTGAGTTTTTGAGGAAAAGGTTAGACATATTTCGTAGTCTATTACCTTAATTTCTGCCACTCTGACATATTACTGACATATTAGTGCCAGGGTCAGAGAAATGAAACATGAAATATAATCTTGGATGATCCAAAAAGAAGTAATAGCTAAAGAAACTGAGCAGAGCTCAGGGAGACTCCCTTCACACATGACGTGCAGTGAAAATCTGAGGGATTCAGCCTCTCTTGGGAAGGTTCTAGAAGGTGCTGGTTACTGATTGGTTGCACTTAAAGTTTGGTCCCTTTTTTGTTTAGAAAAGGAGGTAGATAGGCTATTAAATGCATCGTTGCCACCATGATAGGCTATGGAAACTTTTAATTACTGCTTTATGTATATTACCGTGGGACTCCCACTTCGACGACAGGGAATGATTCAAGCATGTGAATCTATGAAAGATACCCCAATACTGGATGACAGGAGTAATTTTTCCAACAGATGTCTCCCCACCATACATCTAAGGGACAGAGGTCCTACATCACGTCCCACAAGGAACCAGTCATGTTGGGCTTAGTGTAGAGCCTAGGTGGGTCTCTGTCAAGCATCCCGTCAAGGACGCAGTTACAGTCATCTGCTCGTACGATATCTGTGTCGAGGTATTGTGATGCAGCGGTGGACACTGCAGCATAGCAGTCTGGAGAATCAGTGTTTGGGGCGTATACGTTAATGAAACAGAGCTCGTAGCCATTCAAACCGCCATGTAAGATAACATATCTACCTTCTGGGTTGAGGACATGGGTTCTATAGTGAAAGAGGACACCTGGGGCCACCCATATTAATGCTCCTCAAGCAAGCCACATATAGTATGTGACATAGAGTTGTCCTCTCCACCTTTTGCAAAGGCAAGGAGTACAATCCCCCCTTGCATGTGTTTCTTGTAGAAATGTTATTGAACCTTTATAGCATTTTAAATATGCAAACACCCTATGGCGTTTTTCATATCAAGCAATATCTCTGACATTCCATGACATAAATTTAAACGTGTGCCCTGGCATTTCCAGTTCTAGTCTGATGACCCCTAAACCAGCGGACAATCCCCACCACCCATCCAGCACCCCGAAATACAAAAATTTGAACCACATTATACAAGAGCAGCATGTAATTCCCAGACTCTTCAAACTGGTAAAGAACTCGTACATCCCCAACTCCCCTTCCCTATGGGTAGTTCACCTGTGCGACCATTGCGGCAACAAGCCAAGCAAGAAACAACTGTCGCCGCCCCATTCCCAAAAACCTGTATAACAAAATACAATAAAATAAATTTTGAAGTGAACAAAAATCAAAACTGTTTTACTGTGCAAGAGAGCAGACTCCAACGGAGGTGCAAGGTGCAAGCACCCAAGCTCCTCCGCTATGTCTGAGCACCTCTCAGCGTGGGCCTCCTGCGGGCACATACATGGAAGTAAAAACTTTGATCCCCATAGAATGAAGTGAGCCACATTGCCTCCCAGCCAATAACAGGTCCAAACGATCACCCCGCACCTGGAAGTTCATAGTTCGTGATATGTCCATAAGCTTAAAAGTCCTTGGCAAAGGGCCTCCCAACCCACTCGTCAGCTTTGACGTTCCACAGGGATATCAGTACTTACAGTTTGGTAGATAGAGTTAAAGTGGTACCTAAGTCTGTGCTATCGCTTGCTGTACCCGGATCACTCTGACGTCTTTGGAATGAGTCTCTTGAATCAGGCTTTCCATCTGGGCACATCACTATTCTCCTCGGACAGCGTGACCCATTGAGGCTTCTTCTGCAGCTAGTTTGGCGTTGGATGTGGGCAGAGTTCCTCTGTGCGCTCGGTTGTGTTGAGACCCCTCCGCTGGAGGACCGGTTCACGCCGCAGCCCAGAGTGTCCAGCCACTTGCAGGCCTCTCCGGCATGAAAGAAAAAGTAGAACCCGTAGCTTCGCGGGGAAAATTAGACTGTACTTCAGGTGCAAGTCTCTCATTCATTTCTTCACTGCTAGGAAAGGTTTTTGTTGCTCCTGAACTTTCTGTGTATAGTTAGGGATTAATGAAATGGGTGTCCCTTCGAACCCCACAAATCTTAGGTAATTTCTCCTGGATCTGCCCTCCGCTTCCTCCACTCATTCATCGGTGAGTGAGGTTAGTTTTTGGAGGGTAGAGACTGTGCCCCGAAGTGTCTGGACTTCCTGTTGCAGGGCATCCACGGTTTGCTCTGTAGCGGTGATCCTAATTGCAACCTTCTGGAGATCAGCACGAAGTTGGGTGACGTTGATTGCAACCAAGTCGATTTTGTTAGCCAGTTCAGCTCTGGAGCTCTGTATCACTGTCATTAGATCTGTGTGCATGAGGGTCGCTGCTGCTCAGCCACCACCCACAGGTCCCCTCTCCACACCATCCCCGGGTGGGCCATCGGGGGGCACACTATGGGTTTAGTTCACATTCTTGTTGGATAGGGGTGGCTTGATTAGTTTGTCTTTCCGCATGGCGTCCAAAGAGTCAAAATCCGATTTTTGGGCCACCTATCAGCAATCTTAGGCTCGTCTTTCCCTCCCCTAGGACCAGGAGGCTCCTGCGAGAGGGGCGCAACTCGCCTCTGCTGACCAGTGTCCAGCCTTTCGTGAGTGCGGCCAGTGGGTGCATGCAAGAGGCAGGCCGTGGGCGTTCTCACTGTTGTGTGGGTATATGGCACGCTACTCATGCGCCACAATGTACCATAGGGGCCCTTGACAAAGTTGGTGATAGGTGAGGACAGGGTGGTGCTTGAGTAACCAGCCAGCGGCTCCAATTCAGTCCTGCAGTACCTCCGTCATGTTCCAGGTGACCAACCCGTCAGAGAAGTAGTAGCGATCTTGACCAGCGTGCCACATCAGGGTAGGTCGAACACTTGGGCTGCTGCGCCCCAGGTTCACCCACACGGGAGTGGCAGATGTTGTCCCTGCTCCCAGCAGGGGGGGGGGGGGCAAATCACAAATTCCCAGAGTAGGAGCTAAGCAGGAACACTCCCCCCTCACACCGCAAATGATAAATCCAGGGGGGAGGCAATAATAATAATAAGCAAGCTTATAAAGCACATGGTTACACTCACTAGTGTGTCCCTGAGCTGCGGCTAAACCTCGTCAGGAGCAATAATGTGACATAGCTAAAGGAGAACCTACGGGCGGAAGAGCCATGTCTTCAGTTTTTTCCGAAAAATAATTTCAGAAGGTTCCTTCCTGAGAGCGAGCGGGAGGTCATTCCAGTGTTTCGCGGCAAGATAGCGGAAGGATCGGCCACCCATTCTTGCTCTTTTGATAACCGGGGTTTTGACCTGTCCAGTCCCTGCAGATCTTAGATGTCGGGATGGAGTATAAGGGGACAGTAGGTTGTGTAGATAACTTGGCCCTTTCCCCTGCAGAATACGGTGACTAACACACAGGGCCTTAAAAAGTATTCTCTCCCTCACTGGGAGCCAGTGAAAGGCGGCAAGGGCATTCTTGGAGGAAGTTCTCCTGGGCAGCATTAGAACAAGGCGGGCCGCCGCGTTCTGAATGCATTGAAGTCTCGTTAGACACTTACTACTTGCTCCCAGGTATAGAGCATTTCCGTAGTCCAGATGGGAAGTTACCAGAGCATGGACTAGGATTTTCCTCGCTGCCACGGGAAGCATGTCTAAAGTTTTCCAGAGTCCTTTCATTACTCCAAAACACTTCCCGGCCACAATTCTGATGTGATTCTCGAAGGAGAGCTTGGAGTGCAGCCACATCCCCAAGTTCTTGACCTGACTGCTGGGGGAGGGGGTCGGGCCCAGAGTCTGCGGCCACCAAGATGAGGACCAGATCGAGGGAGCATTTCCCACCACTAGAACCTCAGTTTTGCTGCCATTTAATTTTAAACAGTTATTCGTCATCCAGGATGCCAGCACCTGTAGGCAGGAAGAAAAATTGGTGGCTGCCTCTACATGGGATTGTGACAGTGAGACCACCAGTTGCGTGTCATCCGCGTATGACACGACACTGATTCCATATTTAGTCATAATCTCCGCCAGTGGGGCGATATAGAGATTAAGTAGAGTGGGGCTTAATATAGAGCCCTGGGGGTCCCCTTGAGCAAGCGCCATGCTTTTGGAATAATGAGGTCGCTGAGCCACCTGAAAGCTACGATCCTGTAAAAAGGACCTCAGCCACTCAAGGGCCAGTTTATCCAGCCCGCCTTTCCTGAGGCGCTGTAGGAGTGGTGGGTGGGCTACAGTGTCGAATGCGGCACTGAGGTCCAAGAGGACCAGCGCAACCGTCTGGCCCTCATCTACCTGTCTGCGAATAGTTTCAGTTGACAGGAGCAGTGCTGACTCAGTCGAGTAGGTTGCTCGAAAACCTGATTGCGTAGGGTGCAATAGGCTGTGCACCAGGACCACAGATCAAAGATCAGTGAAGAAAAGCGCAGCAGTCTTTGTAGGCAGCGGGGGGCAGGCACCAGGCCCTAGGATGGTGGGGCCCCCACGCGGAAACGGGCCAGGTTTTTATGTGATGTAAGGGGCCCAGCTCCGGAGAAGGCCCGTCGGCTGTCATTGGGGTACCGGGCCCATCTTGAATGAGGGAAGTCTCATCCCGTGAGCTCCCAATGGCCGAGGCCCGTCGCTCGAGCCAGACCGCCGGGGCTCTGGATTTTCTGATCAGCAGGCCCATCCACAGGGTGGGAGATTTGTGCAGCAAGGAAGTCCGGGCAAACACCGCACTCATGCCGAGGACCTCAGATGATCAATTCCGGAGTAGGTCCGGGGGAGGGCATGCAGGTGGCTCACTTACTTGGGGGGGTCCCCAGGGGAGCACAGGGCAGCCTCCCGGTCTGCCCCAAACACAGGTGGACCCTGGTTTACCAGGCTGGATATTCCTCAGGCAGGGCCTTGCCGGTGCTCCATCAGCTTGATGGGGCCCACAGGGAAATCCTGGTACCCGGGGATAATCATACTCCAGGAATAGAGGTACGATGATGGATGGCAGCTCATGTGCCGGGGCTAAGTCGGTATCCCGATACCAGGCAGGAACACCCCGTGGCCCAATGCAAGGCGCCGGGGCTCGCTGTTGTCCGGGCTCCTTCCTGGAAGCACTGTGCAAACAGGACAGCAGGGTGGTTTTTCAGAGTCGAGGGTGCAAGCCTGGCATTCGCAACTTCATTCTGGCACTGAGGGTACAAAGGCGGCCCCCAATGGGCAGTTATTTAAGCAGGATAATTGTTTTGCCGGCGGGAGTGGCACCGAAGAGTGCCTAGTTGGCCATGCTGGCTGGCCTTGCCCCAGCATGGGTATATGTTGATGTCAAATGCTGGTTTGAAGCACCTCACTATGTCAACAATCTTCGCCTTGACCAGGAATAGAAGTGTCAGAGACTTCCAGTGCTTCCCAGTCACCCTCTGAGGTGGCAGAAGCAGAGTCATAAGAGGAAGAAATGGTGGAAAGAGGGAGTTTCCAATCTGTGGCAAAAGTGAATGTTGCCTCTCATATGACATCTTCTGACAAATGTCACCATCCTTAGTAGAGATGGTGTCAGGAAGTCAAGCCACAAAGATGGTATGGTCATCATGCCTTAACATGCATTTCTCTACTTCCACCCAACAAGTTGGCCATTTGTCAAAAAGACCAGGCATAGCGACTTGAAGCAACAGAGATGTGAACCCACTCCAATGAAAGTACAGGAAAATACATTTTTCTTCAGAAGAAAGGTTAGAAATAAAAGACACCGGCTCTGATTCTTCTACTTGTCTGGAGTCAAGTGAATGCCCCATACCTCAACAATTTGGAGTAAATAGTCATAAATAGCTTTAAATAAAGCAGAATTGTGTTGACTATCTTTCTCAGAGTGGAAACAATTAATAGCCTAACTGACATTCCTCTGGGCATCAACAAATAGTGCTATATACCAAATTCTAAAAGAAGAAGAGTCAGTATGCACTATCTTTACGTGTTTTAGATTAGGGCACCATTTCCTGATTTTATTTGTATTTAATATGCTGTTTCTTTGTGATCTTTTTATACAAATGTACTGTTTGTTTTGTAATTTGGCTAACTGGTTAAAATACAGTAAATTTTGTCATTTTGGCTATGTATCCTATTTATGTGGTTGATTGGAAAACAAGAGGTTTTATGAGACCTTAGACACGCATAGGGATGTTCTACATTGTGTGAATTTCAGAGAAAGAGCCAAATGAATATGTATCAGAGATATTGGAAATTACATTATTAGTACCAGGGGAGCTTGAAATACATTGACTGTGCAGGTCCTAGGAGGCAGAATGTACAGGGTGTGAGTTGCACTAGTGTGACAACCCACTACAAGCTATGTTTACAGTATGTCATTATAAAACAGTTAAAAATGTTTCCTTCATCAAAGTAGGCAAAGTAACCTGTGTGGTTGAGACCCATTATAAATGACTCCGGATGGAGGAAATGACTACCTAGAACAGACCAAGAGAGCTATAGAAGATTCTGGTAGATGATCCTTGCTTGACTCTGTCTCCAAATGTAAGTATTCCAAAGTGACAAAAAGTTCTCTAAGATAAAGTCTAATCATTGCTCTATGACTTACTTTTTCACTTTTAGACCCTGAGAATCTAGAACACCCTTCCCCCTGAAATCAGAATGAATTCCTCAACTGCTTCATTCAAGAAAGAAATTAAAAGGATACTGATGAACAAATTAATGCTGTAGAACGCATTCATTTTTTCCAGGACGTGATTAATCAAGTAGTCTACATGCATGCTTATTTCTCTCAGACTATGTTTGTATGCTGTTCTACGGGTTGTTGTCTGCCTAGAATCTGTTGTTTTCTCTCTAGGGGATTCTCCCATATCATATCTCTCATTATTGGAGTTGCTATTTTTATACATGTCGCCTTGATTATTGAAATGCGCTCTGATACTTGCAAGAGTTGTGTTCGCGCTATATAAAACTTTATAAATAAATAAAATTAATTTGAAGCTGGAAAACCACAGATGTTGCCCTGGAGTTATGCTCACCATGTAAAAGAGGATCTGACTGTAAATACACGCCATAAACAAGTAACACAGTTAAATAGATTAACACAATGATCGCATAGATATTTGTGTAACTTGAGGTTTACAGGTTGACACACTTTTTCATCATTCCAAAGCTGACAGAATGAAAACTAGTAAATAGAGTGACAACAGAGCTTGCTTTCAGTACCTGGAGGAAACCCAGTTTTTAAAACAAATCATAACAGCGTATTAATTAATATTTAGTCATATTATTGCCACTTTCTAATTTATTTGGTTTAGGGTGACTTGGGATGACCTGAAAATATACATGGGTCAGATTACATTTCCCACAGTGCAGAGATTTCACTGTCCTAGTATCACTGCGACCATGATCTAGCTGAGCATTTGTTTGTCATTTATGAATTATTTTTGCATTAGGAAGTAAAATAAATTAAAACCCTACCATGTGCAATTGGTGGCAATATGAATACGTGTGATTCTCTATGCTTCCTAATCCTTTCCCTTTGTTTGAGTCTTAAAGCCATGAATCTCTTCTTATTCTGTTGTTCTTGCCACTCCGGTGGAGACAATTTCCTCAAGAATTCGCGATACATCAAAAATTCCTTCAAGATTTCTTCCTTTTTTGAAATATCACTGAATGATTTAAACATTACAAACAAAATGAAAAGTATACATTAAACAATTATATGATGCTCATTGGTTTTTTATTTTAATATGTCTTGTACTGATAAAGGTAACACATGCACGTCATGTTTATTACCAAACTTTTTTCACTGGATTGCATGTGCAGCTTAGATTTATTATACATATTTAGCCCAATGGAATTTCACCCAAGTTTACAAATATAGCACATATACCAAGCATAAGACTCTAACTCTATTGCATTAAACAATTGAAAACTAAAATAAGCTCAAACAAAATAAAAAAAATATCCACCTGTAGGAACCAGTTTCATGACTAGATATCAACCCTTGAATGGTAAAAGGGACCAGAGCAATACATATGCTCTGTCTACGTCTCTCATCTTCTGAGGATCACTTTGTGGAAAAGGAATGCCTTAAACTCCATGCCTCTGCAAGGCTCCTCACTATGGATTTCATCCCAAACACCTCCACTGCAGTTGGTGAACAGGAGAGTGCAATTTAGTCTTTCTGATGCCTTCTTGTATAAACTACACTAAAGCATACAAATGTAATGGGTGAAATGCTTGAATTCATCTCAACCACTGGTAATTACTCAAGGCTGCATCCTAGTCCATCGTTATTTTGCACACCATTCCACCTCAGGTTGGACCCAGACATATGCAAATCAGTCTTGATCCTGCTCCAATGGGAACAGGCTGGCCCAAACTGCCAGGCCAGGTCCTCTCTGAACCGAAACACAAGCAACCCAGGACCAGTTTTGCCTAGTAAGGGCTCATCAGCCAGGTATAGCTTGGTTCCAGTGACACAGTGAGCCCAGGACCCACGTCTGGGCATTCCCATCATACTTAGGGCAACACACTAAAGTATACAAAAGTGATGGATAGAATGCTTGAATTAATCACACCCACTGGTAATTACTCAAGGTTGCATCCCAGTCCATCGTTATTTTGCACCCCATTCCACCTCAGGATGGACCTAGACATATGGAAATTAGTCCTGATCTTGCTCCAATGGGACTAGGCTAGCCAGAACTGCCAGGCCAGTTCCCCTCTGAACCGAAACACAAGCAACCCTGGACCGGTTTTGCCCTAGTAAGGGCTCATCAGCCAGGTATAGCTTGGCTCCAGTGACACAGGACCCACATCTGGGCATTCCCATCCCACTTAGGGCAACACACTAAAGTATATAAAAGTGATGGATAGAATGCTTGAATTGATCACACCCACTGGTAATTACTTGAGGCTGCATTTAAATCCATAGTTATTTTGCACACCATGCCACCTCAGGTTGTACCCAGCCATAAGCAATACAGTCTTGACTCAGTTCCAAAGAGAACAGTCCAGTTGAAACTGACAGGCCAGGTCCTGTCTGAACCATGCATAAGGGTCTGATCCAACATCACTCTATGTAAAGCTATAATGCAGACAATAGGTATTTTGCAACAAACAGCTAAAGGTGTCTGTAGGCTCTCATGGAGTGCTAAAAGACAACTGAAAAAATAGTTTGCTGATATCAGGAGTGGAAGAGTACATCTCAACACATCAAAACAATGGAAAGAGGCTATGCTCAATGGGTGGGAGAAATACAAAACCAAGGAGGAGCATCAAACTGAGATGGACAATAAAGCCATCAAACCATGAGCAAGGGGCTGATGCAAAGCCCACCCTATATATTATGGTACTTTAGACAATAAGGCCCCATGGTGTGGGAGTCATTCGTGTTTCAGGTCTCGCCTACCGATGCAGCGCCATGCGCTGCTCGCCAGGCGAGATCTATTGTTGCCGACTTGCTTTGCGATGCGGGACAGGACAGGTGCACGCGTACGGCAAGTCCTGGACAGGAGATGTGCACGCGTTTGGTGCGAGCAGGAGTTGTAATAATGCCGTACGCGTGCACATCGACTGTCTGTGCTCAAGCTTAACAGACAGGAGATGTGCACCCGTACGGCTCGCGTCTTTTTACAACTCCTGCTCGCACCATACGCGTGCACATGTCCTGTCCGGGCGCGGCGTCCAGCATGCCTCCCGCTCAACCCCACTCACCGGCTCTTGTGGGAACTCTGCGCTGCTCCCAGGCTGGTCTCCTCAATGGCAGGGGGGACTCGCCTCTTCACCCGGTCACTGGCGCAGCAACACGCGGGGCTCCGTCTTGCTCACAGGAGCCCGCCTGAAATCTTGCTCCGGCCGCACCATGCGGCATTCACGAAGGCGGGGTGGGCTCCCGCCGGACTTCCCTCTGCGGGGTGGGCTCTCGCCGGACTTCCCTCTGCGGTGTGGGCTCCCGCCTCGCTTCTCCAACACACGGGGCTCCCTCAGCTCACGGGAGCCCCGGACACTTCCGGTCGCGCGCTCCATGCCCTGCCCATGCCCCACGCAACTGACGTCGTCGCAAGCCTTAAGCAGTTTCGCTTTTTAATGCGCACGCACGCTCAGCTCGTGATGTCCTCAGTAGGTAAGAACTTTTTATACCTCTGCTGCCTGACATGTTCTGTTCTGTGAGGTAGGGAAGATTGAGCTAGTGTTTCCATGCTGTACTTGCCTGAGAGGAAGTGAAGTCTGCTGCATGTGTTGTGTAAGTGAGGGAAGCTTGAAGTCCTGCTGTGTGGGGTGGGGAGGAGGCGGCGCTGGGGGATTTTATCGCACTGCATCGTGCAAGGTTTTCACTGTCTTGAGAGGGAGCGAAGCTTGCACTACAGCTGTCTGTGTTTGCCTATGTTCTGTGTATATGAGGGAAGCTTGCAGTCCTGCTGGACTTGGTGTGTGCGCACGTGCTGCAGCTAGCTAGGTTTTCGCTGTTATTTATGTAAGGGCACCCAGCACTGCCACCTGCCCTGTACCTGTTTATATTAGGGAGCCTTGCACTGCTGCTGTTCCATGCTTTACCTTTGTTGTTTGTTAGTAAAGCTTGGTAAAAACCTTTCCACTATGCAAAAGCAAACCGTTTGGTTTTGCCAGTGGTTTTTAATATGCTTTGAATACATTGTACATGTAGCTTTTGGTATCTCACATACGCATGGGAGTGGTGCTGAGGCCACTTAAGGCTGTTGTTGTGAAAATTCTCTGAAACCTAGCACACGTCCTTACCTCGTGAGCTGTGCGATACAAATAGTTATTCGTGTGTTTAGGAAGCACTGTTACAGAAGTCAAGAGCAGCAGTTTTATTGTCCTTGGCAGGTAAAATGATTTAATCGACCCCGAAGAAGCTACCGGTCTGTAACCTGAAAAGCTCGATACATCTCCACATTGGCATCTTAATCGGTTTATCGGGGACTCTGTTGGCAAAGTTAATCCTGCATTCACACATTTTAATTATCCGAGTTTTACCGCTGTGCACTATTTGAATGTATCGTTCGAATGCTTATACATTGCTGTAAGGTTTTCCAATGTGAGTGTAAAGCTTTTTTTTTCTTTTTTTTTGTACCTGCTCATCTTTCTCGTCCCGCCCCTGCCAACCGTCTTCGAGGTCCCGTGGTATTAGTGACAGGTGTAGGATTACCGTTTCTAAGAAATGTTTTTCACTGGTGGACTTTGCTGACTTTCGTTTTTTCCTTAGAAGCATAAATTCCTCTGCGCGCGGCTCCTAAGCCTCTAGTACTGCAGCTGTTCAAAAACCTTAGATAATGTTGGACATCGCTAAACCCATGAAGGCATCTAAATTAGTTTTCTAATCGAACCCTCAAAGAAAATAAAGCTGGGCAGGGTAAATTTCTGTAGAAACATTTCTTTGAAAACGTAATTGTTTTTCACTCTAAATTTGGCATAATTCGGCGCAGTTAAGATCTTGCTTGTTCAGTGGACTATTGCATCCATTGCAGGACTTGGATTGTTCAACTAGTGGCAAGTTCGAATCCCACAGCTTCGCTGCCTTTGTTTGCTTCAAGTTTTTTTTTTTTTTTAAACATATCTTTTATTGTCATTTTTACAATATAGATTGCAATAATATGGTCTTTGCACTTTACAAGGATCACTTCAACCAGGTTTGACATTGTTACAGGTAAAGTGCCATCCCACTGAAGGATATCTTGGCCTTCTGAATCACGTCCATATCTTTTAACAGAGCGACACTCCAGTCCGGGAACTTCTTGCAGTACACGCTAGCATATATAAACAAGCATTTGCAATGCAACAGGTCACACATTTACGCGAGTTTGAGCTATTGACATTGTAAATGACAATGCCTTTTATTTATGTTTTGGTTTTTGAAACAAATAAAACGCATTGTCATTTACAATGCCAATAGCTCCAACTCACGTAAATGCGAGACCTATTGCATTGCAAATGCTTGTTTTCCTCTGGCTTTGGTAGTTTGTTTTTGAAAAATAAATAACTTTGAAAAGGTTTGGTAGCCAGTGTTGTCAAACTTTTCCTATCTTAACGGGAAATGCAATGATGGTGGTTCCTGCCAATGTATAGCGATGTCGACAGGGCTAGTAGACATCTCTAAATTTGGTGGGTGGATTAAAGACAGGGTGGTAGACGTAAAGTCCTCCACCACCCTGTCTGCCTGTAATCCAGCCGCCAAACCCTAAATCACACCCTAAGTCTTCAACAAGAGAAAGCTACGGCTGTCTGTAGACTAGTGCTAAAAAGTAGGGTTTTAAGTTTCTTTCTGAAAGAGAGGTTAGTCTCAACAAGGACGTTTATATGGTGCACAATTCATCACCAGAGTCCCTGAACGGCGAAGAACAAGCCTCCAAAGGGTCAAAACACATGGAATATATAAGAAACCTAAGAAACTCCGATAATGAAAAGAACAATCATTTTTTTCCGAAGACGAACAGCGTAAAATAAGAGAATATTCAGGGCGTCTAGGCTTCCAATATCAAATTGATGGGTTCACAATACTCACTATGATTGCAAATAATTCGGATTCAACCAGAACTATGACCTGTATTTCCCCAATAACCATATATTATCATGCCGATATTGGTGATTAATGTCCCTTTAATCATTAAAGAAAGTACTTGGTGGATCAGCTACAGAAATGAGTTAAAAATGATAACATAGAAATTGCTAGCAACACTTTCCTTCTATTCAGTGCCTTGGATGCTTTAACGGCAGTAAACACGGGTGTCCGTGTATCTGATACAATGTAAGCAATTCTGACAAAAACCCAACCAAAACAACAGATAGACGGGCGCTATCTTGAAGAGCAACACATGCAGGCCACAGAATTAGACTATCTTGATACTAAATTATGACTGATTGAACAGCAGCGCTCCATAAAATACATAAATGAATTTCAGGCCATTTGAAAACCTATTGCCTTCAGCCTTGTGAACAGCGCCAGTAAATCAACATTTTGGTGCTGATGACTACAAATGGAGTGGTCAAATATAAAAAAACACCAAAATAAATTAAAGATAAGACTTGTAAGATGGTAAATGACGAGCAACAATTCCGGGGCTCTTAAGATAAAGACTACCGAAGAAAAGCAAAGTTTTATAGAAGATACCGAGATCTATTTATCAATAATTCAACTAAATGATGTAAATGTGCTGCCAATGTACCTATCTATTTGAGGATTGATATGGAGATATGGTGCCCCAAAACATCAAGTCCCAGAATGCATTTTATTTCAGCAAGTTCACTTGACGCTTATGAAGAGCAGCACGGACATTATGCAAATAAGGACTAATGAATGGGGCACATTTGAATAGCTAGCTGCGGGCCTGTGAACAAGAACTTTATTAGTTAGAAACGTCAGGCCACTTTTCACTGATTTCACCTGGATTGCCTCATATTGTCCAATAAAAAGACGAGTTGAATGAGAGTGCGTCTCCGTTTCTCTTGGCAAGAGGTGTGATTTTCGATATATATATATATATATTCATGTACTTGTCAGAAAAGTAGTACGGCAATCTTGGGGTCAGAACTGCATTTTATAACAATAAATGAGTAGGCACGTTTCGGCAACTTTGCCTTTCTCAATTCTCATGACGGAATAACACCCAAATCACAGTTTCATGTAAATTAATCAATCTGCGTTTTCATTAGAGAACGCAAACAGGCAAGGAGGAGGGGCTAGCTATCAGAGTTAATGCTTGTTACTAAGGCCGCCATATTAGCATGTTAAATGTTGTTGAATACCGAATGGCCAGAACTGTGTTTACTGGATAGTGCTCATACATCTATAAATACCCAGTCTTGTCATAAATTGACATATGCCAGAACACAACAGTCTCATTCTAGCTTGTAGCATGCTAACATTCAAATGTCTTTTAAGCCTCATATTTTCACCCTGTATGGGTTGCTGTTCGCTCTCCCGGGAGCAGTTCTTACTTGTAATGCGGTAACGACTGCAATCCTTGCCACCCTTTAACAACTGATGTGTCTCCTCTCACAATGTGAATCTAATATTGCAGTTCCCCCTCGACTGCCGCAGATGTCCCCATTCTGTAGTTCTTTGACCCATACCCACAAGAATAGAGTCCAATGACTATTCTTCCTCAAATTGTATAATCAAGGTGGCAAGGGTATTTTTAGGGTTTAGGGTGGGTAAGGGTTTTTAGGTGGCAAGGGTATTTTTAGGGTTAAGGGTGGGTATGGGTTTGTGGGTGGCAAGGGTATTTTTAGGGCTGAGGGTGGGTAGGGGTTTTAGGATGGCAAGGGTATTTTTAAGGTTTAGGGTGGGTATGGGTTTTTGGTGGCAAGGGAATTTTTAGGTTTTAGGGTGGGTATGGGTTTTTGAGTAGCAAGTGTATTTTGAAGGTGGGTATGGGTTTTTGAGTGGCAAGGGTATTTTTAGGGTTAAGGGCGGGTAGGGTTTTTTTGGGTGGCAAGGGTATTTTTAGGTGGGTATGGGAATTTAGGTGGCAAGAATATTTGTAGGGTTTAGGGTGGGTATGGGTTTTTGGACGGCAAGGGTATTTTTTAGGGTTTAAAGTGGGTAGGGTTTTGAGGTTGTGGGTTGATCAGGCAAGCAATTTACATTCTATATATATATATATATATATATATATATATATATATGTGTGTGTGTGTATATATATATATATACATATATGTAAGATATATATATATATAAATATATATATGGCTTATATTCACGCACGACTTTACAACGAAAATGTATGTAATTTGCAGGTACGTTTTTTATATATATATATATATATATTTGGGCAAGGGCGTTTTTAGGATAAAGGTTTTTGGAGGGTTTAGAGAGGCCATGGGTTTTTGGTGGCAAGGGTATTTTTAGGGTTTAGGGTGGGTGAGGGTTTTTGGGTGGCAAGGGTGTTTTTAGGGTTTATGGTGCTTAGGGTTTTTTGGATGGCAAGGATATTTTTAGGGGTTAGGGTGGGTATGGTTTTTGGGTGGCCAGGGTATTTTTAGAGTTTCGGGTGGGCATGGGTTTATACTATCTGTAAAATACTTACATTTTCGTGGTAAAGGCATATGCGTTGTAAAACAATTTGTGGTTAAGACCATGCATGGTAAAGACACTTTCGTTGTGAAGGAGCTGTTGTGTCACAGGGATTCTGCTGGTAAAGCAGAACTGTGCCTTGGGATGTCAGGACGTCAGAATTCAGGGACTGAGTATCTCTACAACATCAGTATCTGTCGGCCCAAATCCTGTCTAGCTGACAATGCCTCACCTGCACTCCTAACCTCCCCAAAGTAGCAGGTGATTTTGACAACCTATAACATGACTCTCTAGTCCCCAAGGGAACCGTGGAAACAGATCCTCACCTTTTGTCACTCACTCATGCATGTCCATAGTAAAAATAAGAAGACACAAAGAAAGTTTAAAATACTTTTATTAAAACTATCGCAGTCTAGCATGAAACAAATGTGCTGCGATCACTAGTCAGATGAAACTAAACAAAATAATTAGCGTTACTATCAGGCTGTATAAAATAAACATCGCCACCATGGCAAATTATCTATTTGTCTAGGCCTACCCTTACTGTGTGAGCTCTGGAATATATAAGTGATCTCTGGGATTGGCAACAGACCCCATACCTGGTGTATGTAGTTAGGTGGTCAGCATCATGAGTGCAAACTCAGTTTACACAAGGCTGCATGTCAGGCTCTGCGTGCGTTCGTTCCAGAACAGTCTTCTCTGCCAGAATTCTCCTCTATACCCCCAAGGCGACGAGACTCCGTTTACATGATAAAAACGATTGCATCCTGAATGCAATTTTAAACTGCCATGTCGACTTGACATTTAAACCCCCTTGCCAAGCCTTAAACTCCCCTTTTATTACATATAAGTCACCCCTAAGGTAGGCCCTAGGTAGCCTATATAGCAGGGTGCTATGTAATTAAAAGGTTGGGCATGTACTTTTAAGTTTTACATGTCCTGGTAGTGTAAAACTCCCAAATTAGTTTTTCACTATTGTGATGCCTACATCTTCCATAGGATAACATTGGAGATTCCTTATTAAATGATTTAATAAGCTGTAATTCCTAATTGAGAGGAGGTAGATATATCATGTTTGGTACCTATGGAATTATGATGATATACCCTCTTTAATGGTAAAGTCAGAATTTTCATTACAATTTTGAAAATGCTACTTTTAGAAAATTGGTATCTTTCTGCCAGTTGTGCTACAGCCTGTCTTGGGTCACATGGCTGGGTGTAGCTGACAGTTAGACTTTGTGAATTCTTCCCAGACAGTCACACATTAGTGGGATTATCTATGCCTCAATGAGCCATCAACTGACAGGATGGGGGTGCAGAGCTGAGCACAGCCCCTCTTGCACCTGAAAAGGCTGTGTCCTGTCTCCTCATAATAGGCTTAAAACCCCTGTATTGTCACTGCAGCCAGGGCAGGAGAGGCAGGATATTCTGTGTACTTCAAAGAACCTTTCCAGAACCTTCTCCTACCTTCTAGAAGCAGGGAACCCGGGTATAACAATTGGACCTTAAGACCCACACTTCAGTTCACTTCTGGACCTGCAGAAGGACTCTCAGAGGACTGCCTGCTACTGTGACCTGCTGTGCACTCTGCCAGACTGCTGCTGTATCTGGAAGGACTGCTTTGCAGCCTGGAGCCTGCCTTGGACCCTCAGAGGCCTGCCCTGATGTTGAGCCCTTCATTTTCACCTGCATCCAGGATTGCCAAAAGTGACTCCAAGGGCTAGTTTTCTGGCTTCTTGTTCAGAGCCACATGGACACAACAAGCTCCCACCATCTAGAACCCACACCTGGACCCCACCTCAGTGAGTCCTGAACCCCCAAGAGTTCTCCATCCACTCCTCGACCCTAGGTTGTGATGCTCTAGGTGCCCATATGGCCATTTTCCCAAACTCAGGAATTTGGGCAAAAAGTGCTCTGAGAATCAGAAAGAGACTTGGACCAACCTACTCACCTATCCGCCCGAGCTGCATCGCCGGTTGGACTGACTTTGCGGCTTCTCTCGCTACGTCTTTCTCTGCAGCAGCAAATCCGTTTTGAACTGTCTTCGGTTACAGGCTTCTGCTTCGTACTACTGGAGTTTTTCAACTTCCATTTCGGCGAATGAGTCCAAAGGTAAAAATCTTGACCGTGGCCCCTCTGAACTTCTACATTGTCAGACATTTTCTATTCAAAATGTTTCTAAGTTTGAAGGTAAGCACTGACCGGGCACAATACACTTCTTGTATACGAACCACACTCCATCACGGACAGCCTTAACTTTTCGCTTAGACCTGGTCTTGCGCGACCAGATGTCCCCGGTTGGTGCTTTGGTCTTTTGGGTGCTAGATTCACTTAAAACTTTAAAAATGTATTACTCCAGTTCTACTGATTGGATTTTGGTCGTTTTGATGTCAAATAATTTATTAAAATGTATGATAGTTTTCTAAGTTGGTTTGGAACTTTTCTTGTGTTGTGTTTTCACTTTATTACTGTTTGTGTGCTGCAGAAGTATTTTACACATTGCCTCTAAGTTAAGCCTGACTGCTTTTTGTGCCAAGCTACCCAGGGTTAAGCTCAGGTTAGTTTAGTGTCTTTTTGTGGTTCACCCTGCAAGGGATTGTGGCTGTTGCTTGACCAGGGTTCACACCCCAGTCAACCAACCCAATTCCTCACATTGGTGTTCTGCGGTGTGGATCAGGACTTGCGTTTGTGCAGTACCCTACAGTGATTTTTGTTACACAGAAATCCCAGATAAATAATTTGACATCAGAATTGACTTTTTTTTTAAATTGTCTTTGATTGACCCTATTTTTCCTTTTTCCAAATTTGATTCTTGCCTCACATTTTGTTGTGCCTGTGACTCTGATGGAGCTGGGTATCAACGTCATGTTGAGCTACAGCATGGACGAGCTGAGGAAGCTGTGCAGGGAGAGGGGAGACTGAGAATTCCAAAGGGTTATCCAAGGTTGGATTATCAGATAGCCCTGAAAGCTTGGGAGGAGGTCCACAGAATGTGAGCTACAGTCCCAGGGGATTATGATGAGGAGGATATATTGGATGAGGAGGAGGATGAAGTAGAAGCTGAGGAGGACAACTTTGCAGCCCCAAGGCTAGAGAAAGCAGAGCCTTGTTACTCCTAGCCCCAGAATCAGGGCTCCAAGAGAGTGCTGGCCCTGAGAAGTAGTGGGAGGAGGAGAATAACTTGACAATGGCTCCAGAGGAGAGGGAGTCTCCTGTAGGATCCAATGCAGGAAGCAGTGTTTCCTCCCACACCCTGTCGCCTGAGCATTTGAAGGACAGACAGGCTGAAAGGGACCTGAGACTGCAGTTGGCCCTGCTGGCTGCAGATGAGAGAAGAGCTAAGGCTGACAAAGCTCTAGCAGAGTAGAGGAAGACTGAGGCTGAAAGAGCCTTGGAAGAGAAAAAGATCTTGCTGGCTCATGAAATGAGTCTTAAGGAGCTGGGCTGGTAAGACAGTTTCCAACTGCCCCTGAATCTCAACCTTTTCTCTTATGGGATGAATCTATATGTCTTGAAAAGGGTCTCTTTCATTGTGGAATACCTCAGCCTGTCCCCCCTCTCTAGGGCCTGTATGGCACGGCTGTATGATGGAACTACGCATGCAATTATATCATGCCTTAATAACGCGGTCTTTACCACGACCGTGTCTTTAGCATAAACGCCTTTACAATTAATTTTGTTTCTCCACCTACCTACTAGGCAGTCTGCCCGCTGTATTTAGATGTTGGAGGGTCCATGAATGATAGTCTGACCGAGTCCCACTGACTCAACCAGATTTTTCCATCAGCATTGACAGCGTCGTAGCCAAAAGTGGCTGTCGGAGGAAGGTCAGCCCATTTTCCACTGGGCCAATTACGATGTGCCTGCCCGCTGATGTAAAAAACAAGTTACTTACCTGTACACTGTGGTTCTCCATTATTGATATCTTTTATAGATTCACATGCTTGAATCTTCCCCGTCGTCATGGTGAGAGTCCCACAGTAACAGTAAAATAGCAGTATTAAAACTTAACATTGAAATGCCCATAAGAATTCACTAGCTTTAGCAACCTATTATCATTGTTATAAAACATCCAAACTCTAGCCAATCAGAGCGTAGACCATAGAATCTCCTTCCCCTGCAGGGCCACCATACCTCAGATTTCGAGCACGAGTGCCCCAGGTAATGAAAAGGTATGGAAGGTGAACCTGAAAAGGGTAGGAGCGCATGTGAATCTATAAAATATATCAATATTGGAGAACCACAGTGTACAGGTAAGTAACTTGTTTTTTCTCCAGTATTGTATCTTTTATAGATTCACATGATTGAATCAGAATAGTAAGCAGTACCCGAAGGCCAGAGGCGGCGGGAAGGTGAACCATCCCACCATGCGACCCAAAAACTAACCACTTATGGTAATTAAAAAGAGCATCTAACATGAACTCACAATAATGCATATGAATGCTAAAATATATATAATGGAAAATATTCTAGAACATATAAAATACCATTATAACAACAGTATACTTATATAGTAGATAAGAGACTTAGAACATCATACCTTATGTAAATAAACGTCGTAAAACAGCTTGACCAACTGCCACATCCACCTTCTTCCAGGCATCAAGGCAGTAATGCTTTGTGAAGGTATGGACGTTCACCCACGTCACTGCCCTGCAGATATCAGGCAAGGACACTCCAGCGAACAGGGAGGAGGAAGCTGCCACCTTACGTGTTGAGTGCGCTGTGGCTTTGGCAACCAGTCCTCTCTTGACAATAGAGAATAGCTGATGAGACCCAGCGAGTGATAGATGCCCGCATCAAAGCCTGACCCTTCCTAGGGGCAGAAAAGGCAACAAGTAACTGTGTAGATTTTCTAAAAGGTTGAGTCCTTTGCAAGTCGAATTTTAGACATCGTTAAATGTCCAGAGAATGGAGTGCCCCCTCAGCTGGTGAAAAAGGAGCTGCAAAGAAGGAGGGCAAAACCACTGGCTCATTTAGATGAAATGCAGATGGCACCTTGGGAATGAAAGATGGGTTTGTCCGAAGAATTACTTTGTCTGGAAAGAATTGCAGGTAAGGCTCCGTTGTCGTGAAGGCTTGAATCTCACTAATGCGTCTTGCTGACATGATGGCTAACAGTAATGCCACCTTCCAAGAGAGGTACTTTAAATCGCTCTTGTGAATAGGTTCAAACAGTGATTTCATAAGTTGCGACAGGACAGTATTTAATTGCCACAGCACTGAAGGAGGTCTTACTGGAGGATAGAACCTGAAAAGTCCTCTCATGAACTCTTTTATCAGTCTATTAGACCACAGAGACAAAGAACCAGAACGTCGTCTGTACCTGGAGATTGCCGCTAAGTGCACTTTGATGGACGCATGCGCCAGACCAGCCTTGGCAAGAGATAAGGCAAAACGTCCTCGGGTGGCGAAGAAAGGGGATCAAAAGTGTTCGTGGCACACCATATACAGAATCTTTTCCACTTGGCCGAGTAACATTTGATCGTAGAAGGGGCTCGAGCATTCTGCAGTATTGTCTGGCATTCCTCAGAAATCTCTAATTGTCCGAACTCTGTGTGATGAGGAGCCAAGCTGACAAGTTGAGCGTGCGAACGTGAGGATGAACTACTTGACCCTGGCTCATAGAGAGGAGATTTTCTTTTGGTTGAAAGAGAATTGGAGAAAACCTTGATAGGCGAAACAGCTCTGTGAACCAGTAATGTCGCGCCCACGCCGGGGCTATTAGGATGACATGGCAAGGTTCCCGTTTGATCTTTTTGTAGGAAGGTGGAATCTGACTATATGGTTGCCCCCACTTTTTTTATGGTGTTTTGCTGGTTTATGACTTAGTTGGACTGGGATCCTGCTAATCAGGGCCCCAGTCTATCTGCTTTCTCTGTAAAATGGTTTCCATGTGCCTTAGGCACATCACTGATTGGGATCTGGAGTGCCCTTATAAGTCCCTAGTATATGGTATACTATGTACCAAGGGCATAGGTACCTCAGAGGCCTGCCAGGGGCTGCAGCATGTATTATGCCACCCCTGGAAGGCCATCCAAACTGACACCACAGGTCTGCTACTGCAGCCTGGGTAAGGTGGTGCATGCACCCCTTACTGTGATATAGGTTACCTATATCACGAAATACATACACACATATAAACCTATAAGTCACTCCTAAGGCAGGCCTTATCAATCCTAAAGGCAGAGTGCGTGGTTCCTATATGCGAGGGTGCCCCTGCATGAGCAGGGCCCCTCTGCAGCGTTCGGAGACCATCTCTGATGCTGTTTGTAGTGCAGCCTGACCATATACTCTTAAGCGCATTATATCCTCGCGGTAAAATGCTAACTTTGGAATGGCTGCACCTAAACATGTCGTGTTTGGTGTCAAACATCTTGGAATACTACCCCCCCGCCAATCCTGGCGGCGGGGGTAGCATTCCACCCTTCTAGAGGGAAAGACATGTTAACTCTGACTAGTCCGGTAACTTCTTTCCAGAGCCCTGGCATCACAAAATGGATGCTGCTGCCACAGACACGAGTCTGACCTCCTGCTGCTGGACGAAACTCCGGCAGGGGAGGCCTGGACAATAGGTTTCCTGTCCCAGGGAGGTGTGACCACCTCCCCAGACAGGATAATGTGTATTGGGGCTGGGCGGGAGCACTTTCGGGTGCTTTGAAGTCCTGCACTGGGGGCACATTTGGTGTCCCTGTGCATACCCCAGTTCAAACCGGATCAGGGGCTTGCAGCCCCTGCTTTGGCGCGAACTGGACAAAGGAAAGGGGTGTAGCCACCCCTCTGCCCTGACCCACCCATAGGTGGGGCCACAGAGTAGTCCAACCCCTATTTTTAGAATAAAGGTAGGAACCCAGTCCTTAGGACTTTAGATTATCCCTGGACGAAACTCTGAAACTGAATCCTGGACCTTCGACGCTCTACTCACGATTAGAGGACTGAAGAATCTCCCTTGGGGTCAAGGAGTGACTCCCCTGCTTGGCAGGCACCAAAGAAGCATCTGTCCGGTTCGCATTTCTGAAGCTCCCGTCGGACGCCGAAGTCATCGCATCACCAGAGGTGGATTCTCAGACTTCCCCGAGGCTACCCTGAGTCCCCAACAAAGCTGAGGCCCGTGGCTATCATGGGTGACTTGAGACCGTGACCCCTGGACACCGAGCACATTTGCAAGTGCATCCTCTTCTGGGTCTCCCAAGAAGTCGTGCTTTGGGCTCCGAGTAGCCCTAGCCTCCAGCACCACCTGCACCGAAGATCACTGGCCCCCACTCCACGAGTGTCCTGTAAGCCAGATCCACGTGCGGCGTCACGAGGCTCCTTCGCGGTCGCTAGCCCGTTGGCTAGTAGCCCTTAACGAAGGCCAATCCTTTTCTTACTTGGCATCCTGGTTGCTCCAGGCCTGCCCTCACTTACCCTCGCTGGGTGAGTTCCACAGACCTTGCTGGTCTGCACCATCGACGATCTACATCTTCTCCGAGACTTGCCGTTGCCAAGGCTTGTTGGGTCTAATCCGGTCGCCGACACCTCAGCACTCGACAGACATCGTGTACCAGCCCGAATCCTGCTCCTGGTCGCCGACAACGCCTCCTGGACCTCGTGGCTGAAGAGTCAAGACGACCGTCAACGCACCTGAAGAAACTCGACATCGGTGGGCATCTGTCCATCGCCTTCCTGGTCACTGGCTAGTGACCCAGACTCTGTCCCCTCTGCTTTCAGGTTCTTCAGAACTCCGATCCACTCTTGGATCCATCCGGACACTTTTCTCTTGGCCGCCAGCAGCACTTTGCAGCAGATCGCCATTCGAATCGACGACGAAACCCGACCCCGAAAGGCACCTATGCACCCGGCTTCCCTGGGTGAGGTAACACGAGTACTCCAGTGCTCCCGTGGGTAGAGACTCTTCAAAGTCCTAGATCTCAAAGGGTTTTGTCCTAGTCCTCTTTTAAGTGTCCCTTTTCTCTATTTTCCCGATCCCGACTTTCTCCATAGAAGTCAACGGCGTATCGCGGTTGTGTATTCACACTGCACGCGCTCTCCCGTAGGTCCCCTGTGTCACTACCTTGGGTGGTTCCTTGTGGTCCAAGCACTTCTAGAGGCTCTAGGCCTAGTGTCTAGTTCAGTCGTGGTTCGCATACCACTTTATTGGTATATGGTTTGGTACGCCCCTAGGGCCCAAACGTGTAATTGTGCTATTACTGTGATTTAATAACTTATAACTTATGTACTTCGAACTCTAGCCTCATAAAGAGACTAGAGGGGTGTGTTTAGCAATAAATACATATATTTTGAATATATACCTGGTGTGGTGCTCTTTCATTTGGTCACTCAAGAGATTATAGACTGGTAAAACAAGCTGCTTTACATTCCTTCAAGACTTAGCCTGAAGGCTGCTCTCCATAGCTACCACTAGGATAGCTTTCAATAAGGTTGTCTTTAACCTATCTCCAATAAGGGGTTGTTTGGACTGGTGCAAGGTGCCCACTATAATTAGTGGACAGCATATGCCAGGCCAACTTCTCACACTTTTGCAGAACTTTTGGAATGAGTGGAAACGGAGGGAATGCGTAGGCGAACGCTCTCTCCCAAGAGAAGTGGAAGGAATTTCCCAGAGAGCCTGGCTGAGGGAACCCGCGGGCGAAGAATCTGCATTTTTTGTTGAGAAACCCTTTGCAACTGTTCATTGTTTAGTTCCCACTCGTGACACTGCCTTGTGTCCCTGCTGAGGGAATCGGCCCAATCGTTCCGGCCTCCTGGCACATGCTGAACCTGTATCGATATCTCGTTGGTGATCAACCATTCCCAGATTTGCTGAGCCAGGATTGAGAGAGCCTGAGATCTTGCTTCAGCAGATAGAACTTGGTGGTGGTGTTGTCCGTACGAATCAGGATCGATGACCTCCTGATTCTTGGCAGAAATGCTTGGAGACCTAGAAATACCGCCTTGACTTCCAAGAGATTTATGTGACACTGTGCTTCGTGAGCCGACCATCTTCCGTGGACCTGCAATTCTTGCAGGTGAGCCCCCCATCCATCCATGGAAGCATCCGAAGTCATGACCAACTTTGGTTTTGTCGTGAGGAAAGAGAGGCCTTGGGAAAGACTGTCTCTGACTGTCCACCAGGACATTGCTGAGACCATCTTCGGAGTGATTGATATGACGTCCTCTAATGAGCCTTGAGATTGCCTCCATTGAGCGTCAAGCTCCTCCTGGAGAGGCCTCATCCTTAGGCGGCAGTTTGGAATCAGCGGGATACAGGTTGAAATCATCCCTAGCATTGACTTGTATGTCCTTACTGAAACGTACTTTTTTGCGGACAGACCCTTCACTGTCCTTTGCAGTCGTAATATTCTTTCTTTTGTGGGAAAAGCTTTCGAGAGCGTAGTGTCCAGAGTTTCTCCTAGAAATACTATTGACCTGGAAGGAGCCAGGGCAGACTTCTCCCGGTTGACTCTGAGCCCCAGGGAGCGAAAGAGTCGGACTCAGGCGTCCGTCGATCTTCTGGTGGCTTGAAGCGATGGGGCCTTGACCAACCAGTCGTCCAGATAAGAGAATACCTGGTGACCGGCTCGCCGTAGAAAGGACGCCACTGAAGCCACGCACTTGGTGAAGACTCTTGGAGCTGACTTCAGCCCGAATGGAAGTACTCTGAATTGATAATGGTACCCTGCCACCTCGAACCTCAGAAAACGACAATATTTTGGGTGAATGGGAACGTGAAAATATGCGTCCAGAAGATCCAGCGAAGACATATAGTCCCCTGTATCCATTAGAAGCAGAATGTCCTGGAGCGATAACATTCTGAAAGGTTGGGATTTGATGAACTTGTTCAATGTCCTTAAATCCATTATCTGCCTCCATTTTCTCGTCTTCTTCTTTATCAAGAAGTGGAAATAGAACCCCAGATTGCGTTGATTGGGCGGCACTTCTTCGATTGCCTGCTTGGTTAAGAGCAACTGGATCTCCTTCTTGAGAATACTGATTTGATGATGAGAAGTCCTTCGTGGAGGCATATTCAGAGGCTGTTGAACAAATTCCAGGGTGTGACAGTGGCAAATACGTCTAACACCCACTTATCGGAAGATATAAGCTTCCATTGATTGAAGAATTTGGAGCAAATGAGGCCGAATTGAAGTGGGACTACGGTAGCAGGGGCCTTTGGATCCTCATTGTCTCTTGCTAGAGTCGCGAGCCCTACCTCCTGATGGTGGGCGTCGACGTGCTGGTGGTCTAGAATAGGCAGGTGTTGAGGTTTGCCGAAAGGGCTGAGAAGAGTACTGTGCACGAAAGCCCTGTTGATGATAGGGCTGGAAACGCTGTTGAAGCTGGGGGCGAGAGAGATATTGACCTCTGCCTCTGCACTGGAAGGAAGCAAATCTTTTTTGTCGTAGGTTAGCTAAAGATTTAGCTGTCTCCGTATCTGCTTTTATTGACTGCAACGCTTCATCTACATGTTTCCCAAAAAGAAATTCGCCATCGAATGGCATGTCCAAAATATTTGCCTGAACTTCCGGTCAAAAAGGCTGTAGCCTTTAGCCACCCTTGCCGTCTCAATACCACTGCTCCCGCCATCTGTCTGAAGGCAGTTGACGAAACGTCCATGGTCACGTCAATCATTTCGGAAGAGGCTTTTTCTCCTTCCAACAGCACCTCCCGTGCCTCTTTCTTTTTATCCTCTGGAAGGAATTCCAGCAAAGCCGAGATGTCGGACCACATCTGGCGGTCATACCTTCCAAGAATAGCCAAGGCATTGGAGGCTCTAATGGCAGTGGCTGACAAAGCAGAGCACCTTTTGCCAATGTTATCCAATCGGCACCCTTCCTTGTCAGGCGGAGCGGTACACGGAGAGGAAGGGTTCTGAGGGTCCTATTTTTATACCTGATGCCTTCTTTAAAGTAGGTAAAGTTTCTGGAGCCCTACCCAACAGAGGTGTCTGGAATTTCCTGCCTCCCTGCCCTGGCCATCTTGTATGAGGGCACAAAAGCCTAGTGTGAAACCCTTTGTGAGTGTGCAGAGGCATAGTCTTTGTGATGTAGTGTGGTAGGTGACATCTCCGCCCCTATTTCAAGTGAGAAGTGGCCTATCCCGCCAATGCCTATACCCCATTTGTCTCACTGACTGGGAGTAATACACAAGACCAACTTCAAGCTACACCTAGTCATGTGATCCAAGATACAGGCTGCAGGCCCCAAATGGTTAGGACAAGAAAATGCCAACTTTCGAAAAGTGGCCTTTTTTTTTTAGAATTATGACTTACAATCCAACTTTACCATTAAAGACGGTTATAAATTGCAATTCTTTAGAGACCAAACACAACTTTAACATAGTCATAGTCATAATCACTTTATTTTGCCAATGAGAAACAATGGCATAAAAAGTATACTACATACATACAGATAAAAATGGCAATAATAAAATTACATATAAAAATAATTAAATAAAAATAGTGCCACTTAAAATGTCATGATAAAATGCACATAAGTTCAAAATCAGGTAATAAGTCACATAAAAAAAAATTCAGCGCAGGTTCTGTTTTCTCCTTTTTAGGGCTCACTGAAGAAAAGAGGCCAGGCAATAACAAGTGAAGGGATCAGATAAAAGTTTAAAAAAATATAAGCTGGACGACCCTGTCTAAATTTAAGGCTGAGCATTAACGGAGAAATATACATCTTCCTTTCCTCCCTGTACAGACTGCAACAGAATAAAAGGTGGAGGTCACATTGGGAGGAACGAGAATCACATGGACATACAGTAAGGGCCTCCATAGAATATGTATTAGGTGGATAACCCAACATAAGGGGAATATAATTCAGCTGAAACCTTACTAGTATGTATCTGTGTTTAAGATTTGTCACAAAAGACAGATATGTGTGGTCAATTGAGTTCAGGCTCGGTACTGAAAGATATAGTTTAGCCCTGGACTTTGAACAATTTAACTCGCATCTTGCTCTCCTCTTCTTCGCCAACAATAGTTCTTTTAATTCAGCTTCAGAAATGGAACTACATACAGACGGATCATCAAATAAATTTGCATGACCGATGGTGTAAAAGCTATTTTTCACAAATTGAAGCCACTTCACTTTAGGTGCACCGTCAAGGTTTAAGGTGTCTCTCAAAATATCTTGTGTAAGCTTAAGGTCTTCCCTTCTCCACACCGAGTGCCACAAAAGTGGTGGAGCAATACAAATCTGGTCCGAAATGAAAGGAACATCCAATTCCAGGTGGCAATTATAGGATGAGCAGGCTTTTGGGAGGCCTAACAAGTGCTTCCAAAAGCAATCCTCAATTTGTTGTAAGATGGGTGTGCTGGCGGTTCCCCATATTGCTGCCCCGTAGGTAGCAACAGATGTTATTTTTGCTTCATTAACCGTTTTTATTACATCAATTGGCTTTGCCCCAAGCCTTTTTATGAATCTAAATAGGGCCCGGATACTTCTTTCCATCAATATCCCCCTATTATCCACCATATTTTGCCAAGTATTTTTAGAGTCAAAGAGTATCCCTAGGTAGCAAAAGGAGTCCACTACCTCCAATTTCCTCCCTTCTATATTCCATCTTGGGATTTTTTTGGCCTCTCTCCTGCTACAAGCACAAATGATTTGGCTTCATTTACTTTGAGTTCTAGGTTATTCATGAATCTTGTATACACAACTTTACCACTTGCTCCCAATTTAAAGTTATCGCTTATTAAATGTAATAAGGTAACCCAATATTATCCTATGGGAGAGGCAGGCCTTGCAGTGCTGAAAAACAAATTAAACAGTTTTCCACTTCCAGGACATGAAAAAGTTAAAAGTACATGTCCAACATTTTAAATACAATGCACCCTGCCCCTGGTCTGTCCAGGGCCTACCTTAGGGGTGACTTATATTTATTAAGAAGGAAGGCTTGGCCTGGAAAAAGGTTTATTTTGCCAGGTCAAAATGGCAGTTTAAACTGCACACGCAGGCTCTACAACGGCAGGCCTAAGTCATGTTTAGAGAGGTACTTAAGTGGGTGGCACAAGCAGTGCTGCAGGCCCACTAGCAGCATTTAATTTCTAGGTCCTGAACACATGTAGTGCACTTTACTAGGGACTTACTAGTAAATTAAATACACCAATTGGATGTAAGCCAATTCTACCATGTTTTAAGGAGTGAGCACAAGCACTTTAGCACTGGTTAGCAGTGGTAAAAGGTACAGAGTCCCAAAGCCAACAAAAACGAATTCAGCAAAAAGTGGAGGAGGAAGGCAAAATGTTTTGGAGTGACCCTGTAGAAAGGGTCATTTACAACACTCACTAATGCAAAATCTGTGAAAATTTTAATTTTCTGAAACCAACAGAATTTTGTGGCAATGCCAATACACACCTTGGCTTTTGTCACACTTCAGAGTTTACAGACATTTGACCTTTCAGTCTTTGTAAAAACACCAATCAGTAAAGCAGAATCTTTTGAACTTTTGGCTCACAAGACACAAGCCATCATCAATTATGGCTGTTCATTAGTCACTTAGTCACGGTCGTTAGCCATCACATGCCTATCATGCAAGCTACACTTTGCCCTTCATGAAGGGTTGGAGATCGATTCAGATCTATCCGAGTGAAAAATAAAACACCTTGTTTTACAAGTGTTAAATTATTTTCAGAGGGTCTGAACATGAAGTTTGGCACCATGCCTTCAGACCACAGGCTCCCTGTTGTTTTTCATCTTCTGTTTCATCCACGAAAATGGAAAGCAGGTTTGGTTTTTGCTGCTGTCCACTGCACCAAGAACATATTGGGCCTGACTAAAAAAAAACACATAAAGAAATATCTGCTACTGTATGTTTACTCTTACATTTGGAGCAGATTTCTGAGTTTTTAAGGGTTCACAAAGTATCCTAGGTAACTCTATGATGTTCCTGAGTTTCTTGGAGTGCTCCAAAAAATAAAATAAATGCATGCAGAAATGTTACCAAGTGGAATATTCTGCATATCTAAATGATGAGCATTAGCACAAATAATTATTTTCCCAAGAGGCAGAGAAACCTTTCCAGCTGTACCTGTGTTAAATTAGGTATTCCCTCCCGTTTCCCATGTTGGAAATGCACTTTGCTCCCACCTTTGATAGAAGCAGAATGTGATGTCGTTCCATAGTGGTACACAACCTGTGCAAGATTTGTGAATACCCCAACACCATTGTCATTATAAAATGCCTGCATCACAATTTTAATGTCCATTACAATTTTTTTTATCAAGTATGTTTGGACTGTGCAAATATATAATTTAAAAAACCCTTTTGTATTTTCGGTCATAAATGTAAGTAAGAATATGTTTGTCACATTTTCATCATTAACATTTTTAATAATCATGATTTGTAAATGAATATTAATGTCAGGACATACTTTGTAAAATTAAATTTTTTTTATTCATAAATGAGATACTTCTCTCAAAGTTTTGTTAAAAAAAAAAAAAACATTAAAGGAGAACAAAAGTGTTTGCAACAAGGCTGTGTTTTTGTAGCCCAAAACTGGCCTCATTTACATACAGCCAAAGCGTGACCTCCTCAGGAAGGGGCATCTACTGGACACAGAGCAGGCACCTCAAGGATCTTTCTTGGGAGGAGTGGGTTTGGGTTTGACAGGGGTTAAGGAGAGGTACGAAGTGTATTTGGAAGGAAGAGTATTTTATTTATTTAAGAAGTTTTATATAGCGCTGGCCTGACCCGAGGGTATCGGAGCGCTTAACAACAGATACATTGCAGAGATTCACAACAAACAAAAAAAATGGAAAAACACATTAACAGTGCAGGACGATGGTTGGGAGATCTGCTTTGCAGTCTTGGGGACAAGGAGTCGCAGCAGTGCAAGGTGTCTGCTTCCCCGCTCTGATTGATCCTATCGGTTCCCTAGGGAGCAGTCGAGGAACAGGATTTTGAGTTGGCTTTTGAATTTTACAAAGGAGGGAATGGTTCTGATGTGAGGGGGAATAGCGTTCCAGATTTTAGGCGCGCTTCCGGCGAAGGATCGAGCCGCAGTTTTTTGTTTTTGAGTTTTTAGTGGGATGAGTAGGAGGGAGTTTGAGCTTCTGAGGTTCCTGGCCTGACCGGCTTTTTTGAGTTTGGCCGCCAAATATTTGGGTTTGCCGGTGTGTAGGGCTTTATGTGTGAGGCAGGCTGTTCTGAAGCTGACCCGCATTTCGACTGGGAGCCACTTAAGTTCTCTGAGTGCAGGAGAAATATGGTCGAATTTCTTGATTCCGGTGACCATTCTGGCTGCCGCATTCAGAGTTGTTTTGATGGGAGCCAGATGTGCTTTTGCTATTCCTGAGAGGACTGCGTTCCCATAGTCCAGTCTTGATAGCACCAGTGCTTGAGTGGCCTGTTTAAGGTCACTGGGCGGAATGAAAGGTTTTATTTTGTTCAATAGTTTTAGGTTAAGGAAAGCGCTCTTGGCCGAATTCTTGATGTGTCTGGTCATGTCCAGTTTCGGGTCTAGCGTGATGCCTAGTGATTTGACAGAGTCGGCTAGGGTGAGATTCCCATTGAGCACATCGACGGCTTTTAGCCATTCAGCAATTTGGGGGTTCTCTTCTTTGTTCGAAATGAGGAGTATCTCAGTTTTGTCGGGGTTTAGTTTAAGGTGATTACATGACAGCCAGTGTTGAACATCTCTCAGTACGTCATTGAGTCTTTGAATGTCTCTGATGGAGGCGGTTTCCAAGTATATCTGAATATCATCAGCATAAAGATGGAAGCGGATGTTGGCTTTTTGAGTAGTTTGGTGAGAGGTTCCATGTAGATGTTAAAGAGTTGCGGGGAGAGCACTGAGCCTTGAGGGACTCCCTTGTTGACTGGGTGAAGGTCGGTGTGAGAAGTTGGCCTGGCATATGCTGTCCACTAATTATAGTGGGCACCTTGCACCAGTCCAAACAACCCCTTATTGGAGATAGGTTAAAGACAACCTTATTGAAAGCTATCCTAGTGGTAGCTATGGAGAGCAGCCTTCAGGCTAAGTCTTGAAGGAATGTAAAGCAGCTTGTTTTACCAGTCTATAATCTCTTGAGTGACTAAATGAAAGAGCACCACACCAGGTATATATTCAAAATATATGTATTTATTGCTAAACACACCCCTCTAGTCTCTTTATGAGGCTAGAGTTCGAAATACACACGTTATAAGTTATTTAAACACAGTAATAGCACAAATACACGTTTGGGCCCTAGGGGCGTACCAAACCATATACCAATAAAGTGGTATAAGAACCACGACTGAACTAGACACTAGGCCTAGAGCCTCTAGAAGTGCTTGGACCACAAGGAACCACCCAAGGTAGTGACACAGGGGACCCACGGGGGACGCGTGCAGTGTAAATACACAACCGCGATACGCCGTTAACTTCTATGGAGAAAGTCGCGATCAGGAAATTAAAGAAAAGGGACACTTAAAGGAGGACTTGGAGCAAACCCTTTGAGAACTAGGTCGTTCTAGAGTCTCTACCCACGGGAGCACCGGAGTACTCGTGTTACCTCACCCAGGGAAGCCGGGTGCATAGGTGCCTTTCAGGGTCGGGTTTCGTCGTCGATTTGAATGGCGATCTGCTGCAAAGTGCTGCTGGCGACCAAGTGGAAAGTGTCCGGGTGGATCCAAGAGTGGATCGGAGATCTGAAGAACCTGAAAGCAGAGGGGACAGAGTCTGGGTCACTAGCCAGTGACCAGGAAGGCGATGGACAGATGCCCACCGATGTCGAGTGCTTCAGGTGCGTTGACGGTCGTCTTGACTCTTCAGCCACGAGGTCCAGGAGGCGTTGTCGGCGACCAGGAGCAGGATTCGGGCTAGTACACGATGTCTGTCGAGTGCTGAGGTGTCGGCGACCGGATTGGACCCAACAAGCCTTGGCAACGGCAAGTCTCGATGAAGATGAAGATCGTTGATGGTGCAGACCAGCAAGGTCTGGGGAACTCACCCAGCGAGGGTAAGTGAGGGCAGGCCTGGAGCAACCAGGATGCCCAAGAAGAAAAAGATTGGCCTTCGTGAAGGGCTACTAGCCAACGGGCTAGCGACCGCGAAGGAGCCTCGAGACATCGCACGTGGATCTGGCTCACAGGACACTTGTGGAGTGGAGGCCAGTGATCTTCGGTGCAGTTGGTGCTGGAGGCTAGGGCTACTCGGAGCCCAAAGCACGACTTCGTGGGAGACCCAGAAGAGGATGCACTTGCAAATGTGCTCGGTGTCCAGGGGTCACGGTCTCACGTTACCCACGATAGCTACGGGCCTCAGCTTTGCTGGGGACTCAGGGTAGCCTCGGGGAAGTCTGAGAATCCACCTCTGGTGATGCGAAGACTTCGGCGTCCGACAGGAGCTTCAGAAATGCAGACCGGACAGATGCGTCTTTGGTGCCTGCCAAGCAGGGAGTCACTCCTTGACCCCAAGGGAGATTCTTCTGTCCTCTAATCTTGAGTAGAGCGTCGAAGGTCCAGGATTCTGTTTCAGAGTTTCGTCCAGGGATAATCTAAAGTCCTAAGGACTGGGTTCCTATACTTATACCAAGTATAGGGGTTGGACTACTCTGTGGCCCCACCTATGGGTGGGTCAGGGCAGAGGGGTGGCTACACCCTTTCCCTTTGTCCAGTTCGCGCCAAAGCAGGGGCTGCAAGCCCCTGATCCGGTTTGAACTGGGGTATGCACAGGGACACCAAATGTGCCCCCAGTGCAGGACTTCAAAGCACCCGAAAGTGCTCCCGCCCAGCCCCAATACACATTATCCTGTCTGGGGAGGTGGTCACACCTCCCTGGGACAGGAACCCTATTGTCCAGGCCTCCCCTGCCGGAGTTTCGTCCAGCAGCAGGAGGCCAGACTCGTGTCTGTGGCAGCAGCATCCATTTTGTGATGCCAGGGCTTTAGAAAGAAGTTACCGGGCTAGCCAGAGTTAACATGTCTTTCCCTCTAGAAGGGTGGAATGCTACCCCCGCCGCAAGAATTGGCGGGGGTAGTATTCCAAGATGTTTGACACCAAACACGACATGTTTAGGTGCAGCCATTCCAAAGTTAGCATTTAACGCGAGGTTATAATGCGCTTAGAGTATATGGTCAGGCTGCACTACAAACAGCATCAGAGAAGGGTCTCCGAACGCTGCAGAGGGGCCCTGCTCATGCAGGGGCACCCTCTCACATAGGAACCACGCACTCTGCCTTCAGGATTGATAAGGCCTGCCATAGGAGTGACTTATAGGTTTATATGTGTGTATGTATTTAGTGATATAGGTAACCTATATCACAGTAAGGAGTGCATGCACCACCTTACCCAGGCTGCAGTAGCAGACCTGTGGTGTCAGTTTGGATGGCCTTCCAGGGGTGGCATAATACATGCTGCAGCCCCTGGTAGGCCTCTGAGGTACCTATGCCCTTGGTACATAGTATACCATATACTAGGGACTTATAAGGGCACTCCAGATTCCAATCAGTGATGTGCCTAAGGCACATGGAAACCATTTTAGAGAGGAAGCAGCTAGGCTGGGGTTCTGATTAGCAGGGCCCCAGCCAGACTAATGTCGAAAAACAGTGAAGCATCAGCAAAAAGTGAAGCAGATCCTACTCTCCTACACAACCCCCCCCCCAAACGTAGGGACATTAAACTAACCTTGCCCAGTTAAGTCTTCATGTTCTAAGTGGAAGTACCTAGAGAGTCCATCTGCATTGGCATGGTTACTCCCAGGTCTATGTTCCACTGTAAAGTCCATCCCCTGTAGGGAAATGGACCACCTAAGCAGTTTGGGGTTTTCACCCTTCATTTGTTTTAGCCATAAGAGGGGCTTATGGTCTGTCTGAACCAGGAAGTGGGTACCAAACAAGTATGGCCTCAACTTCTTCAGAGCCCAGACCACAGCAAAGGCCTCCCTCTCTATGGCTGACCAACGTTTCTCTCTAGGGGTCAGCCTTCTGCTAATGAAAGCTACTGGCTGATCCTGACCTTCTTCATTCAATTGTGACAGTACAGCCCCTACCCCCAATTCAGATGCATCAGTTTGAACAATGAACTTCTTGGAGTAATCAGGACTCTGTAGAATGGGAGCAGTGCACATGGCCTGCTTCAGGTCATCAAATGCCTTTTGACAGCTAACTGTCCACTGAACCTTTTTGGGCATTTTCTTAGAAGTTAAGTCATTCAGGGGTGTCACTATTGATCCATACCCCTTGACAAATCTCCTATAGTACCCAGTCAGGCCTAAGAAGGCTCTCACCTGAGTCTGGGTAGTTGGAGCAGTCCAGTCCATGATAGTCTGGATCTTGCTCTGCAAAGGTTGAACCTGGCCTCCACCCACAAGGTGGCCCAGGTACACAACCTGACTCTGCCCTATCTGGCACTTAGTGGCCTTGATAGTCAGGCCTGCTTTTTGCAGGGCCTGTAAAACATTCCTGAGGTGGACCAGGTGATCCTCCCAGGTGGAGCTAAAGACAGCAATATCATCTAGATATGCTGCACTATAGGCTTCCAGACCTGTGAGAACTGTATTCACCAACCTCTGGAAAGTGGCAGGTGCATTCTTCAGACCAAAGGGCATCACCACAAATTGATAATGCCCACTAGGGGTTGAGAATGCTGTTTTGGGCTTTGCAGTATCAGCTAGTCTGATCTGCCAGTAGCCAGCTGTCAAGTCAAATGTGCTGAGATATTTGGCTGAGGCCAAAGTATCTATGAGCTCATCTGCCCTTGGTATTGGATGGTATGTCGCTATTTAAGCGAAAGAAAGCAAAAAAACATCAATTCATATGCTTTCTGTGTATAAATCACATATCTTCATATTTTTTTATATATTTTTAGTAAAATCATTTAGTCCATGTCTAAGTCAAATACATTCCATATACATAACAGTGAAGTAACATAAATCAACTTTAGTGCAAATATTGTGAACAACAAACAAATTAAATAAGTGCAATATACAAATTTACAAGGAATAAAGAATTACACCAGCACATATATTACTAAGCATCATTTGTTGTCTAGTAGTTCCTTAAAACAATATCTTTAAACTCATTAAACGGAACTACAGCCACACGGGAAATTACTACTCTGTGGGGCCCATTATACATCAAGCGCCCTCTCCAGATGTACAAATTATTCAAAATGCCCTCTGTGGCATGTTATGGAAAATGCCGACGCGTTTCCAATCCCTAGAGTTAATCGCGGGATTTTCATCAGGGCTCAGAGCACGGTGTAACCTATGGGTGAAATTAAAAAGAATAATTACCTAATAATTTGTCCTATCTTAACTCTATACTATGTTGTTATATCACTAACTATCACTTTTCAAGTACCTGAAGTTTATTGCGTTTTTTCTATCGGAGATCAAAATCGCTCCTGTATCATGTATTCTTTTGAGTGGCAGGACCTGAAACAACCAGGATATTCTGTGTCAGAGCTATGAATCATGCTACTTTGTGTCTCTTAATCATAAGAGAAGCTCAGAAAACTCACGGTTAGTTCTACTTGAGAAGACCAGATTCGTTTTTCACTGCTGCTCAAAATTGAGGGGTGAATTAATAAAGTTTTCAACACCTACTTGATTTTCACATTAACTGCGAAAAAAGAAAAACAAATGTGCAGTTGTTTATTGTTGCATCTCGAGAGATACATTTCAAAGGGAATCAGATAAAGTGGCAACTTGAATGCACTTACTTGTACGTTTTGTACACTCATTTTCAAAAACGCGTAAAGCGGCGTGTTGAATTATCGCACGCTGTGTTTCTGCAAAGAAAACACATTAAAGTTACCGCCTACGAGTGAAACGTTGTGCCGAGTAACCTTAACACAAATTGTCTCTTACAACAGCAGACTGCTGACTTACTTCGAGGTTATTCTCGATGGTGTTTAGACTGGTCCTCTCCCTCGTGGTTTTCACCGAAAGTGGTTGTTAATTTCAGTTTTGGCCCATATCCTGTTCAACAGGAAGTATTGGGCATTCATCTTTGCGGGGAATTCTGGGAGTTGTAGTCATTCCACTGCTGGTTAGATTGAATGAATACTCTCAAGTCTCCATAATACCTTTATACACAAGCATGGTGGTTATCATTTTTATAAAAGGGAGATTTTTAGAGAAATTTGCAGTATATTACAGTGTTTTACAGAGGACTCAACGCAAAACTTGGTGCAATTCTGCCATTTCATTTAACCCGTCTGTGACACAGTTATATTTCATAATTAAATATGTCTCTTTTTTTCGTAGTAGAGTTTTGACATCACCACCTCTCGATGGTTGTTTAATTAATGATAGCACCGTCCAAACAAACTCTTTCTCAGAATGTTGTTTGTCAATAAAGTGTAAAACCATAGGTGCAGTCAAAACTTTTTGTTTGATTCTTGATCGATGTTGGACCATCCTTTGGTTGATTTGCTGGGTGGTTTTGCCAATATACAGCTTTGGACAGGGACATTGAATGGCGTATACCACATTCTTAGTTTTACAATTCGTAAATTCTTTATGTACCCATTTGATAGAATTGTGTACAAATTCAGTGCCTTCAATAGTGCTGATACAAGCGGAACATGTTCCGCATTTATGGTGGCCTTCCACCGGAGCCAGATTCCACAATGTTCTTAAGTCAGTTTTGGGCTTAATACTTTTTAGATCTGCTCGTATAATGTTCTCTCCAATACTTTTGTTCTTCTTCATTGCGAAGAGAGGTCTTTCCATTGGGCATTCTAAGCTCATAAGCAAGTGCCAATTATTTAAAATAATTTTCCGGAACTTATGGGTATGGGGGCCAAATGTAGATACACATACCAGTTTTTCAAGTGGTTCCTTAATCTTTTTACTTAAAAGTTCTTCTCTAGGTGTGTACCATGCCCTTTTTGTAGAATGTTTTAGCATTTTCTCGGGTACCCTCTTTCTCTTAAGTGGTGGCATAGAATTTCTGCTTGTATCATAAAATCTTCTTTTCGAGTACAGTTGCGCCGAATTCTCAGTAGTTGGCTGTACGGGAGATTATCTTTAAGGCTTCGAGGATGGAAACTGGAATAGTGTAGAATGGTGTTTTTATCTGTGGATTTACGATGGAGTGTTGTAATTAACTTCTCATCTTGTACAAATACTTCAACATCTAGAAAGGTTAGGCGAGTCTGGTTTTTGGACATACTGAATTTAATATCAGGGTGTCTGCTGTTCAGCCATTCAAAAAAGGATTGAAGTAGATCATCTGTGCCCTCCCATAGGCACCATACGTCATCAATATAACGATGCCATGACTGCAAATTAGTACGGTATGGGTTGTTGTCGTAGATGAACCGTTCTTCAAACAGGGCCATAAAGAGCACCGCCATCTCTGGGGCATAGGGACACCCCATGGCAGTGCCCTTCACCTGCATGTAGAACGTATCATCAAACTTGAAATAATTCTTTTTCAAGGCTATTTTTGCCAAATCTAAAATAAAGTCAGTAGGGACCCTTTGAGGTTTTGGTCTTGTTTCTAAGAAATATTCAATAGATTCCAAGCCCTCATCTTGAGGAATCTGAGTGTATAGGGAATTGACATCCAATGAGACCATCCATTGTTGTTTTGAATCAAAGTGGAGGCCCTCTATCTTTGTGATAAAATCAGTAGTATCTCGAAGATAAGATGGTACTTGTTCTAAAAAGGTTTCAAAAAGACATCCACATACTTCGCTATCGGCTCTAATACCGAATCGCACCCTGAAACAATTGGTCTCCCAGGCGGTTGCTGCAAATCTTTGTGAATTTTCGGAAGAAAATAAATGACTGGGATTCTCGGATTTTTTTATTGAGAAAATCAAACTCCTTTGGACCGACAATTCCTTGTTCTAATCCCCAAGTGATTTTGTTGTGAATTTCACTTTGTATTTCTTTAGTGGGGTCTTCCATTAATTTTCTATACCACGTTGGATTGTGTATTTGGCTTTTTGCTTCTTCCAGATATTTATCTTTGGACCATAAGACAAGGGCTCCCCTTTGTCAGCAGGTTTCACCACAATTTTATCGTCATTCTGTAAGTCCTTTAATGCTTGTTGTTGCTGTCTAGTGATATTTCTTTTAAAGAACTGTTTTTGCTTAGATAGTTTTGTGATAGATGACAATACTGCCTGTTCATAAGCCACTACTTCTTTTGGGATGCTTTGAGTTGGCGGGATGAAGCTAGAGCGATTCTTTAATCCCGATGGTTCAGGGTATTTCAAATTCTCTCTATCATGGAAGAATGTCTTAAGTCTGATTTTACGGCAAAATTCAAGAGCCTCAATCTTCAAGTTGACAAAATTCGTATTAGCCGTTGGCACAAATTTAATTCCCAACTCAAGGACAGACTGTTCATACTTAGTTAGATGTTTGGAAGATAAGTTCACAATAGTTGTTTCCTTTATGTCTTGTAAAAGTTCTTCCGGGTTCGCATTTCCCATGATTGTGGTTGGGGCTTGAATCGTACACGATTTCTCGGCGCGTCCTTCTCTAAAAGAGTTTTTCTATTAGATGGCCCTTCACGAGGATCCGATTCGCCTGACGAATCTGAGGAAGAGGTTTCCGAAAATGTAAGGAATCTATTTTTTGATCGGCCTTGATATTGAGTTAAGGCTCTTCGCGCCTCCACCTGTATGTAATAGTCTTCCTTTAAAAAGGATACACGGTTTCAATCCTGAAATTTTTAAGATCTTTTCAAATTTGGCCGTCTTAAAATTGATGGTGTTATCTTTAAAGGTGTGGATTTCTTTTCTATTTTTTCAATTAGAGTTTTTGCTTCGGTTACATTGTGATTATCATGAATAGCTTGGAACAAGGCATCAAGTTCTTCTGTTTCTTTAAGACAAATCCTCTGTGCCGTTTCTATGGTATGCACCATCAAATCACGACTACATTTGGTTAAGATGAAACTAAAACCCTTTTTGTACACTGGGTCCTCTGTAAAAATCACTGGTATGTTTTTAACTTGCAGGCCCCATGGAATGGTGCCTGCTTTGAGATGTTCAAGCAAAAAATGACCATGGAGTTCGGTCCTGATATGTTTTTTCTGGAGCCTAATTATTTTATCAGATTCATTGTGTTGTTTCGCTGTGGTACTAAGCGCTATAGAAGAAAAGGGGGACGGTCCAGCTACTAGAGCTTGAATGTGAGTTTCTGTAAAGGACAATGTATCTTTCTCAGACATTCTATTTCAGGCTGTCACAGCCTGTTTCTTAGAAGTTTGTTATTTTTAGAACATAAGAAATTAATTCAATACTGAACCCTCGCGGGAGTTACCCGCACAATTAAGGAAAAACAAAGGGGGTTTTCGTCCAAGAGACGCCAGGTATGGACGTATTTTGAAAGTTACAAAAAGGGAAACCTGGCTGTCAAATTGTATGTCGCTATTTATTAAAGCGAAAGAAAGCAAAAAAACATCAATTCATATGCTTTCTGTGTATAAATCACATATCTTCATATTTTTTTATATATTTTTAGTAAAATCATTTAGTCCATGTCTAAGTCAAATACATTCCATATACATAACAGTGAAGTAACATAAATCAACTTTAGTGCAAATATTGTGAACAACAAACAAATTAAATAAGTGCAATATACAAATTTACAAGGAATAAAGAATTACACCAGCACATATATTACTAAGCATCATTTGTTGTCTAGTAGTTCCTTAAAACAATATCTTTAAACTCATTAAACGGAACTACAGCCACACGGGAAATTACTACTCTGTGGGGCCCATTATACATCAAGCGCCCTCTCCAGATGTACAAATTATTCAAAATGCCCTCTGTGGCATGTTATGGAAAATGCCGACGCGTTTCCAATCCCTAGAGTTAATCGCGGGATTTTCATCAGGGCTCAGAGCACGGTGTAACCTATGGGTGAAATTAAAAAGAATATTACCTAATAATTTGTCCTATCTTAACTCTATACTATGTTGTTATATCACTAACTATCACTTTTCAAGTACCTGAAGTTTATTGCGTTTTTTTCTATCGGAGATCAAAATCGCTCCTGTATCATGTATTCTTTTGAGTGGCAGGACCTGAAACAACCAGGATATTCTGTGTCAGAGCTATGAATCATGCTACTTTGTGTCTCTTAATCATAAGAGAAGCTCAGAAAACTCACGGTTAGTTCTACTTGAGAAGACCAGATTCGTTTTTCACTGCTGCTCAAAATTGAGGGGCAGTGAAAAACGAATCTTCTCAAGTAGAACTAACCGTGAGTTTTCTGAGCTTCTCTTATGATTAAGAGACACAAAGTAGCATGATTCATAGCTCTGACACAGAATATCCTGGTTGTTTCAGGTCCTGCCACTCAAAAGAATACATGATACAGGAGCGATTTTGATCTCCGATAGAAAAAACGCAATAAACTTCAGGTACTTGAAAAGTGATAGTTAGTGATATAACAACATAGTATAGAGTTAAGATAGGACAAATTATTAGGTAATTATTCTTTTTAATTTCACCCATAGGTTACACCGTGCTCTGAGCCCTGATGAAAATCCCGCGATTAACTCTAGGGATTGGAAACGCGTCGGCATTTTCCATAACATGCCACAGAGGGCATTTTGAATAATTTGTACATCTGGAGAGAACGCTTGATGTATAATGGGCCCCACAGAGTAGTAATTTCCCGTGTGGCTGTAGTTCCGTTTAATGAGTTTAAAGATATTGTTTTAAGGAACTACTAGACAACAAATGATGCTTAGTAATATATGTGCTGGTGTAATTCTTTATTCCTTGTAAATTTGTATATTGCACTTATTTAATTTGTTTGTTGTTCACAATATTTGCACTAAAGTTGATTTATGTTACTTCACTGTTATGTATATGGAATGTATTTGACTTAGACATGGACTAAATGATTTTACTAAAAATATATAAAAAAATATGAAGATATGTGATTTATACACAGAAAGCATATGAATTGATGTTTTTTTGCTTTCTTTCGCTTTAATAAATAGCGACATACAATTTGACAGCCAGGTTTCCCCTTTTTGTAACTTTCAAAATACGTCCATACCTGGCGTCTCTTGGACGAAAACCCCTTTTGTTTTTCCTTAATTGTGCGGGTAACTCCCGCGAGGATTCAGTATTGAATTAATTTCTTATGTTCTAAAAATAACAAACTCTAAGAAACAGGCTGTGACAGCCTGAAATAGAATGTCTGAGAAAGATACATTGTCCTTTACAGAAACTCACATTCAAGCTCTAGTAGCTGGACCGTCCCCTTTTCTTCTATAGCGCTTAGTACCACAGCGAAACAACACAATGAATCTGATAAAATAATTAGGCTCCAGAAAAAACATATCAGGACCGAACTCCATGGTCATTTTTGCTTGAACATCTCAAAGCAGGCACCATTCCATGGGGCCTGCAAGTTAAAAACATACCAGTGATTTTTACAGAGGACCCAGTGTACAAAAGGGTTTTAGTTTCATCTTAACCAAATGTAGTCGTGATTTGATGGTGCATACCATAGAAACGGCACAGAGGATTTGTCTTAAAGAAACAGAAGAACTTGATGCCTTGTTCCAAGCTATTCATGATAATCACAATGTAACCGAAGCAAAACTCTAATTGAAAAAATAGAAAAAGAAATCCACACCTTTAAAGATAACACCATCAATTTTAAGACGGCCAAATTTGAAAAGATCTTAAAAATTTCAGGATTGAAACCGTGTATCCTTTTTAAAGGAAGACTATTACATACAGGTGGAGGCGCGAAGAGCCTTAACTCAATATCAAGGCCGATCAAAAAATAGATTCCTTACATTTTCGGAAACCTCTTCCTCAGATTCGTCAGGCGAATCGGATCCTCGTGAAGGGCCATCTAATAGAAAAACTCTTTTTAGAGAAGGACGCGCCGAGAAATCGTGTACGATTCAAGCCCCAACCACAATCATGGGAAATGCGAACCCGGAAGAACTTTTACAAGACATAAAGGAAACAACTATTGTGAACTTATCTTCCAAACATCTAACTAAGTATGAACAGTCTGTCCTTGAGTTGGGAATTAAATTTGTGCCAACGGCTAATACGAATTTTGTCAACTTGAAGATTGAGGCTCTTGAATTTTGCCGTAAAATCAGACTTAAGACATTCTTCCATGATAGAGAGAATTTGAAATACCCTGAACCATCGGGATTAAAGAATCGCTCTAGCTTCATCCCGCCAACTCAAAGCATCCCAAAAGAAGTAGTGGCTTATGAACAGGCAGTATTGTCATCTATCACAAAACTATCTAAGCAAAAACAGTTCTTTAAAAGAAATATCACTAGACAGCAACAACAAGCATTAAAGGACTTACAGAATGACGATAAAATTGTGGTGAAACCTGCTGACAAAGGGGGAGCCCTTGTCTTATGGTCCAAAGATAAATATCTGGAAGAAGCAAAAAGCCAAATACACAATCCAACGTGGTATAGAAAATTAATGGAAGACCCCACTAAAGAAATACAAAGTGAAATTCACAACAAAATCACTTGGGGATTAGAACAAGGAATTGTCGGTCCAAAGGAGTTTGATTTTCTCAATAAAAAAATCCGAGAATCCCAGTCATTTATTTTCTTCCGAAAATTCACAAAGATTTGCAGCAACCGCCTGGGAGACCAATTGTTTCAGGAGTGCGATTCGGTATTAGAGCCGATAGCGAAGTATGTGGATGTCTTTTTGAAACCTTTTTAGAACAAGTACCATCTTATCTTCGAGATACTACTGATTTTATCACAAAGATAGAGGGCCTCCACTTGATTCAAAACAACAATGGATGGTCTCATTGGATGTCAATTCCCTATACACTCAGATTCCTCAAGATGAGGGCTTGGAATCTATTGAATATTTCTTAGAAACAAGACCAAAACCTCAAAGGGTCCCTACTGACTTTATTTTAGATTTGGCAAAAATAGCCTTGAAAAGAATTATTTCAAGTTTGATGATACGTTCTACATGCAGGTGAAGGGCACTGCCATGGGGTGTCCCTATGCCCCAGAGATGGCGGTGCTCTTTATGGCCCTGTTTGAAGAACGGTTCATCTACGACAACAACCCATACCGTACTAATTTGCAGTCATGGCATCGTTATATTGATGACGTATGGTGCCTATGGGAGGGCACAGATGATCTACTTCAATCCTTTTTGAATGGCTGAACAGCAGACACCCTGATATTAAATTCAGTATGTCCAAAAACCAGACTCGCCTAACCTTTCTAGATGTTGAAGTATTTGTACAAGATGAGAAGTTAATTACAACACTCCATCGTAAATCCACAGATAAAAACACCATTCTACACTATTCCAGTTTCCATCCTCGAAGCCTTAAAGATAATCTCCCGTACAGCCAACTACTGAGAATTCGGCGCAACTGTACTCGAAAAGAAGATTTTATGATACAAGCAGAAATTCTATGCCACCACTTAAGAGAAAGAGGGTACCCGAGAAAAATGCTAAAACATTCTACAAAAAGGGCATGGTACACACCTAGAGAAGAACTTTTAAGTAAAAAGATTAAGGAACCACTTGAAAAACTGGTATGTGTATCTACATTTGGCCCCCATACCCATAAGTTCCGGAAAATTATTTTAAATAATTGGCACTTGCTTATGAGCTTAGAATGCCCAATGGAAAGACTCTCTTCGCAATGAAGAAGAACAAAAGTATTGGAGAGAACATTATACGAGCAGATCTAAAAAGTATTAAGCCCAAAACTGACTTAAGAACATTGTGGAATCTGGCTCCGGTGGAAGGCCACCATAAATGCGGAACATGTTCCGCTTGTATCAGCACTATTGAAGGCACTGAATTTGTACACAATTCTATCAAATGGGTACATAAAGAATTTACGAATTGTAAAACTAAGAATGTGGTATACGCCATTCAATGTCCCTGTCCAAAGCTGTATATTGGCAAAACCACCCAGCAAATCAACCAAAGGATGGTCCAACATCGATCAAGAATCAAACAAAAAGTTTTGACTGCACCTATGGTTTCACACTTTATTGACAAACAACATTCTGAGAAAGAGTTTGTTTGGACGGTGCTATCATTAATTAAACAACCATCGAGAGGTGGTGATGTCGAAACTCTACTACGAAAAAAAGAGACATATTTAATTATGAAATATAACTGTGTCACAGACGGGTTAAATGAAATGGCAGAATTGCACCAAGTTTTGCGTTGAGTCCTCTGTAAAACACTGTAATATACTGCAAATTTCTCTAAAAATCTCCCTTTTATAAAAATGATAACCACCATGCTTGTGTATAAAGGTATTATGGAGACTTGAGAGTATTCATTCAATCTAACCAGCAGTGGAATGACTACAACTCCCAGAATTCCCCGCAAAGATGAATGCCCAATACTTCCTGTTGAACAGGATATGGGCCAAAACTGAAATTAACAACCACTTTCGGTGAAAACCACGAGGGAGAGGACCAGTCTAAACACCATCGAGAATAACCTCGAAGTAAGTCAGCAGTCTGCTGTTGTAAGAGACAATTTGTGTTAAGGTTACTCGGCACAACGTTTCACTCGTAGGCGGTAACTTTAATGTGTTTTCTTTGCAGAAACACAGCGTGCGATAATTCAACACGCCGCTTTACGCGTTTTTTGAAAATGAGTGTACAAAACGTACAAGTAAGTGCATTCAAGTTGCCACTTTATCTGATTCCCTTTGAAATGTATCTCTCGAGATGCAACAATAAACAACTGCACATTTGTTTTTCTTTTTCGCAGTTAATGTGAAAATCAAGTAGGTGTTGAAAACTTTATTAATTCACCCCTCAATTTTGAGCAGCAGTGAAAAACGAATCTGGTCTTCTCAAGTAGAACTAACCGTGAGTTTTCTGAGCTTCTCTTATGATTAAGAGACACAAAGTAGCATGATTCATAGCTCTGACACAGAATATCCTGGTTGTTTCAGGTCCTGCCACTCAAAAGAATACATGATACAGGAGCGATTTTGATCTCCGATAGAAAAAAACGCAATAAACTTCAGGTACTTGAAAAGTGATAGTTAGTGATATAACAACATAGTATAGAGTTAAGATAGGACAAATTATTAGGTAATTATTCTTTTTAATTTCACCCATAGGTTACACCGTGCTCTGAGCCCTGATGAAAATCCCGCGATTAACTCTAGGGATTGGAAACGCGTCGGCATTTTCCATAACATGCCACAGAGGGCATTTTGAATAATTTGTACATCTGGAGAGGGCGCTTGATGTATAATGGGCCCCACAGAGTAGTAATTTCCCGTGTGGCTGTAGTTCCGTTTAATGAGTTTAAAGATATTGTTTTAAGGAACTACTAGACAACAAATGATGCTTAGTAATATATGTGCTGGTGTAATTCTTTATTCCTTGTAAATTTGTATATTGCACTTATTTAATTTGTTTGTTGTTCACAATATTTGCACTAAAGTTGATTTATGTTACTTCACTGTTATGTATATGGAATGTATTTGACTTAGACATGGACTAAATGATTTTACTAAAAATATATAAAAAATATGAAGATATGTGATTTATACACAGAAAGCATATGAATTGATGTTTTTTTGCTTTCTTTCGCTTTAATAAATAGCGACATACAATTTGACAGCCAGGTTTCCCCTTTTTTTGTAACTTTCAAAATACGTCCATACCTGGCGTCTCTTGGACGAAAACCCCCCTTTTGTTTTTCCTTGGTATTGGATGGGCATCAGTCCTAGTGACTGCATTGAGACCCTGTAGTCCACACAAAACCTCATCTCTCTTTTTCCACCACTGGTGTGAGGTTTTGGCACAAGGACCACTGGACTAGCCCAAGGGCTATCTGAGGGTTCAATAACTCCCAATTCCAACATTTTCTGGACTTCAGTCCTGATACAGTCCCTGACATGGTCAGGTTGCCTATAAATCTTATTTTTAATAGGCAGACTGTCCCCAGTGTCCACTTCATGAGTGCACCAGGTGGTCTGACTGGGTGTCAGTGAAAACATGTCTAAACTGATTGAGCACCTGTCTACAATCAGTTTGTTGCTGGGTAGTGAGGCTGCCTGCCAAGGCTACACCATCTACTGACCCATCGTCAGGGTTCTGTGAGAGCAGGTCAGGGAGTGGGTCACTCTCTTCCTCCTGCCCTTCATCAGTAGCCATGAGCAAGCCCATGTCTGCCCTGTCCACATACGGTTTTAACCTGTTGACATGGAGAACCCTGTGGGGACTCCTGGGTGTTCCTAGGTCTACTAAGTAGGTAACCTCACCCTTCTGCTCAACAATAGTGTGGGGTCCACTCCATTTGTCTTGGAGAGCTGCTGGGGCCACTGGCTCCAACACCCACACCTTCTGTCCTGGCTGGTAAACAGTCAGAACAGCCTTTTGGTCATGCCAGGCCTTTTGAAGTTCCTGGCTAGCCTCAAGGTTTTTGGTTGCCTTTTTCATATACTCAGCCATCCGGGAGCGGAGACCAAGTACATAGTCCACTATGTCTTGCTTTGGGGGCTTGAGAGGTAACTCCCATCCTTCCTTCACCAAGCACAGTGGACCCCTGACAGGGTGGCCAAACAGAAGTTCAAAAGGGCTGTAACCAACCCCTTCTGAGGCACCTCCCTATATGCAAATAAAAGGCAGGGCAAGAGTATGTCCCATCTTCGCCTAAGCTTTTCTGGGAGCCCTTTAATCATGCCCTTCAAGGTTTTGTTGAATCTCTCAACTAAACCACTGCATTGTGGGTGATAGGGTGTGGTGAACTTATAAGTCACTCCACACTCCTTCCACATTGCTTTTAAGTACCCAGACATGAAGTTAGCACCCCTGTCTGATACTACCTCCTTAGGAAAGCCCACTCTTGAGAAAATTCCCAGGAGGGCCCTTGCCACCACGGGTGCTGTAGTGGTCCTGAGGGGAATAGCTTCTGGGTACCTGGTGGCATGATCCACTACCACCAGGATAAACCTGTGCCCAGATGCTGTTTGGGGATCCATGGGACCAACAATGTCAATCCCTACCCTTTCAAAGGGCACCCCCACCACAGGTAGTGGTATCAGGGGGCCTTTGTAGTGCCACCTGCCTTGCCACTGGCCTGGCAGGTTACACAGGAGCGACAAAACTCCTTGGTGTCTTCAGACATGTGGGGCCAGTGAAAGTGAGGGACAATTCTGTCCCAAGTCTTGTTCTGGCCCAGGTGACCTGCCAAGGGAATATCATGGGCTAGGGTCTATAGGAAGCCCCTGAACTTCAGAGGTATAACCAACCTCCTGGTAGCACCAGGCTTGGGGTCTCTACTCTCTGAGTACAGGAGTCCATCATCCCAATACACTGTATGGGGACCACTAGCTTTCCCAGCAGCCTCAGCAGCAGCTTGCTGTCTGAGGGGTTCAAGGGAGGGGCAGCTCTGCTGCTCCTGGCTCAGATCTGCCCTAGAAGGTCCCCCTGTCCCCAAGAACTCAACCTGGTCAGGTTCAAATTCCTCTGGGACAGTTCCTTCTTCAGGACTGAGATCATCCCCCTCAAGGGACTGATCTTCTTCCTGAGCCAAGGGGGAAGGCACTGCCTTAACCCTACTACTCCTCCTCTTGGAAGGCACTTGGTCCATTATTCCAGAATCCAAGGCCTGTTCAGTGCTAGACATTTTGGCTTGTGACCTGGTCACAGCAAACACATCTGCAGGGATCCCCAGCATTTCTGCATGGGTCCTGAGCTCCACTTCTGCCCAAGCAGAAGTCTCTAAGTCATTGCCAAGCAAGCATTCGACTGGTAGGTTTGCACTCACCACAACCTTCTTAAGGCCAGTTACCCCTCCCCAGGAGAAGTTAACAACTGCCAGAGTATGGTCTGTTCTGACATTGCTAGCATTGGTCACTTGGTACAACTCACCAAATATAACTTGCCCAGGATTCACAAGGTCTTGAGTCACCATGGTGACACTTGCCCCTGTGTCCCTAAATGCCAAAGCCTCTCGTCCATTGATTAAAGGCTGTTGTCTGTACTTGCCCAGATTACTGGGACTCACAGAGGAGGTCACACCCATGCCTCCATCACAGACTAACACAGCCTGAGTTAGTTCTCTGACTAGGTCAGAGCCCAACTCAGTACCCAGGGTGAACCCTACTAAACCCTTGGCTGGAGCACTCCCACCAACTGTACTAGGGGGAACAGGTGCCTTAGGGGCATTGGTGGGTGCTGGACTTGAGTCTTTGGACTTGGTGCAATCACTGGTCCAGTGGGTCTTTTGCTTACAGACCTTGCACCATGGTTTTCTTTGGCCTTTCCCTTTTGTAGACTGTGAATCCCCACCTGAAGAAGATTTTTGGGGGCCTGATGAAGACTTTTGATCTTTACCCTTCTCCCCACCCTTTTCAGAGTTCTTAGCATCTTGCTTCTTAGTGTCCCCACCTTGGTTCTGTACTTTCTGCTTCACCCTGGTTCTGACCCATTTGTCTGCCTTCTTTCCCAATTCTTGGGGAGAGGTCAGATCAGAGTCTACCAGGTATTGATGCAACAGCTGATTTTGACAGTTATTAAGAATCTGCTCCCTCATTATCAGATTGTACAATCCTGAGAAGTCACACACCTTACTGCCCATCAACCAGCCTTCCAGAGCCTTGGCAGAACAATCCACATAGTCTACCCAGTCTTGAGTCTGTGCTTTTTGGGTATCTCTGAACTTCAACCTGTACTGTTCAGTGGTTAGGCCAAACCCATCAATAAGAGCACTCTTCAAGACCTTGTAATTATCAGCATCCTCCTCTCTAACAGTGAGGAGCTTATCTCTACCTTTGTCTGCAAAGGAGAGCCACAAGATTGCTGCCCACTGCTCCTGAGGGACCTTCTGTACTTTACAGGCCCTCTCTAGAGCAGTCATCCATTTGTGGATGTCATCCCCACTCTGGGAGGGAGGGACAATCTTGCTCAGGTTCCTATGGTCATAGGACCTTTCCCTATCTCTAGGGACATGGCTGCCACCATGGGACTCTAGTCCCAACTTTCTTTTCTCTCTAAAGAGATCTAGGGACTCCCTGTCTAAGGCTACTTGCTTCCTTCTGAGTTCAAGCTGAGCTTCCTCATACTGAATCAGCCTTGTTCTCCTCTCATGAGAGGATTCCCTCCTATGAGATGAGACAGAGCTCCCTATTGAGGTGCCAGAGTGGTTAGACTCCTGAGAAGGAGATCTAGATTTTCTGGGCACACTCATAATCCTTCCTGGGGGGACAAAGAGGGCATCATCCTGATCATCCTCTTCATCTTCCACAGGAGGGATTGGGTTATCCAGGTCAGGGTCATTGTCACCCTCCTGGCCAGTTTCAGAGGGGGGCTGGGGGTATTTCTACCCCTGGCCCCTTCCTCTTCTTCTGCCCCACCCTCAGCTCCTACCCCTTCAGTCCCCAAGGGCTTACTAAGGTCATAAGCCACCAACAACTCTTTAAGGTGTTGGGTGGTGGGACTTTGGCCTGTCCTTAATTTCCTCAAGTTACATAATGCTCTCAATTCCAAGAATGGGAGGGTATCATACTTGGAGGGAAGAAGCCCAGTGGCTTCTGGTAAGGATTCTCTAGATCCTACCTTTAAAGACATTACTAGTGTGGTGTGGTGTATGCACTACCTACTCTAGTGTGGCCTACTAAACTCTCTTGAGTTGTAGAAAGGGTGTGCTATCCCTTAACACACAACTCTAAGTTCAGTAGAACTTACTGTATTCTAAGCTTAAATTATATGTACCTTAGGTACCTTTAGTGGTTTTCAGTTGATCAATTCAATTGAGATTATCTGGTAAAACAATAGCAAGCTGGAATCCCACACGCTGCACACCAATGTGAGAAGTTGGCCTGGCATATGCTGTCCACTAATTATAGTGGGCACCTTGCACCAGTCCAAACAACCCCTTATTGGAGATAGGTTAAAGACAACCTTATTGAAAGCTATCCTAGTGGTAGCTATGGAGAGCAGCCTTCAGGCTAAGTCTTGAAGGAATGTAAAGCAGCTTGTTTTACCAGTCTATAATCTCTTGAGTGACCAAATGAAAGAGCACCACACCAGGTATATATTCAAAATATATGTATTTATTGCTAAACACACCCCTCTAGTCTCTTTATGAGGCTAGAGTTCGAAATACACACGTTATAAGTTATTTAAACACAGTAATAGCACAAATACACGTTTGGGCCCTAGGGGCGTACCAAACCATATACCAATAAAGTGGTATAAGAACCACGACTGAACTAGACACTAGGCCTAGAGCCTCTAGAAGTGCTTGGACCACAAGGAACCACCCAAGGTAGTGACACAGGGGACCCACGGGGGACGCGTGCAGTGTAAATACACAACCGCGATACGCCGTTAACTTCTATGGAGAAAGTCGCGATCAGGAAATTAAAGAAAAGGGACACTTAAAGGAGGACTTGGAGCAAACCCTTTGAGAACTAAGTCGTTCTAGAGTCTCTACCCACGGGAGCACCGGAGTACTCGTGTTACCTCACCCAGGGAAGCCGGGTGCATAGGTGCCTTTCGGGGTCGGGTTTCGTCGTCGATTTGAATGGCGATCTGCTGCAAAGTGCTGCTGGCGACCAAGTGGAAAGTGTCCGGGTGGATCCAAGAGTGGATCGGAGATCTGAAGAACCTGAAAGCAGAGGGGACAGAGTCTGGGTCACTAGCCAGTGACCAGGAAGGCGATGGACAGATGCCCACCGATGTCGAGTGCTTCAGGTGCGTTGACGGTCGTCTTGACTCTTCAGCCACGAGGTCCAGGAGGCGTTGTCGGCGACCAGGAGCAGGATTCGGGCTGGTACACGATGTCTGTCGAGTGCTGAGGTGTCGGCGACCGGATTGGACCCAACAAGCCTTGGCAACGGCAAGTCTCGATGAAGATGAAGATCGTCGATGGTGCAGACCAGCAAGGTCTGGGGAACTCACCCAGCGAGGGTAAGTGAGGGCAGGCCTGGAGCAACCAGGATGCCCAAGAAGAAAAAGATTGGCCTTCGTGAAGGGCTACTAGCCAACGGGCTAGCGACCGCGAAGGAGCCTCGAGACGTCGCACGTGGATCTGGCTCACAGGACACTCGTGGAGTGGAGGCCAGTGATCTTCGGTGCAGTTGGTGCTGGAGGCTAGGGCTACTCGGAGCCCAAAGCACGACTTCGTGGGAGACCCAGAAGAGGATGCACTTGCAAATGTGCTCGGTGTCCAGGGGTCACGGTCTCACGTTACACACGATAGCTACGGGCCTCAGCTTTGCTGGGGACTCAGGGTAGCCTTGGGGAAGTCTGAGAATCCACCTCTGGTGATGCGAAGACTTCGGCGTCCGACGGGAGCTTCAGAAATGCAGACCGGACAGATGCGTCTTTGGTGCCTGCCAAGCAGGGGAGTCACTCCTTGACCCCAAGGGAGATTCTTCTGTCCTCTAATCTTGAGTAGAGCGTCGAAGGTCCAGGATTCTGTTTCAGAGTTTCGTCCAGGGATAATCTAAAGTCCTAAGGACTGGGTTCCTATACTTATACCAAGTTTAGGGGTTGGACTACTCTGTGGCCCCACCTATGGGTGGGTCAGGGCAGAGGGGTGGCTACACCCCTTTCCCTTTGTCCAGTTCGCGCCAAAGCAGGGGCTGCAAGCCCCTGATCCGGTTTGAACTGGGGTATGCACAGGGACACCAAATGTGCCCCCAGTGCAGGACTTCAAAGCACCCGAAAGTGCTCCCGCCCAGCCCCAATACACATTATCCTGTCTGGGGAGGTGGTCACACCTCCCTGGGACAGGAAACCTATTGTCCAGGCCTCCCCTGCCGGAGTTTCGTCCAGCAGCAGGAGGCCAGACTCGTGTCTGTGGCAGCAGCATCCATTTTGTGATGCCAGGGCTTTAGAAAGAAGTTACCGGGCTAGCCAGAGTTAACATGTCTTTCCCTCTAGAAGGGTGGAATGCTACCCCCGCTGCCAGAATTGGCGGGGGGTAGTATTCCAAGATGTTTGACACCAAACACGACATGTTTAGGTGCAGCCATTCCAAAGTTAGCATTTAACGCGAGGTTATAATGCGCTTAAGAGTATATGGTCAGGCTGCACTACAAACAGCATCAGAGAAGGGTCTCCGAACGCTGCAGAGGGGCCCTGCTCATGCAGGGGCACCCTCTCACATAGGAACCACGCACTCTGCCTTCAGGATTGATAAGGCCTGCCATAGGAGTGACTTATAGGTTTATATGTGTGTATGTATTTAGTGATATAGGTAACCTATATCACAGTAAGGGGTGCATGCACCACCTTACCCAGGCTGCAGTAGCAGACCTGTGGTGTCAGTTTGGATGGCCTTCCAGGGGTGGCATAATACATGCTGCAGCCCCTGGTAGGCCTCTGAGGTACCTATGCCCTTGGTACATAGTATACCATATACTAGGGACTTATAAGGGCACTCCAGATTCCAATCAGTGATGTGCCTAAGGCACATGGAAACCATTTTAGAGAGGAAGCAGCTAGGCTGGGGTTCTGATTAGCAGGGCCCCAGCCAGACTAATGTCGAAAAACAGTGAAGCATCAGCAAAAAGTGGGGGTACCCATGTGAAGCAGATCCTACTCTCCTACAGTCGGATGCAAAGTTTTTGATTTTGATTTTTTGAGTGCGATTGTGCAGGAAGGAAGAGAACCATTGGAGGACCACCTCGCCAAGACCGTCTCTTTCTTGGAGAGCCCTAATGAGGAGTTTGTGGTCTACCGTATCGAATGCTGCCGATAGGTCTAGGAGAATGAGAAGGCAGCATTGGTCAGAGTCTAGTGATTTGTGGATATCGTCGATGATGTTGAGGATCGCGGTTTCGGTGCTACAGCCTTTTCTGAAGCCAGACTGATGGACGTCCAGGAGGTTGATGTTGTCCAGGTGTTGGGTTAGTTGTTGAAGTACGCATCTTTCTAGGATTTTGGACAGAAGGGGAAGGTTAGAGACAGGTCTAAAGTTATTCAAATCCGTTATGTCAAGGCCGGGTTTTTTCAGCAAAGGTGTGACTTGTCCCACTTTAAGGCAGTCTGGAACGACTCCATTTTTCATGGAGCTGTTTATGATCGTGCACCAGAGCGGTGCTAGGGAGCGCTTCAGTTTTTTGGTCAGTAGGGGTGGAATGGGGTCTAGGACATGAGATGAGGGTTTGGAGGTGGAGATCAGATTGATTATCTCAGTTTCCTGAATGGGGCAGAAGCTTAGCCAAGATTTGGAAGAGGGACAAGGAGCGCTATCATTCGCCCCGGACGTGCTGCTCTTTGTGGGGCGAGTATTGTTTGTGTCCAGTGAGAGTTCGATCTTAGTAATCTTGTCATTAAAGAAGTTGGCGAAGTTGTCGCAGAGTTCTTTGGACGCCTGTATTGAGGAAGTAGCGGGCTTGGAGGTTTGTTGCCTGATGATGTTATAGAGCTCTTTGGGTCTATTTTTTGCACTGTCCAGCGCAGAGCGGAAAAAAGTGGATTTCTTGTTCTTGATGTGATTGTTGTACTTCCTACGAGCTGTTTTGAGTTGTTCGCGGAGGGTGGAAGTAGGGTTATTCCTCCAGCTTCTTTCTTTGGCTCTTAATTGTCTCCTTTCGGAATTGATGTCAGTGTTGAACCATGACCTGGACGGAATGGCTCGGCTTTTTTTAGCTTTAGAGGAGCTAGTTGGTCAAGCATAGCCACCAAATTTGAGTTGTAAAGCGAGGTGAGTTCAGTTGTGGAGAGGTGGTCGTTGGCCCAGGGAAGGAGCGAGCTTATCCTTTCTTCTAGGGCTACCATGGGAATCTGGGTGAGGTTTCTGGCCCATTTGGGGGGGTCTTGCATAGGTGGTTGGGAGAGTGTTTTTTGGTTGATATGAAATAAGATCATGTGATGGTCCGACCAGTCCACGGGGAGTATGTGATCGATCGTAATTGCGTCTCGTTGAGCGAAAATAGCATCCAAGGTAGCTCCTTTGTAGTGCGTTTCCTCTGAGCAGTGTTGGGCTAAATTGTTGTCATAGAGAAGATTGGATAACGTTTGAATTAGCGGGTTGTTTGTTTCATTCCACCGAAGGTTTAGATCACCAAGAATTAGGTTGTTGGCGTCTCCGAGTGCACAGTGAGCAATCAGGTTGGATAAAAGCTCCCCGAATGCGGAGGTGTTGCCTGTTGGGTGATAGAGAAGGTGGCAGAGTAGTGCTTCATCATCTTTAGTCTTTATATTGGCGGTAAGACATTCAAAGGTGTTGTACTTGCATGAGTCTATTTCTATGATGGCGATGTTGTCCTTATGAATGATAGCTACCCCTCCCCCTCGTTGGTCTTTTCTGTCTTTGTTAATAATGGAAGTAAAAGAGTAAGGGTAGGAGGGGTGAAAGTATTGTATTTTGGAGGTAGAGGGAACTGGAGTGGGTGATGTGGGTGTGTATGTATGTTTGGCATTTGCATGAGGGTCTGTTGTGTGTGTGGTTTGGTATTCTGGTGAGTGTGTGCATTTGGTTTTGGTGGGTTTTGTTTTGTGTGTAGGTAGGCTTTTGTGTGAATGTGTTTGTTTTGATAAGTGTGTTGTTGAGGTGGTTGGTGTGCTTGTGGTGCATCTGTCTGTATGTTTGGCAGTTGCATGTGGGTCTGGTGTATGTTGTGTATGTTTGGATGTGTGGTTTGGGTGGTGTTTTGTATTCTGGTGAGGGTGTGTGCTTGGTTTTAGTGGGTATTGTTTCGTGTGGGTGTGCTTTTGTGTGAGTGTGTTTTGATAAGTATGTTGTTGTGGTGGTTGGTGTGGTTGTGGTGCTTGTAGGTGTGCTGATGGTTGTCAGTGTGGTGGTGGCAGTGGTGCTTGACGTGTGCTGGTGGTTGTGGTGGGTGTGTTGATGGTTGTGGGTGTAGTATCAATAGTGTGTGTCTATGTTCTTTGTGTTTCTTTTAGTGTGTGTGTGTGTGTGTGCGCGTGTGTGTGTGTGCGCATGCGTGTGGGTGTGTGTGAATGTGCTGCTTGTGTCTGTTATAGTGGGTGCCTGCAAAGAAGTGAGTCTGCTTGGGAATGGGGTGGTGGTGGAATTTGGGTTTAGGAAAGGACTTGAGTTGGGGCACACGGTTGAGCTGGTTGGGAGGCTGTGGTGAGTGAGGAGGCTCTTTTTGCAGGTGATCTCTGCATGCCAAACATTAAACAGTGAATTGCATCGATAAATGCAACCATTTGTTGCATTTGGCAGCTAAGGCCCTGGATACTATTCACTATCACAGTCTGGCCTAAGGAGATGCTATGTAAGAGGTCAATAGCCTCCTCACTCAGCGCATACAGGATGACATGGGCAGGGGGTGAGGCGCCTGTGGCAAAGGAGACCCCAGCCCTTTTAGGAGGCCAGGATTGGCCAACTGCAGGGGGGAGCAAGAGGGAGGGTGGAGATGGGTCTCTGGGTGATTGGCAAGCATGAGGTTGGTATAGTTCCTATAGAATCCACCACCACTAGGGACTGGTCACTTGTGGAGGCCTCCGAAGATGATGGCGAGGTGATGGCCTCCGTTCCAGTCTCCTCAACCTCCATGCCACTGTGTCGGTGTCCAATGTTTCACCACCCGAAACTCAGTGGCCAGCTGCTTCCCCGCCTTTTTGGCCAAGGTCCCCTTCGCCTGCGCCTGAAGGTGCTGTAAAGACATATACAATTGTTTTATTGTATCTGTGTAAATACAACTGATCTTGAATTTTAATTTTCTTTCCAAATATTCATATTTCACCTACTTCAAGGCTTTTGAACTTTGGTTCATTTTTATCATTATCTCCTGTATGTAGGGATCATCTCATCTTCAGAAACCATTGCAACATTTGCAGGTGTATGGTGCTGTTCGGTAGCACAAAGGAATCATGACAATCTCCCTTCACAAATGCAAATGCCTCATTTTGTAGAAACTGTATGAAGCTGTTGGTGTGTCTCAGCATTGAAAAAAGAAATTCTTGTAGCACACCACTAGAAGCTGGTTGTGACATTGCATCACATACTGCAACAGTATATTGGAATGATCCTGTGCTCACTAAATGGAGTACTGCCATTATTTTCAATATTGTTTTTAATGATGTGGGATTCCTGTTGTCAGACAGAAGATCTAGCTCTAGTTGATGACATGCATCAATAATAGTTTGGCAAATTAATCTGATTTTGTTGATTATATCCCTTTCTTCCAGGGTGGGAAGGTCTGGAACTGAAAATTATTATATAGCATGAAGTATTTGGATTATGCATGGGTTCTAATATATTACAAAATATGAATAAGAAAATATTTATTCCAATTTAATAAAATGATACTTTTTGCTTTGTTGTTTTGGTTTGTTTCGTCATTGTTTAAAAATGAGAAAAGCATTACCTACATGTGATTTGTTCATGTATGAACAATTTTTTAATTTGAACTTTTTAAACTGTAAGATGAAACATAAATCTTGAACGTACTGAGAATATAAATAAAACACCAGTCTTTGATTTTGTACATTTTGATTTAATTCAGCAAAAAAAATTGTAAAATTACAAGATGAGAAAAAAGTCATAAACCGCAATAAATAATCAATCATGGTAAGTGAAAGAACTGAAGAGCCACAATTGTTTGTAATCCAATGTACAAAATACAACTGGCATCAAAAAGGTAAATGTGTCCAGAAAATAGTCCACAGAGTGAATGGTGGTCACACACTGGAGGAAATTAGGTTCTGCGTCTCTTGCTGGTGGTGATGGAGGTCTTGCCATCCTCTCCTGCTGGTCCGGATAAAAGTCCCCTCCTGAAGGCGACTGGTAAATCCACAGTTGCAGGGACTGATGTGGGTACAGGTGTTTCCTCTTGTGGCAGGGCCTCCCCTTCTGTGGCTGAGGCAAATATAGTAGGCAGCAGCAGATGCCACTAAAGGGAGCCAGGGTGCCTCCCACCAGGTTTTCCAAGTTATGTGGATGGTAACTGCCACTTCACAGGCTGCAAGCAACACCCCAGTGATGAGTTGGAAATGGGTGTTGCTTACAGCCTCTGAAGGGATTGAGAGCATTTAACATGACTGACGTTACAGATTTACAGCTCAAACACACAGTGATCATGTGCAGAGAAGTAGAAGAAGGAACAATTCTACGGAAGCCATATCGCATCTACCAGGCAGGCATTTCAAAAAGCAAACAGTAAGTTTAAATGCGTGTCACTGCTATATCAAAGCTTATGTTCATGTATACAGAAATGAATCGCAACAGTGTGGGTATACATAAGCATTATGCTTTGATATACCGGTGACACGCGTTCCCTCATTGACACACGTTCCCTCTTACCAATTTATGTTCAAGCGCAGCTGTATGCTACTCTCAGATCATATTGTGCCATCCAAAGAAGGGGTTGCTTGGCTTCCCAAATCCAGTACATTATGCAATGGCTGCTCATTTTTTAGGTCGAGCATTCGAGACCTATTGTAATTTCTTATGTTGGGTTAAAGCCATCCCCCAGCTTTTGATTTGTTTGTTTCAGTGTCCCTCAAAAATCCTTGCTTGCCAGTGGTCAGTCCTGCCTCTTTGTCCCTCCTTTCTCTCTTCCGTTCCTCCCATGCAGCAGGGACTAAGTACTGTCTCATCACACTACAGTTCTTTGTCTGTTCTCTGGGGGACTACTTTATTTCTTTGTTTCCTGCTCTGTTTCTGTTTGCCTGTGTGTAGTTTTGACACCATAGCTGATTACATTTAAATATAGTTTTCCTCCCTCCCACCTCCTCCTAATTCCACAGTTTTATTGGGGGTACTTTTTTCGCCATGCCTCCCTCTTCGTGGTTATATTTTTTAGGCTTTTAAGCAATTTTCGCTTTCGACCGTCATTTGGGCTTCTTTTTAGTAGGGTGTTAGTTTGGGTTTGGGCTTTGTTTTACGGAGGATTGGGCTTGTTTTTTGGTAGAAGAGCAGAACAAGCCTTGGCAGCGCAAAAAGCTGGCAGTGAATGTCCGACTTTTTGGCTTTGCCAGTGCTTGTTTTTTAAGCTTCTTTTACCCTGGAGGTGAGCAGCAGGCGCTCGCCAGGAGCCGATAACCTGCTCAGACTCCAGGAACCGAGGGGATTGTGTGACACGAAAACAGCTCTCATAATAGAGCATGATCACTTCGACTGCAGTCTAAAAAAAAAAACACGAAAACCGACTCTGAAACCTCAGTTAGCAGCACCTGACGTTCATCTTTCCTTCCCTGGTGTGGCTTTGTGCGCACTGGAGCTACTGTAAACGTCAGACCTGTGAGTGAGTGTGCTTTAAGATGCATCTGTCCCGCTGCCCCTCACACACTGGATCAAATATTGCATTCCTAACAGTAAGGAGACGGGAGGGCTACTTCCTGCGAAAATGGGGGAAGACAATTTTTATTCTTTGCCTCTACAATCTGCTCACGGTTTATTTAATTTTGGGGGTAAGGGTGACCCCCCTCTCCTGTCGCAGGGAACCCTGCGTGGATTCCACTCTCACAGGGCTGCTTTTCCTTAAAAGGAAATCTTTGGTTGGACACGAGACAGCTGTGCCAAGGCATGGCAAGTATGTCAGGGATGATGAACTAAAGACCCAGAGCTGTCCAAACAACACTACAACGAGCAGCCAGAACCGCGGCAGAACCCTCGGCTGGAGCGGGTGTAAGTGCGAGATGTGCTCCGGAGCTTGGGGTACAGGTGTTCCACAGGCGCGACCGCTGGGAGGTGTAGCGGTGTGGTGAAAACCGACCGCTACATGGGAGGCGAGGGGGCGCTCCCTCTGACAGGGCCACGTTTCGGTGTAGGATGTGCTCCAGATGTGTAACTAGAGCTTGGATACAGGTTCAAGAGTGGTGTGCACAGGTATCACTGGAGCATGGGGATGTGTGTGTGATGTGTGTGTGATATGCCCCCGGGGCACTGGCTGGAGCATGGCCTACTGGCTTAAGTGTGAGCTCCAAGGCCTATCAGGGGCATGGGGTAAAGGTACACATGGGAACTCCAGAAGTCTGGGATACAGGTGCTGAAAGCCTGACCAGAGAGTCAAGCGTCAGTGCGAGATGTGCTCCAGTGACCCGAGCAGAACATGGTGAACAGGTGCAGGCGTCAGCTCCGCAGGCCTGACTAGTGCATAGAGTAATGGTGGGATGTGTGCTCCAGGAGTACGAGGTATAGGTGTGAGCTCCGCAGGCCTGACTGGTGCATAGAGTAATGGTGGGATATGTGCTCCAGGAGCACGAGGTATAGGTGTGAGCTCCGCCGGCCTGACTGGTGCATAGGGTAATGGTGGGATGTTGCTCCAGGTGTAAGCTCCACAGGTCTGACCAGACGATGGGCATAGGTACAGAGCAGAGCTCCAAAAGTCTGACCGACATAGGGTACTCGTGTGAGATGTGCTCTGGACTCCTGATCGTTGCATGGGCTTTATTTACAGGTGTGAGCTCCACAGGCCTGACTGAAGCACCGAGTACCGTTGTGAGCTATCCTCCAGAGCCCTATGGGCTGCATGGAGCACAAGGGGTAAAAGGTACAGTTGTGAGCACCACAGGCCGAACAGGAGCAAGAGGATGGGTGTAATGTGTGCTCCAGAGGCCTGCCCAGAGTATTGAGGTACAGGTCCAGGTGTGAGCTCCACCGGCCAGACCAGAGCACAGAGATACAGGTGCGAGTGCTCCAGGGGTGGAGATGCAAGTCTGAGTTCTACAGGCCTACCTACCCAAGCAATGCACAGATGAGACCTCACAGACCAGTGTGTGAGCAGAGCTAAATTGAACCACTCACCGCTGGCTTCAAGACTGCTTTGAGCGTGAACAAAGAATGACCTTTGCAGGCCTGATCAGAGAGTTGGGTAAGGGTGAGAGCTCTGTTGTACCGACACAAGACTGCCGAGTGTGTCATACTATCAGCATGAACTGAACAGCAGCCCTGACAGGAGTAGGACACATCGAGAGGTGTGCAGACCTCGCTATGTAGTAGGAGGACTGTGACAATGAACTGTTAGACACGTCACTACAAGGAACAGCGCGACCCCAAGACCAGCTCTCACTGAAGAATGGAGCACTCGTGTTCCATGTTGACAGGCGTCAGCCCCCACCCACTACCGGGAACAACGAGACCAGAGATGTTGAAATGTGGACTACGGGGGCTCCAGTACTTGAAACAGCAGAGTGTAACAGGGCGGGATTCCGACGAGAAGTCCAGCTCTTAAATACCAGGAGGTGCTGCACGTCGGAACGAAGCCGTGGCTGGGTGAGGGTAGCAATGGGTGATTTAGGTCAGGACAGAGGGGCACTGGCAGGGCAGTGTGTAGATCCCAATACCGCAAAAGCAAGGGATGCTACAGATAACAAGCATCTGCATTGCAATAGGTCTCGCATTTATGCGAGTTTGAGCTATTGGCATTGTAAATGACAATGCCTTTTATTTATGTTTTAAAAACCAAACCTTAAATAAAAGGTATTGTCATTTACAATGCCAATAGCTCAAACTCGCGTAAATGCGAGACCTATTGCATTTCAAATGCTTGTTTACTTACTGCAGCAGAGCGTTTCAAAGCCCGGACTAGATGTTAAAGTGTGCACAGCAGCTTGGGCTGCCTCACACAGTGCATGGTCTCATGGATGAACAGATGGATCCTGCTGTGAGAAAAATCAGCTGTGAGGAGTGATGTTTAACTTACAACTGCACATGTAGCTTTAATGAGACTACACACCCAGACAGTGAGCTGTTTACTCCTTCTGTGTTTAATTTTACTTTGATGCCTAGGAAATTATGATGAAAGGAATCAGGGGCGAAGGTGTCAGGTGTGCAGCAGGTGCAGTGGCACCTGCGTCTGCTGCACTCCAGTTATAGCTCTATTTTTATTACCCATCCATTTGAGGGTGGGGGAGGGTATTTACACTGTTTGCTTTAGGGTCTGTGATTGCATTGCTACTGCAGGGATCAGATGTTAGATGCTCATGTGAGTTGAAGAACCGGGGAGCGAAAGCGAACTTGCTGTCCCCCATCTATTTCACCATGACTCCTCCCAAAAGGACAAGCTCTAACCATCACTTTTGCAGTTACTTTTCTTCTACAGTTGTGTAGTGTGTTTCTTGGAAGAATGATATTTGAGCCCGTCGTATTTCAATATATGTCTGTACATTATATAGTCTGCTGGGTGAGTTAAGGCCCTGACATTCCAGGTTAATATTTTAAATCGGTCTGTTTGCATATTTGTACATTTTCTATTATACTCCCCTCTCCCTCCCTCTTAGTATACAGTGAGTTCCTCTACTCATCATCAGCAAGCCTCCGCCACCAGCAGTAAAACTTTATAACAAATTTGATTAAAATATAAGTTTCAAAATGTCCTATCTTTCCCCTCCCCAGACTATGGGGCCGATTCCGATCTCGGCCGGTAGTGCTCCGAATCGGATTCGGATTCACCGGATCCGATTCGGAGCCCTGTTTCCCGACCGAATCGTACGCGGGTCCGGCCGAGCGAGTACGATGCAAGCACCCGCGAAATCGCCGACCGACTCGAACGCGGCTTCAACACGCTCCGACCGACTCGCATGGACACGACTCGCACCGTGCTATGGAGACGTTTCCCGGCCGGGTAAGTACGATGCGCGCCGCGAGCAGTCCGACCGACTCGCGCCGTCCGGCTCGAAAAAGCTGTCGGAGCCGGACTTTGGGGGTCCGCGTCGGACCCCCCTGTACGCGTAGGCACGCGAGTCGCACACATGGGGGACCCATGGGTCCCCCCTACCTGTGCATGTACGCCGCGATGCGCATGGACGCGTACACGCTGTAGGGGGCGCCCTTGTCCGCCTCGCACCCATTGAGTCAATGGGAGCCCGCGTACGCGTTGTACGACAGCCTCCCATTGACTTCAATGGGAGTCCGACCGACTCGAGTCCGATAGCATGCGTGCGCATCGTACTTGTTCGGTCGGACTGCTAGGGTCCGATTCGGTCGGAATTCTCTCCGGGTCCGGCTCGGTCGGGGAGATTTCCGGCCGGAATCGGAATTGGCCCCATAGTATTGAGAATACTCTATCCAAACTGTGAACACACATTTCTTTTCACTTGCCTCTGAGAGTGACAAGTATTCAAGGTCTAGAAACAGCAATTCAGATGTAGGGCCAAAGTAGGTGCAGGTACTTGGCCAAGTCATGTTGACAGCCCAAGTGCAACATATTATCATGTGCATGGCTAGACTATCAGGCACATACAGCAAGCAGTTGAAAGTAGCTTCTTCGGGTTCTTCTTTGCCACTATAGAAAGTGTTTAAATTGTATGCCATTGGTACAAGAACAGTATCGGCAGTCACACTCGTTACTGGGTCAATGGTTTCTAGACACAATTAACAGTTCACAGAGAGGACTTTTTTTTTAGGACTGAACTGGAGGCACCGTGGGGTCAGAGTTACCATGTTTAACAGTGGGACACTATGCAATTTCAACTAATCAATGAATACTTGACAGCTCTTCAAGGCCTCTGGCAGTTGAGGTACAATAACTGTGTGTGTCCTACCCCAATAAATAGTATGAGTGGATGGAAAGCAATTCCAAATAGCTCCAGATCAAAATGTGTTCTTGGACTGGCTCTCCTGGTTTCAGAATTCACCAGACTAAGATAATAACCTTGGGTACAGACTTCTCTGCTTCTTGTGATGCAGCTAATTGTGTTCTAGTAACTGATGAGTGCTGCAATAACTGAACATATGACTGAGGCTGTGACCCACTACCCTGGAAAGAGAGAGATCAGGGACAAACAAGGAAATCCAAAATAGAATACTGTAAGGTGTGCAATGTTGCAAATTGCACTCTCAATTAGGTTATTTGACAGAGGCCTAAAAAGATTTGAGAATCACAACTGTAATCTCATCACAGACATGACTTCTGCTAAGCTTTTGCAGAGAACACCGGGCCACTTCCCAAGTGGAAAGTACTAATTGCGGCCATCACCACCAAACACTGTGAATCTTTCATGACTGCTCGATCTATGGCATTTCTGTGTGGCTACTCGCAAATAAATCTAGATCAAGATTCTACAGCCACAGAAATGTATTAAATCTGATTTACTAGTGGGGGCTGGCCAGGTATACTACCTCGAAAGCTGGGACACCTTTGTTAGAGGTGTTGGAGGTGGTCTTGGGACCATGAAGAGTTTGATTAATTTACAAACACTACACCACTGGACATTATTTCCTGTTTGTTTTAGCATGTAAGGCCACCAATGTCTTGTAACAGGGAATGGGTAGTTGCTGTTTCAGCAGAAGTAGAGGTTAGCCCCTTAGATGCTTCTTTTATAGGAGCATCTTTCACTCCCTCATTTAAGATGTGGCAGTCACCTACTACAGGAATGGAAACCATTGGTATATTCACAGTTGCTAAAATATGCATACATTTAGCTGAAAGCGCTCTAGGAAGAGTTTACACTTTTACTGTCTTCTCAGTGGCGGCTCGCATAGGGCGTGCTGCGGGGCGGGGCGGGGGAGGGGCAGGGTGCGGGGTAGTAAACTCGGACATACGACGGAACGTAATAATTACTTTCCTCCGTTCCATCGTATGTCCGAGTTTACTACCCCCCACCCTGCCCCTCCACCGCCCCGCAGCACGCCCTATGCGAGCCGCCACTGTGTCTTCTATATTGCCAATGGGACCTCTGTATCATTCTTTGTCTGTGATCGAGTGAAGTTTCAACTTTAGAAGTTTGTACAGCCTTCAGTGCAATCAAGTCAGTTCATGTTTTTCCTTTATGAGAACACCATTACTTATATCTGCCATGATGATGAAGGGAGGGGGCAGTGGCAACCTTAAAATGCCATGGGAATAAATCCAGCTCAAGATGGTGAGAGCTTTGTTGTTTAGAGGCTATATGTTTCAAGAACCAGAGCGTGTGAGGTGCTCTCAAGTTCAAGCAACAATTGGAGAAATGAGTGGGGAGACGGGTTTAAGCAGCAAGGTAGGAGAGGGTGGGGGACAGGTATGCGATGAGTAAGGAGGAAGGAGTGAGGAAGCAATAATGAGGACACAGTAGTGAGTTGGGGAGGGTGCTAGGAGCAATGTGGGAAGAGAGTACTTGTATGGAGTGCTAGATACCAAATAAAACAAGGCAGTAACTAGCAGATGAGTCAGTACCATATGGACTAGACCTGGGCGATTTAGTTGACCTGAAGTGAGAAGTGCGAAATCTGGAAACAGTTCAAATTCAGGGATCCTGTTAATGTCCATGTGTGCACATTTATCAGATTCACTTTCACATAACAGAAATATGGATGAACACACAAAAGTAGCAGGAAAAATACTATAATAAAGGAGCACTGAAAAGAAGGTATAGGCTGGTATGGATAATTAGGAAAAGTTTGCTGCAATATATACTGTTTCTATAAATGCCCAAACCAGCATAAATGAAAATGACATACTGTAAAGCAAGCAATGAGCAGAATAATTTCCTAGGACAAGTGGACAGGCCTGCAGACAGTTTGCAAGCAGTAAAACTGGGCAATCCCAATAAAAATTAAATGCACACTTTTTAGTACTTGTATGAACTTACAGGTCATCTCTGTAGCGAGTCAGTGAGATACACAAAGGTGTTCAAAAGTGAAATTACTTATGCGTGTTATATGAGTCTATTACCTCAGTCTTATTTACATGCATAAGAAAAAGAGTTACTTACCTGTAACTTCAGTTATCCCGTATTGGTATCTTTCATAGATTGTAGCAAAACCAAAGGGGATGATGGACGGAGTGTTGAACATTGCAAGCACTCACCCCCAGTCAACTGATCTGGGTTTAATCCATCATAATTCTTTAGCTCACTCCGCCACCCCAGTTCAGACATGGCCACATGCAAATCAGTCTGACCCTGTGCCTCATGGGAACAGTCCAGCCCGAACTGCCAAGCCATGTCTTCCCTGGACCGGAAACAAGCATCCTGGGACCGGTTTCTGGCTTACAGCCGTCATCAGCCAGGCTATCTTGAATCCAGTGGCAAAGTGAGCAAGGGACCCACGTCTGGGCATACCCTGCCAACTTAGGGCGAACATAGCAAAACCAAAGGGGATGATGGACGGAGTGTTGAACATTGCAAGCACTCACCCCCAGTCAACTGATCTGGGTTTAATCCATCATCATTCTTTAGCTCACTCAGCCACCCCAGTTCAGACATGGCCATATGCAAATCAGTCTGACCCTGTGCCTCATGGGAACAGTCCAGCCCGAACTGCCAAGCCATGTCTTCCCTGGACCGGAAACAAGCATCCTGGGACTGGTTTCTGGCTTACAGCCGTCATCAGCCAGGCTATCTTGAATCCAGTGGCAAAGTGAGCAAGGGACCCACGTCTGGGCATACCCTGCCAACTTAGGGCGAACATAGCAAAACCAAAGGGGATGATGGACGGAGTGATTTGCATATGGCTGGGTTCAAACTGGAATGGCGAGCAAAAAAAACGATGGATTTAGGCCCAGATCTCTGTATTGGGGTGAATGTATGACATTGTTCTGCATTCTGTCCATCAACTGTTGTTTTTGCATTTGTCACCCTGAGTGGGACGGGTATGCCCAGACGTGGGTCCCGTGCTCTCCATGCCACTGGAAGGATAAGTTACTTACCTGTAATCCTAGTTCTCTTCCAGGGGTATCCTCATCAAAGTCATAAGCACTGAATATTCCCGCCCACGTGCGGGGACCCCGGAAATATAAAAATTATATATGGAAATCACATATATACAGCTCTACATATATGCATATACATATATCATTTTTTCTCATACCAATGCAGCTCTCAATAGGAGGCTAAACAATGTAATTACACACATAAAAAACTACTTTTGCCAATATATAAAAACACCAGAGGACAATTAGTACTTGAACTCGGTTTTTTAATGAGCAAAATACTCATAAATAGTAAAAACTGCAAAATAAGTAGACATTGTTAGCCTACAGGCTGCATTGTAAACCAATAGCATAGAAAATGAAAACATTTTCAACAAAAACTGGCACCGTGCCTTTAAGGCAGCCATGACCCCTAGCTTCCCATCATGCCTCAGGGGTGACAGTTAGGTCAGTTGTTCTTTGCATAACCCTGAAGGTCAGGGCACAAAGATATCCTTTAACACTTTAGAAATCTCTCATTTACCTGGGGAGGCGGGTGGGTTGCTTATGACTTTGATGAGGATACCCCTGGAAGAGAACTAGGATTACAGGTAAGTAACTTATCCTTCTCTTCCAGGGGATCCTCATCAATAGTCATAAGCACTGAATAGAATAGCAAGCCCATCAACCACCTGCAGGTAAATGAGAGTAAAGTGACCCAACACAAAGAAACATAACAGCCGAAATCAGCTGTTGAACAGATTCCTCAAGGAGGCCTGGCCTACTTGGGTGTCTGCTCTGGTGTCTGATTCCAGACAGTAGTGCCTCGTAAATGTATGGACGGACCTCCAAGTTGCCGCCTTACAGATTTCAGACATGGGCACATTTTGAAGAAAAGCAGTAGTAGCCGCTTTTCCTCTAGTAGAATGCGCTCTGGGAGTAAACCCCAGGAGCTTCTGCGCTAATTGATAAGCAAGCTTGATACATGAAACTATCCATCTGGAGATGGAGCGCTTTGAAGCTGCGAACCCAGATCTGATCGACCCATAGTTAACAAATAGTTGATCAGATTTTCTTATAGATTTGGACCGATCCAGATAGAATTTTAAAACCCTTTTGAGGTCCAGAGAATGCAAAGCCCTCTCAGCTGGAGTGGAGGGATTGGGAAAAAAGGTGGGTAGAGAGATGGTCTGATTCACATGAAAATCCGACACCACCTTTGGAAGGAAAGAGGGGTGCGTCCTCAACACAACCCTGTTAAGATGGAAGACTGTATAGGGTTCTTTGGAGCAGAGCGCCTGTATTTCACTCACTCTGCGAGCTGACGTGATCGCTACCAAGAAAGCCGCCTTCCAAGAAAGATGCTGTAAGGTTGCTTTGTGTATGGGTTCAAAAGGCGGACCCATCAATTTTGATAGCACCAGGTTAAGCTCCCAGGGTGGTGAAGGAGGTCGTACCGGAGGATAGACCTTCTTTAAACCCTGCAAAAAATCCTTAACAGCCTGTAACTGGAAGAAGGAAGGTTGAGAAGCTGAACGCCTATATGCAGTTATAGCTGCTAAATGCACCTTAATGGAAGAAAACTTCAAACCTGCTTTCGCCAGATAAAGTAGGTAAGGAAGGATGACCTCTTCCTGACCTTTGATTGGGTTACAATTGTTCTGCATACACCACATGTAAAACCGTTTCCACTTGCATGCATACGAATGCCTCGTGGACGGTCTTCTTGCTTCCTTCAAGATGGACATGCAGTCCTGCGGCAGTCCTAAGTGGCCATACTGGAGGACCTCAGGAGCCATGCCGCCAAGTTCAGTGAGGGAAGGTTGGGATGATGAATCCTCCCGTTCATCTTGGACAGCAGGTCCGGTCTGCACGGCAGCCTCTTGTGAGGACACTCTGATAGGTGCAGAAGGTCCGGGTACCACCATTGTCTCGGCCAGTCCGGGGCAATTAGTATCATCCTCGTGCACGAATGGGACAGCTTGGTCACCACCTTCGGGATCAGCGGAAGGGGTGGAAAGGCGTACACAAATGCCCCTGACCAGTCTATCAAAAGGGCATTCCCTTTCGATCCTGGTCGGTAGAACCGTGAGGCGAAGTTTCGGCATTTGGCATTTTCGTCGTCCGCGAAGAGGTCGATGGTGGGACGACCCCATGTCTGGAAGATGTCTTCGACGACCTCGTCGTTGAGCACCCAGTCTTCTCTGTCTTCGAAGTGACGGCTGAGTGCATCCGCTCTCACGTTCTGTTCTCCTGGCAGGTGGACTGCTGTGACTGCCAGATTCCGAGCCAAGAGCCAATGCCAGAGTGCTTGAGCTTCCAGGGAAAGTGTGCGTGAGCGAGTTCCCCCTGTTTGTTCAGGTAGTACATGGTGGTGGTGTTGTCCGTCTGTACTAACACTGAGGTTGCCTGAATCGAGGGGAGGAAAGCTTTGAGGGCTAGGTGTACTGCTCTCAGCTCTAGCATGTTGATGTGATAGGATCGCTCCTTTGGAGACCACAGTCCTTGAGTCTGGAGAGAACCCATGTGGGCTCCCCAACCCTGCAGCGAGGCGTCCGTGATCAGTGTCTGAGCAGGCGGAGGTTGATGGAAAGGAACTCCGACTTGCAAATTTTGTTTTCTCATCCACCAAGGTATGGAAGCTCGAGCCGCGTTTGATGGACTTATTTTTTCGTCCCAACGAGCGGTCTGCTGGTCCCACTTGTCCTCCAGATCCTGCTGAAGAGGACGCATTCGTAGTCTGGCATTGGGAACCAGGAAGATGCAGGATGCCATCGACCCTAGCAGGGAGGCAATCCGACGCACAGGTAGTTTTCTGTTGCGCAGAACCAGCTGGCATTTCTGTATGAGGGAACACTGTCTCTCCTCCGAAGGAAACACTTTTCCTACCGTGGAGTCTAGCAGAGCTCCTAAAAAATGTATTTTCTGTGTTGGCTGTGAAGTTGATTTGACGAAATTCACATGCAGGCCCAGCCGGTGACACAGCTCGAGACAGCTCAAGAAATGAATCCTCACACTGTCTGGGGAAGGACCTTTCAACAGCCAGTCGTCCAAGTACGGGTATACGAAGACGCCCCTGCGGCGCAGTGCGGCTGCCACCACCGCCATGCACTTCGTGAACACTCTGGGGGCTGACTTCAACCCGAAGGGTAGAACCTTGAACTGGTAATGAGCGGATCCCACTAGGAATCGCAGGTACTGTCTGTGATACTGATTGATCGGAACGTGAAAATATGCATCTTGCAGATCCAGCGAGCACATCCAATCCCCCTGCCTGAGATGTGGATATATTTGATGGAGAGCCAACATGCGAAACTTTTCCTTTTTTATGGATAGGTTGAGTGACCGCAAGTCCAGAATGGGTCTGTACTCTGCTTTTTGGCCTTTTTTCTTCACCAAAAAATATCTTGAGTAAACCCCTTTTCCTCTTTGAGATACTGGCACCCTCTCGATGGCTGACTTTCTGAGAAGGGTGGCAACCTCTTTCTGCAAGAGTTTTAACTGGTGACACGACGGAGGAACTGGAGGGATTGATGGTGGGCGATGTTGAAAACGTAGAGAGTACCCATTCTGCAACGTGGCTAGTACCCACCGATCCTTTGTGATAGCTCGCCACTCTTCGAGATGATCTGCGATACTTCCCCCACTGGAGTGGTGAACGGCGACAGGGGAAGTGAGTGTTCATTGTTTCGACTGCGTCTTGGCGGAATTGTTGCCTTGTTGCTGGTTTCTTCCTCCTCTGGAGGAGCGTCTGCCCCGATACTGCGTTTTTTGCTGGCCTTGCTGATCCTGATTTTTCTGCCAATGAGGGGTTTGAACCCTCTGTTGGGAGGATCGTCTATTGTAAGGACGGAATCTCCTACGGAATTCCTTTCTTTTCTCCAGGCCCACCGCTTTAAGCGTGTCCAGTTCCGTTTTCATCCGCGTCATCTCTTCATCCGTGTGAGTCCCGAACAAAGAGGAACCAGAGAACGGAAGATTGAGGATGCGTGACTGCGCTTCTGGCCTGAGTGCTGTAAGACGTAGCCATGATGTTCTCCTTGCGCATACCCCATGAGCATAAGCATGTGCCGAAAGGGTAGCTCCATCCGCCGCAGCACTGATGACCTGGTTAGACACCTGACTGCCCTCTGTTAAGATTTCTTCAAAATCTTTACGGTCTTCCTGTGGCAACTTTTCAGTGAATCTCTGTAGTGAGTCCCACAGAGATCTGTCGTAGCGGCCCAGGAGTGCCGCTGCATTGGAGACCTTCAACATGGAGGCCGAAGTGCCACAAACCTTCCTTCCCCAGGAATCCTGCACCTTGCTCTCCTTGTCTGGTGGGACAGTAGAGGAGGATGCCACCGCATGAGTCTTCTTTGCCGCCGCAATTACGACTGAATCCGGAGGAGGGTCAGCCCTGAGGAAGAGCGGATCGTCCTCTGGTGAACGATACTTTTTTAAGATCCTCGCTGGGGCGGTCTTAACACTCGCTGGCGTGAGAAAGATATCCATCACTGGCTCTATGATGCCTGGTACCAAGGGAAGCAGAGGTTTAGTTGCTGCTCTTTGGTGTAGAGTCTCAAAAATCACCGAGGACTTGCTTTGACGAGTTGGCATAGGGATACCCAGCTTTACAGCTCCTCTGCCAAGAATGTCCTGAAAAGTGTAGATGTCGTCCACCGGAGAGACCCTCGACGGTGGACTGTTCGTCAAAGTAGGCGAATAGTCTCTATGGGATGTATGAGTGGAAGAAGAGGACGGAGTAGGCGATCTGTGTGCTCTCCTCCTGCTTCTTGATCTAGACCTCCTCCTGTGTGAGTGCACCGGTGTGCGGCTGCGAGCTCTTGTTCTTGAAGGAGATCGCTCTTTATCCTGAGTTAAACGAGCCAACGGGGATCTGTTCTGATGGCTCGAGTAATTCCTGTCCGTAGCCCAGTGATGTAGAGGCCTGTGCCATCGTGGCGATAAATGGATGGAAGGCGATCTGTGGCTCTCTCTTTCCTTAGGAGACTGAGCAGGAGGCGTGAAGCTCAGCTCTTCATGCCTTGTTGGGGAATCTTGGTGACCCCCTGACACTGGGCTGTTGGACGTCGAGATAACCACCTCCGGGGATCTGGACGAACCTGAAGGTGACGAAGACAGGCTCACTGGAGGTGAGGTGTTTCCAGAAGGGCGCTTTGACGTTGACCTAGAGCGTCTAAGCGTCGACTGCCCTCTCAACGGAGACGTATGTCTCGACGTTGACTTTCTTCTCTTAGAAAGTGGACTTCTCGGCGACGAACGTCTCTCCAACACTGGTGCAGTGTCCTGCTTTGACACTCCCTGCACCCTTTCAGGAGATTGCTGTGTCGACGTCGACCGGCGTTGGACTGCCGGCGACGGAGGTCTTGGTCTCGACGTCGAAAATCCACTCGGCGGAGTCATCCGCCTCGACGGCGTGGAATGATGGATCGTCTGCTTCGACGCCGAAGGAGGTGTCCTGTGTCTCGACGCCGAAGATCGTTGCTTTGATCCCGGCGGAGATCTGTGTCTCGACGTCGATCGCCGATGAGGAGGCGACGACGGAGAGATGCGCCTCGACGTCGATCGCCGCTGACGAGACGGGGAGATGTGCTTCGACGTCGATCGCCGTTGATGAGGCGACGACGGAGCGCTGTGCCTCGACGTCGATCGCACCTGCGACGACGGAGCGCTGTGCCTCGACGTCGATCGCGCCTGCGACGACGGAGCGCTGTGCCTCGACGTCGTACGCCCACCCGGCGCCGACGGAGACCTGTCTCTCGACGTTGAGCGCCGCCTGGTTGACGTCAACGGAGGACCTGTTACCTTCGTCGACGAAGATTTCGTAGTCGAAAGATGATGCGCCGGCATCACCGAAGTCTTCAACGCCGATTTCTTCGTCGCCGATTTCTTCGACGTCGATACCGACGCCGACGGAGAACAGGTCGGGACTTTTCCTCTCGACGTCGACCGAGTTCTCCTCTTCTTCTGCCTCACAGGAGACCTACCTCTTTCAGAGAGGCCATAGAGACGGATCCTGTCCCTCTCCTTGATAGTCCTTCTTGATAACTTCTTACAATGCTGGCAGTTGTCAGAAGAGTGGGACTCAGGGAGGCAGAGAATACACACAGGATGTGTATCTGTTCTGGCCTTCTTCTTGCCACATGACGGGCAAGGATCGAATAAAGAAGGCATTTCCAAAAAATAAACCTTTTCTGAAACACAAAAAAGGTGCTACTTGCACTCTAGGACCAAAAGACGTCGAGTGAAAGTAGAAAAAACTAGATCTTTATAGATATTTTTTGACAGAAAGTCAAAAAAGCAAGAGCTGAAAATCCAGGGTCCTGACTGAAGGAGCCGGAAAGAACAACTGACCTAACTGTCACCCCTGAGGCATGATGGGAAGCTAGGGGTCATGGCTGCCTTAAAGGCACGGTGCCAGTTTTTGTTGAAAATGTTTTCATTTTCTATGCTATTGGTTTACAATGCAGCCTGTAGGCTAACAATGTCTACTTATTTTGCAGTTTTTACTATTTATGAGTATTTTGCTCATTAAAAAACCGAGTTCAAGTACTAATTGTCCTCTGGTGTTTTTATATATTGGCAAAAGTAGTTTTTTATGTGTGTAATTACATTGTTTAGCCTCCTATTGAGAGCTGCATTGGTATGAGAAAAAATGATATATGTATATGCATATATGTAGAGCTGTATATATGTGATTTCCATATATAATTTTTATATTTCCGGGGTCCCCGCACGTGGGCGGGAATATTCAGTGCTTATGACTATTGATGAGGATCCCCTGGAAGAGAATCAAGCTATCCTGGCTGAAGAGGGGTGAAACCCCGAAACCAGTCCTAGGATGCTTGTTTCCAGTCCAGGGAGGACCTGGCTTGGCAGTTCGGGCTGGACTGTTCCCATGAGGCACAGGGTCAAGACTTATTTGCATATGGCTGGGTTCAAACTGGAATGGCATGGTGAGCAAAAAAAACTATGGATTTAGGCCCAGATCTCTGTACTGGGGTGAATGTATGACATTGTTCTGCATTCTGTCCATCAACTGTTATTTTTGCATTTGTCACCCCGAGTGGGACGGGTATGCCCAGACGTGGGTCCCGTGCTCTCCATGCCACTGGAATCAAGCTATCCTGGCTGAAGAGGGGTGAAACCCTGAAACCGGTCCTAGGATGCTTGTTTCCAGTCCAGGGAGGACCTGGCTTGGCAGTTCGGGCTGGACTGTTCCCATGAGGCACAGGGTCAAGACTGATTTGCATATGGCTGGGTTCAAACTGGAATGGCATGGTGAGCAAAAAACGATGGATTTAGGCCCAGATCTCTGTACTGGGGTGAATGTATGACATTGTTCTGCATTCTGTCCATCAACTGTTATTTTTGCATTTGTCACCCCGAGTGGGACGGGTATGCCCAGACGTGGGTCCCGTGCTCTCCATGCCACTGGAATCAAGCTATCCTGGCTGAAGAGGGGTGAAACCCTGAAACCGGTCCTAGGATGCTTGTTTCCATTCCAGGGAAGACCTGGCTTGGCAGTTCGGGCTGGACTGTTCCCATGAGGCACAGGGTCAAGACTGATTTGCATATTTGGAATGGCATGGTGAGCAAAATAAAACGATGGATTTAGGCCCAGATCTCTGTACTGGGGTGAATGTATGACATTGTTCTGCATTCTGTCCATCAACTGTTGTTTTTGCATCTTTCATAGATTCACATGCTTAAATCATCCCCACCGTCGAGGTGGGAGTCTCACAATAAATTTTATAATAGCAGTAAGTAATCTTATCATAGGCAACAATGCATTGCACAGTCACTGCATTAGCTCATCCATATCCTTTTGTATAAAGAACCAAAGTTAAAACACAGCCAATCAGACATCGGCACTCTCTATAACACTCCACAGAGAGGCAAGTCCCTCAGATTTTCTAGCACAAGTGACAAGAGTATTTATAATAATAAGGGAAGCCTCTCCCTGGAGGAGGGTGGGCCTCATGTGAATCTATGAAAGATACCTATTCTGGATAACTAAAGTTACAGGTAAGTAACTCGTTTTCTTATCCAGTATTGGATCATTCATAGATTCACATGCTTGAATCAGAATAGTAAGCAGTTAGCAAAGAATATTTATTCAAATTTAAACTTTGAGGATGGCGGGTACCATATAAATAACAGCTATATATAGATATATATATATATATATATATAGATATACATATACATACCAAATTTATGAAGGAGCATGTAAAAAACATAGCAATAACATGTCAACAGAATACCACTGAATTGAAATTAATTAAAAACCTCCAAAACAGAGGCTTACCTTATTAAAAAAAGGCAGCGTAAGACTGCTTGTCCTACCACCGCTTCCGCATCTGTAGCCAAATCCAGGCAGTAATGCCGCGTAAATGTGCACACTTCTCCATGTTGCTGCGCGGCAAATTTTGTCCAATGGCACTCTTGCAAAGAGCGCAGCTGAGGATGATACTACCCTCAGAATGAGCCTTAGGCTTGAAAGTAAATGGCCTGCCCTCTTTAGAATGGCAGAAATAAATGGCGGCTGCAATCCACCTGGCAATAGTTGCTTTGGTCACTGAAGCACCTGTTCTTTGTAAGCCATAGGAGACGAAAAGCTGGTCAGATTTTCAAATGTTCTTGGTATGTAGCAAATAAAACTTGACACATCTCTTGATATCTAAAGTATGAAGAGCTTTTTCAGCCGGGGAAGTTGGGTTCGGAAAAAAATGTTCTCAGAATAACCGGTTAATTAAAGTGGAAAGTAGAAGGTACCTTTGGAATGAATGCTGGGTTCTTTCTAAGCAGGACATAGTCATTAGTGAAACGAAGATAAGGTTCTTTAAACGTGAACGCTGGAATTTTGCTGACTCTCCTGGCTGATGTAAGAGCCAATAGCAATGCAGCTTTCCAGGAAATAAACTTGAGCTCAGCCTTGTGTATAGGCTCAAAAGGGGACTTCATAAGTTGTGCAAGAACTATATTAAGGCTCCATTCAGGAGGAAGAGCTCAAATAGGAGGTGAAACCCTAAATAGTCCTTTCATGAACTGTTTCATCAGTCGCCTTGAACAAAGAGAAAGACCTTTAGAGGAACGTCTATAACTGGAAATGGCAGCAAGATGTACCTTAATTGAGGTATACATGAGTCCTGATTCAGCCAGGGAAAGAAGATGAGGTAAAAAAAATTCTGGAGGAGAATCAAACGGACGTACATTGTTTTGAAGACACCATGAACAGAAGCGTTTCCATTTGAGCCTCTAGCTATTAATAGTAGACACTGCCCTCGCTTTAGATAGAATGTCTTTACAGTCCTGTGGCAGGTCTAGGTCCTTGAATTCATTGAATTCAGCAACCATGCATGCAGCTGGAGCGAGGTGGGACGTGGATGGAGAATCTGGCCCTTGCTCATTGTCAGCAGCATCGATAATATTGGAAGGTGATAAGGTCTGCATTCTGAGAGCAGAAGAAGCTCCATGAACCAATGTTGGCGAGGCCAACGCGGAGCAATGAGAATCAGACAACATGGCTCCCTCATCATTTTCATCAGAAGCCTCGGTATTAAAAGGTAAGGGGGAAAAGCATACTCGAAGATCCCTGACCATCTTATTAGAAATGCATTTCCCCATGACCTTCGTTCTGGTTCCCAGCTGGCGAAGAACTGGCATTTCCAGTTTATTCCGGAGGCGAAGAGATCCAAGTTGGGCTTGCCCCACTTTTGGAAAATGAAGTCAAGAATCGTCTGGTCCAGTTCCCATTCGTAGCAGGAGTTGGAAGTTCTGCTTAGAGTATCTGCCAGACTGTTGTTCACCCCTTGAAGATGCTCCACTTTGATGGAGATGTGGTGCGAAAGAATCCATCTCCAGATTTCCTGCGCTTCTAGCGATAGAATATGGGAGCTTGTACCTCCCTGTTTGCTGAGGTAATGCATGCAGGTAGTATTGTCCGTTCGTATGCGAACCGAAGCGCCTCGTATTCTTGGGAGGAATGCCTGTAAGGCTAGGAAAATGGCCTGCAACTCCAGGAAGTTGATGTGCATTTTTGCAAGCGCTTTGGACCACTTGCCTCTTATCCGAAGATCCTGAAGGTGTGCCCCACAGCCGTCTAGAAATTTTGTAATAGAAATTATTTATAATCAAAAACATTAATTATTACATAAATGTAATATTTGTTTTCCTACCCTATAACACTACACAATTTACAACACACATCTAAATTTTAAAAAAAGTGTACCTCCATAATTAACACAATTAATTATCAATTAAACAAATATTATTAATTAAAAAACATTAAAACAGAGAAAAATTAATGTACTAACCAAACGTTACCCCTATAGAACCAAAATACACAAACAAAATGAATAAAAACAATTACCAAAAATATTTGTCAAGTAATAAATGAATATTAATGATCAAGTATTGATTAATTAATTTAAACTAAATTACTATCCACCCTCTACCCCAATAAACACCACAACACACACCTAAAAATAATTACACAATTTCTATAACTAATTTTACATTAATAAATTAATATCAATTAACCATAAATCATTAATTAATTTAAAAAAAAATTACTTCCCACCATTTACCACTATAAACCCCACAACTCACACATCAAAATAATTACACAATTGCCATATTTAAATTTTAATTAATTAATTACCATTAATTAACATATAATTAATTAAAAATAAATTAAAAATAAATTACCTCCCACCCTATTCCCCTATAAACCCCACCACCCATTTCTAAAAACATGACACAATTAACATAATTAATTAACAATTAATTAATTAATAACAATTAACAAGAAAATTATAAATAATTATTAATAAATTAATTCCCACAATTAACACTATAAAATAAAATTAAATAAATATTATATAAAAAATATTAATAAATGTATTAAAATTAAATTACTTCCCACCCTACTCCCCTATCAACCCACTACCCGCTCCTAAAAAAATGACACAATTAACAAAATTACCAATTAAATAATAATTAACAACCAATTTAAAATAATTAATAATAAATTAATTCCCACAATTAACAGTATAAAATATTAAATAAATAAATATTAATTAATAATAATTTAATTATAATTAAATTACTTCCCACCCTATTCCCCTATAAACCCACAACCCGCTCCTAAAAAATGACACAATTAACATATTTACCAATTCATTAATTAATAAAAATTAACAGCATATTATTAATGAATAATAAATTAATTCCCACAATTAACACTATAAAATCTAAATTAAATCAATACTAATAAATAAAAATTAATATTTAATTTATTATAATTAAATTACTTCCCACCCTATTCCCCTATAAACCCACAACCTGCTACGCAACTAAAACGCAAAATTTAATTAAAATAAAATTAATAACTACTAAAAATGTAACACATATATTAAAAAACAAAAGCAATACTTAGACAAAAAAATAGAGAACATACATTTAAAATACATATTAAAATACATAACACTAACTAAAAAAACGATATTTTTAACAACTATGGGGCCCATTACGATACCCGGCGTAAATAAATCCGCCAGGCATGGAAGCGGCAAAAATCCGCCCGCACACACCGTCTGAACACCGACCACGCCATTACGATTACACAAACCGAAAACCGCCATCGGCGGAAAAATCACACAAAATACCGCCCGCCATCGTCCGAGTCTGAGTCAAACCGCCCGCCACGGACGGAAACACGCACGACAACACAAAACCGCCCGCCCACACGGCCGACACACCGCACGTGAAATTACGATCGCACCGCCATGAGCGCGGAAAAACCACAAATATACCGCCCGCCAGCGCAAACAACGCCGATGAGAATCGACACGGCAGAAGCCATGGCGCCAACGTACCTGCACAGAAACCATCCGCACACAAAACCAATAGCACACAACATGGCCAACAAGTCCACACAGCAAGGCACGCACAAATACACAAGCACAGTACACATCCCGAAAACACACCCCCGGACAAACAAAAAATACAAAGGCCAGAACCCCAGACACAACACACCTGAAAACAACAGACCATGAGGACACACCCACATAGGTGAGTACAAAAGCAGCACTCCCACAGACTACAACCCCTTGCTACATTGCAAACCAGAGAGGAGAGGAGAGGACACAGTGACACAGCAAGGACAGCAGCACACCACAGAAACGCACACATCACTACCACCACCACCACCACCACCACCACACCCCGGCACCACAAACCCCCTGCACATTACACAACACACACCGCACCAGCACCACAAAGGATGCCCAAGTTCACGCCCATGGAGCTGACGGTCATGGTCGACGAGATCATCAAGGTGTACCCACAAATCTATGGGAACATGGTCCAGCACACACCACTAGCCACCAGAAACAGAATGTGGAACCGGATCGTAGACCAGGTCAATGCAGTCGGGACCCTGCCCAGAAACAGAGTCGAGATTAACAAACGTTGGAATGACGTAAAGAGCCTGGTCAAGAAGAAGGAGGGCAAAAACAGAGAGCTGGCTGCCGTCACTGGCGGAGGGAATCCCGCGCTCTTTAAGACCTTCAAAGCGTGGGAGGAGAAGGTGCGAGTCGTAATCCATCCGGAGATCCTCGCCGGATTAGCAGGGGGAGTGGAGGCTGGTAAGTACAAACTAATGTATACCAGCACACCGCTATGTACTCACATGCGCAACTACCATGCCACAGCTCCCAGGGACAAACACCCCCATGTCCAGCACACAATACACAACACATCACACACACATGCAACAGACACTACCACACACAGCCCAAACCGAACAACTGTAAGATGCGTGGGGACATGTGTACACTAAGCCAGCCACGTAACCACCAACAGGTCCCCAAATATGCCAGAAGCGCCACAACGAGCACCCACCACACCCATGTGTCCGCCACAGCTGCACTAACCGACAAGTAACAGGTAAGTGGCAGGAACACAAAGTGCAGTGGGTGGGACGGTGGACAGCCCAAGTACAACACACACCAGGCCCCAGTCCCACAGCACAGCAAGGAGGAGCATCCCCCACACCCCACAGCCACGTGTCAGCCACCGCAGTGCACAACGACAGCCGAAAGGCAGACATCACGGTCCACAGCAATCGGTGTCAGTGGGTGTACAGCCACCCCCACGACCCACAACACCCCCCACCCCCACAGACCTGCAACATGGAGCACCCCCGCTTAGAGCCATGTGGCATCCAGTACAGTGCACGCACGAACAACTTGCAGGTGGGAAACTGGACAGGGCTGGATTACTGGAGGCATGAGGACCATAACACCACCAACACATGGGACATGTCACGTAGCAGACAAACACGCAGCACCGCCCACCGTCACGAACAAGTGAACAATGTGCACACGGACATGAACAACAGACTCACACCCCACATGACCCATCACAGACATAGCAACACCCAAGGAGCCACGTCTGCATGCACAAGCCACACTGAATATAGTCCCACACGGCAGCCACTGTGCAACTCATCACACACAACCGAAACACCATTGAAGTCCTGTCCATGTAGCCCCCACTGCCTGTCAACCCCACACCCCACAACTACGCCTATGTAAGACAAACAACACTAGACGCAACAGAGCGGAACAACATAAATGCACACGAACACCACTGAACCCATCAAACTCACAGACACACCATGCACATACAACATACCATCCATCCCATCCGTCAGCCCCAGTCTCATGAAAGGCATGTCATCCGCACAGCTGCCACACATACAGCAGTCACGCTAAGACACATGCCCATGACCAACCATGTGCCAGAAGTCAATTAAGCGCACGACACACTGTGAGCAACAACACACAACATGGGCCACACCCCCCCGAGCACTGCAGTGATGCACATGGCACAGGGCAGCACGCACACCAAGGAGATGGGACAACTGCAATACGTTGGCTGGCACACAACCATCACTCACTCATAACGATGCGTCCAATGCCATGTCCAGTAATCACAACAGACAGCAAATATGCAGGGCATGTCAGGCATGCACACACCTCAGACCATGCACTGTCATGCTGCCACAACACATGTCACGTTCGGCACCCATGGCTCACAGCATGTACCCCAAAAGCATATCCCCTCCCAAATGCGAATCTGGGGCATGGCCCCCATGTTGCCATATGCGTTCCTAAGCGTTCCATTTGAACCCCAAAAGCATATCCCCTCCCAAATGCGAATCTGGGGCATGGCCCCCATGTTGCCATATGCGTTCCTAAGCGTTCCATTTGAACCCCAAAAGCATATCCCCTCCCAAATGCGAATCTGGGGCATGGCCCCCATGTTGCCATATGCGTTCCTAAGCGTTCCATATGAACTCCAAAAGCAAAGTACAAACCAGACCCAGGATGGGCCAGGAGCCCGCATACACCAGAGTCACAATGAGTAGGGGCACAGCAACACACCCATCGGCATGGCCAATCCGTCCCATGCCACATGTGCACAGCACACAGTCCCATTGCCTAGCACACACAACTACAGATGCCACAGCCACACACTCGCCTCCGGGAAACCCATGTACGAGATTGCACGAACTGCCAATGTCAGACGACTAATACATACTTCGCCAGGTGCAACACAAAAACAAATCTCATTCTCTCCACAGGTGACGAACTGCTGGATGCTGGGGATGGAGACAGCAGCCAGCACAGCCAGCCCACAAGCCCCCAACGAGGACACACGGATCTGGAGGATCTGTCCTCCTCTTCGGACACGGACCACCAAGCTGGCCCATCTGGCGTGGCAGGGCCCAGCCGCTCCCCAGGACCCCTCCTACCCACCAACCCATCATCCAGGGATGCTGAACAGTCCCAGTCCCCTGCTGCCACTGGCGTTGCGGCCACACCCACGGTCATTGCGGCCACTACCACTGCCGCAACCGCCACCATCGCCGCACCGACCACCACCGCCTCCACCACCACCACGTCTTCGCTGGCACCAGCCCCAGCGCAGGTGGTGGCCCGGCCGACTGGATCCACCCTGGGAGCCACAGCGAGGACCGTGGTGTGCAATGTGGCTAGTGGGCAGGCCGGTGGCAGCAGGACTGGTAGGAGGAGAAGAGGGTCAGGGAAACGCCAGCCTCCCCTGGGAGCCATGCCCTGCCTCAAATGGCCAGAGTCCTTGGGGCCTATGAAGAGGCCCAAGGACAATGGGCCAGGTCTGCTACTGACACGCGGGAGGTGCTGGGGGTGCTGAGGTCCATGGACGCCCATATGGGCCAATTCGTGTCCCGTATGGACCAACTCGTGGACCTCATGGGCCAGCTGGTGGTGGCGGTGGGGTCACAGGCAAGGCCAGCAACACCACCTCCGCCACCACCTGCTAGGGCGCAAGGTCGGGCAGCAGTGTCCACTTCCCCTGCGTCCACAGCCAGTGAGCACACCTCACCCACCACCAGCAGGTCGCCACCACACACCCCCTCCCAAACGTGGAAGGGGCCGTCCGAAGAGGAAACAGATCTCCCGGGAGGACTTCGCACGCTCCAGTCGCAAGTGAGGCAGCCAGCCAGCCTTCCGCCAGCCTTCCTTGACCAGCCACTGCATTGACTTGCTCTACGATCCCACTCCACACAGCCAGCTGGATGGCATGTGTGTGTTGGACTATGGACATAGAACCAGTGGGTACACCCTGATCATCACGCAGCCATGACCGACAGCTCATTGTCACTGCACGCACCACTTTTGTCATCACCTTACACACAATCACATGTCACAGTTTGTAATAAATGCACCTTTTTCACTAACTGCTGTTTGTGCCCTGTGTTTTATTTGTACGGAATACAACGGCCACCTTGGGCGGAAAGGCACCTGATGCGTGGCATGGCAATGGAATCCGGAGGGCCTGTAGGGACCTAGGGGTGGGAGACAGAACAGGAGCACATTCAATGAGTGTGTCACACACCCATCACACAGTACATGTCAACAACTACAAGCAATGTACACACATCGCACAGAGCAATAGGGCACAATGCCACAGTCACCAACAGTGGCATACTACCCTGGCCATGGAGCGTTGACACACTGCACGCAGTGAACATACGGCCACCCTGACACAGCACACACACACCTGCACAGATACAGACACATCATCCGTCGTACATGGACACTCACCGTCAAGTGAAGTAGCGGGCGATGAGCTGCTGGCGCACATTCCCAGCTTCCTCCTCTCCGCTGTCCACCTCACTCGAGCTGTCCTGGTCTGCGGGCTGGGGCCCTGGTTGATCTCCGTCATCCACAATGAGGGGGATCTGCTTCCGAATGGCTAGATTGTGCAGCATGCAGCACGCCACCACTATCTGGCACACCTTCTGTGGGGAGTACGCCAGTGCACCCCCGGTGCGGTCCAGGCACCTGCACCTGGACTTGAGGAGGCCAAAGGTACGCTCGACCACACGTCTGGTCCTCCCATGTGCCTCATTGTATCGATCGTCTGCTGGGGTGCGAGGATTCCTCAATGGACTGAGCAGCCATGCCCCATTCGGATACGCAGAGTCACCTGGGTGTGAGGGACACAGAGAACCGTTGCTATTCCAACTGGACAGGGGACAGCATCGCACAACCAGCACGCTACACCACTCCACATACTCACCGACAATACAGCCACGATCCTGTTGCAGATTGGCCATCAGTCGTGGCAAGATGCTGTTGCGCATTATGTGTGCGTCATGTGCCGAGCCTGGAAACTTGGCACACACGTGGGTGATCACCATGTCCGCAAGGCACACCACTTGCACATTCAGGAGTGCATGTGCTTCCTGTTGCGGTACAGGTGCTCAGTGGCCTGTGGTGGAACAAGGCCAACATGTGTGCAGTCAATGGCTCCCACGACGTGTGGGATTCTGCCAAGGGCATAGAATGCACCCTTCACTGCCGCCAATTCACGAGCCCTGGGGAATCTGATGTACCTGTTTCGGTACAGCATCATGGCTGCCAGTACATCCCTCAGCACCTTGCTGAACATGGGCTGGGACATCCCTCCTCCACTGCCCACTGTGTGCTGGAATGACCCAGTGGCGAAGAAATGCATGGCGGCCATCACCTTAGCCGTGGGGGTGACAGCAGTCGGATACACCCTGCGGGGACGGAGATGGGGCTCTAACATGGCACACAGTCGATGCAGAGTTGGCCTGTCCAGCCGAAACTTCCTGATTACCTCTGTATCGTCCATGTCCGCCAGCAATTGGTATGGGCGGTCAATGTTCGGTCTCCGCCTGGGTTAAATGGCAGAGGACACATGTCAAAGCAACACGGCACATAGCAATTTCGCATACACATCACTGACATGACTGAGCAAGCACATGAGCCACAGCCCAGCTGTCAAGCTGGGACGGCACGGCCACAATACACTTACACAGGTCTCCCAACAATGGCAATGGCAAGTGAGACATACCACTGCCATGTGCATGCACATGGGGATCTAGGCCCCAATGACTTGCGGGGCGTGCTGATGGGGACTGACTGCATATTCGTCAAGCGGCAACGCCACGGCAACATGAGTGTCTGCTGAGCATGGAACTGCTTCCGAGGCTGGATGAGTATGGCACACGACGACGACGATGTGGGCACGGGCTGAGCGGCCAATACAAGTGGGACCTGTGGCACGAGGGGATATGAGACAGTAGTAGGTGTCAGCACTGCACCCTATGTACAGCACTGTACGGATCACAGCTCCCGAAACATTGACTGGTGTCCACATTGACAGCCCCATGCCAAGACGGCTGTGTGCTTGCAGTCACACGTCACAGGTGAGAGGTTACATTGCACGTGCCAGGTGGCAGACGTACATAGTGGGAGCTGGCATGTGTGTGCATGTGTCTCCTGTTCAGGATCCACCAGATGGGCGCTGACTCTGTACTGACCATTGGACACAGCATGTTCCGTGGAAGGCTTGTGTGTGTGGGATGGTGGCACTGGATGTGCCTCCGTTGGGTGGGGGGCCATGCACAGGGCGGGTACGTCGATGATTGCGCATTGTTGGTCACGGTGGGTGCACCAACTAAGATGTGTTGCCCTGTGTTCAATTCCTATGTCCGCATGATGATGGACTGTGGATGTGAGCAGACTACACATTGGTCGATGTGCTGTCTATATGCATGTGCCTTCACACCAGGCACAGCTGCCCCTGCACATGTGACCCCTGCTGGACTCGCTGCTGGGTCTGTGGAGCTGATGCACCTTCTGCGCGTGGGGCGGACAGCTCTCCTCACTTCCCTCATTGCGCATGTCATGTCTTTGCCGCAGGTGACATGGATCATGGAGGGCCCACATGTACGCGTGGGTAGGCTACACATGATTGTTCACTGGTCGCCACCCCCAGTCAGTGTTTCGAATGGGAAGGTTGTCGTGCTGGTGGTATGTTCGATGTGGCGGATGGGCGGGCCTAGGTGCGGGCTTACATTCCGGACATGGGGGTAGTTGGATTGGCGACTAGTTGCAGTACACACGGGACACGTCTCTTCCTTTCCACATCTGGGTCATCCCTTGTACTAACTGACAGTGATACAGTCATCTTCGCCCCAGCCCTCATGTCCTCCCCTCGCCCCCCAATATGCATGCTCACCTGCGAGGCTAGCGCTTGCACAGGCAGCCCCAAGCTCGCACCAGAGAGGGCAAGGAGTGTATGTGTGGGTCCAGTTGCACGAGTGGGCTGTCTCAGGGTATGATGTGTGGCGGGACGCCGTCCACCTGCGTGGTGCCCCAAATGGAGACCCGGCCTGCATGGACTATGCATCACAGTCTTCGCCTTCCGGATCCGCCACCTGCGACACCCAGTGGCTGTGGCTGCCCTTGCGGCCAGGCCGCGTCCGTCTGTGGCTGTTGGCCCACACATTCACTCTTTGGCCTCTCTGGGGAGGGCTCGGGGGTGGTGGCGCACGCGCTTGCACTTAGTCGCAATGGCATGTGTCGTGGTTGGTATGATGGGCAATGGATGGGATGGTGCGAGCCACCTCCCGTGACGTCAGTGCTGCTCGTGCTGTGGTGCGTCCCCCTACACTTCCATCTGACTTGTGCCATGCTAGACGTTGAGGTTCTATTGCCTGCGTGATATGACCAGGAGGAGCGCGAGGAGACCTCACACACACCATGCTCCACTGCCATCCCGTGCCCTGTATCGCCTGTGCGGATTGACTATGTTGGGGTTACACCTGGTCGACTGGGGCTGTGTGTGCCTTGTCAAGGGGCATGGCGGGCGCACAACAGGATCCAGCTTGTCCACAGAGGGTGGGCTGAGGTGCGCCTGGTACCGCTTTGTACGTGTGCCCGGCTGCTGTGCACACACGTGTTCACTCCCCCCGACAGGTGTCCTCTCACAATGCCCAGGGAAGCGGTGGTGTACTGTTCATGACCCCTCCCAACACGGCGTGCTCCAACTTGGCATGTGCGCATCTACCCGTCGCACCCACCCACCTGAGCACTGCGTCCATACGACTTCACACGACACATGTGTGTCTTCCACAGTAGTGCTACTCATTTGCGTTGACATCCAATACCAGTGGACTACATGGTCATGTCACGACTGCCGTGTACTTCACATACTCTCATCCTCTCTCATTCGTACTTGTGAAATGAGTCAGCGGAGACAGTTTTGGTTTCAAACATTATATTGAGTCTTCTGTCCTCTGTGATGCAGTATAGTGGACACTACTGGCAGCGGGATACATGTTGAGGATATACTGAGCATGATTACAAATGGGATAGGGTGTGGGGTTACATCTGCTTGGCCAAGGCTGTGCTAATGTACATTTACGTATAGCTGCGGAGCTGCGGACTTTGACACAGACGGTATACATGTAGCCTACCAGACCGCTCGGCATCATGGGCACAGTCCATCTCAGTTCCATGTGACAGGTTTGCTGCGGTTGTTCCTCATGCACGCGTGCATGTGAGATGACATCAGGGCATGTGCTTGCGTGCATGCAGCGGCGTGCCACTTGTTGTTGCACTGTGGTGGTTACTGGACATGTCACAGTCACTGGGGTCGTGTTGTTGTTGTATGCACTTGTCGTCCATGCAAAGGTCCTGGTATGGGATTCCCGGGGCGGGGGTGGGAGGGGTGCAGCACCCACAGACTCCAGGCGACCTATTCATGTCCACTGAGCGGTGTGTGTGTCCATGTGCGCTGGATCCATGTCGTGTCCTGGTTGTTCGTGCAGTTCCGTCCATGTGGGTGCGATACACAGAGCCCATGCCACTGCCTCCCACGATGCATGCGGTGTTCCTGGATGTGATGGGGAACAGTCATATCCGATGTCATGGCGATGTCGTTGATGGTGTGGTTACAGTTGCCGGTCGTTTGGTATGGCTGTTGTGGTGGTGACTGGCCAGTCCGTGCGGAAGCTGAGCATGGGTGCGGGGTTGGACTTCATAGGTCACTCGGGGAACCTGCGTTGTGGTCCGACGTATTTACAGGTTGTCAGGTATGCGATGCCGTCTAGCAGGGCTCCATGTCATTGGTGGTGTACATGTTTGCCAGCCAATGAAGCGGATGGTGGCTGTCAAGGTGTTGTTCGTAGGTTGTCCCTTGGAGGACCATGATGGGGCATGCTGGGTGACATTCGATGTAGCTGTTCTCGATGATCCGTCGTGTGGAGGCACAGTGGTTCCATTTCAGTGCGGGTGCGATGTTGGCCACATACGCCATGCCCCCATAGGCAGAGCAGGCCCTGTCGTGTGCGTCCAGAGGGAGGAGTAGTGGTAGCAGGTCCGCCTTCAGACATGCCGGGTTGGAGAGGCATATCTCGACGGGATGCTGGTAGGGACACCTCCGACAGTAGAAGACGGGCATGACGCAGCTGAACAATGTGATGCGGTAAGTCAGTCGGTAACTTACGTTCAGCAGGGACAGGAGATCGCATCCCAATGTATGTATCGTGTTGGTTTTGTACAGCTTGAGCTGTTCGGCGTAGTTGGGTAGGTGTGTTGCGGTTGCCATTTCGCAGCGGTTCGTTGAGGTGGCGTGCTCCGGCTGTGTGTGCAGTCTGCAATGTGCACGCTCCGGGGTTGCTGTGAGCTCTGTGTAGTCGTAGGGAGACAGGACTTGTGTTCTGTTGGCTTGTTTGGAGGACACGGGCCCTCTTCCCACATGCTTCTCAGACAGTTCAAGGTCAGTGCTGTGTGACTCCTTCCAATTAACTTGCATGTGGCCGACATGGGGGAGTGTTTTCTTCTTTCTTCCCCGTCCGTTGTGTGCTTCTGTGATATGCGCTATCTGCCCTGTGGTCGGTCTCCTCGGCATGCCTGTGTTGGTCTATTCTTGGACAATGGCTGTATTCACCGGCTTCTGTCGTAGGGCTGTGGTTTCGGAGTTGGAATGGAAGGTCATTCAGTGCTGTCTGCTCTCCCTTGTGTGGGCGGCAGCCTGCCTTTCCGCTCTGCGTTGGGCCTTGTGTGTGGATGTTATTCTTGGGCCACCTGTTGTCGGTCCCCGGGCTCTTTGGTGTTCCGTTTCATGTGTCTTGTTCATATGTGCAGGGTGGTATGGGTTTTTCAGTGTGGTACTGGCGTTCCTCTTCCCGAAGGGGCCCTGCTTCTCCTAGTTGGTGTTGCCGCCGCTGTGTGCTACGCCATGTTTGTTACACTGGGGTGTGTCCTGCTGTTGCGTGACTTCACTGACATGTGTGCGTCGGTTGTGTGGCGTTGGGTGTTGTCCGTGAATTGGGCGTTGGGGACATGTCTGTGGCAGGCCTGTCACGTGTCATGTGCGTTCGGGGTGGGGCTGATGTGTGTGCTGCTTGGTTGTGTCCCTGTGTCTGTGTGCGACGCATGCATGGCGCTGCGGTTGGCCTCTGCGTTGTGCGCATGTGTGGCGGCGTCATCGGCGCTTTGGGGCCGTGACGGGGTGGTTGGTTCCTAGTCCCAGGTGGTGTGTACACATGTGTTCCGCGATGTTAGGATTTGGCCTGTGTGTCATATGTGGATGCAATGGTGGATGTGTAGTGTGCACGCGCTGGTGGGGGGTTGTCCGCTTTTTCCGCCCTTGCACTGTGTGCGCTGTTTGCGTGCACTTGTTGTGTGTGTGCCTACCTGCGTCTCCGCGGTACGTTGCGTCCTTGGTGGTGCATCAGCAGAAGCATGGGAAGGGCCTGCAGTGCTGGATTCATGCCCGGGGTGCCGCTTCTTCGTTGTCCGTGCTCTGCGTCCGTGTTTCCGCCTCTCTTTCACGTGCGGTGTCTCTTTGCCGTGGGAGCCGTTTGTTTGCGGCATCGTAATTTATGCGCCGGGCGGGACGTGTTTCGTCGGACGGTGTGTGTCAGTTGGGCTGCGCCGCTACGTGTGCGGGCGCACTTTGATGGCGGACGGTGTTGCTGGCTTGCCGGCGGTGTTTGGCCTGCTTTTCGCATCGTAATTGGGCGGGCGTGTGGACTGCTGCGTGCCGGCGGTAACTGGTGGTTTTTGCATCCGCCAGCACGGCGGTTGTGCTTCCGCCCGCCATCGTAATGGGCCCCTATATTTTTTAAAACTCGATATTCTTGACCACGATATTCTTGCTGTCGATATTTCTGTGTCTTGATATTTCAAACTCGATATTAGTGCAAGTCGACATTTCCAACTCGATATTCTATCTCTATACCATTAAAAAGAAGCAGGAATAAAAACCTTTCCCCATCTGAAAACAAGGAACTTTTTCTATGGCCCCTTTCTGAAGCATAACATACACATCCTTTCTTAACAATTGGAGATGAGCTGGAAGCCGTCTTAGGGGTGGATGAGGAGGTGTAACTGTTACAAATTCTAAAGTATGACCATGATTTATGATTTTCCAAGACCCATTTGTCCATTGTAATTTGGCTCCACTGATCGTAATGTAGAGAAATACTTGTTGAATTGAGGTTGGTCCTGGATGGAGTCATAGCAGGTGCTGGGATGTTGTCATTGTTTTCTAACATTGTCTCTAGATTGGGTAGCTTGCTTCCTCCTGGGTTGTTGTCTGGAATATGCAGGGTACGGTGGTGCTCGATATGACTGCTGCTGTTGATACCCTTAGCGGTAAGATTGGTATGATTGTGGCTTATATTTTTGATAATTTCCACGAAAGGAATAAGATCCTCTGCCACGAGCTCCGTGAAAAGGTGTTTTCTTATATTGGAGCGTTCCTAACGCCTTAGCTGTATCAGTATCCGTTTTGATAGCTTGCAAGGCCTCATCAGCATCGCCATCAAACAGCATGTCTAAAATTTTACTCTGCACCTCAGGATGGAAAGTGGTAGATTTCAGCCGTCCCTGGCAACGAAGAACTGCTGCTTCAGCTAATTGCCTAAAAGCAAGAGAAGCCATGTCCATAGATATATCAATAACCTCAGAGGCTGATCTTTCACCTTCGAGAAGAATCTTTCGTGCCTCTTGTTTTTTATCGTCCGGTGAAAATTCAAGATATGATGCCACATCCAACCACATTCGACGGTCATATCTTCCTAGAATTGCTAGGAAATTGGCAGCACGCACTGACGCACCTGCAGTGGTGGTAAACCTTTTTCCAATATTGTCCAAGCGCCGTCCATCCTTTTCAGGTGGAGCAGTAATAGGTACCGAAGGATTCTGTGATCTTCGTTGCGCAGCCTGAGCAATTACAGAATGTGGCCTCGAATGTCTCACTAAGCATGCTGGTGCATCATCAGGGGCTTTATATTTTTTATCAATCCTGGGAAGGACTGCCAGCACTGAATATGGCGCTTTCATAATTTTGATGCCTTCCTCCCAAATGTGATCGATAATGGGAATTGCACGCACAGATTTTCTGGACCGATCTTTAAAATCATACAAAAAACAGTCAGGCTGTTTCACAGGCATCGCTAAATGAAAACGATTTGCAGCCCTTTCCATCAGAGCATGGAAGCCACCAATATCCTCAGGTGGAAAGTCAATAGCTTGAGGAGCTGGCGGAGAAGGCGTAGGAATTAAGTAATCTTCCCACTCATTAATAACTGCTGGAGCTTTCTGTATTTCACCTTCTTCTACATCATCATCATCCTGTGGGACCTGATCTTGCTGCACAGGTATAGAATCTTGTGATTCCTGAGGAGGCGCTACAGATGGTCTAGAATCCGCAGCAGGAGGCAGAGATGTTCCTACTTGCACTGATCCCGCTGCCGTAGGGAAACAGGTATGATAATCGTGCAACATAGCTGTCAAATCTTGTACCTGTATCTTGAAGAGATTTGCGTCAACGGTGGAATAGGTGCTGTTGACGGCGATAAAACTTCAGCCGATCTAATCCTAGTCGACTAAGCCTCTGTAGACGATGTAAGCGTTGACGACTGCTGGGAAAGTAATTCCAGCTGCGGTTTTATCGTCAACGAGGTCTTTTTCGATGACGACAACGTCTTCACAGCCTCTGACTGAATTTTTGAAATGTTTAAAGGCAGTTTTGAGGCAGATTTTTCCTCAGAAGGGAATGGTTGCTTCCCTTTTTTTGAGGCAGTATGCGCAGACTCATGATGGGTCTTTTTGACGCATTCTTATGTCCCTCAGGGGATTTCAAAGATCTATCCCTCTTTTAGAAAGTTTAACTGATGCCTGGGAACTGACACTGCCTTCCTCATCAGAGAGCACAAAAGATTTTGATTTTAGTCTCTCCAACCAAATAAGCAGTCTGCCTTCTCTATCTTTCAAAGTCTTTGAAGAAAAGGTTCTGTTGATTCTACAGTCTTTTACCTTATGAAGAGAGTACAAGCAGTAAATACAATCCTTGTGGGGATCCTCAACATGCAGTCTTTTCTTACCACATGACCCACAAGGTCTGAAGAGTCCTTTCTTTGAAGATTCTGACATCATGAAATGAAGAGAAAAAACTGAGCAGAGTTCAGGGAGACTCCCTGTCACAACGACGTGCAGTAGAAAATCTGAGGGACTTGCCTCTCTGTGGAGTGTTCTAGAGGGCGCTGAAGACTGATTGGCTGTTGTAGGAAAGTAGGATCTCCTTCTATGGTTACCCCCACTTTTTGCTTGATGTAATGCTGTTTCTGACTAGTCTGACTGGGATCCTGCTAATCAGGACCCCAGTCTCTCTGCTTTATCCCCTAAATTGATTTGGTAAGTACTTAGGTACATCCCAGATTGGACAACGGTGTAACCTTATCAGTCCCTAGTATATGGCACTAAGGTACCCGGGGCATAGGTACACCATGGGTCCCCCATGGGCTGAAGCATGTATAATGCCACCTATGGGAGACCACTCCAATTCTAACTACAGGCCTGCCATTGCAGCCTGTGTAAGCTGGTGCTAGCACCACTTACGAAAGATATAGGTTTCCCTACATCTAAGGTCACTACACTGAAAACCTATAAGTCACCCCTAAGGCAGGACTTTCAATCCTGAAGGCAGGGTGCTCGGTTCTAAGTGTGAGGGTGTCCCTGCATGAGCCGGACACCCCTACAGCCTACGGAGTCCATTCTCCTGGGTTGTAAGTGAGACAGCCATATAACATAAAGAGGGGCACCGCGTCATTACGCGATGAACATATCGAAACTGGCTGTAACGAATCCTATCATGTTTGTTATCAAACATGTTGGAATCATACCCACCCCCCACAGTAAACGGTGTGGGAGGTATGATTCCATGCACCGTAAAACTCCTTTGGGAGGCCCTCTGTGCTCCTGGTACCAGTCTTCCAGACCCGGACAGCAAGCTAGGGCTGCTGCCGGCCAGAGACACGTTTCTGCCCTCCTGCTGCTGAGCCAAGCTCGGGCAGGGGAAGGCAGAACAATATGTATCCTGTCACAGGGAGGTGCGACCACCTCCCAGACAGGGTTTAGTGTATTGGGGCAGGGTGGGGACGCTTGCCAGTGCCACATAGTCTGCATGCAGGGCACACTTGGTGCCCTCCATGCATAGTCCAGTTCAAACCAGTTCAGGAAGCCATTTGCTCCCGCTCTGGCGCGAAACTGGACAAAGGACAGGGGTGTATCCTCCCCCTTGTCCAGCCCCTCCTTAGGGAGGGACCCCTGAATCGTCCCAACCCTTTCCTTGGGGTACTTAAGGGCTTACCTGAGGGTGGGTCCCTAGATTCGTCATGGGACAAGATTCATTTCAGACACCACTTCTTCAACTGTATGGGCACTCTGGACTTCGCTGGACTTCGCTCTGGGCATCACGGCTGCAACTAGGAAGACTCCTGCTGCTCCTGATCTCGTCGCCCTGCTCGTCTGCTGCAAACGTCCGTGCCTATGCACCATACAGGAACCTTCCAAGGCCTGTGGGCATCCAAGACACCTGAAGGAATCTCCCTTGAAGTGAAGGTGTCACTTCCCTGCATCTGCAGGCACCGCAACTAAGCTGACCGGTCTGCTGATCCTGGGCTCCCACGGACTCCGGAAGGCTCAGCAACACAGGTGGTGGTCCTTCACACCCCTCGAGGCCTGTCCTGTCCTCTCACCAAGTTTGAGGCCAGTATCCCTCATCGGAGCCGCAGGAACCGAACCCCTGTGCAGCGCATCGACTTGCAGTTGCAAAGGCTTGTTTGCTCCCTTCATCAAGATCTTCGGGCTCCAAGTAGCCCCAACCTCAAGCATCTCCTGTGACCAAGATCTTTGTCCTCAACACATCACTTACATCGTGGGCTTGCATCTTTGGTGAGCTGCTCGAGGTCCTGTTGCAACTCCAGTGCCTCCGGCCTGTGGGTCCTCTTGAGGGTCATCTTTGAATTCTTTGGGCTCCCCTGATTGCTCGGGCCTGCCCTGACTCCTGTGCTTGTGATGAGTCACCTGGACCTTGCTGGTCCCGACACTGCACCTTCTTCGCTTTCCACGTTGTTTGCAGTTGCCAAGGCTTGTTCCCAACAGACACCGACACCTCAACTCTCGACATCGGACGTGGGACAGATTTGCCTGGTCCTCACAGCTGCAGCTTCAAGGTCACCGTCATCTCCCCTGCAGCACTCGACATCATTGGGCATTCGTCTTCCGTGCCTTCTGGTCACTCCTGAGTGGCATAGACTCTGTCCCCTCTACTTGCAGGTACGTCTCAGCTTGAATCCACCTTTGGGTTCCACCGGACACTTTCACCTTCTCCAGCAGCGGCATCTTCCTGAAGTACTCCATTGGGGTCGACGGCGGTTTCCGACGCCACCTCACACCTATGCACCCGGCTTCCCTGGTGTAGGTATCCTGGTTCCTAGGGTATTCACGGGTGGGGTGGCTCTCCAACTTTCTGTCTTCCACGGGGCTCCTTCAGGGTCCACTGGGAAGGGTCCTTCTTCTTTAAAATTGCAACTGCGACTTACCCATTGACTTGCATTGATCCCGCAGTCGTGTTCCCACTCTGCACACGGACTCCGTGGGGCTCCTGGTTACTTACCATGGGTGGTTCCTTGGGTCCCCGGCACTTCTACGTCTTCTGGGTATAGTCTTGACTTGAGTCATGGTTCGCATACCACTATTTTAGTATATGGTTTGGTCTCCCCCTGGTGACCACTGTGTATTACGTGCTACTTACCTGTTTCTATTGAAAAGTAAAGTGTGCAAATACACTGTGTGGTTCTTTCTCACTTAATCTATACCTATAAGATTATGTTCTGGTAAAACAAGCAGCTTTACACTCCTTCAGGACTAAGCCTGAAGAAAACAAGTTACTTACCTGTAACTGTAGTTCTACAGTATTGAAGCTTTCATAGATTCACATGCTTGAATCATTCCCCGTCGTCGAGATGGGAGTCCCCGGTACATCAAAAAAGCAATGCTAAATCAATACAAAGCAAAAAGTAGGCCTAGGCCCATTTCAGTTTTGTAACCCATAACTCTCGTTTTGTAAAAGAGACCAAAATAATTCTTGAACCAATCAGGACCCTTCACCCTCTAGAACACCCCTGAAAGAACCTTAGACCTTCAGATTTTCCGAGCACTTGTGCCCAAGATAACCCTGTATAAAATCCAAAGGTGAGCTTCTCAGGGGAGGAGGGCGGGTCGCATGTGAATCTGTGAAAGCTTCCAATACTGGAGAACTACAGTTACAGGTAAGTAACTTGTTTTCTTACTCCAGTATTGGAACTTTCATAGATTCACATGCTTGAATCAGAGTAGCTAGCAGTCCGCAGCACATTTTATTCTGTGTCTACATGAACAAATGCAAGAGTGTGCTTTAAATTGTCAATCTGTAGGGAAGAATAGTTTTACCTGAAAAAACCATAGCCCCCCAACTGATAAATACTCCATTTTTAACATCTACAATTCTAAACACCATAAAGATTAAACACTTCTCTGGGTAACCGCCATATTATAAACCTCTACACAATGAGAAATGCATATAAAATAAAATGTGCACATTCTTACAATATAAAGAAAGGAGGGATGAAGGAGAGAGCTCACCGTCACTGGAAAAGGTTCCTCAGCACCCCCTGTCCTACTGCCATATCATTGTTAGCGGCTGCATCCAAGCAGTAATGTCTGGTGAAGGTGTGTGTACTCTTCCAGGTAGCAGCCCTGAATATATCCTGGATAGGTACTCCAGCAAACAACGCAGTGGATGTAGATATTGCTCTCGTTGAGTGAGCACGCACCCATGCTCCCAGAGGTTTCCCTGCTGCTTGATGGCAATACTGGATTGCACTCGCGATCCATCGAGCAATCCCCCTTTTGGAAAGAGGATAGCCCTTTCTGGGCGCACTGAAGGACACAAACAGCTGTGACGATTTGCGAAAAGCTTTTGTTCTTTGTAGATAAAATTTTATAACACGCTGGATATCCAGCGAATGAAGAAGAGCCCTTTCCGCTGCAGTAGTTGGTAGAGGGAAGAACGTCTTGAGAATAAGAGGTTCATTAAAATGAAAGTCTGATGGTACTTTGGGGATAAACTTTGGATTAGTACGAAGGACTATTCGATCCTCTCTAAACTGCAGAAACGGTTCCTCTATGGTCAGGGCCTGAATCTCCCCAACTCTCCTGGCCGATGTCAGCGCCAGAAGAAGAGCCACCTTCGAAGAAAGGAACTTAAGGTCCGCCCTATGAATGAGTTCAAAGGGATGTTTCATGAGTTGTGATAATACTATATTAAGCTGCCAGAGAGGTGGCGGAGGCTTAACCGTAGGAAAAGTACGAAATAATCCTCTCATGAACTGTTTATACGATTCTCTCCGACCATAACGATGGTCCTGAGGACGTCCTCCTAAAGGGAGATATAGCAGCTAGATGGACTTTAATTGACGCATGTGCTAATCCAAATTTTGCCAATAGCAGAATGTAAGGAAGGATCTCATGAGATGCGGATCTTAGGGGATGAACATTAGAATCCCGCCAGCATATACAGAATCTCTTCCATTTCATTCTGTACGTCTTATTCGTACTCTGTGCTCGGGCATTTGAAAGAATATCCCTGCATTCAGATGGGATTTCTAGATGTTGAAATTCACAGTGTTCAGGAGCCATGCTGCTAAGCGTAGCGACTTGCGATCTGGATGTAGCACTTGTCCCTGCGACATCGCCAGAAGAGATAGAATGGGCTGAAGGAGAATAGATTGTGTCTCTGAAAGAAGGAGAAGCTCTGTGAACCAATGTTGTCTGGGCCACCATGGGGCTATCAGGATCATCCTGCATGGCTCTGTCTTGAACTTCATGAGCAGTCGTGGTAGGAGGGGAATCGGCGGAAAGGCGTAGGCAAAGACGCCTGACCATGCCATCAAAAATGCATTCCCCCAGGATCCCGGTTGGTGATGACAACTTGCAAAGAACCGGCATTTCTTGTTCTGAGCTGTCGCAAAGAGGTCCACTGTTGGTTTGCCCCATTTTAGAAAAATGCTGTCTAGGGTTTCCTGATGGATTTCCCACTCGTGGCAGGTTGACTTGGGTCTGCTTATTGTGTCTGCCTTGACATTTTGATCCCCCGGAAGGTGTTCTGCCTTCAGCGAGATTCCGTTCTGCACAGCCCATCTCCAGATGCTCTGGGCCTCCTGAGACAGGGGGAAGGATCTAGTGCCGCCCTGCTTGTTGAGATAATGCATTGCTGTTGTGTTGTAGTCCTGATCAGCACAGTCGAGTTCCTTATCCTCGGCAGAAATGCCAGCAATGCTACTCTCACTGCTCTGAGCTCCAGCAAATTGATGTGATGTTGCTGGTCTTGACTCTGCCAACGCCCACTGACCTGGAGGTCTTGAAGGAAGGGTCCCCAACCTTCCAGGGAAGCATCAGTGGTGATCACCTGTGGAGCCGGCATGGTGAGAAAAGAAAGACCGACGGAAATATTTTGACGTCGGGTCCATCAAGACACGGCCTGGATCATACCTGGCGTGACTGTAATGACATCCTCGAAGGAACCTACTGCTTGACGCCATTGCCGATCCAGCTCCTCCTGCAATGGACACATCCTTAACCAGCAGAAGGGGATGAGAGGGATGCATGATGACATTGTCCCCAGGAGTGACTTGTAACGGCGTACTGAAAGTGACTTTCTTTTTGCGAATGCTTGGGACAGAGAAATTAGTTTCTTTTGTCTCTCGAGAGAAGGAAACACCTTGTTTATTGTGGTGTTCAGAATTGCCCCTAAGAAAGTAATGTTCTTGGAGGGGTGCAGAGACGACTTTTCCTCGTTCAGAGTCAGGCCTAACTCAGCGAACAGTCTTGTACATGCCACCGTGGACGACTGAACAGCTGCGTGTGAAGGTGCTTTGATTAACCAATCGTCCAGGTACGGAAACACCTGATGTCTTTGCTTCCTCAGAAAAGCTACTACTGAAGCCAGATATTTGGTGAAAATTCTTGGGGCCGACTTGAGGCCAAATGGCAGTACCTTGAACTGGTAATGGCTTCCGGCTGCGACAAATCGAAGGTACTGCCTGTGGGAGGGATGGATGGGGATGTGAAAATATGCTTCTTGTAAGTCTAAGGTGGTCATATGATCCCCTGGGTTTAGGAGCAATGGAATGTCCTGAAGGGAGACCATGCAGAAGGACTGCTTTTTGAGATAAGTGTTTAGAGTTCTCAAATCCAGGAAGGACGCCATTGACGTAAGTTCTTGCGTACCAGAAAGAAACGGGAATAAAATCCCTTCCCTCTCTGGGAGTTTGGCACCGGTTCTATTGCTCCTTTTCGGAGCATTGTAAGAATCTCCAAATGCATGAGATGTAGGTGTTTTACCTCTTGCCGTCCTGGTGGAGTACAAGGATGGATATGTAGAAACTCCAATGTATGGCCAAATTGTATTAGATTGAGGACCCATCGGTCCGTGGGTATTTTTTGCCACTGGTGAAGGTGAAAAAAAATTTGCCCCCCTAGGGGAACTTCTGGAAAGGTGGGAATAAAAATAGTCGGAGCCTGAAGCTCGTCATTGACGTTGTGAGGTGTCCTTTACCTGACGTCCTGCTCTTCCTCTGGGGGCAGATTTAGAATACGCCCCTGACTGTTGCTGTCGTTGGACGTACTGTTGACGGTACGACTGGGAAGATGTAGCGTATGAGGGGTAGCTATACTGTTGAAATCCTCCCCTGTAGGATGGAAGGCCCCTTCCTCTAGCTCCTCTAAAGGGCACTTTCCGATACTGAGCGTCCCTAGAGCCTTGGCTGTGTCAGTATCTTTCTTGATATCTTGAAGCGCATCGTCGATGTGCTTCCCAAATAAAGCCTCTCCATTGAATGGAAGGTCTAGGATCTTATTTTGGACCTCCGGTCTAAATGAAGTAGCTCAGAGCCATCCTTGACAGTGTAAAACTGCTGCACCCCCCCGCGATCTGAAAGCTGTAGTTGCGATATCCATCGCACAATCTATCACTTCTGCAGAAGCTCTCTCTCCCTCTTGCAGAATTTTCTTCACTTCTGGTTTGCTCTCTTCCGGAAGCTGATCCATATACGGACCAGGTCACACCACATCTGTCTGTCATATCTGCCCAATATGGCAAGGGCATTAGCAGCTCTGACCAACAGAGCTGACATTGACGAAAAACACTTACCAGCATTATCTAGGCACCTGCCTTCTCTATCAGGAGGTGTGGTAATGGGTGCCGATGGATTTTTGGATTTTCGTTGAGCTGCCTGGGAAAGAACTGAATCCGGTTTGGAATGGCCCACCAAACAGGCTGGAGCATCCTCTGGGGCCTTGTATATCATCTCCAACCTGGATAGTACTGGTGTCACTGTCGCTGGTGTTTTCATGACCTTGAGTCCTTCCTCCCATAATTGACCTATAATCGGAATAGCCCTCACTGATTTCCTATAGGGCTCTTTAAAATCATATAAAAAACAGTCCGTTTGGGTAGCCGGCATAGGCAGATCAAATCTTTTTGCAGCTCTCTCCAACAAGTTATGAAAACCACCAATATCCTCTGGTGATAAGTCAAGAGGCACCAGAGAAGGAGAAGGCGTGGGAATGAGGTAGTAGTCCCATTCTCTATTTGGATCTCTAAGCTCTCCTTCCTCCTGATCATCATCCATAGTACCCGGATCTTGTTGAGGGATTGATGGAGGTGATCTCTGTAAGGGCTCCGCCAGCACAGCTTGAACCCTCTTTGGAGTAGACGGGATAGAGCGTGGATGAGGAACTACTGATGGAATTTCCTGAGGTACAGGAGTTGGTGGAAATCTCTTCCTGTAGTCAGCCAACATGAACTGTAGGTCCGTTAATAAAGAAGACGGCATGCAAACTACCTCCTCCTGATAATCCTGATGGTATTGTTCCTGAGGAGTATAGCCTTGATATTCACTGTATTCTTCCTCAAAATCATCCTCCTGACACTTAACGTGCAACTGGGACGGGCTACTCGCATAGCCATATGGCCCATCATCTTCTTCCTCAGAATCCTGCTCTTACAACAGGTGAGATGGCAAAAGAGGTGTAACCTTGCTAGGTGATGTAATTTCAGGTGTAATTCTCCTTGTTGTCGTCTTCTCTGTTCTGTCTGGTGTTTTTTCCTCGTCTACGAGATCGCCAACGAGCCCGTCGACGAGATAGCCGACGACACCGTCGTCGAAGCTGCAGCCGTCGGCGGTGATTTGGAAACCATCGGCGAGGTCTAACCGCCGTCGAAGTCGTCGTTACCGTCGTCGACAACGACCCTGCCGTCGTCGTCGTCGTCATCGACGCTGTCGGCGATGATACCGGCATCGATACCATAGTCGACGGTAACAAAACCTTCGTCAACGGAGTCCCCAACTCCGCCGTCGACGCTGTCGCTTTCTTTTGCAACAGGCGAACTTCAATCTTCGTCGATGACGACAGAGGTGGTTTCTTCGTCAACCGTACAGATTTCGTCGACGTCTTTACTTCAGAAGGCACTGAAGAAGGCTTTTTGAAGGAGTGCCTGACCTGAGGGGGTGTCTTAGGCGGCTCAGAACTCGCCTTTCTTGCTTGTTTATCCCCCGAAGCATGTCCCTTCCTCTCCTTTTCATGTTTTTGAGGAGATTTTGAGGGACTACGCACATGAGACCCATGAGAGGTCTTTTAAAGGGCTTTTTCTGGACGCTCCCCAGATGAATGGGCTTGAGGTGATCTTCTCCTCTTATGGGACCTCCTGGATGAGGAAGAAAAGGCTGCCTCATCACTGTCCTCACTAGAAATCCCTTCTTTTCTGGCTTTGAGTTTCTGAAGCCATATCAGAAGGCGTCCCTCACGATCCCTTAAGGTTTTACTTGAAAAGGTACGACATACCTTGCAATCCTTTGCCTGATGGTCTGGATATAGGCAATAAATACAGTCCTCATGAGGGTCATCAGTATAAAGCCTTTTTTTGGAGCAGGTAGTACAGGCTATAAACAGACCCTTTTTCTCCTTTCCTGACATAATTGTGCCTGAGTGATGACAAACCAGCACTGAAGATGGATCCTGTAGATGTAAATGTTGAAATGAAGCCAAGAATTCTGTCTAAATTCACTTATAATAAGAGAAAACTGAGCAGAGCTCAGAGGAGACTCCCTAGCACAACGTGCGGTAGAAAATCTGAAGGTCTAAGGTTCTCTCAGGGGTGTTCTAGAGGGTGAAGGGTCCTGATTGGTTCAAGAATTATTTTTGGTCTATTTTACAAAACGAGAGTTATGGGTTACAAAACTGAAATGGGCGTAGGCCTACTTTCTGCTTTGTATTGATTCAGCATTGCTTTTTTGATGTACCGGGGACTCCCATCTCGACAACAGGGAATGATTCAAGCATGTGAATCTATGAAAGTTCCAATACTGGAGTAAGGCTACTCTCCACAGCTACCACTTAGGGAGCTTTCTAAGGTTGTCTAAGACCACTAAAATCACCATAAGGGTTGTCTGGATTGGTGCAAGGTGCCCACTTACATAGGTGTAGACCATATACCAAGCCAGCTTCTCACAGCTGTGTTTTAACTTTGGTTCTTTTTACAAAACGATATGGATTGGCTAATGCAGTGACTGTGCAATGTACTGTTGCCAATGATAAAAATAATTACTATTATGAAATTTTACGTGAGACTCCCACCTCGACGGCGGGAATGATTCAAGTATGTGAATCTATGGAAGATTCAATACTGGCTAGCTCATTGTGCCATCTCTTTGCTCTGAAGTAATGAGAAAACAACTTCAGTGCCCAGCCTCAGAAGAAAATTCATATTGTCAGGCTCAGCTGGCACATGGGGCTTGTCTGAAGTGTGCTTCGCGGGTAAGTTAGCATTGGTTTGGAAATAGTATCTAGTCTTTCAAGCTTGGCCTGCCATCAGATTTGCACAAAGGCGTGCTTAGTATGCCACTTGTGACTGCGCAGATGCTGTGAAGAATATGTTACCTGGCTCTCAGCTGAAGACCCCTCAAGATGAGACACTGGTGAGTTGTGCTGATGCCTTCTGCATGTGCGGCCCGTGAAGATATATACCGTGTAAGATAGTGGTTCATGAGGTTTGTGTGAGCAGTTGAGCGTATCTACATTAGCAGGCTCAACCATAAGCGTGGCTTCTTTAGAACGTCTGCTTTGAGATAGAGGACAACAGCTGTTTGGTGTGGTTCTTAGAGTCCACAAGTGGCCATTCTTACCAACAATGAACCCCATACATCAACCATGGCATTATTGTTCAGTTGGCCTATGTTTAGAGTGGCTTCCACCCAGCATGCTTATGCACGTACACCCATAACTGCAATGAACAAAGGAGGAACGTCAAGCCACAGCATGCTCATTGTGGTCAACTGAAAAAACAGCTTGCTGAAGGTCACTCGGGTCACAACAGGGCACATTTACTTGACAGCCAAGTAGGTTACCATTCTCAATTAAAAGTTCTAAAACAATTCTTCCAGGACTTAATTTGAAGATATGGAATTATTTTAGAGCGACAGAGCAAGAGAAAGGCAGAGAAGGAGGGAAAAATAACAGAAAGATAAGAGATGAGAGACAAATGGGGATCAGGGAAAAAACAGGACCTTCAAGATCTGGAAAAAGTAACAGGAAGTGTATGGTGGCGAATGAGTTATGAGTTTGCATCAAACATGGGGGACCTTGGCATGGGCAACCCTGGTAATTGCATTAAGCTCTTTGGAAAACTTGGGGACCATTCAATTCATTTAAATAATTTTGGCATTAGAAGTCTGAGCTTTTGTAACCTATCTGCAGCTGATACGTTTCCTCCCAGATCGGATGCTAAAGTAGGTTTCGAGTGCGACTTATTTTTCCAAAGCTGAATTTGCCTCTTATTTAGCCTACTTGTCCACAATGTGGAAATGGTCAGGATTGAAAACGAAACAGCAGTCACCAGTAGAAGAAGAACATTAACACGGGACAGATTTCCAAACCATACCAATTTTAAAAGGAATGACACTTCAGAAACTATAAATAAAAAAAGCCATATTATCCGTTGCAAAATCTGTCTCTGCAGGGATTATTAATTGTGTTAACTTTTACCTCCACTGCATCCTAATCTGAAAGCAAGGCTTGGTAGTAGGACACATTTAAGACAAAGTGTTAAAGAGATGTATCATTCATTACTTTAGCGCGCTGATCTTATACCCAGCGTTATTATTTAACGCTCTTTAAATGGCATATACAGTGAAAGAAAGATAAATCGATTTCTTGCTTGTTCGTTGTGTATTCTTTCTCAGGAGTTGCCAAATGTTGGTAAGTACCTGCTTAAGCAGGCCGCTGCTGGCTTGGAGCTTTGCTTGGCACACAAGTTGGGAGCAGTATTTACAGGTTCACAGCTGACAGCAAGGGAGACGGGCGGGATTCAACGCAAGCAGGCAGAGCAGGATGAGCTGCACGGTGAGCGCCGATGATAACGCGGCGGCCGAACATCCAAGATAAGAGTCTGTGGGAGGAGCAGAATGGGAGATCAAGCTGCTGTGCCAGAGGAAGAGGTCGGGGGAGGAGGGGACAAGTAGGGTACTGCTTGCTCAGAAAGAAGAAAGAAGTTCACCAAATGCAGATGAAAATGAGTACTTCAGCCTTGGGACACTGATAAGAAGAACACAGGAAAAACAACAGGAAATAGTATGCTACAACCCATAGAAACAGAGGAAAAGTAAGTGGGAAGCACACAAACCAATGAAAAGGAAGGGCGGGATGCTAGCCCCTTTTAAGATTTATATTAAATACAATAGATTTCACAAGCACAGTGCAAGCGCTGTGCAGGCGGAACCTAAAAAAGACTCAGCACTGGTGGGTTAAGGGGAGGTAACTTAAGTAGTTAAGGTGTTTAAGGATCCCTTTGTGTACCGTTCAGATATATTTTTTTATGTTTAGTAGAAACACAATGCAGCAGAGGCAACTTGCTGTAAATATTTAAATATCCTAATCTAGAGCCTCGGACTGTAAGAGAATGCCAGCGGAAGAGGTAGTGGCCGATAGAAACAGTAAGCCTCCCTCCTGCCTCCTTGCATGGTTCACAGTGTAAAACGAGCTTCAGAAGGAGAGGAAGTTGGCAGCACAGCTTACATATTTAGGCTGCAAGTAATGAGCACAAACAATTCAGGCCCAAGTCTGGTCGATCTGAGGCTGACAACTGCATCTGGCTATCACTACACAGGCCTGTGGCTCTAGCATGAACTACCAAACTATCAAGTGGAATTTGGGAAATACTATTAGATTGTTAATTATACGTGAATATTATTGTGTTTGCTTTTATAACTATTACTTTTGTTTTTTAAATATTGTTGAACTTGATATTTGAATTTTTTTGTATTTTCATATAAAAATATGACACTAAAAACGAAGAAAATATTCTGAGCAAAAATGTGTGACAAATATTCCATATCTGGCGGGTAAAAGTTAGAATTGATTTTGAATATATGATAGGAATATGTGCATACAAAAAGGGAAATGACAATGTTGAACCATTTAAAATAACTACTAGGATATGAGAAACAACAAGCCTTTGGAACCTATTGTTTTCATATCACTTCAAACCCAGAGAAAATAGAAAGAAAAAACGCCAGCTTTTAGTATCAGTCATAAACTACAACAGCTAAAAATATTGCATATAAACTTACAATAAAACTTGCTGTAATTCTTAGAGAACCCATCAATGGAAAGGGCAATTTACTAATGAAAAGCAGTAATCAGTAGAGTCTCATATACAAAACAAGAATACATCGGATAAGTACATTTATTGTGACTGAGAATGGGCCAGAAATCAGAATCCTTGGACTACAGTTGATCAAGCTATCTGGTTCAGATCCTGGAAGGGATGACTATCTTTTTAGAGTGACAGACGAAGGAAGGACGACAGAGCAGGCATATTCCATATGCCAATAGCATAATTCACCTCGAGCCTGTCAGTAATGTGTTTTAGTGTCCCTTACTCTAGTTAATCTCGCTTGGATGTCACTTGGAATAATAATTCAGGTAAGTGACAGTAACTAGTGCTAATTGCTGTCACGTGGCCATTAATGTCACAGGTAAATATTAATTGTGAAAGTATTAAGTCATTAGCGCCTCTGACTTTCATACAGAAAATTCATAAACTATTAGATTGTTGAAATGAACTGGAGAAATACAAGTCACACATTAAGGGTAGTTAAATTGTGAGAATCTTTATTCTATCTAAAAGCTGAATAGAGGAATATTGCCAACTTTAGGAACAACTGCTATTGTATGTGTTACACAGAGGGAAACTAACAAGTATCTTCATTCCTTTAACCAGCGCTTTCTATGTTAGTGGTGGGTCACATTTAAATTGTGTGAAATGCACACAACATATGGGGGCGAAACCAGGGGCTCCTCCTCCATTTAGGCGGGGGAGCATTGCCCCACTAGTTAAAATGCCCCCAGATGAAAAATAAAATGGCAATAGACATTATTACCATTTTATTTTTCATTGACTCTGCAACCCCTGTCCTGAACCGAGACTCAGGACGGGGCAGGGCAGCTGCTGACAGGCATAAGTGGAGAGGAGTGATGGGCTGGGCACTTTAAAGTGCGCATGGTTCTTTGGCTGGCCGTCTTGTGACTGCCAGCCAGACATGCGCACTTTAAACCTCTCAACCCAGCTGTCTTGGACAGCTGGTTTGAGACTGAGCAAAGCCTTCAATGCTCTTTGGAGCGCTGAGAGAGCCTGCTCCATGCTATCCTGCCGCTGCTCTCATGCCGGTTAACAACATGAGAGCAGCGCCAGGATTGGTTAGGCGAGTTGCTAGGCCCAAGGAGAGAAGACCACCAGGACGTAGCGAAGACGGGCAGCAAGGTAAGTGTGTTTTATTTAATTTAAAAAAAAATTAAAATTGTTTATTATGCCCTAATTCGCTGACATGCATTACATTACCGTTTTAAAGTTAAACATTTTAACTTTAAAATAATAATGTAATACATGTTGGCATTAATTTAGTTTATATATTTTTGCACTCCATTTGCCCCCCCACCCCCACACGTCCCTTCATAGCTGGCAGCCGCCACTGAACGAAACATGTATGAACATGAAGTAAGAGCATCACAAAAGGATAAACATGAAAAAGGCACCACAGGCCTCACCTTTTAATTGCCATCATCACCCCGGTTGCTTTCTTGATTTCGACATTTTTCTCAAATTTCAATTTTGTTTCAAGGTCTGCCCTGAAAGAGAAAAATGGGGATGTTTAGTACAGTAGGGATCCCAAGGAGTCATAAATTAAACAGCAGCCTGAGCAGATTCTAACATTTTTAGCGCATCTGCAGACTTCCTGTCATTTTCATTGAGAAACTCTTCAAATGCCACGGTGTCCTCTTCAAGTTTATTTTCCGAATTGAGTATTTTCTTCTCTTCTGTCGCTAAGATGTCCTCCATTGTTCTCATTGCCTCTTGTTTAACTGCCACCGTGTACTATTAAACAGAAACAAAATGGAAAATAAGAGCATGTCCTAAAAATGTCAAATTTAGGCTAGCTCGATAAAGTATGGACTGTAGTACCATTTGAACATAGACCTAGGACATAATGTACAATATATTTTGTGGTCGAGCCTGAGCCAGCGCGCATGCGCTGCAAGACTTATTGTAGAGGAGCAGCGAATAGAAACCCCGCCCATGTTTGCCATTGGCTTGTGGCATTGTCTGTCCTAAATGCTGGCTTCTGATTCATCAATAGGCTTGTTAGTCCCTCCTTAGTACCGCCTCCTCTTAATTTGTCACCTCCCATGGCGACTGGCCCATTTACTTCGAGTGTTACACAGTGTGTGGTATTTAGACTGTGAGCACTGTTTTCTTTAATGAGGTTCTCCTACTGCCTTCTTTACTCTCCCCCTCCCTCTCGTTGTCCGTGCCTTTCCCCCTCTCCCCCCGCCCGCACTCCCGTTGTCCATGCCTTCTAGCCCCCGCCCCCGTTGTCCATGCCTCCCCCCGTTGTCCGTGATGACTACCATTTGCAATGCAATAGGTCTCGCATAAATACGAGACCTATTGCATTGCAAATGCTTGTCTCTGTAATGTTTTTGCTGTTGCAAAGTAAACTGTTGTGAATTAGGCTGATCCTACAATTCAGGTACCCCTATATTTCGCTTTACAGTTTCTAAAATGTAAATCAAGTATAAATAAACGGCATGCCCCCCGTTTTCAATTCAGTTGTAACCTTTCAGATTTTTTTAAATTATTTAATGGTACATTTGTTTCCCTCGAAGTTCGACGTGTATTCTACCGAATCTCTTTTACAGTGTGATTGATTTGCGTGTATCATATCGTATTATGGCAATAATAACTAGCAGTAAGAAAGTTCATTTTTATTTATTTCACGAACTGGTCAATAACTAGATCGCTCATCGGAGTATTCAGGCTCAGGGAAAGTCCTTTTGGGGGGTTTAGGGTGGGTTTTAGTTTAGAGACGTACTGCAGCCCCAAAAGGCCTGGATGACGGACTTCTGAGAAGGTCTTTAAAATAATCGTTCATGACGTCAGAGGTTATTAACTCCCAGGAGATGCACAGCACCTGAGCCTTTCACACATGGCCTTCAGGCTGCACTTGCCTCAGACACAGCGCTCTACTGTGAGATCCTCGGAGAGCACAGGAGATTCGTCCTGCCTCTTGAAAAGTATACAAACAACGGACTGCTCAATGTAGGCTTTTCTTCTGTCCAGAGGACAGACTTGTGGTGATTCCAGGGTTCACAAGACCGAAGATGGTTTTCAAAGAAGGCTCTTCAACAACCTATAGGAAGACAAATCAAAGGTGACCCATCAAGTGAGGAGTGATCCGGTCGCAGGCTCAGTGGGCACAAGATCTGAGGGTCTGCTTCCAGAACCCGAACTTGACACTGAAGTGCTGCTCGAGATTAGGTGTTGGAAGTGGAAACCAGAACTGGACTGAACTCTGCGTGAATGTCGCCAGCTGCAGAGCGACCAAGGAGTGGCAAAGGAGCAAATATGTTGAAAAAGAAAAAACACATCCAAAGTGGGAACAACCACACTAGGTGAATAACGACACCCATTGTTGTGTATGACAACAGCTACTTTTTGAGGTTTTTGTATTTATAGAGCACACATTCAAAAAAGGAAGCAGCCATTCTCAACGCAAGTGGTGGATTTACTCTTGTGCTGTTTTTCAAAATGACAATGTAAGAAAGATGCACAGGATTGGGCGTCGTGTCAGAGACTCCGGCACATGTCCTCAGCTGAGGGTTAAATATGTATAACTGGGGACTTTGTAAAGTAGGCTTGGAAGAAAACTTGCCACTTTCATCTATTAATATCCTGTAGAATTTGTTAGTTGAAGGACACCCGTATGATGTTTATATATTTCAAAAATATGGAGAAAATATGCTATGTGTTCTCATTATGAGATATAGATTATGTAAATCCAGTTCACAGACGATTCTATACCATTCGCCTACCTTTACGGGCAGTATAGCTGGAGGCAGAACCAAGCTGCACCAATGTGATGTACTCCTGAGACACAGATCCTTTGCTGTCTTGCATATGCTCTGGCATATCTTAAGGCATTGTAAAAAAAAAAATCAGGTGTGTTAGAAATGGGGGTCTCTAGTTGGCAGAGGTAGGTACCTTTGTCCAAATAGGGACCCTTGCTTCTAGTCAGGGTAAGGGGGATACACTCCTAACATAACCCCTGCTCACCCCCTTGGTAGCTTGGCACGAGCAGACAGGCTTATCTCAGAGGCATTTGTAAATGTGTAAAGCATTTGCGAACACATACAGTAATACAGTGAAAACACTACAAATGGACACCACACCAGTTTAGAAAAAATAAGTAATCTTTACCTAAACCAAAACAAGACCAAACGACAAAAATCCACAATACAGTATCAAAAATATCCTTAAAAATAGGTTATACACTCAAATCAAGCTTCTAGCAACAAATAACTCCACCTGGAGTTATTACGACGTCGTGATGAAAATCTCAAAGAACGGCGCCGACCGCGAGGTGCGCGGCGTCGGGCCCGGAGTCAAGCAGACCCACAAAAAACAGTACCTTGGAATTGATAAAAAACAAAGACGGTGCACGGCGTCGGGGAGGTGATGCTTCGTTGGCGCCTGCGGCGTCGGTTCCTTACGACCCCAGGGGAGGTGATGCCTCTGTTCCTTACTGCAGCGCAGGGGAGGTGAGACGTCGGTTCCTTACTGTGTCGGCGAGGTGACGTCACGGATGGCGGCGAGGCGGCGGTTACTTACGACGGTGCAATGTCGATGAATTCAGGAGTCACCCACGTCGAGGATCGGCTCCACATTGATGAAGCACCGGCGCCGGTGCTGCGTTGCGAGTCGGGACGTTGCGTGGTGGACGTCACGAGCGGTGTCCTCAGCTGCGGTGCAGGCAGCGGCCTCGCTGATGGCTTCGGGGTCGATGCGGCACGGCCTCAGCAGGCGTCGGGCCTACGGTGCAAGTCGGGGCGGTGCGTCGTGCTCTTCACGAGCGGTGCCCACTGCTACGGTGCAGGTTACGGCGTCGCTCGCCAGCGTCAGAGTTGCAATTTCCTTCTGTGGCAGCTGAAACAGCAGTTCCAGATGCAGAGAGACAGAAGGGATGAAGTCTTTGTGTCCCTGAGACTTCAGAACAGGAGGCAAGCTCATTTTCAAGCCCTTGGAGATCTTTTCTTCAAGCAGGTGACAAAGCAAACAGCAAAGTCCTTTTTCTCCTTTTCTTGGCAGGAAGTAGCCACTGCAGGCCAACCCCAGACAGCAAACAGCACAGGGGCAGTATTCCTCCTCAGCTTATCCGGCTCTTCTCCTTGGCAAAGGTTCCTCTTGATTTCCCAGAAGTGATCTTAAATTCTGGGGTCTGGGCCCCAATATTTATACCACAAAATCCTTTGTTCTCTGAAGGCAGAGAGTGTCTGTACCCAGCCAAAACCAGTTCTTCTTCACTGGTGCAGCTTCCTGGCAGGAGGTGGAGACAGCATTGTTGAAGGCAGACCAGGCCCATGCAGGTGAAAGGAAATCTCCTCCCCCTATTCTAAATGCAGCCCAGGTCTATTCAGCCCAGCCCTGACTCATCAGACTTCTGGAGCCACTGCCCCTCTCCAGCCCCTGTCATCCAAAAGCCAGACATGCAATACACAAACCTAGCAGAGGCACACTGGATGGTTAGGCAAGAAAATACCTACTTTCTAAAAGTGGTATTTTCAAACACAGAATGCAAAAATCACCCTCACTAAAAGATGCATTTTAACATTCTGAGTTCAGGCATACTAAACTTTATTTTTCTACCTTGTTCCCAGAGTCAGTTATGTTTATAAGATGTTATAAACACCTCCCTATTCTGTCCGATGGGAACAGATAGCCTTGCAACAAAATTGGCCACACACATCAGGGCATGTCCTACCGTTCATATACAATGCAGCCTGCCCACAGGGGTACCTTGGGCCTACCTTATGGGTGACTAATATGTAGAAAAGGGAAGGTTTAGGGACTGGCAAGTGTGTGCACTTGCCAAGTCGACATGGCAGTCCCAGACTGCACACAGGCTCTGCAATGGCAGGCCTGAGTCACATTTTACGAGCTGCTTCTGTGGGTGGCACAATCAGTGCTGCAAGCCCACCAGCAGCATTTGATTTACAGGACCTGGGCACACATAGTGCACTGTACTAGGGTCTGACAATTAAATCAAATAAGCCAATCATGGAATCACTAATCCATAACAATAATTTACAAAGGGAGCACTTGCACTTTGGCACTGAACAGCAGTGGCAAAGTGCCCAAAGCATCTAGACCAGCAAAAATGGAGTCCAACCCACAGCAAAACACAGGAGGTAAAGGAAAAAAATGGAAGGGAGACCCACGCCAATGGTGCCAGGTCTAACACGTGTCCCCTCCAGCTGAAATGTGGGGAGAACTACCCACCCCCTTGGGAGTTCTCTTCACTAAGGCGGAAAAATCTGGACAGACCATCAGCATTGGCGTGTTCTGTACCAGGGCGGTGTTCCACCGTAAAGTCCATCCCCTGTAGGGAAATGGACCACCTCAACAGCTTTGGATTCTCACCCCTCATTTGCATCAACCATCTGAGGGGCCTGTGGTCTGTCTGAACCCGGAAGTGAGTCCCAAACAAGTATGGCCTCAGCTTCTTCAGCGCCCAGACCACAGCAAATGCCTCATGCTCAATCGCACTCCACCTCTGTTCCCGTGGAAGTAACCTCCTACTAATGAAGGCTACAGGTTGGTCTAGGCCCTCCTCATTCAGCTGTGAGAGCACAGCCCCCACACCATGCTCTGAAGCATCTGTCTGCACAATGAACTCTTCTGAGAAGTTGGGTGCCTTAAGCACGGGCGCTGTGCACATGGCAGATTTCAGGGCATCAAAAGCCTTCTGGCAGGCATCAGTCCAATTCACTTTCTTGGGCTGCTTCCTGGAAGTCAGCTCTGTCAAGGGGGCAACAATGGTGCCATACCCCTTGACAAATCTCCTGTAATACCCTGTGAGTCCTAAAAAGGCTCTCACCTTTGTCTGGGTTTTGGGGGGTTCCAAAGCCAGAATGGTATCAATCTTGGGCTGTAGGGGCGCCACCTGGCCGCTCCCCACCTGGTGTCCCAAGTACACCACTGAACCCTGCCCGATCTGGCACTTGCTTGCCTTGATCGTGAGGCCTGCCCTCTGCAGCGCCTTCAACACTTCCCAGAGGTGGTGCAGATGTTCCTCCCAAGTGGCACTGAACACTGCAATGTCATCCAGGTAGGCAGCACTGAAATCCTCCAGCCCAACCAACACCTGGTTGACCAACCTCTGAAAGGTGGCAGGGGCATTCTTCATCCCAAAGGGCAACACCCGGAATTGGTAGTGCCCATCTGGTGTGGAGAATTCTGACCTCTCTCTTGCCGCATCAGTTAAGGCGATCTGCCAGTACCCAGACGTTAAGTCAAACGTACTGAGGTACCGGGCAGCCCCCAACCGATCGATGAGCTCATCAGCTCTGGGGATGGGGTGCGAATCAGTCCTGGTGACTGAATTGAGCCCTCGGTAGTCCACCTAGAACCGGAGTTCTGGCGTGGCACCGGGTGCGGCAGCCTTCGGGACCAAGACCTCTGGGCTGGCCCAAGGGCTGTTTGAGGGCTCAATCACCACTAGCGCTAACATCTTGGAGACCTCCTCCTTGATGCAAGCTCTGACCCTGTCAGTCACACTGTAAATCTTATGTTTTACTGGAGGACTGTCCCTGGTGTCCACATCACGGAGGCACCACTGAGTGACACCAGGGGTCAGGGAGAACAGATCAGAAAACTGTCCCAACAGTTGGCGGCAGTCACTCTGCTGTTCAGGAGTCAGGGCGGGAGAGAGGTTCACACCGTCCACTGACCCATCTTGCTCCTTTGCAGACAGGAGGTAAGGAAGAGGCTCAGTCTCCTCTTCCATCCCAGCATCTGTTGCTAGGAGCATGCCCACTTCGGACCTCTCCAAGTGGGGCTTCAGGCGGTTCACATGCAGGACCCGCAAAGGGTTCCTTGGAGACTGCAAGTCCACCAAGTAGGTGACATTACTCTTGCGCTCCACCCCCTCAAATGGTCCGGTCCACTTATCCTGGAGCACACAAGGCTCCACTGGGGCCATGACCCAAACTTTTTGTCCAGGCTGAAACTCGATCAGAGTGGCATTCTGATCATACCAACGTTTCATTTCCTCCTGGCTGGCTTCCAGATTCGCCTGAGCGAGTTGTCTGAAGCGCTTAGTCTGGTTTCTGAAGGCCAACATGTAGCTATATACATCCTGGGGAGGTTTACTGGGAGCTTTCTCCCAGCCTTCTTTCACCAGACTCAGAGGTCCTCTTACAGGATGGCCGTACAGCAGCTCAAAGGGACTGAACCCTAAGGACTTCTGTGGTACCTGTCTGTAAGCAAACAGAAGTCATGGTAAGAGGACGTCCCACTTACGCCTCATGGGTTCACCAAGACCCATAATCATGCCCTTCAGGGTCCGGTTGAATCTCTCAACCAGCCCATTGCCTTGGGGGTGGTAAGGAGTGGTGCACTTGTATGTAACACCGCACTCCTGCCACAGGGACTTCATATACTTGAATATGAAGTTGGTACCCCGGTCGGACACCACCTCTCTGGGGAACCCCACACGGGAGAAAATCCCCATCAACGCACGACCCACCACGGGGGCCTTCACCGTCCGGAGAGGGAAGGCTTACGGGTACCGGGTGGCATGGTCCACCAAGACCAGGATAAACCTGTTGCCCATGGCTGACTTGGGATCCAGAGGCCCCACAATGTCAATACCCACCCTCTCAAAGGGGGTGCTGACTACAGGGAAAGGTTGGAGAGGAGCCTTACACTTCCTTCCACTCTTACCACTTGCCTGGCAAGTCTGGCAAGACCTACAGTGAGCATCAGAATGCTTACGCATTTGGGGCCAGTAAAAGTGGGTGACAAGCCTCTCAAAGGTCTTGTCTTGCCCCAAATGCCCTGCCAAAGGCACATCATGAGCCAGACCCAGTATGAAGGCTCTGAAGCGCTGGGGTACCACCAGCACACGGGCTGACCCAGGCTCAGCAACCTTAGGCTCGCTATACAGGAGACCATTCTCCCAGTATATCCAATGTGATCCGGAGTGATCACCTGCTGCCTGGTTTGCAGCCTGCTGCCGCAAACCAGTGAGAGATTGCCACGTCTGCTGCTCCTGACAGAACTCCTCCCTGGTGGGCCCTCCTTCTTGCTGCCAATGGGTCAGCTCAGGCAGGTCCCCCAGTTCAGCTACTTGTTCCCCTGTAGGCTCCAGGGCATCTCCCTCAGGGGCTACCTCCTCCGGGACCGTGGGAACTTCGGGGGCCGGTTTCCCATGCCCCCTGCCTCTTCTCTTCCCGGCAGGCACCTGGGCCACTCTTTCAGGCTCCAGGTCCTCTTGAATGCCCTTACCGGCTGCCATTGACCGAGTGTTCAAACACGCCCACTCAGGCAGACCCAACATCTCCAAATGAGACCTCCGCTCCACCTTCGCCCAAGGGGAGCTCTCCAAACCATTGCCTAGCAGACAGTCAACAGACATGGCTGGCCTCACAGCTACTTTCAAGGTATCTGAGACCTTCCCGCCCACACTCAAAGGGAACCTGTGCCACTTTGCAGAGGCACTCTGAACTGTCAGCAGCAACTACTGGGTAGAATGTGTTGGGGACCACCTGCTCTTCAGACACCAGCTGACAACTGACAGCTGTCACACTGGCTCCGGTGTCTCTCAGAGCCTCCACACTAAGGCCATTGATGGTCACCCACTGACTGTACTTTTTAGTGTTATCAGGAAGGTGAGTCCTTGGGACCATCTCACTGTCTCCTAAAGAGACCAGGGACATCTCGCGGGGCCCCACCCACCTTGGGCACCCGACTCCTCCCCCAAGGCTACACCAGCCAGTTCCCGGGGCGGTGCACCAGTGGGTGCGGTGGTAACCGGTTTGGGACACTTAGGATCCCCCCAGAAGTGGCCCACCTGACCACAACTAAAACAGGTCTTGTAATCCCCAAGGTCTTGGTTCCCTTGGGGATTACTTTGGGGCCCTTTTTGGAACTCCTTTGGTTTACCCTTGTCCCCCCCACTCTTCTGCTGGGGACCCTGCCCACCCTTGGCGGAGTCTCCCACAAGACCTTTGTGGACCCTGGTACTGACCCAGCGGTCCGCCTCCACAGCAAGCTTCCTGGGGTCAGTCAGCTTACTATCAATCAGGTGCTGGCATAGCTCTGGAAAACAACTACTGGACAAGTGCTCCCATGCAACCAAATCATAGATCCCCTGCAAGTCAGTTACCTTGCTACCCTTCACCCATCCATCCAGTGCTCTGCAAAAATAAGATACATACTCCACCCAAGTACTTGACTCCAGCTTCTTGCAGTTCCTAAATTTCTGCCTATAAAGCTCTGGGGTCAACCCATACCTGGCTATCAAGGCTTCCTTCATGGGGGCATAGGACATCTGATCCTCAGTGGGCAAAGCTAGTAGGGTCTCTCCCCCTTCACCTATGAAGCGGCCCCACAACCCCGCTCCCCAATCTCTCTCAGGGACCCGGTGGGACTTCATTGCTATTTCATAGGCCTTGAACCACTGCCCAATGTCCTCATGCTTCATGAAATCTTTGATACATCTTTGGGAATGTATACTTTTCCTTCTCCAGGCACTGATGGAGTGCTGCCACCAGAGAGAGTGATTTCTAGACTCTTTGCTTTCAGCTCCAACTCCCTCAACACTCTCTCATGCTCTAAAAGCATTTTCTTTTCCTCCATGGCCAATTTCTTGCTCTCCAACCTCTTATTCTCTAAGTCACCCTGGCTCCCCAGCATGAGCTTAGCAAGCTCCATTTCATGCACTCTGCTTCTCTCGCTGTCCTCCATCTCCTCTGGAGACAGCCCCTTTGAAGATACACTGCTGCCCACCCTGGAGGGCACCCTCCCCTCAGTTAGGCCCACTAGCCCATCCTGCTGCCCTTCTAAATTCTCCCCCTCCACCATAGGCTCCTCCGTCTGCCCACTGGCATTCCTTGCTTCCAACCAGGCCCTCAGCGCCTGGTTGGAACCCAACTCGGGTGGCGGCCGCCAGACAAGCCTCTTCACCTGAGACTCCCTCAGAAACGATCGGAGCAGCAAAGATAAGAAAAAAAGAAAAAAGAAATAAAGAATAAAAGACAAGAAAAACCGTGAAGACACCAAGCCCATAACCTCCTACACGGATAGATCTCCATCCGAGTTGGGTTCCAAACATACGCTTAGGAACAATCAAGGTACATATCTGTGTCCTACAAGAGTACCCCCAGCCCTGAGGAAGACCTTCTACCAAAATTATTTCCGGTCCAACCACGAAGGTCGAAACGTGTCGGCACATACTTAACTGAGGCCAAGAGTTACTATGTCCAACTATTGTGAAGAAGTACTAAATGTCTAAGCATAATTAAGATGGCTTAGCTAAGAATCATCATATCTGTACTCTGACCTCTTCAGGACCCCACATTGTAAAGGGTTGAGGACACAAAGACGATAGGTCCCGATGTTAGAATTTAGTAGGGCATATAAGATCCAACACATGGAATAATTGGCACAATCCAATAAGATATATGTAAATGTCTAGTATGTTTACTTTGTAAAATATATGTAATGTCTAGTATGTCTATTGTGTAAAAAGTATTAATCTTTTCTGTGTGATTTATATTTGTGTACCGTTTTTAGTAACAAATTATCACTGTCCAAAGTGTAAATATGCATGTTATTGTTTCTTTCCATTGTTACCCTCAAAGATAAATATTTGATATAGGTAACTTACCTGGCATACGAGTAAGGATTTGGTATAACCTCTCGAGTTGTACATATTTACTTCAAAAAGGGAAAACGCTAGTATTTTTTCACAAAGATTAAATAAGTAAGCAGGGTTCAATAATTGAACAACAGTGGAGAGAGTTATTGAGCTCTCCACTGATGAAATAATCGTTGATCTATGGTCCGGGAGGCATTGCTTTGTTGTAGCTTATCTGTTCCTTACTGCAGCGCAGGGGAGGTGAGACGTCGGTTCCTTACTGTGTCGGGGAGGTGACGTCACGGATGGCGGCAAGGCGTCGGTTCCTTGCGACGGTGCGATGTCGATGAATACAGGAGTCACCCACGTCGAGGATCAGCTCCGCGTTGATGAAGCACCAGCATTGGTGCTGCGGTGCGAGTCGGGACGTTGCGTCGTGGACGTCACAAGCGGTGTCCTCAGCTCCGGTGTAGGCAGCGGCCTCGCTGATGGCTTCGGGGTCGATGCGGCACGGCGTCAGCAGGCATCGGGCCTATGGTGCAAGTCGGGGCAGTGCGTCATGCTCTTCACGAGCGGTGCCCAAGGCTTCGGTGCAGGTTACGGCGTCGCTCGCCGGCGTCGGTGTTGCAATTTCCTTCTGTGGCAGCTAAAACAGCAGTTCCAGATGCAGACAGAAGGGATGAAGTCTTTGTCTCCCTGAGACTTCAGAACAGGAGGCAAGCTCAGTTTCATGCCCTTAGAGATCTTTTCTTCAAGCAGGTGACAAAGCAAACAGCAAAGTTCTTTTTCTCCTTTCCTTGGCAGCAAGCAGCCACTGCAGGCCAACCCCAGACAGCAAGCAGCACAGGGGCAGTATTCCTCCTCAGCTTATCCGGCTCTTCTCCTTGGCAAAGGTTCCTCTTGATTTCCCAGAAGTGATCTAAAATTCTGGGGTCTGGGCCCCAATATTTATACCACAAAATCCTTTGTTCTCTGAAGGCAGAGAGTGTCTGTACCCAGCCAAAACCAGTTCTGTCTTCACTGGTGCAGCTTCCTGGCAGGAGGTGGAGCCAGCATTGTTGAAGGCAGACCAGGCCCATGCAGGTGAAAGGAAATCTCCTCCCCCTACTCTAAATGCACCCCAGGTCTATTCAGCCCAGCCCTGACTCATCAGACTTCTGGAGCCACTGCCCCTCTCCAGCCCCTGTCATCCAAAAGCCAGACATACAATACACAAACCTAGCAGAGGCACACTGGATGGTTAGGCAAGAAAATACCTACTTTCTAAAAGTGGTATTTTCAAACACAGAATGTAAAAATCACCCTCACTAAAAGATGCATTTTAACATTCTGAGTTCAGGCATACTAAACTTTATTTTTCTACCTTGTTCCCAGGGTCAGTTATGTTTATAAGTTGTTATAAACAAACTCCCCATTCTGTCCTATGGGAACAGATAGCCTTGCAATAATGAAAAACGAATTTGGCAGTATTTCACTATCAGGACATGCCACACACATCAGGGCATGTCCTACCATTCACATACAATGCACCCTGCCCACAGGGGTACCTTGGGCCTACCTTAGGGGTGACTAATATGTAGAAAAGGGAAGGTTTAGGGACTGGCAAGTGTGTGCATTTACCAAGTCGACATGGCAGTCCCAGACTGCACACAGGCTCTGCAATGGCAGGCCTGAGTCACATTTTAGCTGCTTCTGTGGGTGGCACAATCAGTGCTGCAAGCCCACCAGCAGCATTTGATTTACAGGCCTTGGGCACACATAGTGCACTGTACTAGGGTCTGACAAGTAAATCAAATAAGCCAATCATGGAATCACTAATCCATAACAATAATTTACAAAGGGAGCACTTGCACTTTGGCACTGAACAGCAGTGGCAAAGTGCCCAAAGCATCTAGACCAGCAAAAATGGAGTCCAACCCACAGCAAAACACAGGAGGTAAAGGCAAAAAATGGAAGGGAGACCCACGCCAATGGTGCCAGGTCTAACACATGTCCCCTCCAGCTGAAATGTGGGGAGAACTACCCACCCTCTTGGGAGTTCTCTTCACTAAGGTGGAAAAATCTGGACAGACCATCAGCATTGGCGTGTTCTGTACCAGGGCGGTGTTCCACCGTAAAGTCCATCCCCTGTAGGGAAATGGACCCCCTCAACAGCTTTGGATTCTCACCCCTCATTTGCATCAACCATCTGAGGGGCCAGTGGTCTGTCTGAACCCGGAAGTGAGTCCCAAACAAGTATGGCCTCAGCTTCTTCAGCGCCCAGACCACAGCAAATGCCTCATGCTCAATCGCACTCCACCTCTGTTCCCGTGTAAGGAACGTCCTACTAATGAAGGCTACAGGTTGGTCTAGGCCCTCCTCATTCAGCTGTGAGAGCACAGCCCCCACACCATGGTCTGAAGCATCTGTCTGCACAATGAACTCTTCTGAGAAGTTGGGTGCCTTAAGCACGGGCGCTGTGTACATGGCAGATTTCAGGGCATCAAAAGCCTTCTGGCAGGCATCAGTCCAATTCACTTTCTTGGGCTGCTTCCTGGAAGTCAGCTCTGTCAAGGGGGCAACAATGGTGCCATACCCCTTGACAAATCTCCTGTAATACCCTGTGAGTCCTAAAAAGGCTCTCACCTCTGTCTGGGTTTTGGGGGGTTCCCAAGCCAGAATGGTATCAATCTTGGGCTGTAGGGGCGCCACCTGGCCGCTCCCCACCTGGCGTCCCAAGTACACCACTGAACCCTGCCCGATCTGGCACTTGCTTGCCTTGATCGTGAGGCCTGCCCTCTGCAGTGCCTTCAACACTTCCCAGAGGTGGTGCAGATGTTCCTCCCAAGTGGCACTGAACACTGCAATGTCGTCCAGGTAGGCGGCACTGAAATCCTCCAGCCCAACCAACACATGGTTGACCAACCTCTGAAAGGTGGCAGGGGCATTCTTCATCCCAAAGGGCATCACCCGGAATTGGTAGTGCCCATCTGGTGTGGAGAATTCTGACCTCTCTCTTGCCACATCAGTTAAGGCGATCTGCCAGTACCCAGACGTTAAGTCAAACGTACTGAGGTACCGGGCAGCCCCCAACCGATCGATGAGCTCATCAGCTCTGGGGATGGGGTGCGCGTCAGTCCTGGTGACTGAATTGAGCCCTCGGTAGTCCACACAGAACTGGCGTGGCACCGGGTGCTGCAGCTTTCGGGACCAAGACCTCTGGGCTGGCCCAAGGGCTGTTTGAGGGCTCAATCACCCCTAGCGCTAACATCTTGGAGACCTCCTCCTTGATGCAAGCTCTGACCCTGTCAGTCACTCTGTAAATCTTATGTTTTACTGGAGGACTGTCCCCAGTGTCCACATCATGGACGCACCACTGAGTGACACCAGGGGTCAGGGAGAACAGATCAGAAAACTGACCCAACAGTTGGCGGCTGTCACTCTGCTGTTCAGGAGTCAGGGCGGGAGAGAGGTTCACACCGTCCACTGACCCATCTTGATCCTTTGCAGACAGGAGGTCAGAAAGAGGCTCAGTCTCCTTTTCCATCCCAGCATCTGTTGCTAGGAGCATGCCCACTTCGGACCTCTCCAAGTGGGGCTTCAGGCGGTTCACATGCAGGACCCGCAAAGGGTTCCTTGGAGACTGCAAGTCCAAGTAGGCAAAGAAATGGAAGGGAGACCCACGCCAATGGTGCCAGGTCTAACAAGGTGGTGCATTGTTTTTTAAATTGTTGACCTGACCATGTAGCATAGTAACTGTCTGCGCAGTTTATTGTACAGTTTAACATGTTGATCTGATTCCATGACACAGTATGTGGCTGCGCAGTTCAGTGTGCAGCTTTTTAAAGCGTTGTTTAGATCTTATGGAACAGTATGTGGCTGCGCAATTCAGTGTACAGTTTAACATGTTGATCTGATTCCAGGCACCGTATGTGGCTGCGCAGTTCAGTGTACAGTTTAATATGTTGATATGATACTATGACACCGCATGTGGCTGCGCAGTTCAGTGTGCAGCTTTTTAAAGCGTTGTTCTGATCCTATGGCACAGTATGTGCCTGCGCAGTTCAGTGTACAGTTTAACATGTTGATCTCATTCCAGGCACCGTATGTGGCTGCGCAGTTCAGTGTACAGTTTAATATGTTGATATGATCCTATGGCACTGCATGTGGCTGCGCAGTTCAGTGTGCAGCTTTTTAAAGCGTTGTTCTGATCCTATGGCACAGTATGTGCCTGCGCAGTTCAGTGTTCAGTTTAACATGTTGATCTCATTCCAGGCACCGTATGTGGCTTCGCAGTTCAGTGTACAGTTTATGTTGATATGATCCTATGGCACCGGATGTGGCTGCGCAGTACAGTGTACAGTTTAACATGCTGATCTGATTCCATGGCACAGTATGTGGCTGCGCAGTTGATGGTTGGTGTTTGTGTCTAGCAGGAGAGTTAAATCCACAACATGAACCATGATATAGTGTATGCGTGTGTAACTGTCACAATCATTGCAAGCAGCTCTTGCCCAGGCCATTTCAGGCATGTGCTGTGGGCATACCCTCTCCCATGTGAATCACAGTTTACACAAAGCGCTCTTAAAATTGTGGAAGACTCATCAAACATGATAGTCCGATTGCACCCAAACCCCAGCCCCGTGATGTTCAATGGGCAAAAGTTAGAAGCAGGACCATAACTATAAATAATACTGCAGATGCAGCAGCAGCAGCCGGGCCCAAGGGTTTCAGGGCACTGCACCCTAGTCATGGCTGTAATATACTACAGAACCACGGTGCTGGGGACCCATTTTTTTCCTTTCACTACGGCATGTGGCACCATTGCCACACTACTGTGGGGGAGGGACAGGAACGTGTACTGTACAGCACACCCTTTAAAGTACACAGGCAGCACACAATCCCTTCACTGTATCCAAGCAGCACACTTCCTTCTTTATAAGACAGATGTAGCAGTGTCTGTCACCATATAGTGATGGCACACTCTCTCGTTCAAAGTACAAATGTGCGCTTGGTCCCTTTAATGTATGCATGCGGTACACTACTCTGTCAAAGAAACATGCACATATGCACTACTGTATTTGATAAAGGCTTGAAGCATATAGTCCTTTACCATGCGACAATGCAGCACACCCTCTGCCAGATATGCACATGCTGTGCACTTCTTCCATACATATACACAAGCAAGCCACGACCTACAATATGTCATAGCAGCACACTACCACCTTCTACATAAGCATCTGGCACATAGCCCCTTTCCAAACACATTGCTGTCCACAGGCAGATAGAAGCAATCACTTCTATAACAAGCATTTGCCATGCAATAGGTCTCGCATTTACGCAAGTTTAAGCTATAGGCATTGTAAATGACAATGCGTTTTATTTATGTTTCAAAAACCAAAACATAAACAAAAGGCATTGTCATTTACAATGCCAATAGCTCAAACTCATGTAAATGCGAGACCTGTTGCATTACAAATGCTTGTTTCATTGCCTGCTGCCCCAGTGGTATTTGCTTCACTTAGAAAATATCACTGTGGATTTTGGGCTCATAGTGAACGACAGACCTTTAGTAAATTTTTATAGCCTATGGTTTATTGATTTATATGTTTGGCTTTGTCAGAAATTGAGCTAATTTAGAGAGGGTGACTCTTACCAAGCTAATACGCATAGTCTGGTTGGTACATTTTATCCTAGCCTGAATGTACGACGTCTTGCATAGGCCTTGTTTCTCTTAAAGGTTTATTTATTGTAATCTTGCAGTCTTTCAGTGGGAGCTGTCACGGAGTAGGGCAGCCTTGCCAAGAAGAGAACGTATGGGATGTGCATTTGAAAGAATGAAAGAGAGAGAGAGGTGTGGAATGTACTTTTTGGTCTCGAAGTGCAGTGTTATGAGCAGTGGTGCACAAATGTGCACTGTGTTGTACATTGGTAGTATTATTAACTTCTTACTATTGGCTTTGACATGGCCTCATGTCATCCTGAATTCTGACTCTGCCTGGCTTGAGCCTTATCTGCACGCACAGCCACGCTTGCAAGTTGTTTGGGTTAATCACGTTCAAGGATTGTTTTGTGAGAGATTGTTTAATGTACCCTGGAAGGCTTTCGTGAGCTTCGTCAAGATAAAGGCTGGAACATGCGAGAATGTAGAGGGGACGTGGGAACTCCTTCCTGCCATGGAATGCTTGTTTGGAAGCTCGCCAGTTCTAGTAAGATTCCTTTGGCGCGGGGAGGAAGACTCTCGAACCTTCTAGTGTGTGTTTTGAGACTATAAAGCTGAGGTTTGTTGACAGCTGAGTTGGGAGCTCACTTACAGAGTAGACGTACTGCTGTAAGACAAACGGAACTTGAGTCCCGGTTGAGAGTCCAAGCCAGCTGTGAACGGGCCCCCCCCAGCGAGAATTGGCAAGGATGTCGAGTGAACGATCGGGTGAGGTGACTTGTTTCTGACTAGTGCCGTTGTGATGCGTGGTTCCAGTGGCTGTGGTCATTTGAGGTGTTTGAGTTTTGATTATTGCCATTGTGATGTGTGGCCAGTGGCTTTGATCATTTGAGGTGTTTTCTTTGAGATTCAGTGTATATGTCTTTCTGATCTCTTGCAGGACGTCCATTATATTTCCTTGAGTCTCATCTCATATTATTTGCTGCTTGTTTATTCATTAGTATTATTCATGCATTTAATTGTTACATTTACCAAGTGTGTTATTATTGCATGCATATAAATATATATATATCTATGTGTATTTGAATGTTGTGCATTTGGCATCTGGGAAAGCCTTTCTGTTAGAGAGCATTGAATAAATAAACCCCAAGCCTTATTTAAAAAAGAGAGTCTTTGCATTTTGTAAAATAAAACCCCTTGTCTAGGTGTTGTTGTGTTTTACGTTTTGCTTCGCCGTATTTGAGCCACCGTGTGGGAGATTCTGTATTATCTGAAAGGCGAAGCAAGGCATTTGGCGTCACTCGAGGATTCGAAAATGTGCAATTTTAAAAGGGGAAGATGCTCTCTAAAATGCCCACGTTTTCAGTTGCAGATTGCCAGATGCCAACTGAGTTATTTGAGTGGGAGATTGCCTCTAATGCATGTTTAACAGATGAGAGGCAAACACAGATATTTAAAAGTATACAAGATTTTTCTTTTAAAGAGGGAAAACAACTTGGTATTTCAGACAGAAATAGTGGTGTCATTTTGAATGCATTGCTTAGCATGTATAAAAAATGTGAACAATTGGAATTAGAACGTAGTGAGTTGCCGAGAGCGTTGGCAGACGCTCAGTTTGAAAATAAAACCTTGAAAGGAAGGTTGAAAATGTACCAAGCTCCAAAGCCGTTTGTTTTGCCAGGCTGTTCAGATAGCCAGAGTGAACCATTCGTGAAAAATGTGGACGTAGAGATGCTGCCAGTTAATCTGCAGGTTTCACAAGAGGTTTTAATTAATTCTTTTGAGGATGTTCCTCAGCCAGAAATGAATTTGAACCAAGAAAATGTAAACGTGCAGGAAGATAAACAAACCAGCCTGTTAGAATTAGCGATCGTTGGTTGCAGTTATAAATCAGACATGTCAGTGAATGATAAACCTTGCTTTACATGGAGAGACGCTATTTTGAAAACAGAAATGCAGCAATGTGCTTTTGAATCTGCAAATGAGATTGTGCAATGTGTTTTAAACGTGTGGCCAATACAGAAAGGTGACACTAACTTACGTGTGACAGTTCAGGGGCAGTGTGCTACTTTGAGTATGTGGGAAAAACTAGTAAGGAAGAGTCTGCTTTTAGACTTGTGGACTGAAACATTTTCAAATGCTGGAGAATATTTTGCTTGCACTGTGACAGATACAGGGCAAACACAGCTGATTTTGACTTGTGCTCTGATAGATACAGGACAGACACTGTTGATTTTGAGTTGTTTTCTGACAGACACTATGCAGACACAATCATTTGTGTGTTTTTGTGCTGTGACAGATACAGGACAGATACAGATACGTTTGTGCTTTTGCACGCTGACAGACACTGGGCAGATGACAATAAGAGATAATGTGATTTTGACTTTAGAATTTTCTCAAATGCAATGGCAAGAGGCAAATGTGATCAAGTGGTACATACAGACAGAAAATGCAGTTTTGCATGAACAGTTGAGGCAGGTCCCAATAGAAAGTCCAGGGGTGGTGTTTGAGGTGCCTGAGACACAGGATTCCCCAGTGAAGTGGCAAATTTTACTGCAAAGCGCAGCTACTGTGTATGCTCATGGTCCTATACATTCACTAGACAGAACCTCTAATTCCCTTACAGATGAAAAGGCTAAAATCTTGGAGACAGAGGTGGTGACACACGATTCTGATTTGGTGTGCATGACTAAGTGCAAGCACCTAGGAGAGAAAGACCATACAAACAGGTGGGCAGAGAATAAAGGGATGCATATCCCCCTAGACTTACTTAGAACTGTGATTTCTATGTGTCAGTATGCACAGCGCAGACCAGTCCCACAGAAAGTGGTGGGCCACTTGAAGAAAGGAAAATTACCAGAGCAGATGGATTGCCTTGGGCTCATGCCAAATGATAAAGGGTGCACGTATTCAGCAGTGTGTGGAGAAATAGTCAGGAAGGAGACTGCCCCAGCCCTTCTTACTGTGCAGGGAGAAGGAGAGTTTCACTCAAATACCAAGAATTCAGAGGCCATAGTGTGGGTAGAATTCTCAGATAATTCCCCAGAGCCAGCAGAGAACCGTGCAGACAGGAATGATAATATTGTGCCTTCAGACCCAAAACAGAAAAAGGAAAACGTGCGCTTTTTGAAAAATATTTTTTGCAAGAAGAGTGATGCGTGTTTCTTTTCCAGATCATACTGCGACGTGTTGGTGTACCTGATGTCCCTGTCCTGCGAGTGGGTGCCTTGACTTAGTGGGCCCGTGAGGGTGTGGGACCCCTTCCTCCCCCCCCCAACCCTGGAGTGATCACCGGACGATGCAAGCTGACATCCTTTGGCCGAACAAACCAGACGAACTTGCCAAGCGACTAATAATGGACTGATATCGTAAACTTGAAGTAAAATGTTCACAGTTATAATTTTGAATGCAAGAAGGCTGTGTGTCTTTCACACAGGACATTATTTGTTCTGCAAATACTGTTCAGTTTGAAGGGGAAAAAATATTGTGAAAGCGAAATTGAAGAAGATGTTTTTCAGTTTAAAGATGAAAAGAAGATGATGATGTTGCCTTTATTTTTCAAGCACAAAATATATTAGTTTGGCTGCTTCAACACTAGAAGTTCCAGAATTAGCCATTTGTGACATTAGGAGCATTACTGAGTTCATTTGCTGGATTCTATTTGCATCATTCATTTTGTGTATCCATCAAACATTTATTCTTGCTGAATATTCAGATATGTATGAGCTATATTTTTACATGCTTTAAAATGATTGTTACATGCTTTTAAGATTTCACTGTTTTAATGTGTGTTTCAATTATATTTGTGCTTTCAGTTCAGCACATGAGTCTATAATGTCACTGTTCTGACATGTGCTTCAATTATAGTTGTGCTTTCAGTTAAGAAGTTCAGTTTTGTGATATATGTATGTTATGATAGTCAAAGGTCATGGGGTGGAATGTAGTGCTAGAGGCACTCTTGTGGTCTGACACCCTGTGATGACCTTTGACTACCATTATTTTAATTGACTTTGGTGTGTTATTTTATCCTAGCCTGAATGTATGACGTCGTGCCTTGTTTCTCTTAAAGGTTTATTTCTTGTAATCTTGCAGTCTTTCAGTGGGACAGCCTTGCCAAGAAGAGAACGTGTGGGATGTGCATTTGAAAGAATGAGAGAGAGAGAGGTGTGGAATGTACCTTTTGGTCTCGAAGTGCAGTGTTATGAGCAGTGGTGCACAAATGTGCACTGTGTTGTACATTGAGAGATAGAGTATGTGATGCTACGAGCAGTGGTGCACAAATGTGCACTGTGTTGTACATTGGTAGTATTATTAACTTCTTACTATTGGCTTTGACATGGCCTCATGTCATCCTGAATTCTGACTCTGCCTGGCTTGAGGTTTATCTGCGCGCACAGCCACGCTTGCAAGTTGTTTGGGTTAATCACGTTCAAGGATTGTTTTGTGAGAGATTGTTTAATGTACCCTGGAAGGGTTTCGTGAGCTTTGTCAAGATAAAGGCTGGAACATGCGAGAATGTAGAGGGGACGTGGGAACTCCTTCCTGCCATGGAATGCTTGCTTGGAAGCTGGCCAGTTCCAGTAAGATTCCTTTGGCGCGGGGAGGAAGACTCTCGAACCTTCTAGTGTGTGTTCTGAGACTATAGAGCTGAGGTTTGTTGACAGCTGCGTTGGGAGCTCACTTACAGAGTAGACGTACTGCTGTAAGACAAACGGATCTTGAGTCCCGGTCGAGAGTCCAAGCCAGCTGTGAACGGGCCCCCCCAGCGAGAATTGGCAAGGATGTCGAGTGAACGATCGGGTGAGGTGACTTGTTTCTGACTAGTGTCATTGTGATGCGTGGTTCCAGTGGCTGTGGTCATTTGAGGTGTTTGAGTTTTGATTATTGCCATTGTGATGTGTGGCCAGTGGCTTTGATCATTTGAGGTTTTTTCTTTGTGATTCAGTGTATATATCTTTCTGATCTCTTGCAGGACGTCCATTATATTTCCTTGAGTCTCATCTCATATTATTTGCTGCTTGTTTATTCATTAGTATTATTCATGCATTTAACTGTTACATTTACCAAGTGTGTTATTATTGCATGCATATAAATATATATATATCTATGTGTATTTGAATGTTGTGCATTTGGCATCTGGGAAAGCCTTTCTGTTAGAGAGCATTGAATAAATAAACCCCAAAGCCTTATTAAAAAAAGAGAGTCTTTGCATTTTGTAAAATAAAACCCCTGGGGCCCGATTCACAAAAGTAATCTGAGACAAAATCCTAAATTTACGACTTTCGGTATTCACAAATGGCATTTAGGAGTAGTAAAGTTAGGATTCCTAACTTTACTACTCCTAAATGCTTTTTGTGAATACCGAAAGTCGTAAATTTAGGATTTTTCTCAGTTTAGGAGTAGTAAAGTTAGGAATCCTAACTTTACTACTCCTAAATGCCTTTTGTGAATACCGAAAGTCGTAAAGTTAGGATTTTGTCTCAGATTATTCTTGTGAATCGGGCCCCTTGTCTGGGGGGTGTTGTTGTGTTTTACGTTTTGCTTTGCCGTATTTGAGCCACCGTGTGGGAGATTCTGTATTAACTGAAAGGCAAAGCAAGACACCCCTTTTGCGTCCCTGTCGCAGCAACAGAAGGCCAACCACTTTGCCTTTGGGGAGCATAATCCGTGGATACCGAAATATACAAAAAAATGATGGCTGGGAATGATTGAATTAACTTCAGCCACTGGTAATAATTTGGGCAGCATTGCATTCCATTGTTATTTTGCAAACCACACCACTTTAATTTGAATCCAGGCATATGAAAACCAGTCCTGATTCAATTAGTCCCAACCCAGCTCCAGCATGAACTGAAAGGCCGGGTCCTCCCTGAACTGGAACACAAGCAGTGCAAGACCCGTTTCGCTCTGATCAGCTGGCAGTTTGGGCTAGACTGTTCCTATTGGAGCAGAGTCAAGATTGATTTGCATATGACTGAGTCCAAATTGAGGTGGCATGGTGTTCAAAATAATGATGGACTGGGATATAGTCAGAGTAATTACAAGTGGCACAGAAATTCAATCCTTCCACCCATTACTTTTTTGTATATGTGCTGCGGGAACACTACAAAATGACTGTTTCTTACAGGCGTTAAACGTGCTCTTAAAAGGGCAAAGATATACAAAGGGCTTCTATTGTTTTACAGCTTGATTCTGAGTTTTCCCACACGAAATGAGGAATAGCGTACCGGTACTGTTGTTGCTAGTGTTAAATGACAGACTAGTCCACTTCCATTTGCAAGGTGAAAACCCTGTGAAGGAGTGCAATTCACGTCTGAATCATATGTTGAAAATGAGCATAATCATCATTTGTACCTAATTTCACATTTAGCATATCACCTGTAACGAGGCTACTAGTCTTTTATTCTATCATTTATTATTTATCTAAATCAGTGGGGTATGCGCACATAAGGGCAGCTAAATACTAAGGGGAGGAAAATAAGTTACTTACCTGTAACTGTAGTTCTCCAGTATTGGTATCTTTCATAGATTCACATGCTTAAATCATTCCCCGTCGTCGAAGTGGGAGTCCCACAGTATTATATCAAAGCAATCATATGAATAGCATAGGCTACAATGGAACTAGGCCATGAATTTAATAGCCTATCTATGACCCTTTTTAAAAAAGGACCAAACTTTGTCACCAACCAATCAGGCGACAGCACCCTCTAGAACCTTCCCCACGGAGGCTAACTCCCACAGGTTTTCAAACAAATGTGGGAATAAATATAATCCCAAAAGTAAAAGGAGAGCCTCTAGGGGATGAGGGTGGGTCGCTTGTGAATCTATGAAAAATACCAATACTGGAGAATTACAGTTACAGGTAAGTAACTTATTTACTTCTCCAGTATTGGATCTTTCATAGGATTTACATGCTTGAATCAGAATAGTTAGCAGTAATATAAATACATATTATCATATCATCATATTGCAAACATAGCAAAAGTTGCAACAATAATAATGAAAGTAATAACATAACCATAGCAGATGGTGGTATAGGAAAGCATAAAAGGAAAGAGGCTCACCTTACTGAAACAGATACCCCAACACCACTTGTCCCACTGACGTATCAGATTTGTCTGTAGCAGCCAGGCAATAAAAAGCTGGGTAAAGGTATGTCTGGTGGACCATGAGGCCGCTCTGCAGCTTTGTTGAATCGGAACCCCAGCAAATAATGCAGTGGACGTAGAAACAGTTCTTGTTGAATGAGCCTTGACTCTAGTAGATAAGGGTCGTCCTGCAGCGTTATGGCAGAATTCAGTGGCTGTTGCAAGCCATCTTGCAGTGGAAGATTTAGAGACTGATAGTCCTTCATTCATATTTGTAGGAGGCTGGTTTAGTATATGGTGTACACTTATTTAAATGAAGCACCCTGCACTAATCCAGACAACCCTTATGGTGATTTTAGTGGTCTTAGACAACCATAGAAAGCTCTCTAAGTGGTAGCTGTGGAGAGCAGCCTTCATGCTTAGTCCAGAAGGAGTGTAAAGTAGCTTGTTTTACCAGTACTAATCATAAAGTGTAGGTAAAGTTATAAAGAACCACACAGTGTAGTTATAAAAATATGAATTTATTATAAACACTCACTTATACGTTGCAATATCTCCTACCCGGAGATATAATCACAACAAACACAATACTTCAACAATAGAACAGGTATGTAGCACAAATGCACAGTGGTCTCCAGGGGGAGACCAAACCATATACTAATAAAGTGGAATGCAAACTGCGACCAAAGTGGAGACTGGACCCAGAAGACTTAGAAGAGCTGGGGACCCAAGGACGCACCCAAGGTAAGTACCCAGGAACCCCACGGAGGCTGTATGCAGAGTGGAGACACGAGCGCGAGCTCAATACTAGTCAATGGGGAAGTCGCGGTTGCAGTTTTCAAGAAGAAGCGCCCTTTCCAGAGGATCCTGAAAAAGCCCCATGGAAGATGTAAGGTTGGAGAGTCACCCCACCCATGGATACCCCAGGAACCAAGATACCTACACCAGGGAAGCCGGGTGCATAGGTGTGAAGTGACGTCGGAGACCGTCGTAGACCACAATGGAGGACTTCAGTGAAGATGCCGCTGGCGAAGAAAGTGAAAGATTATGGTGGCATCCAAGGGTGGATTCTTGATAAGGAGTACCTGCAAGCAGAGGGGACAGAGTCTATGCCACTTGGGAGTGACCTGGAGGCACGGAAGACCTATGACCACCGATGACGGAAGATGCAGGAGAGGTGACGGTGCCCTTGTCGCTGCAGCTGTGAGGACCAGGCGACGTTGTGGAAGACATTCTGTCCCACGTTGGAAGTCAAGAGCCAGGGTGTTTTGTTTGCCGGCGGGAGTACCAACAAGCCTTGGCAGCAGCAACAGATGAGAAAAGTGAAGAAGGTGCAGTGTCGGGACCAGCAAGGTCCAAGGGACTCACCAAGTGCAGGAGAGTCAGAGCAGGCCGCGAGCAAGCAGAAGAGCCCACTGGAGCCAAAGAGGACCCAAAGGCATAGGAGTCGCAAGAGGACCTCGAGCAGCTCACCAAGAATGCAGGCCCACGGTGCAGAGGATGAGGTGAGGACGAAGATCTTGGTAGCAGGAGATGCTGGAGGCTGCAGGTTCTTGGAGCACAAAGATCTTTGGAGAAGAGTCAACAAGCCTTGGCAACAGCAAGTCGACGCAGTGTTCCAGCGGTTCTGATGAGGGATACTGAGTTCAAATTTGCTGAGAAGACAGTGCAGGCCTCGAGGGAGTTGCAGAACCACCACCTGTGTTGCTGAGTATTTCAGAGTCCATGGGACGTCAGGAGCAGCAGACCAGTCAGCTTGGCTGCAGTGCCTGTAGATGCAGGGGAGTGACTCCTTCACTCCAAGGGATATCCCTTTGGGTGTCTTGGCTGGCCACAGGCCTGGAGAAGATCCTGCATGGAGCACAGGCACAGACGATGCAGAAGACTGGCAGGACGACGAGACCAGGAGCAGCAGGAGTCTTCCCAGATGCAGTCTTGGTTCCCAAAGCGAAGTCCAAAGTGCCCAGACGGTTGAAGATAAATCTGAACCTTACCCAAAGGTAAGCCCTTAAGTACCCTAGGAAAAGGGTTGGGACGATTCAGGGATCCCTCCGAGAGGAGGGGCTGGACAGAGGGGAGGATACTCCCATGTCCTTTGTCCAGTTTAACACCAGAGCGGGAGCCAATGGCTCCCTGAACTTGTTCCAACTGGAGTGTGCAAGGAGGGCACCAAATGTGTCCTTCAAAGCAGCCTGGTGGCACTGGCAAGCGCCCCCAACCCCAGCCCAATACACTAAGTCCTGTCTGGGAGTCGGTTACACCTCCCTGTGACAGGAAACCTATTGTTCTACCTGCCCCTGCTCGAGCCTGGCTCAGCAGCAAGAGGGCAGATTTGTGTCTCACACTTATAACCAAGCACCCTGCCTTCAGGATCGAAAGGCCTACCTTAGGGGTGACTTATAGGTTTTAAGTGCAGTGAACTCAGATATAAGGAAACTTATATCTGTTGTAAGTAGTGCTAGCACCAGCCCACACAGGCTGCAATTGCAGGCCTGTAGTCACAGTTTGAGTGGTCTCTCATGGGTGGAACAATACATGCTGCAGCCCATGGGCGGCCCCTGGTGTACCTATGCCCTGGGCACCTTAGTACCATATACTAGGACTTAGAGGGGTACACCAGCAGCCAATTAGGAAGGTAACAAAAGTACTTACCAAGTCCAATTTTGGGAGAGAGCACAGTACTGGAGTCATGATTAGCAGGATCCTAGTTCAGACTAGTCAGAAAAATAGAATGACACCAGCAAAAAGTGGGGGTGACCATGAAAGCAGATCCTACTTTCCTACAATATTGCCATAGGCAATGAACAATTGATCAGATTCCTGAAAATGTTTTGTTCTGTGTAAATATAATTTAATGGACCTTTTAACATTCAAAGTATGTAAGGATTTCTCAGCCATAATTTGTGAATTTGGAAAAAATGTCCTCAGAACAATAGGACCGTTGAGATGGAAATCCGAAGGGACCTTTGGTATAATTAAGGGTTAGTTCTTAATATTACTATGTCTTTTTTGAATTGCATGAACGGTTGCCTGATTGTGAATCCTTGCATTTCGCTAACTCTTCTTGCAGAAGTTAGTGCCAGTAACAGAGCCGTCTTCCATGACAGAAATTTCAGCTGTGTTTTGTGGATTGGTTTGAACGGGCTTTTCATTAGCTGACTTAATACCACATTTAGATGCCAAGACGGAGGGGGTTGATTCACTGGCGGAAAAGATCTAAATAGTCCCTTGAGGAATTGTTTAATGAATCTTGCCGACCATAGAGACAATGAATTCTTCAATCTCCTGAAAGGAGAAATTGCTGCTAGGTGCACTTTTATTGATGAATGTGCAAGACCATTTTTGGTTAATTGAAGAAGATAAGGCAAAATCTGCACTGTTGTCACATGTAATGGATGTAATTCTTTTTCTTAACACCACATGCAGAAACGTTTCCACTTAAATTGGTATGACTTATTCGTGTATTCTGCTTGCGCTTTAGAAAGAATTTCTCTGCAGTCTTTGGGTATATTCAACTCTCCAAGCTCATTGGCGTCAGGATCCAGGCCGACAAGTGAAGAGTAGTCGGGTTGGGATGAAGTATTGGCCCTTGTTCATGGATAGTAACATTGGAGTAGTCAGAGGAAGTCAGAGGAAGTCAGAGGAATGTGATGTTGCTCGGAGAGAAGGAGAAGTTCCGTATACCAGAATTGCCAGGGCCATTTTGGAGCAATGAGGATTAATCTGTGTGGTTCCATCTTCATTTTCTTGAGAATCCTTGGTATTTGAGGAACTGGGGGAAAAGCGTAAGCAAATATTTCCGACCATCTGATCAAAAAGGCATTTTCCCATGATCCTCTCTGGGAATGCCAGCTTGCGTAATATAGGCATTTCTTGTTTGTTTTTGTTGCAAAAAGATCGAGTTTCGGTGTGCCCCACCGAAGGAAAATGTCCTGGAGAACCATAGAATCGAGTTCCCAATCGTGGCAAGTGGTTGATAGTCTGCTCAATGTGTCCGCCAGCACATTGGATACTCCTGGGACAAGTGTTACCTTGTATTGTACGGCCCAATTCCAAATTGCTTGTGCTTGATGAGATAGAGCCACTGATTTTGTCCCTCCCTGTTTGTTTCGTTAGTGCATGCTGGTGGTATTGTCCGTACGGATAAGTACCGACGAGCCTGCAATTCTGGGGAGGAATGAATACAGTGCCAGAGCTATGGCCTTCAATTCTAGAAGATTGATATGCATTGTTTTTTCGACAGTTGTCCAATTGCCACTGACTGATAGCTCTTGAAGATGAGCGCCCTATCCCTCCAGGGACGCATCAGTGGTAATGACAAGATCTACTGCATGAGAGACAAACGTCATCCCTTGAGAAACGTTGGCTGATACCATCCACCATTGCATAGCTTTTATCATTGTTGGGGTTATCTGATACAGATCGTCGAATGAACCCAGAACTTGCAGCCATTGTTTGTCTAACTGCTCCTGTAGGGGACGCATAAGAAGTCGGCAGTTTGGTATCAGGGGAATGCAGGAGGAGCACATTCCCAGAAATGACTTGTACAGTCAGACAGAAACGGACTTTCTTTTGCAAAGCCTCTGAGCCACTTTTTTGATCTTATCCTGCCGTTTTGGAGATACAAAAGCCTTGTCTGACTGAGTGTTTAATATTGCTCCTAGAAACATTAATGATGTTGTCGGTTCGAGAGTTGATTTCTGTAGGTTTGGTTTGAGACCCAAATGTTTGAATAATGAGAGGCATAGTGCAATATCCACTGTGACGTGATGGAATTACGGAGCTTTTTGAGGCAATCGTCTAAGTACGGAAAAACTTTAATTCCGTTTAGTCTCAGACGTGCTGCCACTGGGGCCATGCACTTGGTGAATATTCTTGAAGCTGAACATAGTCCAAAGGGGAGCACTTTGAACTGAAAGTGTGTGCCGGCTACCTGAAAACGAAGGTACCTCCCATGGCTGTGATGGATTGGGACATGGAAGTATGCGTCTTGAAGGTCAAAAGCTGTCATGTAGTCCCCATGGTTGAGAAGGTTCAAGATATCCTGCAGGGTAACTATTCGACATGACAGTTTTTTCAGGTATTTTTTCAATTGTCAAAGATCCAAAACTGGGCGCCAGTCTCCTGATTTTTTCCTGATCAGGAAGAAACGGGAGTAGAAGCCTGTGCCCCGTTGAGACTTGGGAACCTTCTCTAGCGCCCCCTTTTGCAACATGATAGTGACTTCCTTCTATAGTTGTTTCAGATGGGGAGTTTTGGGGGCACATTCGGGGGTTTCGCTGACGAATTCCAGGGTATGACCTTGATCTATGATGTCCAGGACCTACTTGTCTGTTGTTATGCTGGACCACTTGTGAATATAATGAGAAATATGTCCTCCTAGTTGTTTCTTGGATTTGGGGAAGGTAGCCGGCTGAAAGGAAAGATCATTGTTTTCTGTTGACATCTCGTCCCCTGGTGGGTTGTTTTCCTCTGGCTGGTTGTTTGTTAGCCGCTGCCGGTGGCTGCCTGTACTGTTGTACATATTGTTGCCTCTATTGCCCTTGATAAGACTGCCTATAATTCTGGAATCCCCCTCTGTAGGAATAAGCACTTTTTCCTCTAGCTCCTCGAAAGGGTTGCTTTCAAAACTGCAATGTTCTTAGGGCCTTGGCGGTGTCAGTATCCGCCTTGATGGATTGTAGAGCTTCGTCGATATGTTTTCCAAATAACGCTTCTCCATCATATGGCATGTCCAGGGTTTTCGTCTGGACTTCTGGTCTGAATATTGTCGATTTCAACCAACCCTGCCTGCGGAGGGCAGATGCTCCAGCTAGCTGTCGGAATCCTGTAGAAGCTATATCGACGGCACAGTCTATAATCTCAGAAGAAGCGCTCTCTCCTTCAAGGAGAATCTTCCTGGCGTCTGGCTTAACATCATCTGGCAGAAGATCAATGAACTATGCTCTATCCGACCACATTTGCCTGTCAAACCTCTCTAGAATTCCCAGAGAATTTGCTGCTCTAACTGTTATTGCAGCTATGGGGAGGGAGAAACTTTTCCAATCGTGTCCATCCGACGCCCTTCCCTATCTGGTGGTGTTGTGATAGGGGTAGCAGGGTTCCTAGAACATCTCTGAGCTGCTTGGCTGATGACCGAATTTGGTATTGGTTGTCCAAGGAGGCGTGCAGGAGCATCATCCAGTGCCTTGTACTTTTTATCTAACCTGGGCATAACAGCTGTGACTGTGGCCGGGTTCTTCATTATACGCACTCCTTCCTGCCAAATAAAATCTATAATAGGGATGGCCCTGATTGATTTTTTAATTGGTTCCTTAAAATCATAAAGGAAACAGTCTGCCTGTTTGGTAGAGAAAGGCAACTGGAAACGTTTCGCCGCCCTCTCCATGATATTATGGAAACCTCCAATATCGTCCGGAGATGAATCCACCGGAGGAGCATTCAGGGGAGATGGTGTTAGTATCAAATATTCATCCCACTCATTGATAGTGGAAGCACGATCCCTGATCCCTCCCTCTTCTTCCTCTTGATCACCGGACACTTCAGGATCATGCGTCTGGGATTCCGCCAGAGGTAATGAAGATAGAAGGGTTCCTGGGATTTGGAAAGTGCATGGCCTAGGAGGCGGCATTTTTGTGCAGACTGAGTTGAAGGTGGAAGTCGAGGAGTTGGAGTAGGAGGAACAGGTTCCAGGAACTGTTTATAGTAGTCTTGTAACATTTCTTGAAGATTGGTTACCAAGTCCATAGGCTTTTGTATAGAGCGCTCTTGAGGAATATATTCAGGATATTGTTGGTATCCTTCCTAATCGTATTCTTAGTCATTGAAGTCCTGGCATTTTACAATTAATTCTGAAGGACTATGAGCCGCTCTAAAAAGACTTTCTTCATCAGATTCTTCCTCCAGTAGGAGAGCTGGTGGAAAAGGCAAAACCTTGCTTGGTGACGTGTGGACCGGAAGAATTACGTCAACATTAGGCTTATCACTATATGCAAGGCGTGACACTGTCACTAGAGGTATTAAAGGTGCTGTGGATGACAGATTCTGGGTCTCCGTCGACGAAAACTCTGTTGTCGACAAGGATTTCAGTATTTACGCAGGCAAAACCAGTGTTTCTGATGGAAGTGTCGTCAAGGCTGTTGTCGACGGTGTCATCAACAATGTCGTTGACGGTATTGCCGTCGACAAGTGCTCCGTCGACGGTAGTTTCTTTGGAATATCCGTCGACATGGATGTCTTCGTCGATGTTGCAGGATCCCTAGCCATTGACGACGATGTGGACAAGCGCTTAGATGAACGCTTCATCGACGAAGGTGGAGACTTAGATGCCGTCGTCGATAACAGTCTACAAGTAACGATGGTGGTCGACGCTGTCAGAGACGATGCTATTATTAATAGCGATGATGCTGTAGTGAATGTAGACGTCAACGTCGTCGATTTCTTCGACGGTGTCGTCGTCAACGGAGTAAAAGATGTAGACATCTTTATTTTTTCAATATGAGTAGATGCCATCGTTGAAGACCTTTTGCCAGGAATAAGTCTTTCAGATGGCATAGAAGGCTCAGAAGAAGGTTTGTGATGAGATTTGTCCTGATATTTCCTAGATGACCAGGTGTCTCATGGTGTAATTTCTTTAGGGCCTTTTTAGGGTGTTCAGAAGGCTCTTTATCTGAGGATCTATTTCTTTTTTGCGACTTGGCAGATGTAAGAGAATCATTGCTCTCTGCCTCAGACACAGGATTGTCTTTAGATTTAATCCTCTGTAACTACAAGAGAAGCCTTCCCTCTCTGTCCTTGAGGGTCTTCTGTGAGAATGTGCGACATATTTTAAAGTCTTTGACTGTGTGGTCAGTATAGAAGCAATAAATGCACTTCTTATGAGGATCATCAACGTAAAGTCTCTTTTTGCCACAGGTGTTACATGACCTGAATAATCCCTTTTTAGAATGGCCTGACATGGTCAGAAAGTTTCAAGGGAATATAGAAAGAAATATATATCTGACCTAAAGAGAAGTAACTTGAACCAGAAGAAATAACTGAGCAGATCTCAGGGAGTCTCCTTTCACATGAAGTGCGGTAGAAAATCTGAGGGAGCTAGCCTCTGTGGGGAAGGTTCTAGAGGGTGCTGTCGCCTGATTGGTTGGTTGGTTGGTGACTAAGTTTGGTCCTTTTTTTAAAAAGGTCATAGGTAGGCTATTAAATTCATGGCCTAGTGCCATTGTAGCCTATGCTATTCCTATGATTGCTTTGATATAATACCGTGGGACTCCCACTTTAACGACTGGGAATGATTCAATACTGCAGGATGTTATCTACTCTCCCCTAAGGTGGAGGAGGGAGATGGGTGTGAGAAGGGTTGTGCTTCTTTCTGCAGTCTCTGCTGGAGGTGTCCGAGAATTTTGCACTTGGTAAAAACCATGTTGGCTGTTTCCGGACACAGAATGTATTATTGCTCTCAACACTATGGGTAAAGTTAGACCAAAAGTCTAACTTTACTACTTTTCGGTATTTATAAAGGGACTTACGAGTAGTATCTTTGCGCCTGCATTCAGGGCATATGTGTATGCGTAGGACATGTGCATGTAGGTAACAGTAGAGTATGACAACGAAACATTGGATTGCACAATGAGTTAGGTACACTCATTACTTGGAGGTGCAATAACAAAAGTTGTTGAACAAATGTGATGGGAGTAGGACCAGTTAGCTACATAGGAGGTGTGTTGGAGGGGTAATTGTGATGGCAAAAACATACACCTATACAACAGTGAACATATATCACGTAAGAAAGAATACCATAAACCTTTTCATATGACCCTTCAAGTGGCAACAAGAACATCACAAGTATATTTGTTGCATCTCTTCTACAGTTGCACATTTAACAATTAGTTATGTATCAGGTAATGTCTACCACAATCAGTTCAAATGTGAATGTTATACACAAGTCAAAACCTCTAAACAAACCTCAGATTTCCAAATTTCTCCCAAACACCGCACACACACACACCCACCCACACACCTGTGTCAGTGCTTATCATTCCCCACCCAGTGCCAGCAGAATATCATTAGCCCAACAGTCACTCACAGCCTGGCTGCACACACAAAATATGACCTGCCACAAACAAACCCTTTCAGACCTTACAACATGTCGCTGAATGTGTTTGTTGGTTTGCCCCTTGTAATAAGACAGAATGATTTGAGGAGAAGGAGACCTGAGAGGATCTTCAGACAAAGGATCAACCTTTTTGGGATGTCCAGCTAAGATGTTAACTCTAGATTCCATCCCCCTGAATCATCTTGGACATGGTTTGTGAGTGGGAGCAGGGTCTTGACTCTCAGACATTCTGCTCCCATGCCATCCCAGCCTATGTCAAGATCCTAGCAGCTCTACATTTCTTTGCTACTGGGTCATTCCAGAGGGGGTCCAGTGACATTTTGGGCATTTCTCAGGCAAGCCAGTCCCAATGCTTGCATCAGGTTCTGAGCTGCATAAATAGGAGAGTGCATTTCTACATAGGTATGCCACATACACTGGCAGAAGGCAAAGGGTTGCTAGGGATTTCTACCTCTTTTCCCACTTTCCACATGTTATAGGTGCAATTGATTGCACACATGTGGCACTTCAGCCACTTCACCACAATGGACACATCTTCCGCAACAAGCACAGCTGGCACTCCTTCAACATGCAGGATGTGTGTGATGCCAGTGGCTGCATTACTGATGAGTATGCTGTGTTCCCAGACAGTACACATGACAGCGACATATTCTGCAGGTCACCTCTTGCCTGGCAGCTGGCTTTGGGAGAATTTGGCTACATGTGGCTTCTGAGAAAGTACCCAAGGAACATACAAGTCTGATATGTATAAATGTTGTTTTAATATACACAATTTTTACAAATGACTAATTCACATGACACATACATGGCCCCATCTGCATGTACCATTTCATACATTATGAACTCTCAAATGGAAGAGGGACATGTACAAATATTTCCTCATTTTCTTCCTCAGGTGATGCTGCATATGCACACTCCCCTAATCTCCTCACAACATACAGACGTGCAATCACTGTACCTCAGCATAGGTACAATAGGGCACACATACATACACAAGCCATCATAGAGCACACTTTTGGTCTATTAAAGTCTTAATTCGGATGTCTTGACTGTACAGGGGGTGCTGCTGTACTCCCCTGAAGTTGTGTGCAAGATAATAGTAGCCTGTTGTGTCTTGCACAACATTGCAGTACGTCAGTACTAACACATGCTGTATGCAATTTCCTGTATGCCACTTCTTGTGTTATTGTCATTAATTTCCGGCCCGATTGCAGAGTCTCCACCCCATGTGCAAAGATTCCGCTCTGCACCCGGGGCGGAGACTCTGCAATCGGGCGGGAAACCAATGAAAATACACAGGAAGTGACATACAGGAAATTACAAACAATATGTGTTATTTCACCATTTTCATCTCAAATGGTGCAATTCACTCCTTGCCAATTTTCTATCATGCTACCTGGAAGTATCCTTGAGACAGTTACATATAACAATAGGTGGACGTTCAGCATCACACACACAAAACAAAACAACCTTCTACTTTTTAGTTGAAGGCAGCCATTTGGTGCTCATTCTGTGCCATCCTCACCTCAGAGCTATATCCTCTGCCGTCCTGCTACACCTGTCCTGCCCCCAATATGGCTGAGGGACTTGATGACAAAGCTCCTTCCATCAGTGAGTCAGAACTGAATGTACCCTCAGCTTTTTTTGGGCCCCGATAGCTAGTTGAGCAATTCAGCATGTATGCTAATCTGGCATGATATCTCTGCGTGCTGTGGTGCAGTGGGTGTGTACCAGCGGCAGAGCAAGATGTGTCATAAGTGCTGGGAGGACCTGCAACGCTGGGCCCGCATTATGGCCCAGGATATCACGGGCGTGTCCTCCCAGCCTCATTCACAATGGCCCCTGGATAGGCCCGCTGTACAGGAGGTTCCTGAAGGCGGCCTGGCCGACCCTTCGTGCTCTGCTGGAGAACATTGAGCAGTATAGAGCTGGTACGTGCATGAACTGCATTATGTGTCTTGAAGTATGATGTCAGTGGTGACAGAGATGCTCCAACATGTGTTGTTTGTCACCTTACACTTTATCTGAGTAATGCTGCAATAATCATAAGGTCTAGGCATCAGTGGAGCTATTTGAATGCTTTTCTGTAGGAATTCTGGGACTTGTAGTTTTCAGAACACAAATGGGTACAGTTTCATTACAATTGCCTGTTTAGGTTTAATTTTGTTTTTATTGACATTCTGCAGCAATAAAACAACATTTATAACAGTACTGTGACGACACCCCAGCATGTCTGCCCTACTGGGCCCATACATATCAAGATCTGCAGATGAGACACCAGTGCCTCTTGAGTCAGTCCCGACTTCAGCCATGAGAAAGTCCATGGGGCCTCTGTGTGTGCCAGCAGCGTAATCGATCCTAGTTAAGCAGCCATGTCAAAAAAGACAAGAAAAACGAAATAAGAACATAATCCCCACCTCCCTCCCCTCCCTCCCATGAACTGGTGTGCTTAAGGCCTACTTTGAGATAGAACTTTCTTTCTGACAGGAGCGAGGGTAAGATTCAGGAGCTTGTAGGTGGTGTAATTGGATCTGTAAGGCGGAGGAGTTGGAGGTACCTTGGACATGTGACCTCATTCATATCAGTGGCCAGTAAAGATACTATGGGTTGCCAGATGTCGTTGAAATTTGTCATGGAATTAGTGAGAGAGGCCTGAATCCTTTCCATCCCCAGAATGTACCACAACCTGTGTAACCACCCTAGGTATGTCGGTTTTATCTGTGTACCCCAGTGCGATAAGATGTTTTGAAGGGCTGCTCCCAATACCAAGCTCATCTGCGTTCCCCGCCGAGATCTCAAAAGGTATGTTAGGGGGTTAGGTAATCCAAGTATTACATAGGCCGGGAATCTCGGGATTTGGGTCTGGAATTGTCTATCTACATCGTCCAGAATCGCCTGCCAGTATCCCGCCAAATCTTTGCACTCCCAGAGCAAATGTACCAGTGTTCCCCTCTCCCTGCAACCCCTCCAGCAGGTCGGACTACAGTCTGGGTTCCCTTTATTTAAACAGACTGGTGTGAGATACCAATATGTGGCTACCTTAACTGCCATCTCCCTGCTAGCGGTGTTACGCGCCGTATGGTTGGCTCGGTAATAAATATCTTTCCATTCTTTCGGGGTAAGGTCTCTACCCAATTCGTTCGCCCATCTTTTCTGGCTGGCCGTAGGTACCCCCGGAGCTTGTGGGCGTATCATATCGTACAGTTCAGAGATCATTTTCTTATCTGAAGTCTTGGTCACCAACCACCTTTCGTAATTGGTCAATTTCCTGCTCACTTTTGGTCTCACCTCTGGCTGGAGGAGCCAATGCCGGAGCTGCAGGTAGTGGAACCGCTCCGTTTCGGGGAGGCCAAAAATCGCTTTAAGGTCCGGGAAGGAGACAATCCCATCAAGGTCGAAGAAGTGACCCTCTGCCTTGCACTCAGTTCCCCTCCACCCCGAGAATGCTCGTTCGTCTAGTCCCGGTGTAAAGTCCCTATTTTCCAACAAAGGTGTCATGGGCGAGGGGAAAGACATCAGTCCCTTCCCAATGGCCACCACATCCCAGACCCGGAGTTGTGTGTGCGTGATGGGAGATCCCCGTAGATTTAGGGGCCGATCGGCTCTCTTGAGGAAAGGGACCTTCCAGAGGGAGAGTTTTGCTAACGCTCTATCCTGGAACAGCCACCTTTTTTCCGATTCTGGCCGATGCCATTCCACGAAGTACCTAAGCTGCGCCGCCCAAAAGTAGTCCAACATACACGGAATCCCCAACCCTCCCTCATCGGGCCGGAGATAGTCCAGATCTTTTCGCATCCAGGGTCGGGCCCCTGCCCATACAAACTGTTGTATTCCTTGCTGTATTTTATGGAGAGTACCCGGTGTGGGCCACGCTGGGAGTGTCTGGAACAGATATAGTGCTTTGGGGAGAATAGACATTTTGATCGCTGCCACCCTTCCCAGGAGTGACAGTGGGTGATGTTTCCATTGATGTAACTCCGTATTGATCTGGGAGTTTAACTTGGAGTAGTTCAGCTTGACCGTTTGTGTCACGGATGGGGCCAAATCAATACCAAGGTATGGCATGGATGTCACGACCTGTATCCCTCTGTAGGTGTCTCCTCCTGGCGTAGACGTTGCCCCTTGTCGGTTCAGCCAAAGGACCATCAATTTCCCAACATTGACCCGGAACCCCGATATCTGTCCAAAAGACTCCAGCTCCTGTAAGAAAGCCGGGACCGAATGTTCTGGGTCCTCAAGGGATGCGATGATGTCGTCGGCATACAGGCTAATCGTGTGCTGTTCCCCACCAAACGAAATACCCCGGACTGCGGGGTTATCTCTAATCTTCTGGGCCAACAGCTCGATGTATAACGCAAAAAGGAGGGGCGATAGCGGACAACCCTGCCGCGTCCCCCTTTGGATCTCGAAAGGGTGGGATGAGACCCCATTGACCCTAATAGTCGCCGTGGGCGCACTGTAACAGCTCGATACCCAGGCCCTGAACCTGTCCCCCAAGCCGAAGTGCACCAGAGTCTGATCTGAATAGTCCCAGTCCACCCGATCGAATGCCTTCTCGGCATCTACCGACAGGATAAGAGCATTCATGTTTGTACGGTGGGCTTTATCGACCAGGTGTAAAATGCGTTTGGTATTGTCACTGCTTTGTCTGTTCTGGATAAAGCCGGATTGGTCCGGCTCTATGATGCCCGGCATGAGCGGGCCCAGACGTGCTGCAAGTATGCCCGTGAATAATTTCAGGTCTACATTCAAGAGCGACACTGGGCGATAGGATCCACACAGCATTGTATCTTTCCCTGGTTTTGGCAATACCACTAAAGATGCTGCCAGCATCTCCGACGGGATCGCCCCTGGTCCCGTAAAAGAATTAAACAGTCTTGTCAGCAGTGGAGCCAAAACTTGGCAGAAGGCTTTGTAAAACCCAGCCGAGTAGCCGTCCGGACCCGGTGACTTCATGAGCTTGAGGCGGGAAATCGCCCCTATCACTTCCTCCCCCCTTATTGGGGCCTCTAAAGATTCTGCCTGCCCTGGAAGCAACGCAGTCGTGTGGGTGTCTTGCAGGTAATCTGTAATGTGGGACCCGGACGGGGTATCTCTCCGATAAAGCTCGGCATAGAATGCCCAGAAGACTACTGCGATCCCGTTGTCGCTATCCTCTACGCTCCCCGAGTTCGACTTGATGGCTTGCACCTTCGTGCGCTGTGTGCGAGCTCGTAACTTGCTCACCAGCATACGCCCCGTTTTGTCCCCCCAAATGTAGTAGGAATGTTTGAGCTGGAGCGCGGCGTATTCCGTTCTGTCTAAATCAAGTCCCGCCAGTTGGGCCCGCGCCGCCTTCAGTTGGCGCCAGACCCTAGGCACCCCGTCCTGCCGTGCACCCTCTCGAGTTCAAGAACCTGCACCGTTAGCTGCTCTCTTTTAGCTTTGCGCTCCTTATTCTCGGCCGCTGCTATCGCTATTAGTTCCCCGTGCACCACTGCTTTAAGGGCCCCCCATAAAGTGGGCAGGGAAATATTGGGGGAGTCGTTTAGTGTGAGATAGTCTGTGATGCATTTGAGTACCTGAGCTCTCACCTCCGGTCTATGTAGCATGCTTTCCCTTAGTCTCCAGCCCCCGGATCTGTGTCGCGGGTGATCCCCAGGGTCACTGTTACTGCGTCGTGGTCTGAGAGTGCTACTGGAACTATTTCTACATCTTGGACGAGACGTTGCAGCTCCGATGTGCCTAGCAGATAGTCCAACCTAGCATATGAACCATGGGCGTGTGAATAAAAAGAAAACTGTGAGGTGCGTGGGTGAGCCGCCCCCCTCTTGTACTGTGGCTGCCTTACTCCCTGTTGCGACAACCCTCCCCCAACTTGTAGCACACCAGTTCCCCCCCTCCCCCTCCCTAACCCCAACTTGAACACCCAACCTCCCCCATAATGTCCATTGCCCGCTATGTGTGATCGCGGGTCTCTGGAAAAAGAAGGGAACAGGGACATATCGTAGCCCAAGAATCCCCGCCTCCCCGCTCCCAGCAAAACCCCCCCCCACCTGGCTTATCTCACATCATTATTGCAGCCCCTTCAGGAATCATGAATCGTCCTGTGATGCGGTGTCCTTCAGGACTGTATCAAGGGCCGCTTGCCTCTCCTGCGCCATTTTATCGGGGTCAGGCCCCAAAGAGCCTGCAGGAGGGCGTTTCTTTCCAACTCTGTGCCAGCTCATTCTTGCAGGGCGGAGTTCCGGACTGTTTAACTCCCCCGGGCTGGAATATGAGAGACCAACTAACTTACAGGCCTCTTGAAGGGAACTGATTTGTTGAAGCTCGCCGTCCCATTTAAAGATTAAGCGAAACGGGTGGCCCCATGAGTAAGCTACACCTTTGTCTCGAAGGTGGGCAGTGACTTCCTTGAACTCCCGCCTCTTTTGTAAGGTGCTAGCGGCCAAATCTTGGTAAAGGGCTATGGAGTGTCCCATATACTTGAGCGGTTGCTTTGCTCTGGCCTCTCGGAGAATATGTTCTTTAAGAGGGTAGTCTGGTAGAAAGGCGAGAATGTCTGGCGAGGGCGCCGGTGCCCGTCTTCTCAACCCTACTCTGTGTGCCCGGTCGATACGGATCTCCAAGGTAGGTTCGGCACCCAAAATGTCCTGGAAGAGCTCCTGTAGGTAGTGGACCATGTCCGTTCCCTCTGCGTCCGAAGGTACTCCCCTCACCCTTATGTTATTTCGCCGAGAGCGATTTTCGAGGTCCTCCGCGTGGGTCTGGCGGTCCAGCTGTTGCTCCCTCAGGCGGATCACCTCTTGTTGAAGTAGTGTCACTTCCTCGTCCCTGCTTTGTTCCTGGTCTTCCATGGCGACCACTCTTTCTCCTATCGCGTCGACATCCCTTCGGATCTCCTTCACTTCGCCAGCCACCTCGCCCTTAAGTGTGTGGAAGTCCTCCCGTAGGGTGTTGAACAAGGACTCCAGAAAGCAGCGGGTGATCGGGCCTCATTGCTCCCGGGGTCGAGATGCAGGTGCTTCGTAGGGGAGGACCGGTCTTCCCCACCGCCCGCCACTATAGCGCCACTATAGGTTTAGTTAACATGTCTTTGAGAGATCTGTCCTTCTTCCCCCTCAGGGAAGACATCTGGGCGCTGTAGATTCGAGAACCTAGGGCGTAATTTTGCAGCGTTGGGATTCCTGTCTATGCGCCACCGTGGTAAGTCACCGGCGGCCCTACTTTCTCTGGTCCCTGTCGCAGCTGCCATTCCAATGCATGAGGGTGCCAATCGGAAAGCTTGGCCGATACCCCTCGACCTCGCGCGGGGGCACCCAAACGCCAGGTGATCCGGCGCTCCCGACGCCGCTCCGGGAAGATCCCTGTGCCCGGTGGGGTCGGCGTCTCAGGAGGGATCCCCGGATCAGCCTCTCCTCCAACCTCTAGGCCCGCTGGTGCCAGTTGGTGGGCCTGGCCGATGCTCCGCTAAGCCGTTCAGGGCCCCCCAGGCTCCCGGTGCCGGTTACTCCACTCAGCCCTGGACTCCGCTTGGGTCGTCCCCCCGCACTCCTCACCTCCACCAGATGCTCTCAGGGGGCACTTGTCCGCACTCCTGGGGTGCACCCGGCTTCTGGCCGCCGCCGTTACGCTCAGCCCTCAGCTCCCTCTCCGCCAGCGGGGCCCAACCGCTAGTCCCTCCACACCGGACCTCAGCCACGCGGGGCAAAAGGTGCTCAACTGTGTATGGACCTGTTACCTGTAATGGCTGGTGATGCGCCTGGCCGATGCCCCCTAAGGCCGCGTGGCTGCTCCGTCCACCGCACCGTCGGCGCCTCGTTGCGGGCCTACATGCGCCTCCTTAGGGACTGCCGCGGACCCGGCCCCCCAATGCACTGTGTTCTCGCCCCCGTGCAGGGCATCAGGGAAGCCACCGCTCCAACGCTAGGCCTGCCAGGGAGCGCCAGTCGATAGCTCTGGCCGCTGCTCCGTGTCGGCAAACCTGCACTTCCCCGCTGTGTCACCGTGACGCTCTGCGCTGACTTTCCGCGGCCTGTTGTCCCCGGCCATCTCTGTTCTCCCTCCGTCGTGTAGTCTTGTATGTGGTGCTCCACCCAGCCTTGCACCGTATGCCGCGGCTGCCGGGGAGCCGTCTACTGCTTCTCAGGCGGCTGTGAGGTCTCGACTGCTCCCTGGCCGCGTCCCCTCTTAGGGCCTGGGCCGATCACCCGAGACACCAACGCGGAGGCCCCTATTCTCCCACCAGGGCGCCACTCTCTCTGTTCCACCCGTGTCCTCTGCTGCACTGGCCAATCTTCCCGCAGCTAGGCCCTCCGCCGTTCCTGGGGCTGCCTCCGCCTCTGGCCCCCCGGTTCCTCGTTGCCTTCCCTGCTTCGCGCCACCTGGGGCCCTGCTCCGCCCTCCGCAGGTGCCGCTGTGCGATTACGCGGTGATTCCCCGGCACCAGCCGATAGTCTGGCCGCTGCCTGGGGGCTGCACGCCACGGCCTCAGCACTGCCCCCTCACTCCAGGGCTCCGCACAATCTGCTAGGCCCATTGGGCCTCTCTTCCCTGCTCCTGGCCTGGCTCCCGTCCGCCCTCCGCTGCCACTGAACTCTGCACAGGACCCCCGGCGGAACCCTCACCGTCTTCCGCCGTGCCGATCGATCGCTCGGCTGCACACAGGGGCCAGACAGTACTGCGGGGCCCGCCCGCCGATCGCCTCCACCAGTCGCCTCTCCGCTATCGGAAGGCGTCCGCCATTTCTTCACTCCTCGTGACTCTCGCCTCCGGCGCAGAGTTGTCTGCTCTCCAGCCTCCGGCCCTGGTCTCGCTTATTTCACGGGCGCTGTCGGGCCAGAGATATATCTCGATTCACTCCTGAGCTTTTGGGGGCTGCACTGTGCTGGAATGGGCGAGTTCGGGCCTCGGGAGTGGGGAGACGATGTGAAACACGTCTTACCCGCTCGCCATCTTGGCCACGCCCCTACAATTGCCTGTTTGACAAAAAATGCAATTGCATAATCATGATTATTAGTGAACTAAGGGCCTTATAACTGTTGTATGCTATGGTGAATAAATGAATTTGTACAATGTCTATTGTTGATAAGTGAAGATTTGTGTGCTGTATATTGTGTCATGCATGCTTTTTATGTGTTTTTTTTCATGACAACTAACATTTGTTGTCAAATGAAGTAAAGGCTGGCATGTCACTTGTCTCAACTGATACATAGATATCCAAGGTGTACTAAATGCACACGTAATTCTCAACAGTGGCACGTATGTCATTTCCAATTTATAGGTAGATGTACTGAGTAAGCAAATATGATTTCCAGTGTATAGCACAAAGCAGTTTTGTCATGCAAAATGTGACTCTTGCCACGTAGAGTGTCTGATGTTGTCTAGGAATATACAAAAAATTGGAATCACATCTTTGCGAAGGTTATATACAAGGCCTTGTTTGAATGGGTACAACAAATTTAGCATGTATGGTGGGTTTCTCTATGCTACACAACAGATGACTGTTGATAGTAAGTGTAAGACTGTTGACACAGCACATTTTGGTAAAAGGATAAACCTGGATCCACTTTTAGGTGTGGAGATACCCATCCTGACTCTGTACTATCTCCACTTATAAAATTACAATTATGTTTGAACGTCAGGAACCTCGCACTGAACGCTGAAGGTGATGTTGGTAAATACTCAAGATTATACTGATTTAAATTGAGAAATTTGTTATTGCTTAATTTCTTGACATTACAGTGACAGTACACCAAGAAAATGAGTTACTTACCTGTAACTACGGTTCTCCAGTATTGGCATCTTTCATAGATTCACATGCTTGAATCATCCCCGTCGTCGTAGTGGGAGTCCCACGGCATACATATAAAAGCAGTAGATAATACTACAATAATTAAATAATCAAAATAGGGAGTGAAGAGGTAATGCTTTGAGAGCAAAAGAGATACGTCCTCCTCTAGTCAATATATGAGAAACAAAAGGGATCCACCCTTGAATAGATATGTAACCGTGTTCTCCCAAACTTAGTGTGTCTCCTACAATGGTGGAAAGCACACGCTTTGTTTAAATACCCCTCACACACCAAGAGGGCCCTTGGTGTCATGCTTCATCATGGGGTCTTCCCGCCCCGCTGACGGGACGGGCGTGCTGCAACCTCCGACTACGCGGGAGCACTAGTTTTAGAACAAGACTATGTGTAGTGTAGGAATGTGAGTGGAAGGGTCAGGAGTGAGTGAAGGAGTGAATATATGTTAAAAAATACCTGGCTCTATGGAAAGAAAACTTTAATATTCCGTTGAGCTGGTATTATTAAAAGTGGGGAATGAATTGGAGATACAATGCTATAATGAGCTGTTTCTCCTATGTCAACATGTTTCGAAGCTCTCCCCTGGCTTCTTCATCAGGACCGAAGGATCCCTTCTACACTCAAAATTGTAATGTAAGGAAAATAAAAAAAGGTGTATATACATGTAGATAATACTACGTGGTGGACATGTAAAAATAAACATTCACTGTATACAATACCTCAATAGGTATGCTACTTAATGTATATCTGGAAGAAAAAACATAACATTAAAAACATAACATATGCATCATCCATCACAAATGGTGGTGACCCGCAAAAAAAGTGATAGATACTGTGATATATTTCCATTATCACTATCAGTGACGATAAGCCAGTGTTATGTATTGCTGATGGAAAGAAAGACAATACAAAAGACAGACATACACTTAACATAAATCACACACTCTATGTCTTAAGGACCGCTGAATGCGTGTCCAAGGTGATAATTGCAGGCTATAGTAGTTTGGTATACATAGGAGAAGCATGACACCAAGGGCCCTTTTGGTGTGTGAGGGGTATTTAAACAAAGCTGTGTGCTTTCCACCATTGTAGGAGACATACTAAGTTTGGGAGAACACGGTTACATATCTATTCAAGGGTGGATCCCTTTTGTTTCTCAGATAATACTACAATAGGCTACAACACAATGAAGAGTCACTGCAATAGCATATCCATTTTCTTTTCTTTTGTAAAAAATGAACCAAACTTAAGTAGCAGCCAATCAGGCGACGGCACCCTCTAGAACAATCCCAAGAGAGGCTAGGTTCCTCAGATTTTCAACCACAAGTGTGAAAGGGAAGCCTCTCCGGGGAGGAGGGTGGGTCGCATGTGAATCTATGAAAGATACCAATACTGTAGAACCGTAGTTACAGGTAAGTAAATCATTTTTTTCTCCAGTATTGGATCCTTCATATATTCACATGCTTGAATCAGAGTAGCTAGCAGTTGCATAAGCATACATGTATAGAAATACTGTAATATATACGTGCTGACCCTTAGAGGATGGTGGGTACCAATATACATGCCAATACAGAAACATATATAAGAAATTATGTAGTAAGGTATCAACCTATGTATATTACCTACTGGCAGTCGCCAGTAGGTAGTTATAGTTAGGACCTTGTTTCTATTCAAAAAGCGTTTTTTCTTTTGCCAATATCTTTGGTGCCGTTTGACGAATCTTCGCGAAATTTTCAAAACTAATGGGGCGTTCCGGTTATATATATATATATACAAATATAAACATAACTACAAGTATATATCACACAAAGCAAAAAATAAAAAACACCTCTAATAGTAGAGGCATAACTTGTTGGAATAGATGATGTAGGACTGCCTGTCCCACTGCTGCTTCGCTATAAGTTGCCATGTCCAGGCAATAGTGCCGCATGAAAGTATGAGCACTCTTCCAAGTAGCGGCACGGCAAATCTTGTCCAGTGGAACACCAGTGAAAAGAGCAGCAGAAGAGGACACTGCTCTTGTAGAATGCGCTCTGGTGTTGGTAGTAAGCGGTTTACCAGCCTTAATATGACAGAGTTGAATAGTAGCAGCGACCCAACGTGCAATAGGTCTTTTTGTGACAGCAGAACCCAGTTTTACAGGCCCATAAGATACTAGCAGTTGATCCGTTCTGCGCAGCTGCTTTGTCCTTTGCAAGTAAAACTTAAGGCATAATTTTACATCTAAAGAGTGAAGAGATTTCTCCGCCGGTGAAGAAGGACGTGGGAAAAAAGTGCGCAGTATAACGGGCTCATTAAGGTGAAACTGAGATGGTATCTTTGGTATGAATTTAGGGTTTGTTCGTACCATCACATAGTCCTCTGTGAAGCGTAAGTAAGGCTCTTTAATGGTGAAGGCTTGAATTTCGCTTACTCTTCTAGCAGAAGTAAGCGCGAGAAGCAAAGCCACTTTCCAAGTGAGAAACTTGAGCTCTATTTTGTGGATTGGCTCAAACGGTTGTTTCATTAATTGAGACAGGACCACATTAAGGCGTCATTCTGGTGGAGGAGGCCTAATAGGGGGAAATTCCTGAATAGACCTTTCGTGAACTGCTTGATGATGCAAGAAGAGCAGAGAGAAGAGGCGTCGGATGTGTGTCTATATCAGGGGAGGGTAGCGAGGTGGACCCTTACTGAAGCATACGCCAGACCTGATCTTGCCAGAGACAAGAGATAAGGCAAGATTTGTTCTGGGGATGAGAGAAAAGGGTGAATTTCATTCCTAAGGCACCAAGAACAAAAAAAAATCCATTTTAGTCTGTACGTTTTAGTAGTAGACTCAGCTCTTGCTCTGGACAATATATCCCTCCAGTCTTGAGGGATGACTAAATCCTTGAACTCAGGTTCCAGACATGCAATTGAAGAGAAGCTGGGTGCGGATGCAGGATCTGCCCTCATACTTTCATGCGGCACTATTGCCTGGACATGGCAACTTATAGCGAAGCAGCAGTGGGACAGGCAGTCCTACATCATCTATTCCAACAAGTTATGCCTCTACTATTAGAGGTGTTTTTTATTTTTTGCTTTGTGTGATATATACTTGTAGTTATGTTTATATTTGTATATATATATATATAACCGGAACGCCCCATTAGTTTTGAAAATTTCGCGAAGATTCGTCAAACGGCACCAAAGATATTGGCAAAAGAAAAAACCCTTTGTTCATCGTTAGCAGAGTGGTTGACAATGGAAGGCGATAAGGTTTGGATTGCGACAGCAGGAGTAGCTCCGTGAACCAGTGCTGGCGTGGCCAACGCGGAGCAATGAGGATGAGTTGGCACGGTTCCCGTTTCATTTTCGTCAGCACTCTGGAGATTAGGGGGCATGGGGGGAAAGCGTACGCAAAGATTTCTGACCATCTTATCGAAAACGCATTCCCCCATGACCCTATCTGTGGTTCCCTGCTGGCACAGAACCGGCATTTCTGGTTCCCTTGAGACACAAATAGGTCCAAGTTGGGTGTTCCCCATTTCTGGAAGATGTGATCGAGAATCAGTTGGTTGAGTTCCCACTCATGATTTGATTGATTTAACCTGCTCAAGGTGTCTGCCAGGTTGTTCTTTACTCCTGGGAGATGGTCCGCTTTGATAGTTATTTGATGTTGCAGTGTCCATTCCCAGATTCTTTGAGCTTCCCAGGATAGGATTGGAGATCTTGTTCCTCCCTGCTTGTTTAGATAATGCATGCAGGTGTTATTGTCTGTGCGTATGAGGACTGAGGATGCTCTTAACCTTGGAAAAAATGACTGGAGGGCTAGAAAAATCACCCGTAGTTCCAGAAAATTGATATGCATTTTGGAGAGAGAGAGAGACTCCATTTGCGGCTTATTTGGAGGTCTTGCAGATGCGCTCCCCAGCCTTCCAGAGATGCATTTGTGGTCAGAACAAACTCTGGAAGAGGAGAAAGGAATGAGAGACCAAGAGAGAGATTTCTGGGAGACTGCCACCAAAGAAGTGCATCTTTCATGATCGGAGTTATCCGGATTATGTCGTTGAATGATCCTGCTACTTGAAGCCATTGGGTGTTCAACGGTTCTTGAAATGGCCTCATCCTTAGACGAGCATGAGGTACCATGAGAATGGCGGAAGACATCATTCCGAGAAAGGATTTGAGGAGACAGACAGAAGCAAACTTTCTTTTGTAGAGATCGTGAGCCAAAGATAGAATGGCGTTCCGTCTCTCTGTTGATAAGAATGCCTTGTTTTGGAGGGTATCCAGTGTTGCTCCTAGAAACGTTAACCAATGAGAAGGAGCTAGAATGGATTTTTGAAGATTGACTGCAAGCCCTAGAGAGCGGAAGAGCTGTAGGCAGAATTAAATGGCTTCTGAAGCTTGACGAAGAGAAGGAGCTTTCACCAACCAGTCGTCGAGATATGGGACGATCTGTAGGCCTTTCAATCTTAGGTATGCTGCCACGGGAGCTAGGCACTTGGTGAAAACCCAGGGAGCTGAACGAAGGCCGAAGGGAAGTACCTTGAATTGATAATGCGCGCCTGCCACAGAGAAACGTAGAAATTTTCGATGTTTGGGGTGGATAGGGATATGGAAATATGTGTCTTCCAAATCTAGGCTTGCTAAAAAAATCCGAATGGTTCAGAAGCTGTAATATCTCCTGGAGAGTAACCATGCAAAAGGATTTCTTCAGCAGGTATTTGTTGAGTTTTCTGAGGTCTAGAATGGGACGCCATTCTCCCGACTTTTTCTTCTTTATCAGGAAAAAGCGGGAGTAGAAGCCTTTTCGTCTCTGAGAGCGTGGTGCACATTCTATTGCTCCTTTTTGAAACATTAGTAAAGCCTCCTTCTTTAGCAATTGAAGATGGAGAGGTATTGATTTCTGAGGGCGGTGATGAGGTGGCGTTGAGGTAAACTCTAGGGTATGGCCATATTTTATTATATCCAGGACCAATTTGTCTGTTGTTATTTTCTGCCATTGATGTAGGCAATGAGAAAGGGGAATTTTCTTCAGTGAAAAAGACAAGGGAAGAGCGGCAGGGGGCGAGGCATCGTCACTGCTTCCTGGCAGAATCCCTGGGTTGAACTTTTTGCTTCCGTCTAGTTTGTCTGGAATAGGCAGCTTGTGGTGGTGCACGGTATTGCTGTTGTTGGTAGGAAGGACGTAAAGAGGTGTAAATCTGAGGCTGGTATCTCTGGTAACCTCCTCGAAAAGAATAGGTTCCTCTGCCACGTGCTCCACGAAAGGGGGTCTTTCTATATTGGAGCGTTCCCAGAGCCTTAGCTGTGTCCGTGTCTGTTTTGATGGTCTGCAAAGCGTCATCAATATCTTTGCCAAAGAGTGATTCACCATCGAATGGCATGTCCAAAATTTTGCTTTGCACCTCAGGGCGGAACATGGTTGCTTTTAGCCAACCCTGGCGTCTGAGGACAGCAGCTCCAGCAAGCTGACGAAAGGCCAAGGAAGCTATGTCCATAGAAGCATCAATGATTTCAGATGCAGATCTTCCCCCTTCTAGCAGGACCTTTCTTGCTTCCATCATTTATCCTCTGGAAGGAGGTCTAAGAAATGAGCAATGTCCGACCACATCTGTCGATTGTACCTGGCTAAAATCGCTAGAGCGTTGGCAGCACGAACAGTAGCACCTGAGGTGGTTGTGAATCTTTTCCCGATGTTATCTAAGCGCCTTTCTTCTCTGTCAGGCGGATCAGTAATGGGCGCTAGAGGGTTCCTTGATCTCCGTTGGGCGGCATGTGAGAGAACGGAGTCAGGCTTAGGATGTCCTACTAGAGAAGCTGGAGCATCAACCGGAGCTTTATACTTTTTGTCGATCCTGGGTAAGACAGGGATAACTGTGGCAGGTGTCCTCATTACTTTTACACCTTCTTCCCAGATGTGATCTACAATGGGTATAGAACTAACAGATTTTCTAGATAGATCTTTGAAATCGTAGAGAAAGCAATCTGATTGCTTGACCGTTAAAGACAGTTGGAACGTGAAGCTGCTCTTTCTATTAGAGCATGAAAGTTGCTGATATCCTCTGGTGGAGATGGAGACGCAGGCGTCGATATAACGTAGTCCTCCCATTCATCTCCTGTTTGTCCATCTTTTTGAGGTTGACTGTCCTCAATTTCTCCTTCTTCAGAAGTGTCCTGATGATGCTGTGGCAAAACAGTATCTCCCGCAGGGGAGGGCGCAGACAAAGTTACAGAGGTACGTGGTGGAGAAGCGGCAGGCGGTGGTGGCTGTGGTGGTGGAGCTACAGCTGCTGAGAGAAAGCGTGTGCGATAGTCATGCAACAAATCCTGAAGGTTCTGTGCCAGAGTAACAGGAAGGTGAACCATAGGCTTATTAACTGGTTCCATATACTGAATCTTCACATGAGGAGGGTGATATTCTTGCTGGTAGTAACCCTCATATTAATCGTCATCTTGATATTTAACATGCAATTGAGAAGGACTATCAGCAGGTCCAAACATCCCATCATCATCAGACTCCTCTAAAAAAGTTGAAGGTGGTAGAGGTGAAACTATTGCTAGATTTTGCAAAAATTGCCTCGTCAACGACACCGTACATAGGCGTAAGCTGTAAGGAGGATGGACGCTTACGACCAGGCGTGGGATAAAGCGTTGTCAGCTTCGTCGACGGTAACGAAGTCTGCGTCGTCGACGAGGACATGACAGGAACAGATGAAGTCGTCATCAGCATCCTAGACGATGGTCGTCAACGGAACCACCGTCGTCGACGAGGACGCCGACGAAAAGGTTGTAGTCGTCGCCGTCAGAGTCGCCGTCGACGGTGAGGTCGGCGGTGTCGAAGCCATCGTCGTCACTGGAAGTGCCGTTGGCGGGACCGTAGTCGAATCCATCGTCAACGATGTAGATTTTTTCGACGACGAGGTAGGACATGTCTAGAAGGTGATTTTTGCGTCGACGGTGATCCAGAAGTGAATGTCGTCGGTAACACAAGCTTTTTAGAGACTGAAATTTTCATAGATTGAACAGAAGAGTGCTTTTCCTTCTTATGGCTTTGTTACTCAGTAGGAATTGGAAGCTTTCCTTTTTGTGAGGTGCCTGCATCTTCCTGACGAGACTTTTTTGAAATCTTTTTCTTGGAAACCTCAGGAGATTCAAGAGGTCTAGCTCTCCTTTTAGATGTTTCCTTAGAAGCCTGTGAGGTAGAGCTCTCCTCATCCTCAGAGACGACGTCAGATTTAGATTTAAGTCTCTGAAGCCAAATCAATAATCTACCCTCTATGTCCTTGAGGGTTTTTGTAGAAAGTGTTCTACAGATTTTATAGTCTTTTACCTTATGCTGAGGGTAAAGGCAGTGGATGCAGCTCTTATGTGGATCCTCAGCATGCAGTCTCTTCTTTCCGCATAACCCACATGACCTGAAGAGACCTTTCTTTGAAGATTCCGACATTCTGGGCTGAAATCTGGATAAACAAGAGAAAACTGAGCAGAGCTCAGGGAGACTCCCTTTCACACGACGTGCAGTAGAAAATCTGAGGAACCTAGCCTCTCTTGGGATTGCTCTAGAGGGTGCCGTCGTGTGATTGGCTGGTACTTAAGTTTGGTTCTTTTTTACAAAAGAAAATGGATAGGCTATTGCAGTGACTCTTCATTGCATTGTAGCCTATTGTAGTGTTATCTACTGCTTTTATATGTATACCGTGGGACTCCCACTACGACGACGGGGATGATTCAAGCATGTGAATCTATGAAAGATCGAATACTGGAGAACTTTTGGTTGTAAACCTACATATTATTGGTTAGTCAAATCAAGGAAGTACAATGTCAGCACTTGATTTATGCTGTCTCTACCTTTATTAGAAATTGTACACCAACTACATAATTTTTTGTCTTCATTTTCAGTGGACCGGGCTGGCCAATGACCATCTGTACATGACCAGGGACAGACATCCTCGACTTGTCAGTGGGTACGTCTTCTGGATACCACCAGCAAGGAGGTGGAAGAGGGAGACCAAGCAACAGGCAGGGGTAGTGCGCCCACCCTGACAGAGACACTGCCATCTACATCAACAGCCCGGGTGGAGGCTGAGGAGACTGAAAGGGGGGACATTAAGAGGGACACCACCAGCCAGGGGATGAGGAATGTGGGTCTCCACATGGCCCACAAGAACTAGAAATGGAGATGGTGTCCCCTGAGCAAGCCCCCAACACTATCTGGGACTGCCACCAACCCTCTCTTACTCTTGAGGCCCGAATTCCATCGGGGCCTCCAGATGCACCCCCTGCCACTACTCCCCATCCAAGTGCCTGCCACGTAGAGCTGAGGGAGACATCTGCCCCCGACACCCCATACCCCTCATGTTTGATCCAAACCCCTCCATATGTGGTTGCTCCTGTGGCTGCACCCCAGGTAGCAATGGTGGCAGATGATGATGTCTGCACTGTGTTCTCTCGGGGCTTACAGGAGGTCAGAGATCAGATCCGTTTGTTTTGAGAGTCACAGTCCAGAATTTTGGAAAACATTAATGCCTCCGTAACTTCCTTGGGTGCAGCCATATTGTCTGCATTGTCCCAAAGACCAACTCAGACCACTGTTGTTGTGTCCCCAGGTGTGTCTTCCCTCTCTAATCCCCCTGTTACCCCTCGTGTTTTACGCTCCCTTGGTTGTCTGGTCCTCAATCGGCCAGCCACAGTGAGTCCACAGGTGTGGGGGATCTGAACATAGTCATCAAGGAGAACAGTGAGGATGGCATTATTTTTTACTTTGACTATATACTCTTCTGCTAGGACATTTTTATTTAACCCTTGTACATAGACTGGTTCCCCTGACGCTGCCTGATGATTTGTCAAATAAGATTTTTTTCTATATATATATATATAGTAAAAACATATATATATATATAGATATATATATATTTTATCCAATGGTCCGAGCCTTGGGAGTCACTCGACAGCTTTCCCGTCTCCTCCATATTGCGAGAATCGTTTAGGTAGCCCTACGCGTTTCGAGGCCGATTAACCTCTCATCAGGGGCTGGCTGTTGCTTTCTCTGGCGCACGGAAGTCTCTTATGGGCGTGCATAATAATTAATTGCACCCTGGTGTGCCGCACTGAATGCGCTGTAAGAGTAGATGCACGCTGGGACATGTAGTCTTAAGAGAATTATTTTCCGCCATTAGTGGGCTCCAAGCGCAGAATTAACAACATATTGTTCCTTGGTAGGATCGCGATGTGGAGGCATTCCTTAGTAGGTGCTGGGTCTGCTGTGCTGTTCGGGCTGGGTATAGTCCCAACCTTCAGCCTTGCCTTGATTAGCAATGGTGCTCTCCCCACGCCGAGACAGGCGTGTTCAACATTTTATCCAATGGTCCGAGCCTTGGGAGTCACTCGACAGCTTTCCGTCTCCTCCATATTGCGAGAATCGTTTAGGTAGCCCTACGCGTTTCGAGGCCGATTAACCTCTCATCAGGGGCGGACCATTGGATAAAATGTTGAACACGCCTGTCTCGGCGTGGGGAGAGCACCATTGCTAATCAAGGCAAGGCTGAAGGTTGGGACTATACCCAGCCCGAACAGCACAGCAGACCCAGCACCTACTAAGGAATGCCTCCACATCGCGATCCTACCAAGGAACAATATGTTGTTAATTCTGGCGCTTGGAGCCCACTAATGGCGGAAAATAATTCTCTTAAGACTACATGTCCCAGCGTGCATCTACTCTTACAGCGCATTCAGCGCGGCACACCAGGTGCAATTAATTATGCACGCCGCATAGAGACTTCCGTGCGCCAGAGAAAGCAACAGCCAGCCCCTGATGAGAGGTTAATCGGCCTCGAAACGCGTAGGGCTACCTAAACGATTCTCGCAATATGGAGGAGACGGGAAAGCTGTCGAGTGACTCCTAAGGCTCGGACCATTGGATAAAATGTTGAACACGCCTGTCTCGGCGTGAGGAGAGCACCATTGCTAATCAAGGCAAGGCTGAAGGTTGGGACTATACCCAGCCCGAACAGCACAGCAGACCCAGCACCTACTAAGGAATGCCTCCACATCGCGATCCTACCAAGGAACAATATGTTGTTAATTCTGGCGCTTGGAGCCCACTAATGGCGGAAAATAATTCTCTTAAGACTACATGTCCCAGCGTGCATCTACTCTTACAGCGCATTCAGCGCGGCACACCAGGGTGCAATTAATTATTATGCACGCCCATAAGAGACTTCCGTGCGCCAGAGAAAGCAACAGCCAGCCCCTGATGAGAGGTTAATCGGCCTCGAAACGCGTAGGGCTACCTAAGCGATTCTCGCAATATGGAGGAGACGGAGAAAGCTGTCGAGTGACTCCCAAGGCTCGGACCATTGGATAAAAGATATATATATATATATAACTCTCTGTCTTATGTGTTCCATTATATATGCTGTATTCAAAGTAGGGAAGTCTAAAACTTTAGGTGTTTTGCTATGCTTTCAACAAAATACCTTGTAACAGGGATGGTTCTACAGATCAACATGTCTTTCTCACACACATTTATAGTCACATATATGTCCTACAACCAGAGTAACCATTTGGACATCATCAAATAATAATCAACTCACGATAGAAGTACTGATTTGTGAATTATTGTATTTATTTACATTTCTTTTGAGTGATTACATATTTACAGTGGTCACGGAGGATCTCTCTAACGACTACGCAAATGTGGTGGTGAGGGTTTCTGTGAGTTAGTGCGCATTCTGGGTTGGTGCCAATGTGTAGTTGGGTGTGGGTCATCTGCCTTTGCAGGGGTATTAGTTTGCCAAGCTAAGGAGGGTGGTGTCTGCACAGTTGGTGGGTACATGTGCGTGGGGGGATGTGCCTATATAGGGGGAGTAGATGCCTGTATAGGTGGGGAGGGTGCCTGTACTGGGGAGGAGGGTGTCTGTACAGGTGGGGAAAGTGCCTGTACAGGTGGGGGGGCCCTGAACAAGGGGGGTTGGCTGTTCAGGTGAATGGACGTGCCTGTACAAGTGGGAGGACGTGCCTGTATAGGTAGGGGGGTGCCTGAGCAGATGGGGAGGGTGCCTGTACAGGTAGGGGACATGCCAGGTAGGTGCCTGTACACGTTGGGAGGTGCCTGTGCATGTGGGGGATGCCTGTACAGGTCGGGATGTGTTTGTACAGGTGGGGGGTTGCCTGTGCTGATGAGGGTGGGTTGCCTGTACAAGTGGGGTGTGTGCCTGTGAAGGTGGTGGTGTAGGTGGCTGGGTGGGATGCAGGTTGGTGTGTTGGGTCCTATCCATGTGTTCAACATGAAGGAAGACTTTGAAACATTTTCAACATGCCCTGCATCATCTTCATGGCCAAAATATGTTGTCTTGCACTCTCTTCCCCATAGATTGATATTTGGTCATGGCGCATCTTTGAAATGTCTTGCCAAGATTTCATAATACTGTTCAAAACACGGGTCTGCTTGTCAATCATCTGAGGGATTTCCTGTAGTGAGTCTGAAATGTCAGATAGAGAAGCCCTTATTGCACAAATGTCCTTCCTCACATCAGACTGTTGTTGGGAAAAATCTTCCTCCCACTGGCCAACATGAGCATCTGACATTCCCCTTCACATGGGACACCCTCTGATATGACCGTCATGTACACCAGCATGGGGAGGGGTGGAAAGTGGGAGCCTGTGGGGAGGACATTCATGCCTAGGGGATACCTGCTCCTCACCAGTAATGTTATGTCCTTCAGATGTATGAGAGAAGGAAAAGGGAGAGGTGTGGCGCAGCGGCCAGAGCAGCTGACTCCGGAGAGCGGGACTCATGGTTCGATCTCCGATGGCGGCGGCAGCTCAGCATCATGTGACTCTAGGCAATAGCTCACTTAATCTCCCTGACGGCCCCCAGCGCATGGATACCCTTTGGGGTGATAAGTAGTGCTTTACAAATCTGGAATTATTTAAGGCCTGGGATACACTGTCATGGAAGGTGTGTGTAGGAGAAGCAACAGATCGACCTTGGACTTGAGGGCTGTGAGGAAACAGTGGTTGTGTTGGGGAGGTAAACTATGTGCCTGGTTGGCTGGCTGCTGGGAAAAGGCAATCCTCAGAAGGGAAGTGGGAGGTACAATGCTGGCCAGACTTGATGTTGCCTTCAGTCTTTTGGTCAGTGTACCAAAAATGCACTAACCCTCATCCAGGTCCTCCTTTGTGACCAGTACCTGCTCATCGTCTTCCTCCTCATCCTCATCTTTATGAGCACTCTTGCCACTGACATTGCTGCTCGAAGGAGCAGCAATGGAGGAGGATCGGGTTCTCTCCTCGGATTTGCCCACCGTCCTCCCCTGGTGGATAGTTCAGCTTCATCAAGCGAATCACTGTCCCCAGCACTTGAAAGACAGAGGATGCAACATAATAAGTATTTGCCGCAGTATATCATGTGCTTTAACACAAGCGTTTGAACCATTTGTCTTTGCTTCTATCTGAAGTTCCACGTGTGATCTGGTTTGTGTAAACCTACTTGTGACAGCTCACACTGTGGCATTGAGATGTTTAATGAAGATTGGCAATGCAAAATCACACTAACCAGCTCCAGCCACAGATCTGTGTGGTATTGAGATCCCCCGTGATGTCAGCTACTGAACCTGGCTCCTTGACTGTATGGCAGAAGACATGATCCTCGATCCAGAAGCTTCAGAAGGAAGTGACACCCTAATTAATGTTCAGCAAGAATAATTAGTGAACATGCAAAATAAACACAGACATCACTGATTATGTTGGGAACAAATCACACACCAACATTAGATGCTTAGAAAAAGTGGTGATATCTGCTAATTTACTTTCACAATGATTTGGTTACTGTGAACATTTGGGAAAATAATAGTTTACAACACTATATGGCACCCTTACCTGATTGACGGATGCTAATGGGTCTCACTGCTGCAGCCAGAAGGTCTCCTAAATCCCTGGATGAGGTACTTTGGATGACTGAGGTACTCCTGACAGCAGCTGTAATCAAACAAACATATCCATGTTTTAATACAAAGGATGATGGAAATTATTTTACATGTATGTGTCATTAGAATACACTTTCAACACATTTAGTGATACTCCTCTTTAGATGAGACAATATAGGCAATTAGGTACATAATTTATTATTTCAATTTAGATGTAGAACCATACTTTCATTAGCCAACATGTTATGAAATAGAATATTCTTATGAGCCATATACGAGCATATGGAGATGGGAGACAACAGGGATATTTGATACACACCACATACTGCTAACATGTCATCCGATATATTAGACTATAAGCTTTCTATAAATCTATATGTCAGTGACCTTACCAGGGTCTACCATTTGCCCAATGTGTGGTGCCTGACCATATGTCACACCCGTACGTGGAGCAGAGGTCACTGTAGTATGTGATTTAATGGGCAACGTCACAGGGCCTAAAAGGATATGAGTATAATTTCTTCATCATTCTAAGTGACACATGTTAAAACCAACATTTACTAGTTAAGATCACATGTGTGAGACTGATGGAGTTTGAGAAAAAAATCTATAGCTTGTCTGATAATAGTGTAGTACAAGGGACCACTTCTGGGCATATATACGTACCAGGTTGTGCCAGTAGTAGTGGTTGATCAGCCCCATGACGTTGCCTTCCTGCATGTGCAGGAACCTCTGCTCCAGTGGGTAGATCTACTCTGGCTGTGTGTGGAAATTAAGTCAACAGGCAAATACAACAAATTATGATTATGTACAACTTTTGACATAGTTACTTAATTGCATTTACAATACAACTATGATGTTTACTAATTCATGAACAATTTCGCTGCCAGCAGTACTTAGGATTCTGGGACTTGTAGTATGACAGACAAAATGAAACGCATGAGAGTCTAATTCACCATGAATATTTGCATAAACGTGAAGGGACTTCCATAGTCAAATTTGCAGTTCATATTGAAAGTTTTTGTAATTAAGACATTGTTTAACCATCACAGATTACCTGGCACCACAAAAAAGTCACCAGTTACAGGCAGCCCATACAGCAGGTTGGGGTGCATGGTGGAGAAGACGTCCTTCTCAAGTGGGGCTCCGATTTGTCAATAGGAACAGCTCTGGCCAGCTTTATCCTGATGAACTTCTTCACCCGTCTCCTCTCATCCTGCCAATTAGTTTTGATGTCGGTGATGGTCTGGACATCCTCCCCCAATGCGCTGACTGCATTAGCCAACTGCTGCCATAGGGCTGCCTTCTGTGTTGCACTATTGAGGTATGTAGGAAGACCACGTAGTTTTTTGTAGTTCACCACTACAAATTTGACTACCATCTTGGTCTTCACCTCTGTGAAGTTTTTCTTCCTCCTGATGTATGTGCTTGGAAAAAACCGAGCCTTGGATGTCTGCTGCTTTTATGTGGTTTGAGTGCATAGATTGCAGGTGGCATTAATTGTCTGCTGGTATGTAATTACACTTTCCCTGCCAGGAGTGCAGAGCTTCCAACCCGGGTGCGGAACCTCCGCCAGAGTCCGGAACCTATGTAGGTGTTGAGAGACTACTCGTAAGTCCCTTTGTGAATACCGAAAAGTAGTGCCTTTGTGAATCGGGCTCTGTGTGTTGCCATGTTGTTTTGGTTTCAGTGTTGTGAATTGGTGTTATATTTGACCCATCTTAATAGCATATTGTTATTTACCTCGAAAGGATAAAAGGAGTCAATCTTCACATCGCATGCCAAGAAGATCAGCTGCGGAGTCCCCAAAGGATCGTCCCTCAGTCCCACCCTCTTCAACACCTACATGACCCCCCTGCCTAACACCATTAGATCACACTGAGTGAATATCATTTCCAACGCCGGTGACACCCAGCTCATCCTCTCACTGTCCAAAGACCCCTCCACCACCAGAGCCAACTTATACAGATGCATCAGGAGCGTCGCTGACTGGATGAAGGACAACTGTCTCAAACTAACATAGACAAGAAGGAAGTGCTCATCTTTGGGAACAACACCTTGCCATGGAACAACGCATGGCGGCCCGTGAAACTCGGCCCACCCCTCGCCCCAACAAACCACGCCCCCATACTCGGCATCATCCTGGAGAGGAAGCTCTCTATGAAGAAACGAGTTAATGCAGTCTCATCCGCCTGCAGCCACACTCTTCACATGCTCTGCAAGATCTTTAGGTGTCTCGCAGTAGGCACCAGAAGGACCGTCATGCATGCCCTCATCACCAGCAGACTGGATTACGCAAACACACTCTACATAGGAATCACTGCACGCCTCCTGAAAAGGCTCCAGACAATATAAAACTCAGCGGTAAGACTCATCCTCAACCTCCCGAGAAGGACCTATATCATACCCCGCATGAAGAAACTACACTAGCTCCCGATCCAGAAGAGATGCCAGTTCAAGATACTGACCCATGCTTACAAGACTTGCACAACGAAGGACCAGCATACATAAATAAACAACTGACCTTCCACTAACCAACCAAACACCTTCGATCTGCTTCCCTCTCCCTCACAGACACCCCACAGATCTGCCGAACCAACAGCAGAGGACGCTCCTTCTCGCACCTGTTAGCCAAGACATGGAACAACCTTCCCCTGCACCTCAGGACCGCTGCTTCGCTCCAGCAATTCAGGAAGGAACTTAAGACCTGGATGTTCGAATGAAGAACCAGCCACTCAGCAGCCAACATCTTCAGCACCTCGAGACCTTCACAGGTTTCGGTGGCGCAACATCCTGTGATTGTGGGCAAATCATTTAATCTTTCCGGGTGACAAGTTGGGCTATATAAATCTGCTAATTTAATTTAAAGTATCACGCAAAACGAAAAAGCAGAAAGAGGAAAAACTTTTTGAAAACATACATTGGGGGGGAAGGAAAGAGCTCCCTGACAAGTATCACAGAAGAAGAGAGGATGTGGCGCAGTGGCCAGAGCCGTTGACTCGAGATCTTGGGATCCCAGTTTGAGTCTCAGCAGTGCAACATCCTGTGATTCTGAGCAAATCACTTAATCTCTCCGGGTGATAAATTGCACTATATAAATCTGCTAATTTAATTTAAAGTATCACGCAAGACAAAAAAGCAGAGAGAGGCAAAACTTTATGAAAAAATAGTTCCACCAAAGCAGATGTTAACAGTATTTTGGCTAAGGGAAACTTATAAGAGAAGCAGGCAAAAACAAGCATTAGTAAATGCAGGGAAATATGCTACAGCCAATAGAAATGGAGGGAAAAAAGTGGCAAGCACAGGAACCAGTGAAAAGCCAGGAAAGCAAGGAGGTGAGATGTAAGCCCCTTTTAAGATTTATATCAAAAACAATAGATTTCACAAGCACAGCGCAAGCGCTGTGCAGGCGAAACCTAAAATGGGATGCATATATTTTGCTGTGGCCTGCATAAGACATTTTGCTTTTTTGAATGTTTTCATTTTGAATTCTTGTTTTTTAATGGGAAGATATCTAGACAACTTGTATGTCTTTTTCTGCCGCAGAAAAGGTCATAATGACATTTTTGTCATAAAACGTGTACATAACATGAAACTTTTTTTTAAGCAAAGGTCAAATAAAACTGTGTGCAAATCTGGGTTTCTTTCTTTAAATTAATTCGACAATAGTCTTGTGTTCACTCAAAAGATGTTCCACAACCTAAAAAGTTGGAGATTAATTTAATGAATATGAAGACAGCGACACAAATCCTTTTCAACAGATGGCCTGTATTTAATTTTGGGCACCTGCACTTTTTGGTAACATGAATTTTCTATGATACAGCTGTCTCACTTCTATTGACAAGCTGAGTTGTAGAGAAATGGATAATTATTCCAAGAAGGCATTCCTTAGTTTGTTTGATATTTTTCGGTTGCATGACAAGATCATTTCTGAGATGAGACCGTGTCCACAGGTTTTTTAGACTGTGGGCCAGATTTACTAAGCCCTTGTATTGCCCTTGTCACGTAAGAAGATGCAAGCCAACGCAAGGGAATAAGTGAGATTCACTAAGCGTAAGAGTAACACAAGGTAGCGCACATCAATGCCTCGCATTACTCTGTGTCCGGAAGGCTTTCCACGGGTGGAGCATGGGTGATCCCATGCATCCACCCATGGATTTTGACGCAATCCCAGATTTACTAAGGGTAGTAAACCGGAGATTCCGACAAAATTGTACGCCTTCACAACAGAGGCGTAACAAGGTAAAATATCTTCATTTCTACTCATTATTTCCTCTTTCTATGTCTGCTGAATTCTGCAGCAGACGTAGAAAGAGGAAAATGCCTCTAAGGATTGTTTTTATGCAGGAAGGTGTCCATTCCAGTACAAAACAATCCTGCACGTAACACACACACCCTGGCGCAAGGGTTCCTGTGTTGACATTATGCAGCTCTCAGTGCACCAGCACATGCAGAACAGGAATGTCCCTATTACCCCTCATGGCTGGGTATTTAAATACTGCCATAAAAACAGTGCAGAGTATCCTCAAGCCTCACATCCCGGTACAACTGCTCTTAACTAGACCAACAATAGCATATGCTCTAAATTGAAGAAAGGTATTTGTTGACATCCAGGAAGACATATCAAAAGTTTAAATGTGATGGAACACATTATTAACTGTAGGTGACTATATATGCTCCAAATGAAAATAATTTATTAAAAAGTGACTGGTGCCTTTCCTGCATTGCTCACAGTTTAATGACTAACAGTATGTATCTTTCGAATTGTAAGGAACATTTGTTGTACAATACCTGAGCCAGAAACATCTGTCTCTTCTTGGCGATGTAGTCTCGCAGTGATTCTTTTTCAGCAGGACAACCTTTAAAAGGACAAAATCGGTTTTGTAATGAACTAAAGAGTATGGTTTTCTTTACGCTGTACAGCAAGAAGGCTCAAGGGATAAAGGCAAAGCAAGTTCATTGCTAGTTGTGTTTACTAATTTCTTGAAGCTTTCGTTTTATGATCTTCTAAAGAATGAAAGTTAAAAAGGACAGTGAGGCAAAGTGATGGATACATTTTGACAACCTAAATCTTTAAAAGTTTTCAATCCCCTTTGAGAAGAGTGCCATCATTTCCTGTTGCTACTGTTATTTATAAATGTATTTTATCAATCACATTTAAATATACCACTCACAATGCAGAAACTTGTTAGTACATAAACAGTTAAAAGTGCCACATTTAAAAGATATACAAATGAGGTTGAGGTAAAATCCTGCTGCACCTGACTCTATCGTGGGAAAAATAATTAAACACTTATAAGGTGCACAGAACCGAAAGTTTAACCCTTTCAACTTTCAATGAAAGAAATTTCCAACATGTATCAAATAATATGGTTCAGCACCCATTTCTTGTGAAAGACCGCATTATTTCTAGCTCATGATCATTCAACACATAACTAATGGTGTATACAGGTAAGAAAATTCATAACCTTCAATAAGTATATTTTGAAGAAAATTCTTTATTCTTTTTCAAATTCTTCTTCCTTTAAAATTGAAAGCCACAGTAGCCAATTCATCCTGAGGGACTTCCTCAGGGCTACAGAATACATATGAATGCAAAGACAAAAACTTATTTACAATATGTACAAACAATTCTGATCATACAATACATTAAGTAAATAACAGTTAAGAACACATTACTTTATAAGACTGTAAATTGTATATTCCACATCATGAGCACAGACAGCATGGTTGCATTGATTTAAGCAATAATTGACTAGATTAATTCCGGTTTGAGCATCATGATTTGATTTGAGCAATAATTAGCTACGATAATTTCAGTATGAACATCATGCTTTGTATCATGTCATCCTCTATTAGTTAAAATGAATGAATTTTGAGGTGCCGAATCCTATATATATTTTCAGTGGTTTTTCTTTTATATAAAAAGGACTCATTAGCTAGATTTATTTATACTACATGGATGGAGCCAATTCCATGTACATAATTATGGATGTCCACATACCTTCATTTAAAGCTGTTCTTATTGAAGAAAATAGATTCACATATGTTTTATCAATTTTCATGAAAGATGACTTATTTCTTAGATCCTATAGAAAGTTAAAGAAGCCGTTGTTGAGAATTCATGAATTAAGTTGTGTTAATAGAAACTAGTCACTTCTGGAGAGGATAGAATGAAAGAAGGAAAGACAAAGTGAGGATTGAATATTTTTTTATATTCATACCTGTGGTGCATTTAAAGGAAGAAGAATTTGAAAAAGAATAAAGAATTATCTTTAAAATATACTTATTGAAGAATATGAATTTTCTTAACTGTTTACACCATGAGTTAGGTGTTGAATGATCATGAGCAAGAAATAATATGGTCTTTCACAAGAAATGGGTGCTGAACCATATTAATTGAAAAGTGCCAAATAGCCAGGCAAGGCATTTGCACCATTTACCATTTATGGAAATGATGGGCATCCATGAAGAAATCTGTCAGTCTACAAATGGTGGTTGCTTGTACTGTATTGGTGTTTACGTAAACTTAGAGTAGCACTTAGACACATGGTTAATAGTTAGTAGGGGCAGTTAGGAATAGGTCAGAATTAATTAGTTTTCTGTAACTTCTGCAGTGAGCAAGATACTGAGGGGCAACATTATTATTAAGAAATTATGGCATGATTCTGGAGCAAAGCAAGGCTGAGATGTGCCTTAGTACGAGAAGCCAACATTTTGTAGATGAGATGCTCCCTCATAGCAGCAGAAGCTCAAGACTGCTGACAAACAAGCATTCATGTGGGAACAGGGAAACTACACAGAGTGTGAGCACACAAGTGTCTGATCGAGTGTTATTTTGACTAGAAACAGTCTTGAGAACTAGTCTTTCCAGCCTGGGAGCAGGAAGGAGAAGGAATACAGTGTGCAAGATAGGAAAATTACCTGCATGGGCCCATAATGCACGGAAAGTACATAGAAGGGCCTAGATGGTTCTCAAGTAAAAAGTTTCTCAAAAGGATATTTGCCAGCATTTTGTCTATATAACTCTACATCACATACGCATGGACGAGACTCAATGTAGGCATGAGGTCCTGTTGCTGCATACAATGGGGACCCTTTCCAAATGTGTGCATCAAGGCAAAAGTGGGCATATCTCTGAGTGGGTCTCTGCAAATTTGTTATGGGGCTGCAGAGAGTACCGTTTTCGGTCAAGGACAATCTTCCTATGGAGGTGGTGTACCAATGCTGAGGTGCAGGCAAAGGCAAGCCCCAGGCGAGCAGACACTAATAGGGTAAGGGATAGGAACAGGATAGAGAAGGCAAAGGCAACCCCAATGTGCACAGAAAGGGAAATTAACCAAAATAGACAATTGGGTTACCAATAGGGTTCTGCACAGATAAGACTCAGAACGTCCCAAAGCAATACAGAAAGTTAAAGTCTCTGTGCAGATTACTCTTACAGATAGTAACCCTGTGAACCCCATAGAAAGGAAACAGAAGACAGAAGACAGTGATGCTGTATCTTGACCCTGGGCACAAACAAATATTGCACTTATGCACAAGACAACCCCCATGGATCCAGCTGGAGGCACACCAGAGATAAAAATAGCAATAACACACTGTCACAATTCTGGCAATTAGGACTACATGTAACACAAGACAAATGGTGGGGTTGGAAATGCCTCCTGAAATCCAAGAGCCAACCCCTTTACCAAAGGAATATACTTATGCCAGCCAGACACAAAGAGCCCAAGAGAAGAACAAGGCAACATGTAGCAAGCAAGAGACTGGAACTGTTAGAGAACTGAAGACTTCAAGAGAAACACCAAGAAAGGGCATGTAAGCAAGAGCAAACTATAGTAGAATGGGAGAAAATACAAGAGCTATGACATACAAAAGGAATAAACAAAGGGAAATAATAACAGGAACAGAAGGAACAAACTATGAACAATTAGAAAGGGAGAAGCTCCAGGGACTGCATCTAACTGAGGAAAGTGGCAGAAAAAGAATCAAAATGCAAGCAACGCTGGGAACAAATCTGTAGCAAGCTGAACGGAAACAGGACACAGGCTCTGTCCGAAGCAAGGCAGGAATTGTTCAACAGGCAACATGTTTTCCAAGCGTTCCAATACACAGAGGTTCAAACTGCAATATATGAGCACAAAGCATCAGGCAGAGGCAGCTTATAAGTAGTTCTTGGCAGCCCCAAGGCTGGGGTGGAGTCACATGATTGGGTTGCACAAGACTAGTAACAGGTGTATGTGATTCCCATCTTTTGCAAGTCCTGGAAGAGAGAATCAAGGGCTGAAGAACAGCAGGACTAGCTCAATAGAAAGCATTGCAGAGTGGTTGCAGGATTCTTGTGAATTCTTGGCTGTGCATTCTGGGGTCAATAGTCCATGGAAACCTAGCTTGCCAATGTGTCCAAGACAGAAATGGGAAGCAGGCAGAAGTCATATTGGAACTTTGGATGAGTATTAGTGTTTCTTTCAGGCTGCAGTTGGTCCATGTTCAGTGCCTCCCAGAGGCGGAACAATGGAGATCGTAAAAGAACTAACAAGAAATAAGACACTGCAATATCAGATTAAACAAGAAGTACTGAGTTGGTTTGGGTATGGATGCCCTTCCAGTTAGTCATGTATATATATATATAACTATATCTGCTTATTTTCTGCTTAGTTTACTAATGTTTTTTTCAGTTTTCCCTATACTTTGCATGTCAAGACTCGGGCCAGAGATCTGCGCATGGTAAATTATAGCGAAAATTAAAAAGGTTAGTTGATTTGAAAAATAGTCAATAAAAGTTTGTGACAAATATTATTGCAAATTAATTGTACATATGTTTTTTAAATAAAGAATATAAAAAATGCCTAATTTTGACTTAAATATTTAATTGATGTGAATATAAAAATGTAAATGAAAATTATTTTTCTGAAGTATCATTTTTTAAAATTATGTATTAATTATTAAAAGTGGTGCATACAATTTATTAAAAGTAATTTATTTATGTTTTATTGTTACAATAATTTTTAAATGTGAAAAGGTTATGAAAACAATTTATAATTAAATTAAAAACACGTACTGTTTTTATAAATTACTTTTAACATTAAACTATATTTAACTAATTTAATTTAACTTAACTTTATTTCGTAGGGGTTTTATTTTAAGTCAATAACTGCATTATTTTCTGTAGTAGGGTGCTACACTGCCAGGGGCTGGCAATTTGTGGTGCTAGCTATACTACTGTTTTTTTTAGTAGTAACTTACACTTGTAAGTTATGCTCCACCCCTTTTTCAGGGGGTGGTGACATGTAAGTCTACACTTCAGAGTAATTTTACACTCAAGTTTTGTAATGTTACTCAAAATCAAAAGAGTAAATTACACTTGCAATTTACTCAACAAGGGTAAATTACCTTGTGAGTAACCCTGTTGGTTTTTATATCACAGTGAAATAACATTATGGTTAAAATATCATAATGCAAAAATATAATGAGGCATAATATCATGAATAAGTAGGCTACCCAGCCATATGCACTTTCTCCAATGTTTTTAGGACTGATGTTCCAATGATAAATTAAGTTAGCCCCTCATATCCCAAATGTATGCACTTTCCCCAAAGTTTGTGGGGTTTGAATTAGAATACTAAATTTGACCCCCAGGTTTTATTCACATTCCCCAATTTCTGTGGGATTGCAGTTAGAATAGTAAATCGCCCACCCCCTCAGAATTCATGCAATTTCCCCAATGTTTGTGTGACCTAAGTTATAATAGTAAATTTATCCTCCAAATTGATACAAGTTTCTCAATGTTTGAGGGACTAGTTAAAACAGGAAATCAACTGCCCTGAAATTATACATTTTCCACATGTTTTGCAAGACTAGAGTTTGAATAGTAAATTAGCCCCTCCCAAATTTATACACTTTCCCCAATGGGTAGGGACAGGATTTAGAAAAGAGCCAGGATTTAGAAAAGAGCCCTCCTTAATTTACATGTTTTGCACCAACTTTTGGGGAATAGGACCACAGGGATGTATGCACTTTTCATAATGTTTGTGGGATTGGAGTAAAAATAGTAAATTAACTCCCCATGATTTATATACTTTCCTCAATGTTTGTTGAACTGGAGTTAGAATAGTAAATGGACTCCCACCCCTGAATTCATGCACTGTTTTGACTGTTTGCAGGACTGGAGTTAGAATTGAAAAGTAGCCCCCCTTCAAGCCCCCTCAAAATATATGTATTTTCGCCAATGTTTGTGGATTTGTAGTTAAAATTTGAAATCACCAACCGCTGCTCCCCGAAGTAATGCATTCTCCATGTTTGTGGGGCTGAGGTTTGGAAAGTTAAATAGATCCCTAAAATAATGCACTTTCTTTATTTTGTGCAGGACTTTGTGACAAGAATAGTAAATTAGTCCCAAAATGTATGTACTTCACATAATTTTTGTGGGACTGGGGGGTAGAAGAATAAATTAGCCCCCAAATGTATGCATTTTCCCAAAGGTTTTTTTCACAGGGAGTTAGAGTAGTAAATTAGCCCACCAGAATTTATGCATTTCCCCCGAAATGTAAGTGGGATTGGTGGATATTTTGTTTGTACCCTCAGATTTATGTCATGCACATGGGTTTGTGGGTTCTCATTATTACATCATGAATTATTCCCTTAACTTGTTTTTATCAAGGAGATTCATAATATGTTTATTTTGAATATAATAACTACAATAATTTAAAATGTTTCAATGACACACATTTTTGTAAAATATTTGAGTGTAGTACTTTTTCACTTTTTATTATTTTCAAGAAAGAACAAAATGAATGTTTAACAAAGGTGACTCAATACATTCATTGTCTGTTTGTATTATATAGAATGTAAATATGTTTTGTCACAAAATAAACATATTATGCAAATACTATTGACAGAAAAAGGGATATTAGGAAATCTGTTATTCATTTTAATAATCATAAATTGCATTTTTAATTACATATTATTTTCAAACAATATACAAAGTAATGATATTTTGCATATTTTGTAACTTTACTTTCTTTGCATTTCATGGGATAAAGTTAGACATTTTCATATTTGAAAAAAATAAATATAATAATTTAAATTAAATACATATTGTTCTGGATTCATTATTAATAGTTTCTTTTTTAATGTACTTTGTGTTTTTCAATAATCATACAACTTTTGAAAAAAAAATACAAAAAAACATTTTATACATCACATTTAAAAAAATATTTTACATTGAAGAAAATATCCATGTAGGCGGCTGTTTATGAGGGGAGTACTGAGGAGAATAGGAGTGGGGGACATCTTTATCCAATTAGTCACAACGCTCTACACCCTCCCCACGGCTAGGATACGACTGGGTAGGGAGGTCACAGCCCCTATAGCTATATCCAGAGGGACTTGTCAGGGTTGCCCGCTGTCCCCTATCCTCTATGCTCTAGTAGCGGAGCCACTGGTTTGTGCGCTGCGTGAATAACACAGACACAGAGGACTATGGTTCCCGGGATATCAACTAATACTCTCAGCATATGCGGACGATACCCTGTTAGATGTCCAGGACCAATCTTAACCCAGTCCTGTCAGAGGTGGTACAGTTTGGGAAGCGATCCGGCCTTAAGATTAACTGGTCAAAGTCGTTAATCTTCCTGCTAACTCCCTTGACAACTCCCACTCAGATAGATTTCCCTATGCAATGGACTTCAGACCCGATTTGATATTTGGGAATACAGATCCACACTGATCCGGCTGTGGTAATTGCAGAGAATTATGGGCGGGCTATTTCAAGACTAGAGGATGATATCAACAGGTGGATTAGGCTTCCACTTTCGCTGGTAGGGTGTATCTCCCTGATGAAGATGGTGATTCTGCCCCGCTTCTTATTTCTGTTTGTTAACATTCCCATCCTACTGCCAAGCACTCTATTTACCAACTTGCACAAACTTTTGATTAAACTTGCTTGGGCTGGAAAGCAGCCTAGGGTTCGGTGGGACACACTGACTCTTCCAGATGCTGCTGGTGGCCTGGGCGCGCCTGACTTGGAGTTATATTATAGGGTTGCTCAGGCTTCTCACGCATACGCCTGGATACATGGCCCATCAGACTTGCACCATTTGTTCATTGAGCGACAAGCTGCAGACTCCCACACACTACTGCAGATCCTACTTAAATCCCCAATCCGGCGACACAGAGTCCTGGACTCCCTCAATTCCACCACACACGCATGGCACAGACTGCTTGACTCTCAGACAGGCGCAGTTATGTACTCCCCACTAATACCGTTGGATTGGTGCACCTGGTTTCCAATAGGCAAAGGGTGAGATGTGCTCCGCACAATGAAGCGCTTAGAAATACACAAGCTGGGAGACTTATTTCAAGCAGGGGTGGTGCGAAGCTGGGAGGACTTGGCTGAAGGTACACAAGATCTCACGCTACTGGACAGTTTTCAATACTTAAGGGCCAGGCATGCGTGGCAGGAACTACTGGGAGAGGACATGCAGGAACATAGTACATTTCCGGTGCTTTCCCATATTATCAAAGCAAACTCCTCAGCTAAACTAATCACAGTGTTATATTCCCTGGCTCAGGAACCCAGGAAAACACAGTTACACAGAGCCAGACAGGAATGGCAGAGGGACCTGGACATGTCAATAGATGACAACTGCTGGGCATACTGTTGCGAAGTCACGAGACGGGTATCCCCGAATGGCAGGCACCGCCTGATACACTTTAAGTATATCAATAGGGTATATTACACTCCCAGCAGGTTGTTTCGCTATGGCCTGCGGGCCTTGGCGAAATGCGACAGGTGTGGGGAGCAGGAGGTTGGGTTCCTACATGTGGCATGGCACTGCCCCAGTATATCAGCATTCTGGGGGAAAGTATTCTCGATATAGAGTGACGTTGCGCAGCAGCTGTTGGTGCCTAGCCCCTTGATCGCATTATTGGGTTATGACAGGGAGATACCAGCCAGTAGCAGAAAACTGGTAGCAATGAGACTGTTACTCGCCAAACGCAGAGTAGCCATGCGCTGGGCAAAGGGCACAATTCCGTTAATCTCTGAATGGAATGCCAATATGCTTTACTGCAACACACAATCAGATGTATACAATGAGCTCCTCCCACAACAGAGTCGACCCAAAGGTTACTGGGGGTTATACCAGCGATATCTGATTGGGAAAGAGACGGGAGAGCCAGAAGGAGGTGAGGAAAGAACCAATCATCTCTAAGTCTACATTCCCCGGCTGAGATTTGTTACTTTACATAATGTGATGTATCTTAACTATTATGTTCTGAACACTATTTCCTCTGAATGCCCCATTGTCCTCCCCGGTGAATTGTACACACAGGATTCATAAGTTTCGCCCTGTGTTTGTCATATAAGTAGTTGGTATCGCTGATAATGTAGCATCACGTCTAACATGAAGAAGGGCTTGTCTCGCCCAGTGGGTTATGTTTATTGTTCATGCAAAAAGGTTTGTTTTGCTTTTATTCTGTGCAACAGCCACTACGTTAATTTACTGTGATATGTCGGGCTATGCTTTGTAAAATGCAATAAACAAATAAATAAATGAATAAAAAATAAAAAATATCCATGTGGGCATTGAGGGATGTGAATTCAGGTTCCAGTTTGTTTTGATGAAGTAAGATTATTTTATGAAAAGGGGGGGCTTGCACATTCACTTGTACCAGTTCTCCCCTATTCATGCTGGTACATACATTCACGAACAGTCTTTCCTTGCTGTAGACAAGTGGTAGCTTAAATGTTCAAGTGCAGCCCAGTGCCTAGTAACCCTTGAAATGTGTTTCATATGTTCATTAGAAGGGTATGGCTTGAGGGGAGCAGGTCTTGGTGCTGCATTATTCATTGATGAGTGCCAGCGGAGCTGCAAGGTGCCGACCGCAGGCTCCAGCAACCAAATCAAAAGCTCACGTAATGAGCAATAGTCTTCTGCTTAATATTTATAATAAGTAATTATAACACTTTTTTTTAGTTGTGTTATGTTCACATTAAGTTGCTTTGTGTAAACTTTAATAAGCCTTTTTTCAAAGTATTTTAGTACATTTGTTAATATAGATTATTGGAAGTATGTAAGAGTGTTTGCTTACAGTTCAATATATGTATTGGAGGTCTAATGATTGCAGATTGAGTTATAGTAGCATGCTATTAGATTTGTTAGTGTTTATGACATGTTTTATGGGGGTGGGTATACACTATAATTTTAACCTTTTACAGGTACACATGAAGTAGGATACCTTTTTGGATTATTTTACTGAAACATTCTCTACGGTTTTTAAGATAATGTCAAGAATTCTTTTATTGTTCACAGATGTTTTATATTTGTCTTCTATTTTTGGCTTTCCGGATTTGATTGTAACACATTTTTGGGGTTTTGAAAGGTATCCTTGATCATTGATATGAATAATGTTTTTAATTGTTGATACTGTGTACATTTCCTGGTTATACTTTTATGATTGTTTTGTGGATGCACCTATTTTTTGTATTATTGATTTGCTTAGATAAAAGCCAGTAAAGAAGGTTCCATGTCATCAAAACTATGAGTAATTTTTAATATATTTATATTATAGTCACGTTAATGGTGGTGGAAATGATTACTTTATTTATGTATGGCATGTCTTAAACAACTTAAAAGTAGTTATCTTTGTTATGCACGTTCATGTTTTATGTTTAGAAATGTATTGCATAATATATTTAATGAATAATTTATCTATTTATTTATTATTTTGTTTTTGTAATGCTTTCAATTATTTATAGGTAATTGTTTTATTTCATAATGCAGCTTTTTTTCTGTTTATGAATGATGTTTTTTTAATATGTTATTTTAATGGATGTTTTATGTTATGGTAATTTCAAATTACCTTTTTGTCACACATTTTTAGAGTAATGTGTAGGCTATTGATTTAAGGTAACTGGCACCTTTAATGTTTTCTAACAAGAGACCATTTTTCAGAAAACATAGTATTCATTTCTTGTGTTTATTTGATACATTAAGGCATAGGGGCACATGCATCAAGGTAGGCTTTTGCGATTCCTTAATTGCGATTATTAAGGAATCGCAATTAAGGAATCGTAAAGCCTATGCATGTAGGAATCGCTATAAAAATAGCGATTCCTAAACATTCCTTAATTGCGACTCGCTAATTGCGAGTCGCAATTAAGGAATACCTCCCATTAATTCCTATGGGCCTAGAGGCCCATAGGAATGAATGGGAAGACATTCTCAATTAGCGATTCGCAATTAGAGAATCGCAAATTGAGAATGCAATTTCAAGGGTGCCAGGGTGTCAAAATGACACCCTGTTGCACCCCTGAAATTGTGATGTGCACCCATGTTGCGCAGACACACATGCCCCAAGGGCATGTGTGTGTGTAACCTAAAACTTAAAAAATGCATTTTAGAGCATTTTTCGAAGGTTTTGCAAATTACAGACAAGTTTGATTTGTCTGTAATTTGCGGTCCTAAATAGCGAAATCGCTATTTGAAAGTGCTTTAGCATTGCATTTAAGGAATCGCAAATTGCGATTCCTTAAATGCAATCGCAATTTAGGAATTCGCAATTAATTGCGAATTCTTAAATTGCGCATAGGAAACACTTTCATGCATCTCCAAAGGCCAATTTGCGATCGCAAACGGCCGATTTTTGCGATTCGCACCGTTTGCGATCGCAAAAACCTTTGATGCATGTGCCCCATAGAGTCTTCGCAGGGGATTGTTTTTGGGCATTGCCCTTGGCAGCTCGTTTTGAAGAAAAATTGGTAGAGGGTACGGCAACATTTTCCTAGGGTCCCTTGAAAAGAAATATGCAATCCTTTGATAGCATTATTATAGTTTTTTTGTGATGATGTAGACATGAGATTTGGAACATGGGTCTCTGATTTTGGGATCCTTTCGGGTCTTAAGGTGAACTGGGCTAAATCCTCCCCCTCCAGCTGCAACTTGACCTCAGGTTGTCGACAGAAATGGCCACATTCATATATCTTTGCATTAACATATACCACTTTCCCGCAGACCTGTGTGATAGTAATCTGGGCAAAGCGATGCAAGCACTCTGATCTCAACCTTTCTGGGCATTCCTGCCTCTTTCAGTGATTGGGAAGGTAGCCTTGGTGAAAATGGTGATCTTCCCCCGTCTTCTTTATTATTTCGCAAATCTCCTTCTCCTCTTCCCTTGTTCCTTTTCCAATCAACTTGATTTCTCCCTGACAGCCTTTATTTTGCACCCTGGCTGTCGTCGAGTAGCGCTCGATACCCTGAAACTCCTGATTGAGGCGGGAGGCCTTGCCCTGCTGGATTTTGAGCACAACTATTTGGCAGCTCATTTATAATGAGTTGTTAGTTGGGTCTTGGGTTACTCTCTTTATGAGACAGGGCTGTTTAGGGTTGACTTTCAAGATGGCTTCCTACATTACATGCTGCTTCCCTCCACACGCTTAGGAGCCAGGAAGACGGGCTTATTTTGCCCTGCAGTGTCCTGTTTAGCTAGAATGAACAGGTTGACCAATACAAAGATTCCCTTCGCTCCTGCCATCCCTCTGGTGGATGTACTGACCAAAACAGGTTTGTAAGAGACCAGAACACTAATGATTGTGGCAAATGGCTGGCCTTTCAACTATTGGTGACTTATTTCTTAACAGCAAAACGATGGACATCCCCACATTGGTTGCACAATATAATCTCCCAGCCTGGAAATTTCTTACCTATGTTTGCATCAAACAATCTCTTCACACTTTATTTCACTTTTGTCATGAACTACTACCGACACATGAGGTTTACCAGACTCTTCACGTGGCTGGCACATGGCATGGCTTATCAGGTGGTTTTATATGGCTTTTCTGCATCAGATCGATAAATTCTGTAACCCCTTCAAAGGGCCTGGGAGACAGACTTAGCTAAAACTCTTCAACACTGGTCAAAAATATTGGCATACCCCCACAGAGTATCCCGAAGCTTCAAATATATACAATTTAATATTCATAACAGAGCCTATTTCACACCAGCTCAGATCATAAGACTTTTCCCAGGCTCTACTGCAGGATGTCTCCCATGTCTCCTCCTTGGCGCAGATCTTCTTCACATGCTTTGGGCCTGTCCTCTAATTCGGAATTACTGGGTCAGGATATTATGAATAATGTTCACCATGACTGGCCTCTCCATAACAAACTCACCGAATGGGGTGCTCTTGGGTCTCATTCCTCGAAACTGCCCTAGAGAGACTCACGGTTAAATTTCAGGACCTTGCTTTGATACTTGCTAAACGATTATAACAATGCAATGGAATCAAGCTAATGCCCCTAAGATAGCTACCTGGGCAAGCTCAGTGATTACCTGGGGCCAAGCTGACAGCTCACTAATACACAGGGAGAAGAGAGCGGGCCCGAGAAATATATTAAATCTCAGGCCAGGGATATGCTCCTCAAGCATTTCAAAGGCACTGCCAGAGATGATATTTAGTTGCCATGAATTTCCCGACACACGCTTACATTTACACTCATTTAAAAAAATATATATATAGTGTCTTTTGGTGACCGCTGACTCTAACCTGATAGTAATAGGCCACTGAGAACTACTGCATTACTTGTTGTCTTAAACAGCTTCGGGGAGTAATGCTTACCACTGGTGGTTCCCTGCTTAGGGGAGCATAGCATTATACTTGTTCCATCAGGCACTGGGGTGGAGTAAACGGGGGGTGGGTGGTTTGTTGATGGGGTTTTTCGGTTTAAAGATTAAAATAGTAAATGGAACAGTTCTGAGAACATTTCCAAACATCACACTCAAGGAGTAAACTTGACTGTACATATATATATATATATACATACATATATATAATCATATATATATGTATGTTGTAATGAACGTGCATAAATAAACAATGAACATAGTAGTAGGACTCAGGTTACATCAACTTCACCTCTGTTAGTAACATTGGCGGCCATATTATAGTAACACTATAGAGATGTACTCTATTATTACAGCCATTCATGTATTGGATAATCGTAGACATTATTGTTCGGCATGGGTTCGCTGGCATTGCGCAACACCTGACGGAGGGCTGGATCCCGGAAGGACCCGTGGTTTTGCTGTTTCATGAAATGGAGGGATCGCAAGCCGGCCACTGATCTTTTAAAGGGAATTCGATTTTCGGAGAAAAAAAGGAAGAATTTACAACATCGGTGTAAACAGCCACAGTAACAGAGGTAAGCTTGGGCACCCGGTGGCGCTGATGCGGGAGGGGGGCGTACGTGCACACTGTGTTCGGGCGGGCTCCCTCGCGTTTGCAACGCCGGGTGTATAGGTACTTGCGTCTCTGTCTAGTGGCAAAGCGGGAGGCAAGAGGCGAGACTAACACCCTGGATACAATACCGCTGAGCAGCTAATATAGGTTTAGCACCTGCTCCGCTCTATTTTTCACCGATTCTTCACCAATTCGCATAAGGAACTGGGGCATCAGGAACTGCCTACACTAAGGCGGGAGGGACTCAGTATTTCAACAGAGCTCGTGGGAAAGAAAGCAAACTTAATCTGTATATCGCTAATACCCCAATAACAAGACGTGCATACTGTCTGTGCACAGTCAAACAACTACTATCTCGCAAACATTGAATAAAAAACAATATGGAAGATGAGACCGGAAGACGGGCAGCGGCACAAAGTTTATTTGCACGCGCGCCTGGGAAGGGAATACCTATGGGATTATCGCGAACCAAAGACTATGACAATTCACTGAATACAAAATTAAAAAGGTATGAAAAACTAAAAAAACAAGAAACCTCTAAATGGTGGGAGGCCATCTCCCTCCAGGATTATGTGGAAAAGCAAATGGTACCACGTGGACTTAGATATATACTTTACGCCATCACACGAATCCCCTAATCCAAGTATGCTCGAAGAATGGGCAACAAACTCAGCCTTAAGCTCCAAGAACATGCTGTGCATATTAATTAAATATGCTTGGGAGAATAGAGAAAAAATCATCAAGGATATTGAAGAACTCGAAAATGACTTTAAAAATAATAAGGAGCAAGAGAGCATCAAGAAGTTTAAAGAGGAGTTAAAAGGAAGACTGGGTAAATACGAGGAAGATATAAAACTCCGCAAACAGAGGAAACTACACAGGGATTGTATTGATTATGAGAACGGCCGTATCCTTACCTACAGTCATAAATATGACCATTTATACAATCAACAAACAACATATGGAGAAAAGGCGGACGTGAATGTCACAACTGAGGATCCACGACAGGCCCAGAATGCCAGTGACTCAGACACTGATACTTCAACTCATACAGCCAGTACCTCGTCTGAAATGGAAATAATAACAAAGCCGGCAATTTTTTTAGACGAGTTCCGAGTGATGCAAAAAGGTCGACAATCAGGGAAACCAACGGCTACACCAACAATACCACACAGGGGGCGAGGTCGAGGACGCGGAAGAGGCAGGGGTGCACAAAACAAAGGAAACTCAAACAAAAACAAATCTGGAGAAAATATAGAGCCAATGGGAACCAGAAGAAGGGGCTCCAAGAAAACACAATGAATATGGATATGACAACGGTAAACCAAACTATTGTTAATCTCTCATCTAGAACATTGTCTGACCTTGAAAAAACAACATTATGTTTAGGACTTACTTTCTGTCCAACCGAATTGTTTAACTATGCCAATACTCGTGTGGACATGTTTAAATTCGTAAGAAAATTAAAACTGAAAAAATGGCATACTTTGAAGAATAGTAGGCCTCCACAAACGAATGTAGAAATAAGTGAAAATGTGACACAACCATCTATTGTAATAAGAGATGTGAATTTATTACAAACTTTGCATGACTTAGAAAATCCTACAATAGATGATAATGAAGAAATGGTATATGGTGATATAAGCGATCTGGTTACAGACAAAGCGGCATGTACTTCTTTTAGACCCAAATCTGTATTTTATCCGATTCTTCCACATGATTCCATTGACACATTTCATGAAGTGATTACAAAAGAATTGACAAAACAAAAGCACAGTAAATCTGCAAAACATAACAGCTGCAGAAACTTGACAAATAAACAAAGAGAAATAATTACATCACTGTCTCAAGACAAAGACATTGTTATACGTCCTTCAGATAAAGGGTGAAATATTGTTTTATGGGGTAGACAGATGTACATTGATGAGGCATTGAAACAACTGGACGGTACCAGATTCTATTGTCCTTGTAGCACTACTATATATAATGCTAGTATTACTACCACATGGGAGAAATTATCTAAGTGGCAAGAGTCTGGATTAATCACATGGCAGGAATATTGTTTCATGAAGAAAGATTATCCGAAACTGCCTATAATGTATCTTCTCCCAAAAATACACAAGCATTCTACAATCCCCCTGGCAGACCAATAGTATCATCTATTGGTAACGTCAATGAAAATATCTCAAAGTATGTCGACCATTTCCTTGGAGAGTATGTTATTCTTTTACCATCTTACATACGAGATACAAAGGATTTTCTTAACAAAACAAAAGACATTATGTGGAAAGATGACCTCACCCTCATGACCCTGGACGTGAATTCATTATATACCATCATTGATCACGTCCAGGGTATTGAGGCCTGTATGCATTTCCTGCAGAATAGGGACATTAGCTATCTTGAACACACTCAGATGATAGCAGACATGATAATGATGTGCCTTACTAATAACATTTTTATGTTTAATGGGGAGCTCTATAAGCAAGTGCGAGGTACGGCGATGGGTACGTGCTTCGCACCGAGCTTCGCTAACCTGTTTCTGGGCAAATGGGAGGAAGAAATTCGAAAGGATGCCAACTTAAAGACAGACTTCGCTAAAGTCGTAGTTTGGATGAGATATATAGACAACTTATTTATTGTATGGAGAGGAAGTGAGGAAGAGGCTAGAAACTTTGTTACTAAACTTAACATCAATGAGTACAACATTATACTGACACATAACATCAACAAACACTGTATCGAGTTCCTAGATACTAAGATTGAGATTAAGGAGAATAAATTGGTGACTAGCCTTTATAGAAAGGAGACTGCTGGCAACAGTCTCCTTCATGCCCTCAGTGGACACCCAGAGGCCCTTAAGTGGAGCATACCATATGGGGAACTACTGAGAGCAAGAAGGAACTGCAGCACCGAGGACACATATAGACATGAACAGGAAATCATGTTAAGCAGATTCCGTGAACGGGGTATCCAGAAGAGGTGCTCAGGAAAGCAGTTCTCAAAGTAAGTAAAGTTGACAGAGAAAAAGCTCTAGAATACACAAATAAAGGAGATCCGAATGAGACACAGATTAGAGTCATTACTACATTCAATGACCAATCTAGGCGCGTCCAAAAATCCTTTCGGATAATTGGAACATCTTGAAATCAGATAATGTTATAGGTCCTACACTTAGTGATAGACATAGGATTACTTACAGAAAAGGTAAAAATCTAAGAGATATCTTAGTCAGAGGTGACATCACTGAACCCAGCAAAACTAGTATACATAATTTGAAAGGTTTCTATCCGTGTGGACATTGCAAAGCTTGCAAATCGAGCAATATGGTCAAAGAGTTTTATATACCAGGACATGACAAGAACAGAAATATAACTCAGTTCCTGACATGCAGCAGTAGCTTTGTAATCTATGTCTTAGAGTGCCCGTGTAAACTCAGGTATGTGGGAAGCACTACTTGTATGGTCAAGAAACGGGTACAAGAACAAATGAGAGCCATAAACAATGTTGACCCACATTATCCCATAGCTAGACACTTCCATGAACAACACCATTCCAATAGTTCATTACTCCGGTTTTTTGCCATTGAACAAATCAATATGGGTAATCGCGGAGGCAATAGAGAATTAGCACTAAGAAAAAAAGAATCCAAATGGATATTAGAACTTGAGACTAGATTTCCCGGAGGTCACAACCTCAATGAAGAGCTAGCAACACATTTGCATGAAGGTTAGCTTAAGGATAATGGCAGAAATCTCTCTTCCTTGCATACTAGAAAAAATGTTTCTATGTATATGTATTGTTTTTTACAATAATACAGTGAATAAGATGTATTATTTATCTGTTTAAAGATCTATGTTTTTACTGTTTCTCTTTATCTTGCTCTTTTTCACAGGAGGAAAGGAAGGGACCCACCACTCAGCATGGTCACGTCACGGGTACCCTACCCTTTTCTTCACCGGGACTGGTTAATGCACTGAGCACCAGATAAGAGGACTCTTAATCAAATTCTTATATTTAATTAGTAGTTTTGTAGCATTTTATAGTTTTCAAATTCATTTTGTATTTTACATAGGACTGGTATGTACTGTAGGTTTCAGCCACTGGGCATTAATCCATAATATGACTAAAATATAAACTACACCTCACGAAATAATTATAGCGTATTATATACCATAGCCGCCATTGCTCTTATATATTGAGCATTGCTTACTTACGATCTCTTGTGATATGGCACTAGTCCGTAGTAATATATTGAGTCTATATTCATAGATGCAAACAGTCTCTACAGGACTGTATTAGGTACTAGACCGAGTATAATACAATAGAGTCATTAGAGACAAAGGTATTTATAACCGGATACGAAATTCTCTGTTTTTTCGCTTTTTTTTTCATTATGAAACGAATGTAATATAACTGCGTAGTCTGTATAAGAAAGCAAGCAATACATGAATGGCTGTAATAATAGAGTACATCTCTATAGTGTTACTATAATATGGCCGCCACTGTTACTAACAGAGGTGAAGTTGATGTAACCTGAGTCCTACTACTATGTTCATTGTTTATTTATGCACGTTCATTACAACAAACTTACTGTGTGATCAAGGCATTGAATTGCCGAAACGCGTAACGTTTGTGATTAAACGAGCTTCTGTTTGATCAACTGAGCCCTTGTGAGTTCGCGTTATTCTTGGATAATCGTAGACATTATTGTCCGGCGTGGGTTCGCTGGCATTGCGCAACACCTGACGGAGGGCTGGATCCCGGAAGGACCCGTGGTTTTGCTGTTTCATATATATATGTATATACATAATGCCTGATTATGACTGTTTGTCTTATGGCCATAACTTTTGAAAAAATAGATGAGATGTAGAAAGAACATGGGTGTTTGACTACCCAGACCAGTGCATGGGATGCCCTCTGGTATCTCCAAAGTAAGGTATAAGTGAAAAAGAATTTTTGTTCACTTTTTTTTAAGTAAGTAAAGCCTGTTAGAGGTGATAACAGGTATGCACTTTACTGTGGGGTTTTGGGGGCAAAAGTGAGGCTAATATGTGTTTTTACTTGAAATTTAAAGTTGCTGATGGTAGAGTAGTCCGTGATATTCGTGAACGTTTTGCATTTTGCTCCATATAGCTTGGTTAAAACAGCCTGTATTTGGCTTTCTGGGTAGGTTTTATTAATGGTATTAATCACTGTGTATTCAAAATCTATTATTTTATTGATGAGTACTTGTTTGATTTTTGATTTATAACTGTACTTAGTTAATTGCATGAGCAAGGTTATTTGGTAGAAGTGTATATATTGATGATATGTAGTAGATATTGGCCAAGTGTGATATATATTTGAGTAAAGGGGCGTAGGCATGATTTAAAAGTATGTATATTTTTTTAACATTTTAACTATGTTTTTGCATTCTACATAATTAAAAACACAGTGCGACATACGTCATGATATATTATGAAATATGGACCTCCATGATACATATACATAATACAGCTATTATTCATGTGTGGAGTCAACTGCCACCATAGTCCCCCTCAGTTCCGGCCATCAGACCTCTGGTCATTGATGATGAGTCTGCTAAGTCATAAACCAAATAATCATCTGTGTGGACCACCTTAATTCATATTTCCTCTGCAATGGCCCATTCCATCATGTCTTTCTCCCAGGGTTTTAAAGCAAACGTTTGTATGTTACTTTGTGTACTGAAACTATTAAATATTTTATTGGGTTATTATTGTTTTACAATATAAAGGGTTCCATATTGTGGGTTGTTTTAGGGGTGAAATGGATATGTTTTCATACATATTGGATGCTGGTTGTTGTTGGTTTAATTTTCTGCTAATTGTTCTTGGAATAGAGGCCAATTGTCCAGATAGATGCTCAGGTGCTGGCGGAGCATAGTCTTTTATTATTCTGCCTGTAGGTGCAGAAGAGGCAAGTGATCTTGCTATTAAATTTCCCATTGCACCTCTAACTTCAATTTCTGCCATTTAAGGTGGATGGTTACGCTTCATAATGTTTTCTACAGGGTCATTAAATGTAGTTGCTCTTCCATAGCACAGGCTTGAATAATACTTGCAGTTTCAGTGTTCTTTCAACAATGATGTTTTCTTGGGAATACAAGCAGCACAGGAAGATTAAGAGTTAATTCACTTTTTGTGAGATGGAGGATCTTGATTCATTTGTTTAAATCTGTGAGTGGTATCTTAAGAAATAATAATTATTCCAATGATTAGTTGACTATTACAATACCAATTAATATATATTTCTGCAATTTTTATTTTATGATACAAGATTTAATTTAACCTAATTTGTTGTTATTTCTTTCATGAAGATATTCCTTTATAAATGATATGTAGTGCCAACAAATCTTTCGTTTTCTATTGCTGAAATATTGTCAGAATCCAAGCTGCAGTTTCCAATGTATCTATCTGCAATAGAAAAAAACAGAGGGTACTTTTTTAGAATTAGCTTAGTATAGTTTGGAGGTTCGTTTTTTTTTTTACATTTATTTATTTAAGGTATGTGTTAGAAATCTAATTTATTACAATAAGATGGGTAGTTGTTTTCATATTTTTCAGAAAGGTGCAAACCGCCGCGCCACTGATCCACCAAAGCTCGTGCCGCCCGCCAAATTACGACTTTTTCGCAGTCTGGCCGGCGGGTGGTGTGGCGGTCCCATAGCAGTACCTATTTTAAAGGTGGCGGTGCCATTAAAAAGGCACTGCAATGGGGCCACAATACAAGGTTCCTGCACGGCATAGACTCAAAAGTCCATGTCGTGCAGGAACCTATGTGTATGCATACATGGAGGCAAATGTTATGCCCTCTGTGTGCATCCAAATATGCTTGAGGCACAGGGGGGCCCTGTAGGGCCCCCTTTGTTTCCTCTCTGCCAGGCATTTCATGGCGGTGAAATCGCCATGAAAAGCCTGGCAGAGAGAAAAGTCGTAATATGCTTGGCGGGACCGTGGCGGTCCCGCCAAGCATATTGCACTCTCTGACCATCACTGCAGTTCCCTGGTGGAGCTGGCGGTCCGACTGCCCAAGTCGTAATCGGGCGGTCAGACCGCTGGGGCAGCGGTGGCTGGATCCGCCACCGCTGCACCATCATGAGTCTGGCGGTCCTTGGACCGCCAGACTCGTAGTAGGGCCCTTATGTTTCAGCAGTATATCTTCTCTTCTTAATTATGTTTTGGTACAGTAAGTAGTGCCTGTGGTTGGTTTTATTTATAGTTTTTAACTATTAATTACAATTTTTTTTAAAAACATATTTAGATTGAATGTCATTGGTTAGGTAATAATTTCAAATTTACTGGGGGTGGAGTTAATTTTGAGACATTACTTTTAAGTGAGTACATGTTGTTTTTTTATTTTAAATATATTTCATGTTAGTATGAAACTATTTAGGGGCCGATTCCGATTTCGGACGGAAGCGCTCCGAACGATGGTCGGAGCCCTTCCGCCCAAATCGGAACGTGCCGGCCGGATTCCTCTCCGACCGAGCCATTCCGATGGGCTCGGTCGGAAAGGAATCCGACTCGGATTTCCGGATGGCTTCCGACGGGTTCGGAGAGCCCGTCTGCCGTCCGGAAATCCTTCAGTACTCCCCCGTCCGCCTCTTTACGACCGAGGGAGTACGATGGCAGTTTTTCACTGCCTTTTCGTGCCGGTCTTTCCGGCATGAAAAGGCAGTCGGAAACTGTCATTGGGGGCCCCCAGTAGGGCCCCCATGGGTGCGAGGCCGCCGAATGGCGGCATGGGGGCACCTATGGTGCCCCTCTGTGGATCCCTGCACCCGGTGGCAGGCACCTTGGGGTGCCGGCCACAGGGTGCAGGGATGAACTGCACCCCTGCTTTTCACAATGCAAGCATGCATTCCGCTCGGAATGCATGCTCCCATTGTGAAGTATACAAGTGCGACCGAACAGGGTTCGGTCGCATCGTACTCGCAGGGCCGTAACCGACGACAGCAGGTCGGTCGGTTACGGCTCCTGACCGATGTCGGACGGACCTGAGTCCGTCCGACATCGGAATCGGCCCCTTAATAGGAAGTGTCTGAGGTTTTAGTTTCTTGCTTAGCTTCTTCATGTGTTACTTCAATTGTTTGAGTTCCTGTGAACCAAAGCTCCAAATCCTAGAATGCAATACATTTTAATTAAAGCATAAGACTTCAAAATATGCTTCCAGATGGCATGGAGTTATTTGGTAACTTTTTTTTCCCAATTTTTTTTTATAATATATTTTTATTTTGAGAACAATGCAATAAAAGACAATAATGAGATGATAAAATCATCAGGAGGCGAACTCCACAGATCATATTGTATAATTTCGAATCTCCTAATAACATGACAAGAGAATCTGGATTTCATTAAAGACACGGAGGCTAACATTATGCATATTTCTTTTAATGCTAACTCCAAGCAGCCACTTAGAAGCAATACATCATAAAGTGAAACAGATCTAGAATAGAATCTTCCAGATGTACAATAGCCATGCACATAGGATAGTCTGCCTCTTTTAAATGCAAGGTAATAAGGTAAGTCTTCTTATGTATAACATTTTCTTTATTTTTCTCCTTTCTTCTCTTTTTTTATTTTTGGGTGCATTCCAAACGGATAGAAACAATGAAGATTGGATGAAGGGGACACAGAGTTAATTCTTTCTGAACATCTTCCTTGTGGAAACAGCAGTATAGATGAATCAGTTATGTTGAGTTATCTGAAATAAGAAAGAGTATAAGTGCTCTGTTGTCTTGTAACTGAGAAAGGTGTAATATCAAAGCGGGGAAGTTATATGAAATTTTTAACAATCCATTGAAAAAAGGTTGTATGAAATTTTCAACAATACATTGAATAAAGGTTGTATCATAAATTATGCATCTAGTGTTCAGTGATTTATTTATCCACCCACTGGAGGGGAAGGGTGGGATAATGTTAGCCTCTGTGTCTTTAATGAAATCCAGATTCTCTTGTCATGTTATTAGGAGAACCGCAATTTCATTACAAGACCGGAGGCTACCATTATGCATGTTGGTAGTTTAGTAACACTACATCTGACAAATAGGTTTACAACAGTGTTTAGCAAAAATGTTAGAATTTGACCAATCAGTTGCTTTAAGAATGTCATCTAGTTTACCCCCTTTCCAAAATGATTCGCTAGCCATAGCGCCCCTTTTTGAGTGTGCCTGGAACCTTTTTAGGTCAATACCAGCTGATTGTATTGCATATTTATCCCATCTTGCTATAGAAGCTGATGTAATGGGTTTGAAGGGTTTCACAAAAGAGATAAGTAATTGGTTAACACCATTTGCCGATGTTCGCTCATTCTTGCATCATATTCTTTCATACAATCTACCACACAAAGTTTTTTGCATGCGTTAAACTTTGGGTAGAAAATAGTATCTGACATAATCTTAGTTCTCTTAATGATCTCGAAATTGACAACAAAGGCATCATAGACTCTATTAGTTACTTCTAGTGCTTTAAAGTCTGATACTCTGGCAGCAGATTAGGCAGAGTAGAGAGGCCAGTTTTATGAAAAGTGTCTTCGTATCTGTTCTCAGGCCAGGTAGTGAAAAGGTCTAGTAGTAACTTAACATCCCATAAGGTTTCGTATTTAGGTTTAGGTGGTCTCCTTAGTCTGATACTTTTCATATTTCTGCATATTATGGCATTTTCCCCTATGGTCTTGCCATTTATTAGAGCGTGGCCTGCTGAAATAGCTGATCTGTAAGCAAGCCCTCTCTCATATTGTTCAACTAAAACGTTTGCTATGTGTACAATAGGAGCCTCCACGGAATCCAGGATCCTCTCCAGGCACCAGCGTACCCAAGTTCTCCAGATGCCATTGTATCTATAGTGAGTTCTAGTAGCCCATGACTCTTGGAGGAGTATAGTAGCTTTTCTCGAAAGATCTGTGATTTCATTAGATTTCCTGACACTTTCCAGGCCAGAAGGTTCAAAGTCCCTGTCTGGACTAGGGGATGTTTGCTTCCGTCTATGTCTCTTAAAAGGCCTTCTGCGGCTGGAAGTAAAAAGGGTATTTCGCAGGCTAATACCAAGCCTGGGAAGGCCAGAATGGGGTTATTAGTACTAGTGATCATTGGTCTTGTCTTCTGGAGGACTCTCCCGATCATTGTAAATGGGGGCTATGCGTATGCTCAAATTCCTTTCCATGGTTGGAGAAAGGAGAAAGGCATTGACTGCTTGAGCACCGGGGTCTGGCATCCAGCTGAAATATTTCTGCAGTTGGATTGTCACTCTGCTTGTGAAAAGATCTACTTCCAGAGGGCCCCAGAACTGATTTAAAGTTCTGAAGGCTTTCACGTTGAGTTTCAAGTTGCTGTGGTCTAGGAGGAATCTCGAATTCCAGTCTGCAGTGATGTTGCTTTTTCCCGGTAAGTATTCTCCTTTTAGGGCTATCTTGTGTTCTAGACAGAACATCGAGAGTTTTTTGGCTAGATTCGATAGGTCTGAGGATTTTGTACCCCTAAGCGATTTATGTATGCCACAGCCGATATGTTGTCCATTTTTAGAATAACCGATCTGCCTTGTAGGGATTGTTTGAAGCTCATCAGAGCGTGAAGGCCAGCAGTTAATTCTAGGTAGTTTATGTGGTGTGAGCTCTCTGTATAGGACCATAGACCTCCCGCGTTCTGATTCTGTAAGCACGTGCCCCAGCCATGAAGGCTCGCATCTGACTCTAGAATGAATTCTGGGGAGTTTCCGAAAAGGGGTTTTGCCGTTCCAGGCATCTAGATTCTCTAATCACCAGTTCAGTTCTGATTTGGCTTCGTGGTCTAGGGTTACTTTGTCTCCATACCATAGTCCAGCACGGAGGGCTTTTGCCTTCACTCTTTGAAGGGCTTGATAATGTAAAGGTCCCAGAAAGATAGCTTGCATAGAGGAAGATAGGAGGCCAAGGAGTCTGGCTAGTTATCTAAGGGACAAGAGGTCCCGTTTTAATACAAGTCTTATTTCTTTGCGTATTTTCGTAATCTTCTTGGGTAGTAGCAAAAGTGATTTTACTGTGTCTACTGTGAGTCCCAAAAATTCCAGAGATTTTGAGGGAGTCATGATAGATTTTTCATTGTTTATTATGAAGCCAAGGCTCTCTAAGAGATTTACTGCTGTATTCAGGTCTTGAAGAATCTGAGAATGGTGCTGGGACATAATGAGAATGTCGTTGAGATAGACAATCAGTCATATCCTTCTTTCTCTCAAGAAGGATGCTATAGCTCTCATTACCTTGGTGAAACACCAGGGAGCAGAGGATAGCCCAAAGGGGAGATCTTGGAATTGGAATAGACGACAGTTCCATGTGAATTGGAGGTATGGTTGGAACTCTGAGGCCATGGGTATTGTGAAGTAGGCATCCTTCAAGTCCAACTTCACTAGCCAGTCCTTTTCTAGAAGCATGTCTCTCAAGAGGTGGATACCCTCCATTTTGAAGTGTCTGTAGATGAGAGATTTGTTCAATTCTCTCAGGTTTATGAATGGTCTCCAATCCTTGTCTTTTTTCTCTACCAGAAAGAGAGTGCTTATGAATTTCATAAGATCCCATGGTACTTCTATAATTGCTACTTTCTCTATCATGGACATTACCTCTTTCTCTACTATTTTCTGTTGTTCTGTGGTCAGTACTAGGTTTCTTGGGGGTGAGGATTGTGTCAGTGTTTTCAACCAAGTTTTCCCTCATCCTTTCCCCAGACACCACATACACAGTCCCCATTGTTTAGTAGGCTCAGCACCACTATATAGTCCTCCAAACAGCACGCTTCGGCATTTCCTTTCTTCTTCAAGAAAAGTCTTGTCATCTCCTCCCACTACTTTCTAATAATTCCATTGAGTAGTACTGCAGTCATCTACTCCATACCTTGCAAACTTTTCTGGGGCAACATCGACTGGCATAGCTGTTTTTTTCTGCCATCATATTCATGTCCATGCCCTGTTTCCACTCCTCCCTGGTAGGGCAATCCCGTGACCTCCAGTGTCGGGCAATATCTCTTTTGGCTACTATAAGGCCGAGGCCACAGAGAAGTAGCTGAGCTAGTAGAAGATCTACGTCATTGCAGATCCCCAGGATGAGGAAATTGGGATCTAATGGAAGTTGGACCGAGAGCACTCTGGCAAGTTCTACGGTGATATCCACCCAATACTCCCAGATCAGAGGACAGTTCGAGATAATGTGAAAAAAAGAAGCCTCCTCCCCCGCCATATCAAACACTGCGGTGTCTGCGCACTTCCCATTGCATGTAAACGACATCTGTTGTAGTACACTCTGAATAGTATTTTAAATTGGACTACGGGCAGGCGGGCTTTAATTGCCACCTCTCTTAAGTGCATCAGAGCTGCCTCCCAAGTCTATATCCTCCATGTTTCCTAATTCTTCTTCCCATTTATCCAGCAGCTTACAGAGGGTGTCTGGCATGTTGTTATTGAGGGTCTTATCGGTCAGGGAGACCGCTCCCTTTCCTAGCTCCTCAGTTAGGAGTCGGCCTCGTGCCTCCCAGGCCTCCTCAGCAACACTCACCGCTGGGGGGGAGATGATATCTTAGCGAAAAGCCGCAGTCATGGGTTGTAGCAGGATTTCTGTACGATTTGCAGCGGGCCGGGGCGGAGTGAGCTTAAGGCACATCCGGCACCGTCGCCATCTTGGCCACACACCCCTAAATAATTTTTTTACATTTTATTACGTTAATTTTGCTTTTTTAACATATATGTTATACTGTCTCTTGTGTGCATGAATAATCTTTAATTTCATTAGTGGAGCAAACAGAGTTAGTTGTTGAAGTTTCTTGCATTTGTTTTGTGCGTAAATTGCTGAGAGAACGTGCTTGTGAAAATTGTAAAGGAGGGTGAGCTACTGCAAGGAGTGAGATTGACATCAAAGTGTGCCGCGCTGGCATTGGTCGGATGATGTAGAGCAGATCGGAGAGGGAGCGGCCTCCACTGTTTGTCCGGCGGATGCAACGGGCGGCAGCTAGGGCGAGGGATCTGTATCTGAATTTCCTGGTGGGATTGTGAAAGGTCACACGTTGGTTGAGGTACACAGGTCCTTCGTTGTGTAATGCCTTGTATGCTTGGGTGAGTAGCTTGTACTGTTATCTCTTAATGACTGGTAGCCAGTGGAGTTTTCTAAGGTGAGAGGTTATGTGCGTCCGTCTGGGGAGGTCAAGGATGAGCCTGGCCACTGTGTTCTGGATTGTCTGGAGCTTCTTCAAAAGTTGGGTTGGTATTCCTACGTAGAGGGAGTTGCCGTAGTCAAGTCTGCTGGTGACGAGAGCCTGCATGACAGTTCGTCTGGTGTTGGTCGGGAGTCATCTGAACACCTTCCTGAGCATATGGAGCATGAGAAAGCAGACGGTGGAGACGGCGCTGACTTGCTTCTTCATGAATAGCAGGCTGTCAAGGATGATGCCGAGGTTGCGGGCGTGTTTGGTGGGTATCGGGGTTGGGCCCAGATCCGGGGGAACCATTCTTTGGTCCAGGGTGTGTCCTTGCCTTTTCCGAAGATGAGTACTTCTGTCTTGTCAGTGTTGAGTTTGAGACAGTTGTTGTTCATCCAGTTGGCTGATATGCAGATGAGACCGCAAGATACTGGGCTCTGAATATTTGCACCTTTAATGGGGAGAAAAATAATGAAAACTCGGATGACACAAATTGCAATCTGTTGTTAATTTCAGTGATACTTGGGAGGAAGTTAAGAGGTTACAGGAAGAAGTGTCAGAAGCAGAACATCAAGGATGGATTAGAGCAGGTTGTGTCAAAAAGGATGAGGATGACATTTGGGTTTCAGAAGATGGAGAACCTGTGTTGCCAGATAGTTTGTTACCTCCCATGGTGAGACATTATCATGGACCTGCACTCATAGGGAGAGAAGCCATGGTGCGCTTGTCCAGGCAAACATGGTTTAACCCAAGGTTCAGACTGATGGCGGAAGGATTGTGTCACAGATGTGTTGTGTGGCAATAGCAGAATGTGGGCAGAAGGACAGCTGTAACACTGGGTCACAAAGAGAGATCAGGAGGTCCCTTCAACAGGATGCAACTGGACTTTATCGAGTTGCCTGTGTGCAATGGGTTGAGATATGTCCTAGTTATTGTGTGCATCTTCTCGCGTTGGGTTGAGGCTTACCCGACCAGAAGACATGATAGTCTCACAGTGGCTAAGCTCTTGTTGAAGGAGTTAATACCAAGGTTCAGCTTCCCGACTTCTCTGGAGTCAGACCGAGCAACTCTGTTTAATAGTGAGATCCTGAATATGTTGTGCACAGCATTACAAGTTGAGCAGAGGCTACATTGCAGTTACCGACCAGAAACTTCTGGAACTGTGGAGTAGGTCAATGGCACTTTGAAATCCAGATAGGCTAAAGTGTGTGTTTCAACATTCCTGAAATGGCCTCATCCTTTGCCTCTTTTGTTTATGAGTCTATGCAGTACTCCAGATAGGCAGACAGGATTGTCACCCCATGCAATCATCATGGGTAGAGTTAAGAGACTGCCAGCTGTGCCTGTGAATGCACTTGCGAACATTACAAATGGCATGATTCTTGATTACTGCAAAGGACCGGCTAATGTGGTGCGTTCTGTGTCTCACCAGGCAAGAGAGGCTACATCCCCACCTCAACAGGAGCAGTCAGGCCAGGGGCGGTTTCTTGACTAGGGCGACAGGGCTCCGCCCGCTTTAATATCTACCTCTATTGCTATTTCTTTTTTTGAAAATGAATGTTTAATGCATGATTATCATGCATTAAACATTCGTTCAAAAAATAAGAAATAGCAATTACACCTGTGACCCTCGCTCTGCGCGAGGGTCAGGCAAAACCAGGCACTTTCATTAGTGCCGGGCGTCGCAGGATTTTTAGCACTGACCTGATTTCAGCCCTGGCCCCCGGTGGCATACAACACTGTAAGGCACCTCCCTCTGGTGACGCACTGCAGCCTCGCTGAGTGCAAGCAGCCTGGGGGCTTTAAGCATAAGCCCTGGGTTTTCAAGGCTGCTTGTCAATCAGCAAAGGTGCTCTGTGTACTACTGCCCCCACCCTTTTCCTAGCTCGTCACAGCATGGGGTGGGAACAAGCCTCCATGGCCCCACCCCATCCTGGGAAGAGCTGGCAAAGGTCTGAGGTGCACACGAGGCTGTCTACGACATGATCTGTAGCACCTTCGCTTCATAAACGGCTGGCAGTTGGTATCCCAGGCAAGTGCGGGAGGGGACACACAGCAGGTTTTTAATGGAATGTATAATTCAGGTGCTAAGCACCCGGGGGAAAAAACGGGCCTTAAAATATGCCCTTCCAGCCCTTATTTCTTACTAATAATCCCTTTGTCCTGGTGGTGATTGAGGGAAACAGCTTTTTATTCATTTCTTTCCTCCAATCTTTCCGGTTTTAATTCCTTCTTTTTCTTGTCTCCCTTCGTTTCTTATTTCCTTCTCTCCCTATTTTTCTTGCTCTGGGATTATTTAAGAAAATCAGAATTCATGCTGTGATTTTGCTTTCGTGTCCGGGTCACTTGTAAGTCTGGGAGTTTTCCGCACTCCGCGTTACGCGGAGCTCGCGGAGTTCCGAAAAACTCCGCTTCGCGCAGCAGAGTGGAGTTTTTTTCCTCGCTCGCGTTCGTCATCAAGTTGGCGAGCGCGAGCGAGGAAAATCCACCTCCTGACGAGATTTTTCCTCGTTCGCAATCGTCAACATCAAGCTGGGGATCGCGAGCGTGGAAAATCAACCTCCCGGCGAGATTTCTCAACGCGGGTGGTCAGATTTCTCATTGCGAGTGGTCGCGTATGCTCGCGACCGCTCGCGTTGAGAAACTGTCCGTTCGCGTTGAGAAAGCTGCCGTTCGAGTAAAAATCTACTCGAGCAGCAGAAAAGGAAGCAGCGCCCGCTTGCGCTGTGCATGGTGCCGTTCGCGATGATTGCACAGTGCGGACAAGCATCTGGCACTGAAAATCATCGTGAACAGCATTTATCTAACGCACTCTGCCGCTCACGGAGCTTCGCGTAGCGCGGCGGAGCTTTTTTTGCACTTCGCGGAGTTCCGCATAGCGGAACTCCACAAACTCCGCCCAGGCTTAGTCACTTGTGACTGAGCAACACAGGACAGAAAAGAAAGCAGAGTCAAGCGGCACCTCAGTATTTCCCTTCTACTTACTGACATGATAGAGGGATGAACATTCCTGCCATGTCAAGTTATCAGTGTGAATGGTAAAACATTTCAGGAGGGGAATGGACTTTCTATAGTTAATGAGTAACTTTTTGTGTGCGATCAGAAATTGGATTTGCCATCTCCTGCAAGGTCTTTGGTTGTAACCTTATACGGTTAGTAAACAGAGAATAGGTAAATAGCAGTTGTTAAGCAGCAGCGAGATGCATTTGTAATTGTTATTTGTATGTGTGTGTGTGCAAGGACATCTTAAGGATTTCGGGGGCCCTGGGCCAAAAGTATTTTGGGGGCCTCTGTTCGTAACAGCTTTGAATTTATGATACAATTTCAGCTCTCTCATGCCATCTTTGGCCAAGCCACTAACAGTGTAAAGACACACTCGTCGAAATTCTAAATGTGTTTACATCTAATATTCAGGGATAGTGAAGTGTGATTTCATTATCATAATACAGCAGCACCTCACTAACATTATTGCAAATAATCTTTGTGATCCTCTGCCATTTCTCATATCCGAGGTCCTGTTTTGATCTAAAAGAAACTGTTTTTATCGATGTTGCATGGTGTTGAAAAACAAATGTTTCTCTCCCAAATATCTGTACTGGACTCCAATACATCACCCTCATTAAAAATAAATTAAAGTAAAATGGTATCTAAAAAAATCTGTTAAGAATTATTCAAGGTCATCAGAGCAAGAACAGAGTTTGCTCTATCAGGGGGCCCCCTAAAAGGATGGGGCCCTGGGCCAAGGCCCACTTTGTACATGCCTTAAAAATTCTCAGTGTGTGTGTATAAGCCGGGCAGTGCTTTAGTCCTCTGAGGGTGATTGGCTTTGCAGGTATTCTAGACAGCTCTGACATAAAAAACAATAGGTAAGCCATGCAATGTAATCAGCTGCAGGCACCTTTGCAACATTTTTCTTTGATCAAACCCTAAGACTTTGTTACCTTGCCTCGCACACAGAACCATCCTAGCTGTGTGGATTTTTCTCAGGCATCACTGACCAACTTCTTCACACTGAACACGTCATTTGTGTTTTTTCAGTTTCATTTTTCTCATCAAAGGTGACCATTCACGACTTGCTGGTGTGAAATAGTTTTGCCATGGCAGCAAGTAACTAACACAGCACTACATATTTAAAGATACACAACTGCATTGCGGGTGGGGGTGCCAGGTGGTAGATAATCTATAGGCTATCCCTCACTCATTCCAGCCTGCTCACTGTGGTTGCATTGTGAGCCTTCCTCTGGGCTTGGATCAAAATCTACTACTCGCATATCAACCTACAGATCACTATTTTAGCTGATCACTAGTCCTTTCCACCAAACAGACTAAAAGTTTGTTTTCCACGCAGGCCTCTGACTGCAGATCACTAGAATATAGCTCTTGCTTGGAAGGTGACATTGGGCTGGGACCGCCTTGCAAAGTGGCCATCGCCCCCTGGGTTCCAAGGCTAGCTTTGCCTTCTTGAGGGCAAAAACAAGCTACCCGATTTTCACATATGTTAGACATTTGTGAATTTTATTAATAATATAGCAGCATTTTGTTGCATTCTTACACAGCCATGTTCTTTCAAAGGACAATATTATGAATCCAGCTTTTCGTGCAATTAAGTTTTGCCTGCGAATTGTAGTAGCAAGTCAAAAGCGTGGTTAGCTGAATATCTAAAAAGGCAACCTTGTTTAAAATGAAATAATGCTTATGTGATCGACTCGTATCCTTTGTGGACTGCCATTCTTCTCTTCGTGCTGTAGAGGATCTGTCATACTAATTGACAATTGTGTTTCAGAGTGTAGTATTTGGGGAGGGGCCATTCGACGTGGCCCTCGAGAGGCAAATCCTCGAGTGGCTCATGCCACTACTCCCTCAACAATAATGATAAACATCATTGCTCTCAGGGCCGTCTGCATGTGCTGTTTAGGTAGTCCGTCTTTTTTTCTGATGTTGTTATAAAGAATGGGGTTAAGCTAAACCAGAGCACAAGGGCTTAAATTAGTGCAGTGAAATCAAAACAGCTTAGTCTTGAGTGTGGTTCCAGTTGTTTCCTGTTGTGATGTTGCTCTCAAATAGGCTAGCTTTCTTTTTGACAATAGGTGAAGTTGCACTGTGGTAATAAATGCATGATTTGACTTTGTTAGTACATTTGTCCAAATAACGTGCTATTGGGCCCAATAAGTTTCATCGGCAAGGCATAAATATTTAACAACATTCCATTCCATATTATCCATGATATTCCATCAGTTGGTGGAATAGAAATAAACTTGCAGATTGGATTAGGAACATTTCAGAATCTACTTGGAGTAGGTTAATCTCTGGACCTTTCTCCTGCTTTGTGGGTTTGGATTGGTTCTAAGAAATTCCTATTATTAACACACCTCTAGTGCTTGGAGATACTGCAACTCCTTGGTCACTACTATGTTCTATGCCAGTGACTGTTCAGAGGTCTACAGATGTTAGCATGTGCTCTGCTAACAAGAATTGCAAAGGCACCAGTTTGACAGGCCACTAAGCGACTGACACCAGCCCAGTCCAGCTGGTCTGTTGGAGGCACCAGTCAGACATGTGACTGACGCACACTGTCGCCCCCACCCGACCTTTCAGTCGATCAACTTGACAAGTGACTGACACTGCCACAGCCATGCTGGCCTTTCAGAGACACCGGCCTGACATGTGATTGACTTTTCTCCAGGTCTACTAGCCTTCAGATGTTCTATCTTAGCATTTGCCTCTGTACCAGAGCTCTACCTTCCTCAATGTACTGGTACCTACAAGAACCTGGGGCCCTTGGAATGGACGTCCACAACACCCCAGCTTGCCACTGTGACTGCAGTTCAAGTAATACCACCCAGAGGCACTTTATTGATGTCATAACTACACTTTCACAATTGCTTTATTAACCTTCTTGCTTTCTCAGATTTGCTTGAAAATGCACCATTTTCTCACTCTTTTTTCAAAATTTTCCCAGTGGGAGAACCCCCCGGACTCCCTTTATAAAGGTCGAGCTCACTCGCTACGCTCACTCGCCACAGGACACTTATCTCGTCCTTTTACGCCTCACCACTGTCAAATGTCACCAGCCGCCACTGGGAGCAGTGCCATGATCCCAGTCTGGGTGACAGGGTTATGGTGAAAAAGCAATTGCGCAAGTCTTGCTTGAAGCCTTGGTGGCGTGGCCCCTACCAGGTTAACTTGGTCACTACAACAGTTGTGAAGTGTGGAGGTCTCCCCAACTGGATACATACTACCCATACTCGCAGAGTCCCTTGTCCCCTTAATGATATAACAGCACCTGTCCCTGATGTGTCGAGGGTTGCAAGGAAACAAAGACACATGTTAGCCAAGCTGTTGGGGATCAGCAAGAAACTAGGACAGTACTTGTTCGGCCTGAAAGGGGTCTGAGAGCGTCAACAGTTGGACGTCGGTACAGAAGGGTCCCAGCCTGTAGTGTCGATGGCGCCAGATTCAGAACCTGGTGAAGGGCCTAGTGAAGTAGTAACGTGAGTAGTACCGGGAGACTAGTGGCCAAGAAGACAGGAGAGGCAAATGCAGTTTGTTTGAAGTGCGTGAACCACACTCTATCCCAGAAGATACTGATGGATCTGGCCTAAGTGACAGGGATGAAGAACGGCCAAACGTAAGGAGATCAAAGAGAGCTAGAGTACCCTATCGGAGGTGCTTCTCACCTGAAAGGACATACCTAGCTGTCAATGACTGGGAGGGAGCATTTTGGACCTTTTGCTATAACAATTTGCATCCAATTGAGCCTCCTTGAACTGAACTTTGTGGCTGAACTGAGTTTTGAAATTGCATTGCCATTAAACAGACTGAGTCAATTTATTCTGGACCTGTTCATTAGTGAGTATGAAATGAGCATTTATTAGAGAAAGAACTTAATAAATTTTGCCCACACTACAAAGAAGAGTACCAAGACCTGAGTCTGCTGAAGGAGTGTAAGGTTGGCCCTTAAAACACAGAGTAGGGCTAAGGAAGTCTTACTAAGATCACTGTACATATTTTACCGGAAAAGACATTAGAACTTTGTTTTGTTACTTGCGCAAGTGGAAACAAACCAAAAAGATTATGTTGAAATCTTCAAGGTAAACAGTCTGACATCAGAAGAACTCCTGGAGCCTAACCCTAGTAATAGTGGACTTAGGGGCTTATGTGTAGGAGTATTTGTTGTTGTGACATTAGTATTAATTGCTTGACTTGTAATATTTAGTTAATCCCATCCTTCAAATGTAGAGGAGCTTGAATCTACAAAGGACCCTCATACACCACTTCCTACTAACAACAGTTTACCTGCATTAGGTGAGAAAGACTTACATGTAGATGCATCTAGAGGAGATTATTCAATGAATGTTTATTCAAAACTTCTTTATGAATATGTTGACACAATGGATTCCAGGGATTGCTATGTTTGCATGCAATTTTGAATCATGACTTGTTTTTTTCAGACGTTCCTGTGTTGAAGCATTTGAATCGTCAGCCTGATGCTAAAAATGTAGATATAGTGGGACTTTCGTTAGACCCACAATGGCATAAGACACTGCTTATGCATATAGACATAACTTAACTTGTTCTTTAACAGGTGTAGAAAAGAAATTCATAGATTCTGTAGAAGATAGATGAAGAGACATACTGGCTAAAGCAACAAATCATTCAAAAGTACCCTAATGGGATAAAGAGGAAAGTGAGCATAGGTTAGTGGGAAATATGGCAGCATTAGCTTTAGATTGGCAACACAAAGGGAAATTATGCAAGTCATTAGAAAATCCATAACTGACACAAATGTTTTAGGTAATAGTTAATGTGATTATACTTTTGAAGTTCGAGGAAATTGGGGATTATAATTGGATGGAGACCCTGGTTTTCCTGGAATTTATTATATTTGTGGGAAAAATGCATTTTACAGGTTACCCAAGCGATGGTATGGAACATGTAACATAGGGATAGTTTTTCAAAAAATACATCATGGGGGACAACTTGATTATCCAACACAAGAACAACGTGCGAGAATAAAAAGAGGTGCTAGTACTAGTGTAATTGTAGGAGATATCTTTGGATTTCTAATACCTTCTGTAGGAGTGATACTTAAGTCACAGAAGAGTAGAAATCTTTCTACTATAGTTGATAAGTTATCCTATAGTACAGCTGGAGGACTTTTGGTTATAGATACTGAAATGGTTGCCATCAGATCTATAGTTTTGCAGAATCGACTTGCATTAGACGTACTTCTCGCAAAGGAAGGCGGAGTCTGATGGATGTTAAAGGTTCAACAATGTTGCACTTCCATTCCAGACAAAAATAAGGACCTGAAGAAATACATAAAGAACATTACAGACTTATAGAAGATTTGAAAGGGTTAGAATCAAAAGGTGCTTGGGAAGCAATAGGGAATGGATTTTATGCTATAGGCAGATAATTTGGAAACTTAGGCAGTGGAATTATTGGAAGCATTTTGAAACCCTTAGGGATAATTGCTCTTTGTGGATTATTCTTGTTTGTAATCTATAAGGGATACAAACGCACACAAGTGAAAAAAGTGTTGATGACAAAGAGTGCAGATGCAGAACTATAGGATAGACAGAGCAAATACGATGATGACATGAAATTGCTGGAGGATTCCAGAAGAAAGATGATGAAAACAACCAGATTGTGATTTGTCCATCTGATAAGACGTTGATGTGATGGCTTGATTCGCCATCAGAGGGGGGATGGCTGCAGTGCAATTTTGGCCACCCCTTTACACGTCACAAATGCATAACATGAACGTGCAATTAGCACATGATTTTCGTGTGGTCTAACGATATTAAAATAAGTGTTGCACTTGACATTATTACTAAAGTGCATTTACTGTAGGATTAAAAAATGTACTTATAATGTGTGCCTTAGCTGTATGAAATGATATATCATTTGAAGACTTGATGAATAAACCATTTTTATTTAGTAGACATCGACTATAAAAATGAAATCGATTTGTGCCTTAATACATTAAATGACTTTTACTGTTTTGATGTTTGAGCAGAAACCATCCTCACGTTAGGAAATTTTATTTATATTAGAAAACTAATTTGATTTAGGTAATGTGTGCACTAATGTTTCATATATTGCCTTAAAATGTAGTTCCTAGACATACTTACACATATAGCATTAAGATGTTACTGTATGCTACATGTAATATGAGTCTAATGTATTGACAATTTACATTCATTTATGTTTGTATGTGCTCACGCATATTAAATGTGCACCATTGAGTTAATACTTTAAGTTGCTTTAAGTAGGCCTGTTTTCTATGCTGCATAAAATACTGTTTCCCATTTTCTGCTAACATGACTTTTCTTGCAGGTATTCACACATATTGTTAGTTCGTGAATAGATACAATACTGTATTAGCGATAGAGCCCGAGAAGAAGACCTTGATGAAAGAACATGGATAGCCAGAGCATTAACTGAAAGGTTTATTCAGCAATGTTATCATTTAGCTTGAGTGACCAAGGATGATGTCGTTCCCATGTCCAGTGCTGGATCTTTTGGTTATGTTCCAGTCTACAATGGGAGAATGGAAACAGACAACGGAACCCCTGATGATGCGTAAAGAGGGGTGCTTTCTGAATGACTTTAGTGTCAACAACTGGAGTCTACAATGTCTGTAGTTAGAGCACTTTCCTTTGTACTTTGAGAGGTTGAGACCTCTATGCTTTCCTTTGATTCTTTCCTAAGTGTGACTTAGGCTAACACTTACTTCCCTGACCCAAGAAGACTTTTGACCGAGCTTCTGCAATGCTGACACCATCCTACTTAGTTTTTCCTGCCCTGTTCTATTTTTCCTTTATGGAATTTCCCTGATCCTCTTAGCTAGGACTCTAATTTAGGTAATTTAGATTTACTCATGTATCGACAACAACACCTGTGTCTCTTCTCTGAGCCGCAGATATGTTTGTTATTATTATGTATTGCTGTGACTGAACTTCTTGATTGCTTGATACTGGTATGCCTAAACTTCTTTAGGAAGTTGGGTTTCTCAGTTGTTATTCTGTATCTTTATAGCACGGTGCTAAGACTCATGCATCTTAACTTGATTGCTAATTTGTAATAAACCTTCTTAACCATGTTTACTGATTCCTGGTTCTTAGCTTGTAGCCAAATGGGTTACACTGTAAATTGAAATTGATTGATGTAATGTTTTTTTTTTGTCCTCATCTCACCAAATAAGCGTCTACAATTCTTTAAAAAAGCTGCCCTTCCAACCCTTGCACCCCGCGGCTACTGCATTCACTTGGGTCCAGTCCGGACCTGCCCCATTGTTGGTAGCTTGGTGTAATCATAGGACCAGGAAGAGCTATACAAGTCTCAGACCTCTACCCCACGATAGTAAGGCCTGCCAAATATTCACACAATTCTCATTTCCTCCACCCTGGTCCAATCGGGCCATAGCAAACGCAGCTTTATCCAATCTTCGAGCTTTGGGGGCAATGGATCTTTCCAGTTCTTGCATATTTTCCTCCGTGCAATTAAAACAAGATATAACAATAGACCTCTATATGGGTGCCTCAACTTCTTACCCAACGTACCATCATCCCCAAAGAAAACCAGAGTCACATTAACCTTGATTTTTACTCCAAAGATACCACAAAAAACTTCCTCAATTCCTCTCCAGAAAGCACTGAGTTTGGGACACTCGTAGAAAATATGAATATCATTGGCTTTAAGAAGGTCACATCTTGGACATTTGGGGGAGGAGAGTGGGGCAAACTTAGCAATCTTTGCAGGTGTATAATATAGTCTATTAATAGCAAAAAAGTGATTCTTTTTAAGGTTAGCCGGCTTAACGTATTTATAAAGAAGCTTCAAAGAGTGTTCATACAGTTCTTCAATATCACATTGTAGGGGGATCTGATTCCAGACTAGATGTTGTGGGGGGTATTCCATCTCCTCAGCCTCCAAGAGTTTCTTATACCATTTTGAGATTTCCTTACTCTTGAGGTGTACCTCTTGCAGAGTTTGCTCCGTCTCCCAATCTCCATGTATGTCCCCCTTTTCTGCTGCGAACCAAGAGACTAATTGCAGGTATTTAAATCTAGAGAAACTGCTTCCAATCATAGCTCTTAAAGCCTCCCATGGATGAACCCCTTCTGAAGATAAAAGTTCTGACCATATAGAGATGCCTGCCCTTCTAACTGATGTTGCGAGGCTATCCATCAGGCATAACGGGGTCCCTGGGGATTCCCAGACTGGAGCGAACTCAGAGTAATACCCGATCCCCCATCTACATCTGACCTTATACCAAAGACTGAGGGCAGCCCTTAGTACTTTCAGACGCACTTTTTTGAAGTATCTAGGTGCCCCGAATTTATACAAAAAAACGTCTCCCCCACCGTCCTCCCTTGCCATTTCAGCCAATAGTCTGCCCCAAGAAGTCTCCTCTGGCTTCACAAGTAACATCCGAATATTTTTACATTGAAAGGCAACACAGTACCATCCTATGTCTGGAAAGGCCAACCCCCCCTTTAATGAGCCTACGTCTCAACTTTTTCCATGCCAGTCTAGCACCCTTATATGCCCAAATAAAACTCACGATCTTACTCTGGATTTTACCGATATCCGGGCTTGGAAAGTTAAGGGGGATGGCATTAAACAGATATGTTAGTTTGGGGAGGATGACCATTTTTACTAAGTTGACTCTGCCAATAATTGTTAGGGGAAGATTCTTCCACCTAGCGAATAGTCGGTCCACTTCTTTTATAGTCTTGTTCAAATTAATCTGAGGAATTTTATCTATATCTTTGACTATAGTGATACCCAAATATTTAAACTCATGGCTCGTTCTACCCCCCCAGTTATCAATATTCCAACACATCACCTCAGTTTTAGAGGTGTTGGCTAAATACACTGACAAGGATTCAAATTCCTCGAACAAAGCCTCAACCCTTGGTATTGCCACCACCGGATTGTTAGTATATAACAGCAAGTCATCCGCGTATAAAGCAACCTTGCTGCTATATTGGTACGATCTAAAGGGGGTAATCAGATCGTCCGCTCTTATTGCTTGTGCCAAGGGTTCTATATAAATGTTAAACAATAGAGGTGAGATGGGGCAGCCCTGTCTTGTTCCTCTTAAAATATTGAAACTAGGCGTTAACATGCCGTACAGTAAATTTTTGCAGAAGCCCCTTGATAGCAATTTATCAGGGTCTGAATAAAAATGGGCCCAAAGCCCATCGACCTTAATACCTCCCAAAGATATACCCAGCAAACTCTATCGAACGCCTTGGCCGCATCCAGTGCCACAACGGCCAAGGGTTCCAATCGAGCCGTGGCCAGATCTATATTGCCAATTAGTTGCTGCGTTTGTTCCTGGATATATCTTTTGGGGATGAATCCTTTCTGGTCTGCGTTAATCAGCTGTGGGGCGATTTTAACCAATCTCCCAGGATTGATGTAATGCTAACTCCCATCACCTCTCAGTCAGAAAAGAAAGAGAGAGTGGGCCCAGAGCACTGCATCACTGTGATGCATCACACAACAAATACAACACAGTAACAAAGCAATATGCACGCTGTCTGCTGCAACGTAAAACTGGCATGTCTACACACGATGCATGAAACATGTATATACAGCTTCACAGTTACTAAACAAAAGTTAAACCATACTACAACAGAGATGTCAGTAGCAGTTTTACATTTTGATTTCGAAAAAAAGACAAAACTTTACAATAGTGCAAAACACAGTGTTTTTTTGCTTTAAAAAACAAATGAAACATGAGAGATAGACTACTATAACAATTAAAGTTTCTAAGCTGCCAACGCAATTTTTAACTAACTTATTGGTATGAGATGCATTTACACAACAAGCATATATGTATGATGACACGCATATATATATATATGATGACACTCAAAACAAATGAACTAATAATTTGCAGACGTCAATTATTCTCAATGTCTGCCAATGCCCTATGTCACTCATTTCTGTCAAAGTCTAACAAATAGCCAAGTGAGTCTCCCCGACTCTATCACCCTGTTTTAGTCTCTTTATTGCCATACAGCCCTCTCACACTGTCGTTTATGGTGCGTCTGCGGTATCCCTGTTTATGTGCCTTCTTGCCTCTTGTTGTGCCCTCTGCTCCCCTCGTTTCCCTGTGTCCATGTCCCTCTCCTACCATAGCTCTGTATCTATTCCTCCACCAGCTCTTATTTCCAAATTGCTAGTTCCAAGCTGCTTTCTTCATGTCTGCTAGGGTCAATGTGGCACCTCCAAAGCACTATTACTTGTTATGAAGAACCTTATATTGGCATTTAGCCACCAACAACCTATCAACTTAGCTGTAAGTACCATGCCTCACACACATTAAGTGGCAAGCATCCTGTGGGCAATGTATTAATACAACTCTGAATTGACATGTATGCTCTATGCACTTTGGACATTGAATGGGACATGCTTGTCTTTTCAACTGACATGTCTGCTATGTAACTCTTGACAGAGATGCACCCAATGTTAACAAACCAGCGACCTATGGTAGCAGATTGTTACGGTAGTGGGAAGTTAGAATCACTGGTGCCTGCAGTCTGTCAACAGTCAGGAGGATGAAAAGAAGGTCAACAGAGAGGAGCACCCTATGGTTATGTTCGCTGACATTCAATTGCCAGACATCTACAAGCGACTCTTGGAAGATGTCCATCCACTCATACTGACCTACCATGGAATAGACCTCTATTCCATCATTATCCTGTCATGCCTGTGCTAAAATCTGGAATCCACCTTTGCCAATGAATTTGATGTGACTAGTCAGTTAGCACTAGGATCCCCTTATTAGGTCTGGGGTTAGCCAAGACCTTTGATCTTACAAAAAATATATGTATAATATGCTCACTTAAAGGGGTTTTCAGCCAACTCTCTTCATCCATTGGTCTGCTGTTGTGTCATTCACGTTTTGCTTACGCCCACTACAGCAAACAACAAGGGGCAGTGGCCAGCCTACTTCAGCCACTGGCTAACTTCACTTTGCATTTTGTTCTTACACAAGGTGGACATCAACACACAAGGTAGTTCCCTTCAGTGGCAGTATTTTTGCTTGTACTTAAATTTACTTTAGTGTTGCCTTTGTGTTTAGAGCCTGTTTTGATAGCAGGAGGCTTTCTACCACCTCTTCACAGCTCAGGACAATTTCCAGCTTTATCAGTTCCTACCTTCTGCTAATGTTGTTGTAAATTCCTTTTGGACCTGCCTGTTTATCCGATTCCTGCTATTTCAGAGTACACTAGATTGGGTCCATTTGAATCTATTCTTTATAATGAAATCCCTTAGAATGCTCGCAATGAAATGCATTTATAACTGTACTCCAGTATGTATTTTAATTGAGGATTAGAGCTGTACTTGTAAACCACTTTAGTCTGTATGTACTGCTTGCATGTCTTTCAAGTTTGCTTTCAGTGCTCTTGTATGTTGTGCTTATATAGATAGTTAACTATTAAATTACTAATTGAATCTGTGCTGTGCTGTTTATCTATCTATGCAACCCTATCTATCTATCTACCTACTGACCTCTCTGTGTGCCTACCTACCTGTTCATCTGTTTATGTACCTATTGGTCTGTTTACCTGGTTATCTACCTGCCAGACCATCTATCAAACTATCTATCTATCTGTCTGTCTGTCTGTCTGTCTGTCTATCTATCTATCTATCTATCTATCTATTTATCTGTCTGTCTTTGCCAGTCTATCTATTTACCTATTTAGGAAACCATCTCTGTCTGTCTTTGTGAGCATCTCTATCTGTTTTGCCCACCTCTCTATTTTGCTATCTTTTTAACCTTCTTTATTTATTGGTAATAAATATTTACAAACGCATTACAAAAAATATTAGCAAAGGTAAGAGGCTGGCAGCCAACATCAGATCAATTGGCCTTTTTAGGACCTGTGTTAGTATGACCTTTGATTTTACTAAAATTATATGTACAACATAGTTTCTTATAGGGGTTTTCAGCGAGACTTCATCCATAAGTCTGTTGTTGTATCATTTACATTTTTCTTCCACCCACAGCCCACTTCAGCTATTGTCTGACTGTAAGTTACAACATACTTCCCTGTCACAAGGAGCACATAAACACACAAAGTAGTTCCCTTAGTGCCAGGGGCTACTATGGTAAAGTGTGCATTTTTGGACCAAAAAATGTTTTCTTTCGCTCAGTGTGCATTAGATAGATGAGGGACTGGCAACTTCCCCAGCAAGGGTAACGTAACTGACTAGGTGAAATGTGAAGTTGGCAGAACCAATTACTCCCTTCCAAATTCCCTCTAAAACCATTAACAGTGAACATGGAAATATGGATGATTATAAATGTCACTTTTCTTCGATTACTTCCGCCTCGTAAAGACAGCAAAATACCTCAGTGGATTGGAGCAAACTCTGCATCGGGTCAGAGGTTCAAAGACCAACACTACTGTTGTAGAGACTACATTTAGTCTCCGTTTTAGCTTTTCTTTTCTATTCAGCATCTTTTTCTAATGGTGGATTGAACATGTTTTCACCTGATACGAGAATGTGCCACACACACATTTATTCCTGGTAGGCATTGTCACCCTGTTGTCCGTACATTTAGTTCCAGGGTCACACATATTCAAATGCAATGCCTTGTTTTATTTTTGCTCGTAGGAGATACTTCTTTCTCTCCAAACTGATTAAAGAGGTTGTTCTGCACCTTTGGCACATAGGATAAGCTTTATTATTTAAATAGCATCCATGCTGAAGTCAGTGAGAGGTGCTTCACTTCCTGACGGAGTTATCATGGAAGCTGCTGAGACTAAGATGCAGCTCTGCTGTCTCCGACCTTCATCAAGAGAAGTGTGCAGGCCTTCACACTCAGACGGGGGTGCATTTGTTAATGTACTGATGCAGGCTTCCTGACACACTGTACCAAGGTATGGGGTTAGATCATTCCAACAGGTCTAGCAGATGGGTACTCCAGACATGTTCTCATTAGCATAGAGATATTAGTGATAGATAGGAGTACATGGTTGAATTGTTTGTGTTTTTCGCTATTCTAATAATGCTTATAACAACGATGTGTCTCATCTTTCTAATAATCGCAGTTCATGTTTTATTTACGAAGATAAATGCAAAAAGAACAATTGATGGACAGAATGCAGAACAATGTCATACATTTACCCCAGTACAGAGATCCGGGACTAAATCCATCCTTTTTTTGCTCCCCATGCCATTCCAGTTTGAACCCAGTGTTGGGGGGATTCTGCACCTACACAGAACTATGCGCAGGAAAACGGGACCTCGGTGTATAGGGGTGTACCAACCTACCACCTTAGTGCCCAAAATCCCAAAACCGACTGGCTATAGTGTCTCATTCGTTCTCCTCCAAACATCACAGAGCTACAAATGATTAGACCACCCAGAACACAACACTCCTGACTCTCTCAGGAATCGCGGTAGTAAGACATACTCTTTCGCTCGCTCACTCATACTTGTCCACAACAAGATTAGGCAGTCACTGTAATAGTTCAAAATGTTTATTTTAACTATTGTGCTCTACAATACAGTATACGAGCCACTACCAGCAGCAAAATGCATAAACTCAAAACAATTAGCATTGTTACAATTCCATATAGCACAAAGGGGGAAGTCATTTTATAAAGACAGTGGAAAAAGGGCTATAAGACCTAACCACCCTCCCCTTGACTAGACGATGTTTATTAGAAAAAGGAAGATCTCTGGGCTTTGACAGCAGACCCCATACCTTAAAGCCTAGATGCAAGGTTTACATCATAGGAACAGCGTAGCTCTTCTCCATGGGAAGGGCTCTCTCCAAGTGTGTGTTAAAACAACATGCATCCCCGTAATATCAAAGCACAAGTCTCCAGCATTGCAGCTGTGTTTAGCATGTTATGTCTAGGTGCTAGGGACTGACCAGAACAGAATAACAAGTGGCATTGTTTATCGACCTTGCACATCGTGTTCAGACTAAACTCCAGGAACTTCAGCAAAGAACGCGAAAAGCAGACAGTTCTCATGTGAAAGGCACAAACAGCGTCTTGTAAAAATAAAGTCATGGAGTAACGTGCGCAAAAGCAGCATCATGGCAGCAAAGCTCATGCTAACTTAGCAATGTCGACAATGACCTCAAGGGCCACATAACACCCTCCCCCTGGTAAGGCCATAGGACATAGAGAAAGGACGGAAACAGAGTTCAAAAAGCCAAGCAGACCAAAAACGTATGAAAATTAAAAAAAAGAAATTGGAAAAAATTGAGAGAAAAAAAAATGTTGTCTTCATTTTTCACGGCTTAAAACTAAGTGTGGCGTCTCCGGGAAAATGTCATGATGAAGAAGGTGGTAAGTCCATCAACGTACGTGTACTGAAGAATGCAATTGCCTCCAGAAGAGCATCTCTATCGTTAGTATAAAAAAGGGATGCCATCCACTCAAGTAGATCAAAGGAACAAATGTGCTCCTCGTAATCCGATGCTTCCAAAAGCATCATTGGACAACTTGCGTGATATTCGATGAAACACTGATGTAAGAGGCTCAGCGCAGCTGCACAGATATCCCATTCAGCCAACACTCCAAGTGCTGCTGCACGCGCCATACAGCCATCCCCAGAACAAGCCTGGTCATGAGCCTCTAAGGGACCCATCAACTGGACAAAATCCGGGACTGGACATGACGTATTGGAGAGACATAAATCCATAGCCCAATAGAAGGGGCATCGTCGGCAGTAGAAGCCTGGTTGCACGCAAGTAAAGTAGGCAAAGCGAAAAGTTAATCCATAACTCACGCTAAGCGTCGCTAACGGCAGGCATCCAAAAACTTGTCGCATCCGATCACGGTACAGTTGCAATTGGCCTGGTCTGTGCAGGACCACAAGAGGAGCAGCCATTGTGCAGCAGGAGCAGAAGAAGCAGGATTCCACCAGCTAACGCTAGTATTAAAGGGAATCCACCGAAGACGCTGGAAAAAATAGAATGAATAAAAGCCGGTATTACTCCAGATATCGTCTGAAAAGAAGTCACAAGGCCCGCTCCCACTTGTTTAAAAAAAATGTGCAAGGCCTTCAGTGTCAGACGCATTAAATATCTGATGTACAAGCTCCCCAAAGTGGAGTGGGAGGTTAGTATTCAGAAGTGACTGTATCTCACTAGATGTTCTAGCCACCTGTAATTCGAAGGTCTCTCGGGCCGAAGTGAGAGCCACTTCTTGTTGGAACAAAAGGGCCTTTAGCCTGCTTAATTTGTTGAAATCTGTTTTCAAAGTAGGAATGGAAGGCCAAATAGAACTATCTACACTCCCATGCGGGGGCGGAAAAAGCACATTGCTACAACAAGTAACGCGTTGTGAAACAGTCACCAAATATGGGACACCTGCCCGTAACCCACAGCAATCCTGGTTGTTCAAAATAAGATCGCTACCGTTAGTAAGCAGGGTAAAAGCGGGAATTATTGATGCCACTGGAGTCCCTTTCAAAAAAGAAGCAAGATTAGGCGCTGACACATTACACGCGCCGTGCAATTTAACGTGTTTACAAACTAGGGAATGTCCTACCGTCGAATCGCAGTCCTCCCCTGTTAGGAAGACCTTCTTATCATCCCGTTGACATCTGTAAGTAAAAGGCAGGGACCATAATTCATGCAAAAAGGCACTACCCAGGGGGTTTGAAGCGGCCAATTGGAAAATGTTGCATGCATGATTTAAATTGAAACAGTGAGAATGGGAGGGAGATAACCCAATGAATTAACCAAACAGCAGAATCCGTTTCCGCCGCAGAGAATGACAAGGGTTCCAATTGTTCAATGTGTAATAGCGTGTAAGTAGCATCTTTCATTGACATAAAACGCTGTTTATCAGTCAGATTAAATGGTAAAAACAGAGCAGAAGCATTCAAATAATCCCAAGGGACTTTTCCCATTTTAAGGGTCTGTAACGTCCATGCAAACTGCATAACAGAACGTAATTGATTTTGACCATGATATAATACAGACACATCATTCTGAACAATATCAATAACAAAAGAAACAATGTTATCCAATGTATAAATGCGTGATGAAAGCGTATTGATGCTATTGTTGACCACTGCTAGAACATTTTCTAAATTTGCTTGATCAATCTGACGCAGACGAAAGGCTGCTTCCATCTGTGAAAGTTTCCAAATTTCATTGTCAGCTGCATACATAAATCTTTTAGCTCTGGGAGCCCTGGGTCCCTAGAGAAAATCAGCCAAATTAATGTCACTCGACAAGAGCGACAGGTGTTGCTTTACTGACGATAGTGTTGAATGTTCCAACCATTGTTGGCATAATTTACCCACCGAGTAAGTGGTAACCAAATGTGAATGTGCATAATGTGGGTCCGTTCTAGTCTGGGTGAAACCAGGTGTTACTTTATAAAAATGCAATTGACATGCATTTAAATTGGTTTGCCACACCAACCAACCGGATGAATCAATTCCTGAGATGTTAAAGGTGTCATTCTGGAACAAAGCGCGCAATGCATTGATGGTATAATTTGTGCGAGCATGGCAATTGTCATATTCAGCTAAAGACGTAATGGAAGGGATATTTAAATTTTTTACTGTAGCCATACCAAAGCACGTGGTTTGATAAACAGTATCATTTAAAAATAATATTTGAACCAGGATTAGACAGGCACGATGTAGTGCCTCAGTTCCCTGAACCTGCCAGTGTTTTGTACCCCAGATTGATTTCAAATCAATGGTCTCTTTCCAGTGATCATAACCCTGTGTGGCTAATTTATTCCTGAATGAGTTGGAATTAATCAATTTAGTGTGGGTTAGTATAAATTTGGATTGAGAAGACAATTGTAATTTAAAGAAATATGATTCCGGATTGGACGTGTTATAATCTGTAAAATATGAAAACTTATTCAGACGAATTTTTGAACTCCCTTTGATGGGAGTAGGACAGTGTTCCTATTGAGTGTAATTATAAACCAGCCTCAAAGTATTTGTTTTATGTAAAAAATGATGCCCATAGTGTTGATAACAAAAGAGATCAGCATAATTGGCAGAATTTAAATACAAATCTTCAGCATCAAAAGCAGCATAATACTTCAAATCAGAAAATAATGAATGTACTGCTTGCACATCCCAATCATCAGAATGTATGTCCCGTGTTACCACATCTCCTAATGAGACGTGAAACACGTATGGCACCCTGAGCACCTCCGTCGGGCCGTGGACTTCGAAGGATACTTTATCCCAAACGATGCCATCTGTAACCGGGAATGCTGAAATGTTCACGAGACTGATCACATTTCATGATATGGGACGATGTGTGTGGGGCCAGAGTACCATCGACCAAGTTCACAGCAGAGCGTTCTGGCAAATAATGACCATTGATGAGTAAAAAGAACACTGTTACAAATCCAATCGACATGAAGAGGAAAATTAGGATAAGCACCAACTAGATGTAGGTCCATGGAGGGACCAAGTACGTCTTCTTGAACCAAGAGATGAAAACACTTAATTTAGACGGTGGTATTGCCAAAGTAGAAGACGAGGAGGATGAGTCATAGGAGAAGCTGGCATGATCTCCAAAATACCCGTTGTCACCTCTCGGTATCAAAGGCGGGTGAGAGGTACCGGCATGATGTTGTCGATGATCGCTCGGCACTTCCCTGTTAGACTAATCAGTGGGATACGTATACTCGACATCTGTGTTGGAAGAGGTAGGAGGCAAAACAGGAGAAAGGTCAACAGCAGCTTCCATCTCAGCCTCACTGACACTGTTTGTATTCATGGCGGTTTAGGGGACCGAATTCAAAGAAATAGCGTTGCACGAAACTGTAGGTGTGACACTATTCAGAATCGGCCAGAAGGTGTAGCTTCACATTGTCCACTGAGATGTATCTGTTGTCTTTGCGACCAGGTAAAGGTGGTAAAATGACTGTACGAGTACCCTTCAATCCAAGTATCGGAACCGCACGATAAGAGGGACCAAATTCTTTCTTGTTCTCCAACTTTTCCCGTACCAGATCTCCAATATTAGGAAGCCAGCCGGCAACCGGAATCAGCAGTGCTGGATCATCGGATGAGGGTAAATGTTCAGTTGCATAGCTGTCACGGGTCTTTTGTAGATCCTGTAACACAGTAGAATGATTATCTACGTCAAATGTTGCAGCAGCCGCCACAATGTCTAGACCATCAAGGTCTGGCACAAACATTTTGATGCCAAAGAGCATTTCGTATGGGGTCCGCCCACCCAGAGATCTTCTAGGGAGATTATTGAGTGCACGTTGGGCACAAGCGATAAAGACTAGGAGCCTCCTGTTTATGAAGTCTACCGCGGCCTTAATTAATTTTACCAAAAAATTAGGGAAAAGGCCACCGGAAATTCTTTTAAAAATCTATCGTGCAAAGTGCGTGAGTATAGCAATTTTTGGGGCAGGTATTTGGGGCTTTTATGACTGTATATCGATCCAATATGTGGAAAACGCCTTTTTAAGATTTATATTGGCAGTCCCGGCCAGTGCTCCAGTTTTTAATTGCCATAGCGAATTAGGAGTAACATATATTTCTGATCTTATTAAGGTGCAACCGGTGCTGCTCTGGCACAGAATTTGGACCTCTGTTAGCACTGGTTTAAATAGGGAAATAATAACTGATGCAATGAAATTAGACAACGCCAGCAAGATTCCCTGGTTGAAGTATGTAAGAAATTTTATGCAGGATATCGGGCGTCCAGAGTATTTCTCCCTACCTGAAAATATGAATTGTATTAACCGGAAGGAACTTAAAAAAATTTGTATGACCCACCTGGAAGAAAATAGGTTAACTCTGGAAATGAATAAACCTACGGTGGTTGAACATCAATTAATTATTATAACATATAACATTCAACCATACTTGACATGCATATTGGGGGGATATGATAGGTATATGTTAACGCGTTTTAGATTTGGGACTTTCCACCATTTGATTAGCCATCCAGACATTAACAATTGGTCAAGGGAACTTTGTCGATGTCCCTGTGATAATATTTAATCACAAACGACTATTCACGCAATCCTATTCTGCAAATTTTACAAGGATGAAAGGCGAAGATGGGTACTACCGTTATTAAAACAGGGGGGGATGGAGACAATGTCGCCTTGCTTTTTTGTATTTGCAGATGTTGGGAAATTATTATTGTATTGGATCTATGGTAGGTTTCTTAAAAAGTGTATATAGAGCCAGAAAATCTCTAAATCTTTGAATGTCAGTTGTAAAATATATGAGAGAAACATAGACATGAGATGCTGCAAATTAAGTACAGCATAATACATTTTATTCCCCGGATGTAAAAAATAATTACTGTTAAATGAATTTTTTTATGAAATTTTATTTAGCTAACGTGTCTTAATGTAATTTTTATGATGTGTGATGATATGTTTTAACTGCCTGCTTTTATGATTTTAATGTTTAAAATCGAATAAAGCTCGTTTTGATTGATTGATTGATTGAGTGCACGTTGAACACCATAGAAATGAGCCAGCCAGTTCCTGCCAGTACCTAAGACTCTAGCTGTCAAGGATTGCTTTAAGTCACGGTTCATTCGGTCCACAATAGAATTGCCCTCAGGCCTGTATGGAGACGAAAACTGCACCGGCACCCCCATTGAATTCATCGCGTCCTTGTACCCCTTAGAGGCGAACGCTGGACCTTGGTCTGAATGAAAGGTGCCACAGGCAAACATCCCGACAAAGACACGCAAATCCCTGATGACATTTCGAGCGTCAGCACTGCGTTGTGGCCAAACCTAAAGGAATCGTGTGCACGAATCAACTGCAACTAAAATGTATTTATATGCAGTATCAGAAGAGAACGGACCGCAGTGATCAAGATATACACAGCCAAATGGTTTATTAGAAATACATAGCTGTGTTTGTGGTGGGTGTGACACCGTAGATGGTTTGATTTGCTGACAAATGTCACAAGAAAGCACATAAGTACGGGTCTGTTTATATAAACCACGCCACCAATAACGTTGTTGTAAAATCAAGACTGTCGCAGACACCCCGGCATGTGCAGAAGCAATTGGCCTCGTGCGCAGCTCTGATCAAAGCAGGTCTGCGGTCCATGTTGTGAATCAGCCGATCCCCAACAGAAGGAATAGAAGCGTAAGGAACCTGTTCGGGAGATACATGAAAAGAGTATTTCGAAGGGAAACACTGGGGATAAGTGGTTCCCTCCCTCGTAGCAGCCACCGCTGCCAGAATATCATTATCTATTTTAGTCATGGACCTTGTAACTGCTGCTATGGAACACGTGGCTACTGCAGATTTGACAGCTTCGTCAGCCAAAGAATTACCAAGAGCATGTGCTCCCACACTGACGGCCAAGAGTATGGATAACATGTGTGAGGGGCAGACACTGTTTAAGCTCTGCCACTCGAACCCAAAGCGTTTTATGCTTAATTGCGCTGCCTTTAGAGTCTCGATAGTCATTTCGAGTCCAAAAGAATAAGTTGTCATTAAAAGATTGAACACAGTAGTAAGAATCGCACACAATAAGAGTATTCACATTAGGATCAGCAAACTCAAGAGCAAGAATAAGAGCGCGCAGCTCCGCCAATTGCGCCGTACAGTCCCCAAGTGCTTGAGTATGCACGATGGAAGACTTAAATTCTCAATTGACAATGGAGACAGCCACAATTGCGCCAGCCGCTGGATAAGCATGCTTGGACCCGGTGGCCGGTTGAGCCGAGTCATCGGTGTAAATGATACTTTTGTATTCTTGTAAAGGAAGCAAGGACAACGGAGGAGGATGAACATGTTCATACTGTAAAAACTCCTGTGTCTGAAATGCAGGGTCAAAGATAAATGTGACATCAGATGATGTCAAAGACGTAGCCCATTGTATCCAACGGGGATGTAATGCTTTAGAATTAGGTACACTTGCCTTAGTCACGGCCTCCAAAGCAGGGAACGGCGTGACCATAAGAATGCGTTTACCTTGCGCCAATGAGCGTTCCTTCAGAATCGCCATCTGGACCGCTGTTAAAACTTTCTCAACATTGGAAAAACGCATTTCAGCTGCAGTGTACAAAAGTGATTTGTATGCAATAGGTACTGTGTCCCCCTCATTGAACGTCAAGTATGTGAAACCCACCTTCCCAGGTACGATACGTATCACAAGGTTCGTGGTGTTATCACGCGTCAACAAGTAGTTAGTTGCAAGTATGTCAGGTTGCAGAGATTGTAGAAGAGAGGTATGTTCCGGAAGCCAGCTGGCAGAAGAATATGTCGGTTGTATCAACGCATAAAGCGGTTTGATACGCTGGGAATAATTTGGAATGTAAGTCCTCCCGAAATTCAAAAATCCCAGCAAGGACTGAAGTTTTTTCAGAGTAGAACGGGGTTGCAAATGTGCATATTTCTCCAGGAAGTGGGTGGCTAACCCCTTTCCTTCATTATTGAGCTCATAGCCCAAAAAGAGCACCGCCAAATGAGCGATGTGTGACTTTGCAAAATTGAATTTATATCCATAGTCGGCAAACGCAGAAATTATGCGCTCGACTCGGACAAGATGCGGCATAAGCTCATCGTCCGTGAGATAGATATCATCCACGTACGAGAACGCATCTGGATCTATGTCGTGTAACAAAGACACAACACGTACAGCAAATGCCCCAGGGCTATTCTTATTCCCCATGGGCAATCGTGTACATTTTTTCTGATTTCCGACGGCAGTGAATGCTGTCAAGTCACGGCTCTCATGAGCCAGATTGTGACTGTAGAAACCATTGAATATGTCCAGTGCAGTTTTGTATTTTTTACGAACAAGGTTGTTCACCAGCGCAGAGCTGTGTGTGTTTTGTACTGCAAAAGTGCGACAATGACTATTCAAATTTCGGTAATCCAACACTATGCGATACGAACCGTCAGGCTTTGACACCGTAAATAGAGGATTATTCATCGGCGATGTACAAGATTCAATCACTCCCTGGTATTCCAACTGACTCAGAATGTCACAAACGTGCGCCTTAGCTTCGCGTTTGATTGGATATTGCGGTTGTGGCTGTGGCGTAGACCGTAAAGGTATCTCATGTGCCGGTGAATCAATATCCCAGCCCACCTGGTTACGATACACAGCGGGGGCAAGGGCCAAAGCCCACTCAGCTGCTAAAGCCTTGGCATGCTCCACAGGGACGTAACGCGAAAAACTCGGAAGTATCACGTCCTCCCCTCGAGAAGCGGCTAACACAAACGGTGGAGGCCAATCTGCCTCCGCCAACAAAATGTCGTATGAGGAGGTTAGATTTTCCCAGAAAACCGCCTTGATTGGACGTTGTACATCACCTTCAATTTGAAAAATAATGTCATACAGTCTATCCGGGGGGGCAACCCGGGTATCTGCTGTTTCCACAGTTATGAAGGTATCAGTTGCTGTCACCTCCAGACAGGGACGTAGTGCCTCCCGCACTATGGTAACTTCCGCTGCGCTGTCGAGCAGAGTCACCGCCCATGTCGAGTCCAGGAGTCGCGTTCTCACCGTCTGAGGCATAACGTGCTGTTAAAGCTGCAACTTTTTTCTTCTGATACGGGGGTCTAAAACAAGTCAGATCCTCTTGTTAGGCTTTAGTGTCAAACTGTGGAGGTTGATCTCGTCCCTGTTGACCAGTGGGACCTTTGCCACGATCCTGGCGCTCCCCTCCACCGACTTGAGAGTCAGTTGAGTCCTGTAAAGAACGAGGAGAGCGCTGATCAGGGACCTGAAATCTATCAGGAGTCTTGAGTTTCGCGCGGTCGCGCAAATCATAAGTACGCTCATTAGACTCATGTGTCGGTAAACTAGCACGCGGACCTTGCTTCTGTTGTTGCTGCCCCTGTTTTTTATTTTTCCAGTTCTTTTTAGGAAAGAACGGGCGCCCGCCTTTTCACGTTGGGCCTTTTGTGTTTGCGATTGCGTTTGCGCTTGAGTAAAAGGCTTAACTCCCAGACTATTGCGGCCAATGGTTTTATAAGCCTTTGCAATAATCTTTGGTAATTCGCGTGGCTTGTCTGCATCTGGTACAGCCTCCAAACGGTTTGCCACTTGGAAGCTCACCGCATTACCCTTGACATTCGCAAGGATCATGTCAGCAACCACGTTGAACACCCCCACCAGTCTCATTCCCTACTCTACAGCCGCTTCGGCTCCGTGCTCATCTTGAACGCGTTTTATCACGGAAGGGAGTACGGTCATGGAGGGAGTGCCGAAACACTTCGAATAGACCGCCGCAAACACCTTGCCCCAGGTGTTACAATCAGCTAATTCAGGAATTAAGTCTTTAGGCAAACTTATAAGACCCTGTGTTTCTCTACAGGAGTGGTATTTGGAAAAACAGCCTCTACTTGTTCAAATTTTTCAGCAACCCAATAAGGGAATTCATCCTTATTCTGAGGACGCTTGCCCCTTACTGAATTAACCATAAGGGGACTGATGGTCACACCACCAGGACCCGCAGGTTGCGCAGTAACGCCAGGTGGTCCCACCTGGAAGTTGCGCTACATGAACTGTATAACAGCTCTATGCACACGTATCAAGGACGTATGTAATACGTGAAGGTCTGCAATTGCAGCAGTCAAATAATGTGGGTATGGGGTATACCCAGCCAAAACGGGCCATGTGGCCCCGTCTATCGACAAAGGGCCGAGTCGGACCGGCGTTATTGGGTGAGGAAGGGCGCCATTAAACCATATTTGGTGTTGCCAAGCTGTAAGCGGAACCTCGAGAGCCCTATAAGGCTGATAAACCTGAGGAAGGGTCGTGGCAGTATATTCATGAAACAAATTATCTGTTCCATCCACCGCCGGAAAGGTGACCCAAGAATAAAACACCTCGAAGCGGTAAGCTGCATCCGCTTCTACAACAAAAAGCGCAACACCAGCATTAGGGACTCCATTTTGAGTCAAATAAGCAGTGACTGCAGCCCGATTAGGTGGTGCAACGTTAACCGCCATAATTTATAAGAAAGAACGACAACCCAAAGCGTGGCAGCGCAATTTCGGGTTAAGAATAAAGAAAACCTTTTAAAACTTCAAGCTTGAAAGAACCTATAAAACAAATATAGGAGGTTACACCGTCACAGCTGTCTCCGGAAACAGATGTGAGGGGATTGTGGACAAGCACAAGCACTATTCAAGAGTCTCGCAGATAAGAACCAGACCAAACGTTGGCGGCGCCATGTTGCGGGGATTCTGCACCTACACAGAACTATGCGCAGGAAAACGGGACCTCGGTGTATAGGGGTGTACCAACCTACCACCTTAGTGCCCAAAATCCCTAAACCGACTAGCTATAGTGTCTCATTCATTCTCCTCCAAAAATCACAGAGCTACAAATGATTAGACAACCCAGAACACAACACTCCTGACTCTCTCAGGAATCGCGGTAGCAAGACATACTCTTTCGCTCACTCACTCGTACTTGTCCACAACAAGATTAGGCAGAGTCACTGTAATAGTTCAAAATGTTTATTTTAACTATCGTGCTCTACAATACAGTATACGAGCCACTACCAGCTGCAAAATGCTTAAACTCAAAACAATTAGCATTGTTACAATTCCATATAGCACAAAGGGGGAAGTCATTTTATAAAGACAGTGGAAAAAGGGCTATAAGACCTAACCACCCTCCCCTTGACTAGAAGATGTTTATTAGAAAAAGGAAGAACTCTGGGCTTTGACAGCAGACCCCATACCTTAAAGCCTAGATGCAAGGTTTACATCATAGGAACAGCATAGCTCTTCTCCATGGAAAGGGCTCTCTCCAAGTGTGTGTTAAAACAACATGCATCCCCGTAATATCAAAGCACGAGTCTCCAGCATTGCAGCTGTGTTTAGCATGTTATGTCTAGGTGCTAGGGACTGACCAGAACAGAATAACAAGGGGCATTGTTTATCGACCTTGCACATCGTGTTCAGACTAAACTCCAGGAACTTCAGCAAAGAACGCGAAAAGCAGACAGTTCTCATGTGAAAGGCACAAACAGCGTCTTGCAAAAATAAAGTCATGTAGTAACGTGCGCAAAAGCAGCATCATGACAGCAAAGCTCATGCTAACTTAGCAATGTCGACAATGACCTCAAGGGCCACATAACACCAGCCATATGCAAATCAGTCTTGACCCTGCGCCCAATGGGAACAGTCCAGCCCGAACTGCCAGGCCAGGTCCTCCCTGGACTGGAAAAAAGCATCCTAGGACTGGTTTTGGGGTTTCACCCCTCATCAGCCAGGATAGCTTGATTCCAGTGGCATGGAGAGCACGGGACCCACGTCTGGGCATACCCATCTCGCTCGGGGTGACAAATGCAAAAAGAACAATTGATGGACAGAATGCAGAACAATGTCATACATTCACCCCAGTACAGAGATCTGGGCCTAAATCCATCCTTTTTTTGCTCCCCATGCCATTCCAGTTTGAACCCAGCCATATGCAAATCAGTCTTGACCCTGCGCTCAATGCGAACAGTCCAGCCCGAACTGCCAGGCCAGGTCCTCCCTGGACTGGAAACAAGCATCCTAGGACTGGTTTCGGGGTTTCGCCCCTCATCAGCCAGGATAGCTTGACTCCAGTGGCATGGAGAGCACAGGACCCACGTCTGGGCATACCCGTCCTACTAGGGGTGACAAATGTGGGGGTGAATGTTTGCATTGTCCAGCATTCTGTCCATCAATTGTTTCTTTTGCATATGTCACCCTAAGTGGGAAGGGTATGCCCAGACGTGGGTCCCGTGCTCACTACACCACTGGATTCAAGCTAGCCTGGCTGATGGAGGGTGATGCCCTGAAACCGGTCCCATGATTCTTGTTTCCGGTCCAGGGAGGACCTGGCTTGGCAGTTCGGTTTGGACTGTTCCCATAAGGTACAGGGTCAAGACTGATTTGCATAAAGCTGGGTCCAAACGGGGGTGGTGTGGTGAGCAAAAGAATGATGGATTAAACCCAGATCCTTGTGACTGGGGGTGAATGTTTGCATTGTCCAGCATTCCATCCATCCATTGTTTCTTTTGCTTATTTACAAAGATAAACAATTGAAGATACATTATCGTATCTTTTCTTTGTGACACCTTGGGCATGACCAAGTGACAAACAAAAAGGTTGGATCTGTTTCCATTAATTTCTTGGGAATTAGAGTCATGTTCGAGGTTACCAACAACATCTATAACTCTGTAAGGTTAGCAGCTTAGATGTGGTACAGTGAACTAGCCAAACAAACCAACATTAACTGATCATATAAGAAGAATCAGTCTCTGTATTATGAGATTATATTGATCTAAATACACAGTCCTACTAAATTCATAGGAACCATATATTACTACATTCACATTTCGATACTGATAAGAAAGGACGCCATTTGAGTTGAGTGCTACATAAATATAGGACAATATTACCACATAAAATAAGGTGTGCTTAATGAAAAGCAATGATATATTTCAAAATGGCCCATACAAGTGTCGATGCATCATTTTACACTTTCCTGATTCTAGTTAACTGGGTATTTTAACAAGTATGCTCCATGCCATTCTGTTGCAGCATTCCTAAAATACTACAAATACTATATTCCACGTAGCTTTTTTAACACATAAAATTAACTTAGAACTTGCCCTTCAGAACTAAACAAACAATTTCTCCTGGCATGATGTCAGTCAACCGTAGCAGCAGCTCACATGGAAGACGATACCACCCTGCCAAATTGGTCCCATGTCTAGTCGACACTTTGAGCAAGCCATTGTTTTTAGTCACTACAGATTTGAAAAAATGATGCTGTAGTTTTAGGTTCAAATCTGTTCATAAGTTTCAAAAGGAATACACATACACCCACCTACAACCACAGGCCGGTGGGGCAAGCAAACTAGAGGGTGGGAGGAGCCTATATCTGAGAGGAGGGGGGGACTGGATGGGGCGGGAGAGGAATGGGGGAAGCAAACTCGAGGAGTAGATGTCTAGTTCTGATGTCTCTGGTTTGCAGCTAAGGTCAGCGTCTTCTCCCCAGAGTTGCGGCCACTACTCCACAGTCAGTGGGAGATCAGTTGGGGCACCCTGGGGCTGTTGAGAGGCAGTGAGTCTCAGCACTCGTAAGTATGATGGGCAGGTAAGATCTCTGAACTCCTGTGAGAGAAAGGCTATGCATGGTCCCCAGGTCTTGTCGAATGTCTGTTGAGCGTGTTCCACTGCAGCAGTCATCTTTTCCATGCCAGCAAATTCCACAACCTGTTGAGCCAATCCACATGGTCTGGAACTTTATCTGTGCCCCACTGTGCTGTTATGGTTTGTTTGGTCACACACAATGCCAATGTGATCGCCCTAACTCCTGACCTCAGGGGATACACCAGTTTATTGGGGAGGCCAAATAAAATGTAGGCTGGAAATCTTGGAAGGGTAGTATTGAACATTTCATCGATATCCTGCAACACCGAGTACCAGTACGTTTAAGCTTTGGGCATCGCCATAAGAGGTGCGTCAGTGTGCCTGGATCACCACACCCCTGCCAGCACAGGCCCGATGCCGAGGTCCAACACTTCGCTAAACGCGTAGGTGTATAGTACCAGTATTGAGCGAGTTTCAGCATAGTTTCCTTACCTGCCACGCTGGATGCCGAGGTCCTAGTTCTGTAATATATATCTGACCACTCCTCGTCCGAGAGTGTGTGTTCTAGCTCTGTTTCCCACCTGCACTGGGTGGGCGATTTAACCAGCTGTTGGCAGCAGTTGAGGAACTGGTATGGCTGAAAGCTGGCCTTTATCATCGGTCTTGAGAAAGAGCTATTTCTTGAAGGGTGTGAGAGGTCTGCCAGATGATGTCCATATAGCCAGCTGGACGACCCAGTGGTGGATGTGCAGGTACCGCCACCACTCGGACTCTGGTAGGTAGAGGCTCTACTGGAGTTGTTCGAATTCCATGAGGCGCTGGTGGTTGTTAACCATTTGCAGTTGGCTTTTTGTCAGGTAAGGAAGTCATTACCCTTTTGTGCGATGGGGAAGTCCGGGTTGCCAATGATGGGGGTAAATGGGAAGGTATAGGTAGATAATCCTCCAGATTTAGCTGTCCTGTCCCACGCTCGCAGCGTAGGCCAGGTGACCAGGGAGAAGTTCACACCCCAAGGCCAGTGGTGTTTCGCTAGCCAGGGCACCTTCCAGATATGTATGTCAGCAACCGTCTGCTCCATGATTCACCAGTGCTTCTCTGATGCCAGTGGGTTCCATTCCACCATGTATCACAGTTGGGCTGCCAAATAGTAGTTAGCTAAATTAGGAAGGCCAAGGCCTAGATCCGCAATCGAAAGGTACAATTGAGCCCATGCGATACACGGCCTTTCCAACCCCCCCTACAAAGGACTATATCTGTTGTTGAAATTTCGTGAGGAGATACTGCGGAGGCTGCAGAGGAAGAGTCTGCATGACAAAGTGGATCCTAGGGAGGAGGGACATTTTGATGGCCGCAATCCGGCCCACTCATGACAGGTCACCCATCTGCCAGCTGCAAAGGCCCCTTGCGCTGCCTCGACAAGGTCTTTATAGATGCGCTCTGCCTTTGTACCGGATCTCTTCCGGGGATGAGCAGATCTTAAGCCCCAGGTAGTGTATCCAGCTGAGAGCCCATAGCAGAGGGTAGCGGGTCTTGCAAATTAATCTTAAATCCAGATACCCTCCCAAACGTCTCCATCTCGGTCAACAGGGCTGGGAGGGTGCAGGTCTGAGATGGTCAAAAGGACATTGTCAGCATAGAGCGCAATCCTGTGCTCTTGGTTACCCAAAGTAATGCCCGATAACTCCCCACTCCGCCAAACATGTTCGGCCACATGCTCCATGTATAGTGTTAACAGGAGTGAGGGACAGCCCTGTTTGGTGCCCCCGGTGATATTAAAGGGGCAGGAGAGTATGCCATTCAGGAAAACTCTGGCAGATGGGTGGGCATAGCTGCTGTTGATCCATTGCTGCAGGTGTGGGCCAAAGCCCATCCTTGCCAGGACCGCCTGCACGAACCTCTAATGGCTCGATCAAAGGCCTTTTCTGCATCGATAGAGAGGAGAAGAGCCTGGTTGTGAGCACGTGAGACCTTGTCTATGAGATGAAGTATCCATTTTGTGTTGTCACTACAGCCCCTTTCTGGGATAAACCTAGTTTGATCAGGGTCCACCAGCCCTTGCATGCATCACTTAAGGTGACCGTATAGTATGCCGGTTAAAATATTTGCGTCTACGTTGAAGAGTGAGATGGGGCGATAAGAGTCGTATGAACTAGGGTCTTTGCCCTGTTTTGGGAGGACTGTTATGATCGCCTCAGACATGGTGAGTGTGACAGCTCCCGAGTCGCTAAGAGACGGATCAAAAACAGGGTAAGGATTGGGCAAAAGGCTTTATAGAATGCGGGCCTTTTGAACCTGTAAATTGGCTATAGGGGAAATGACTTCCTCGATCCAGATGTCTGCCTCCAGGAGGGAGGGGAACCAGTCCTGAGCCAGATACATAAGGCTCCAGCTCTTCCTGATCAACTTTATCAGCTGTGTACAACCCAGCATAAAATGCCCCAAAGGCGCAGGATATATCCTCGTCTGTCAGGGCCTCTGTCCCCTCAGGCATGAATATGCATGAGACCCTGTCTAGGTGCTGCTTTTCTCGCAGCTTGCATGCCAGAAGGTGCCCAATTTTATTGCCGTCCACCTTGTATTTTTGCTGGATGTTGAGTAGGGCATACTCCCCCCGTTGTAGTCCAGAGATTTTAACTGTTTCCACTTTAGTGTCAGTTGCCGTCACACTGGGTGTACCCCCGAACGTTGGGCATTGTATTTTTCCATATTAATTATGGGCCTACAGTTCCAGCATGCAAAGTGCCATTGGCTGACAGAAGAGGACGAGTTCAAGGTACCATGTAACTAATGGGCAGTAATGCGTACATTTAAAAACAATGTATCAGCCTATGATATTTTTAGAGAGGATATGCCAGTTACCTTTGACCTCTTCCTTCCTAGTCAGCTCAGCCAGAACTCCTTCTTGCTGAAGTCCTAGCATGATACTGGCAAATGACCCGTTAATGCAGATGGAATAAAAGACAAAGAAGAAACAGATATTGCCAGACTTGAAATAATTCATGCCACTTTATACTTTGTTTCTGCAGAAAAAAAGCAAACATCCAAAAATCACTTAATGTCGTTACTTTGCAGTTCATTACAGTCTGCGAACCTTGCTGATTTGCACACCACTCTTGTAATGACTCACTTTTATAAAATTAAGAGAGTATGATTTTATTATCAGGTTACAACTAATGATATAATGATGTAATCACATGGTCAACTATGCCACACATGTTTTTCCAGGGGATTGCTGAGACTACTATTTAAATATCTCAACACCTTTTCAGAGCGGATACAATCAGAGAAGCTGAGGTGTTTCATATCCTATCAAAGACATCATCGTCCCCAAGCCAAGTCATGCCAAGAGACAATCCTAACTTCTGTACCTTGGTTGGTTCAGGTCTGACTGAATGGTTCACCCTTGACTCAGTCTCTATCTCCGAGTCCAGATCTGTGAAGGCCCCTCCATCAGTACCAGTATCCACTTTACCACCAAAACAAAATGCAGCAACGGCCCATCTTTGTCCACTAGACGTACTCTTCTCATAGCCAGAGAGTCTCTACTGCGGACTGGGCCTGCTTGTTTGGCAAGCTTCTGAAAGCTTGTCGAACAGATCAGTATTGGTGGAAAGCTCATCCTCTGAATCTTCCTGCAACAGATGTCCATCCGATTGTTTTCTCTTGTGGCCAGAGTCATCTCCTAGCCCTATCCCATGTGCATCCTTGACCTCCTCTACAGGTGTGTTGTCATCCTTTATGCAGGAGGAGCCCTGACTGGGATCATGGAATCGGACTTGGAGCTTGGGCACATCCCCAGATAAGATCAATGGGTGCAGAACCAATGTTGGCAGCTTGTCCTGTCTCTGTTGAATAGGCACTAGTGCCTCGGAAACCGTTATTTCAACAGTGTCATCCACTGACACTCGCAGTAAACGTTTACAACTTCGTCACAGCAGGAATCATGCCACTCTAAGCCCTCTCTGTCAACTCGGGGAAAAGACTCCGAAAAGGACCTCTCCAACACTCTTGGCCCTGAAGGCACTATACAAAAAAAAAAAAAGAGGGGAATTGGGAGAACAGCGAGGCATTAAAAGGCGGAGAATGGGTAGTGGCCCATAATTAAGGCAGTACCCACAAACACAATACTTTCACTAAAATACCTGGCCAAAACCAGCAGCCTGAAAACTCCCTAAGACAACAGCCCAATGAACAGGTGCTTGGCGCACAAAAGAGAACTTTCTGCAGTAGACCCTATCAAGTCTCCAAAGCACCTGTCTATATTGAGCGGTGGCACTATCTGGAGTGAAGTGCACTCAAGCAAGGAAGCAGCCAGCCGAGGTAGATATCTGTATGTGGGTGTGTAATAGGTACACAAAAGATGTGTCAGATCTGCACAAGTCATGCTCTGCACCACGACCGCCTGTGGAGGTGGAGGTATTATTTTTGATGGAGCAGAGACACTCACCACTGCCTAGTAAGAAGGAACGCCCAGTCACATATTCCCTGATGGGAATCGTAACCAGGTCAAAAAGGTGGAGGGTACTAAAGGTAAGCCACTGAACACTACACTCAGACCTTCTGTGAGTGAATGAAGTGGCACATGGCTAAAGGGATCACTACCAGTCCTGCATTCTGAATTGTGGAGGCAGATAATGGCACAAAACCCTGGCCCTGACAGACCCAAATACACTGTTACAGAAGCTCACAGCTAGTTTGCTTAGCAAAGAAAGATTAGTCATAGGACAGTAGTGAGGTCATAGGCAACAAGAAGCTCTCACTGGCTGATATGATGACTTCATTGAATTGCTTTTCACAAATCGAGTTAATATAGGAGTTTAGATTTGTTGAATGATTACATTTGCTGCTGTTTACTAGACGGAAATGAAAAGAAGCATAAAAAGTGTCTCTGTGTCTTGATATAGAATCCTAATTATTCACAATGAATCTGACTTCTTCAGTGATCCATTCATACTGGAAAGGGGGATATGAATGATTTGACTTAAACACATTTTTATGACTAGCAATGGGTTAGATCTAGGTAAACTGGGATTACAGTCAATAGTGATTTTGTGCCTGGTTTGTTCTATTTTGAGCAATAAATATTTTGAGGACTAACAACCAATCATGGGGTAAGTAACCTAACATTTTCTGATAGCAGAATGGGATCTACCACACATTTAAGTGTCACAGAGTTCTTTAGGTGAGCTGCCTTGCATCTTATTTTTTTCTGGTAAAGAATGTTTTTTTAAGGAGATAAGTGCTTGTCTTTTATTCATTAAATGATTTATCTTATTTGAAAGCTGTGGCCTGCCATTGAATCGATATCCTCTGACATTATTTAAGAATTAATTAATCAAAACAGTGCAGAGTGCCATTTACATTAGCTTTTTCAACAACTTGGTTTTCTGTAGTTTGAGAGAAGTTAATTTTTATCAAGTAAAACCTGACTAGGGTGTTATTTGTATCCCTTAGACGATTTTACCTGATTTAGGTAAAGCAGCCACTTTGGAGAGTAACACTGGAAGAAGCTTTTCTTTTGTAAGCATCTAGAGTCTCTTTGATTATGAGTCAGAGATACTTTGCTTGTTACAGAACAAAAACAAACAAGTTTGAGCTATTGGCATTGTAAATGGCTATGCCTTTTATTTTAGTATTGGTTTTTAAAACATAAATAAAAGACATTGTCATTTACAATGGCAATAGCTTAAACTTGCGTAAATCGGAGACCTATTGCATTGCAAATGCTTGTTTACTGGGGCGACTAATTTCTGCCTAGAGACTTCAGTACTAGTGCTGTTGTCAAGACTGCCTTCCGGAGAAGCCCGCTCCCTCCTCCTTACCGGGGTCATCGGGGGTTCTCTGATAACATCTCCTGGCTTCTGCTGATTCTGCTGATGCTGATTTGCGAGGGAAGTATTAATTTTAAACTTCCCCAAGCCAGTATCTCCTGAACACAGGCACAGACTGCTCCCGCCCACCGGGAAGCCGATCCTCGAAGCAGCGCAGCGGCTCCAGCTGAGCCGCGCTGCAGCCTCCGCCCACACTCCTCCCAGCGTTCCTGGATGTCGTCCACCACACCGGATCAAAGCAAAACCGCCGAAATATTCACAACAACTTCGGACCAACTTCAGGCCAAAAATCACGGCCCCCAGCCCCCACGCAGTCCTCACCCCACAACCATCGCGCTCAGAAAGGCACCGGTGAGTTAAAGTGTTTCGCCGTTACCGCCTGCCTGGGAGAGCTTGCGACCGGAGCTAACTAACGGCCGCCATGTTCCCCCATCCAAATCTTCCTTGTCTCTACCCCTTTTGTAAACAAGCGCGCGCAAAAGTAACAAGCACAGAATCGAAACGGAGGAGCGGGGGCGAGAAAAAGCAGCATATTGACACAGACACGCCGTGAGCGTGCACATCAGCTGTCCGGGCAAGTGCACATCAGAACGCGCCGTAAGCGTGCACATTTGCAGCAAAGACCAGCGTGACGGCGACCGCATTGGCTGCGAGGTACACCGATCACCCTGTGAGCTCTGGGGACACGCTGCAGGGCATCGCGTGAAGCATGGCGGAACGACGGTAAGGTGGGGGTGGGTGGGGGTGGCAGGCGCATGGCTGACTGACACTGGAGGGGGTGCAAGGACAGCTGGGGAGTGCGTGCAATGCGGCTGGAGAGGACGGAAGGGGGACAGGAGATGTGCACATCGCGTGCCTGGACGTGCGTGTTCACATTTCCAGTCCGGCCTGCGCGTGCACATCTCCTGTCTCCCTTCCGAAGCAAGTCGACGACAATAAGTCTCGCTAGCGACAGCGCTTCGCGCTGCGTCGCTAGGTCGAGACCTAAAAAGGAAAACATATATGATAAACACCTGCATCCCATATAGTTTAAAATTATGTATAACTAGGGCTCCCAGTTTTCCATTTTACTGATTTTAACAGATGAAAATGAAACTTTTCTATTTCTCTGTATGTACTTATTTATAAATATGGCTAAAATGGAAATAGCTCTTTTTCCAAGCAATTCTCAATTCTGTCCGTCGTTACTGCTAGGCCAAAAGCTGTGCGGATTGATAGATTGGGAATGTATGTAATTTCATCAGTGGCAACAACATTGCAAGTCAATACATTGCAGGCGCTACATCTGGAGTCACTACATCCAAGGTGCCATTATATCAGCAGTCATTATGTCACAGGAAAGCGAAAATAAAATACAATATATATCAGATTGACAAAGGCTTCTAGTAAACCGAAACGCGTCTCTCGCTTATTTTTGGGATTAAGGATGACCTGATTAAATAAAACAGATGCCGTATCCTGACTGCCTCGAGTCCATGCCTCCTTCCATGGATAACTCTGTGGGAGCTGGGTGTTTGTGTTCATATATATATATATATATTCACTGAAAAAACCAAAGCTTACAGGGACGTTATAGTTAGGCTGACATTTCACTCATACGAAACCAAAGAAATTCAGAAGTTATGGTTGGCTGAGCTAACTAGAACTCGGGCCTCCGCAATACACTGCTTATGAATTTACATATTACATCACTCATGACATTGTCAGTGACATCACTCATGACATCCCAAATGACATCACTGGTGACATCATCCACAGAATCACTGACGGACCCACTCACACCCCCATGGAACCTTTCATACACCCACTCCCACACAACTATTCACAAACCCATTCACAGACTCATACCAGCACTTACACACCCACTCACTGATTTATAGATCTACACACATATCCACTCACTCACTCCTATAGCCACTCATACACCCACTTACTAATACAGCCACTGACATATCCACTCATATACCCTTACACCCACTCACACACTGAGTCAGTCACCCATAGAGCTACTCACACACCTAGTCATTTACCCATACAGTCAATCACACAGCCACTTACTCACCCATACAGATACACACACACCCACGCACTTACTCATACAGACACTAACACGTACTCACTCACATATACAGTCACTGACACAAGCACACACTCACCCATACAGACACTCATATACCCCATCACTCACCTATACTGCCTTTCACATACCCAGTTACTCACCCATATACCACTGACACATCCACTTACTCACCCACACAGCCATACATACATTCACTCACCCATACAGCCCCTCACACATGCACTCACTAACCCATACAGACGCTGACTCACCCACTCACTCATCCATACAGGCAGTCACACCCCCTAACCCACCCACACAGACACTCAGACAACCATACACGTACTCAGACAACCAATCACTCACCCATACATTCACTGAGACACCTAATCACTCACATATACAGTCACTCCCCCACTGAATCATCCATAAAGGCACTGATACACCCACTGATTCACCAATACACCTTGGCATATATATTTAACACTCAAACGATTTAAAAACCCTCACAGTCGCTGGATGTTGTCATCAGTGATGTCATATTTACTGAAAAAAATAACGGTTTTATATATATATATATTCACTGAAAAAACCACAGGTTTTAGGGAAAGTTATAGTTAGTTGGACATTTCACTCGTACAAAACCATAGAAATTCCCCCGTTATAGTTAGCTCAGCTAACTATAACTCGCGCCCCCGCAATGCACTGCTGATGACGTCACATATTACATCACTCATGACATGGTCAGTGACATCACTGATGACATCACTGATGACATCTCAAATGACATCACTGATGACATCATCCATGTGATAATTTGATGCATCTTCTCACACCCTAATATAACCTTTGATACACCCACTCTAAATTACAGACTGCCATTCTCAAAACCATAGACACTCCAACACCAATAACTACATACCCACTCACTGATTCTTAGGTCTACACACACATCCAGTCACTCACCCGTGCAGTCACTCATACTTACGGTCACTCAGTACAGGACTATCATATGCACTCATACTCCTATATAGACACTCAAACACCACCACTCATCCATAGAGGTACTCACACACCTAGTCAGTCATGCAAATAATTAATCACACTCCCATTTACTCACCTATACAGTTATACACACACCAGCTCACTTACTCATACAAATACTAGCACATTCTTACGCTCTTAGACAATCACTGATACAAGCACACACTCATCCATACAGTCACTCTCACAATCACACACTCTCACTTATAGCTATTTATATACTCCAACACACATATATACTGCCTTTCACATATGTAGTTACTCACACATGTACCACTGAGACATACATTCACACACTAACACACTCCTACACACACTCACCCACCCATACAGTCTATCACAGATGCACTCTTGAAACCATCCACCCAGTGAATCACCCACTCACACATCTATGCACAGAGTCGCACACACCCCATACACACAAACACTCAGGCACCCATACAGATACTCAGACAACCAATCAATAACCCATATAGACACTCATGTAGGTATTCACAAACCCATGCAGCCGCTTACACACCAACAGACAGAGGGATAGGCATTCACACAGTTTAGTCACTAACCCTTGCATTCAGTAAGATACGTTTAATCACTCACTTATAGAGTCAGTCACGCACCTACTAAATCATCCATTCAGACACTTATACACCCACTCATTCTTCAATACGCCTTTCCCTATATTAAACATATTTAAACTTTACAGAAACACACAGTCACTGGATGATGTCATCAGTGATGTCATCAGTGATGTCATTTGAGATGTCATCAGTGATGTCACTGACCATGTCATGAGTGATGTAATATGTGACGTCATCAGCAGTGCATTGCGGGGGCGCGAGTTATAGTTAGCTGAACTAACTATAACGGGGGAATTTCTATGGTTTTGTACGAGTGAAATGTCCAACTAACTATAACTTTCCCTAAAACCTGTGGTTTTTTCAGTGAATTTCTAAGGTTTTTTAAATGCTAATTTCTAACTATAACGTGCCTGAAACCTATGGTTTTTTCTGTGAATTTCAAAGGTTTTTTAAATGCTAATTTCTAACTATAACGTGCCTGAAACCTATGGTTTTTTCAGTGAATTTCAAAGGTTTTTTAAATGCTAGTTTCTAACTATGCCTACAGAGGTAGGACATGTGAAGAAAAAGAAAAACGCACAGAAGGAAGCAAAGGAAATGCAGAAATAAGCAACAGAAGTCCACAAAGACGAAGAAAAGTGCAGGAAGAAGCAAGACATGTGCAGAAAGAACCAACAGAGGAGCAGAAAGAGGCCTTGTTGCAAAATCATCCTGTGCCCACAACTTTTTCAGACGGGTACTGGTGGTAACTGGCTCTGACTAACCAGGCCTAGAGCCAGTGCTATGCTAAAAGACACTTAGAATACAGTGAAAACACCTACATACACTAGGGAACACTATGCGTTGGGGTACCCCTGTGATTAGCATGACCTCCTCTGTAAGTCCCTAGTACATAATAGGGCAGGGGATTAAAACTAAGTAACTAACTTGTCACATGAGGCCCTACCCCTCTCTTCACCACTGTGCAAACACGCCCCGTGGCGTGTTTTAAGTTGGGGATTAAGTTCTCTTCAATCCTGAGGGTCCCTGGAGGCCAACTAGCCCACCAGGTACCTCCAGTAAGCACCACAGAGCTGCGTTGCAGAGAGGTGGTCCGAGGCCACGCCCCTCTACACCTCTCTGCAACGCAGCTCATGGGCGCTTACCGGAGGTACCTGGTAGGCTAGATGGACCCCAGGAACCCTCAGGATTCAAGGGGACTTAATCCCCCAACCTACAACGCACCAGAGGGCCCGTTTGCACAGTGGTGATGGGAGGGGGTGGGCCTGATGTGACAAGTGTGCAAACGCGCCCCGTGGCGCGTTTTAAGTTGAGGGATTAAGTCCCCTTGAATCCTGAGGGTCCCTGAGGTCCAACTAGCCCACCAGGTACCTCCGATAAGCGCCACAGAGCTGCGTTGCAGAGAGGTGTAAAAAGGGGCATGGCCTGGACCATCTCTCTGCAATGCAGCGCAGTGGCGCTTACTGGAGGTACCTGGTGGCCTAGTTGGCCCCCTGGGGCCCTCAGGATTGAAGGGGAATTAATTCCCCAACTTAAAACACGCCACGGGCGTGTTTGCACACATGTCACCTCAGGCCCCACCCCCTCCCTGCCCCACCCCCTCCCTTCACCACTGTGCAAACGCACCCCGTGGCGCATTTTAAGTTGGGGGATAAAGTCCCCTTGAATCCTGAGGGTCCCTGGGGCCCAACTAGCCCACCAGGTACCTCCAGTAAGCAAAACAAAGCTACGTTGCAGAGACGTGGTCCGAGGCCACGCCCCTTTTTACACCTCTCTGCAGCGCAGCTCATGGGCGCTTACTGGAAGTACCTGGTGGGCTAGTTGGACTCCAGGGACCCTCAGGATTGAAGGGGACTTAATCCACCAACTTAAAACATGCCACAGGGCTTGTCTGCACACATGTCACCTGAGGCCCCGCCCCCTCCCTTCACCACTGTGCAAACGCGCCCCGTGGCGCATTTTAACCAAAATCCAAAGCAAGTTTGCTATGACAGGACGGGAGCCGCGAGGCTCCCGCCCTGTCATAGCAAACAGCAGTGTCCCGGGGGTAGGCACCCCGGGACACTGCAGGAGCCAGCCCTGGGGGATGGTGGTCCCCAGGGCCATCACAGGCTCCAGGAGGGGGGCCGCGAGGCCCCCCTCCCAACATGTTCAAAGCCCCGGGGAGGTGGTGGTCCCCGGGGCTTCGGGGGTCCGAAACGGACCCCCACTTTAAAATTCTTAGTGCCCCGGGGAGGTGGCGGTCCCCGGGGCGTGTGGGGGGGCTCGAGCTCCCCCACACAGGTCATTACATATTTTATTTTTTTAAAAGCCCCGGGGGTGGCGGTCCCCGGGGCTGCGGGAGGGCCGAGTGCCCTCCGGCACCATTTTAAAATCAAAGCCCCGGGGGTGGCGGTCCCCGGGCTTGAGGGGCCTTAGAGGCCCCCCAACCTTATTAATAAACCCCCGCATGCCCCCGGGACTTGGCCCACCCGGGGGCCAAATAACAACAAAGCGCGGGAGCCCGCGCTTTGTTTTTTTTTCTTTCACGGCGGGATCGCGGATCCAGCGCGCATCCCGCCGTTTAAAAAAAAAAAATGCTTTTTTTGGACCTGGGGGTCCTTGTGGGACCCCCTGAGCAGGCCTAGGGGGTCAGGGGGTTTCTACCCTGCCCCCTTGTCTTGTTTTGCGTGTTAGTTTCACTGTTTTCTTGTGACTCGGTTCTACCGAGTCACAAGATGGCCGCCAACACTTCCTGGTTTGGAGTGTTGGCAGCCAATTAGCATAAAGCTCGTGGTCGGGAGGATCCGCGGATCCTCCGTGCCTCTATATATCGCTAGCTTTATTTTTTATTTTCTCCGCAACTACTGAACGGATTTACACCATTTTTAAAAGGACGCTTTCTGTGCCAAGCAGTACCTTTTTGCCAAATTTGGGGTAAATCCGTTCAGTAGTTTCCGCTCTAGCCTTGCCCAAAGTTCCCTATGGGAAATTGCGTTTTTTGACTCTTATTTTTTGAATTTCTCCGCAACTACTGAACGGATTTACACCATTTAAAAAAAAGGTCGCTTTCTGAACCAAGCGCTACCTTTTTGCCAAATTTGGTGTAATTCCTTTCAGCAGTTCGGGCTGTAGCCATGTCTAAAATGTCCTATGGGAATTAACATGGAGAAAACACGTTTTGGGACCCCCCTTTTTTCTCGGCCCCCGCTTGCCGAATCACCCCAAAACTTTCAGGATAGGAGCAGACCGGAGCGCCCCACGAGTTTTGAAAATTTCGCGAAGGTTCATCAACCGGCGCCAAAGTTATTGGAAATAGAATGTTGTGAATTTCCTATGGGTAATAGGTCCTAACTATAACTATCTACTGGCGACCGCCAGTAGATAATATGTATATTGATATATATATTACCTACTGGCAGTTGCCAGTAGGTAGTTATAGTTAGGACCTTGTTTCTATTCAAAAAGCGTTTTTTCTTTTGCCAATATCTTTGGTGCCGTTTAACGAATCTTCGCGAAATTTTCAAAACAAATGGCCCGCTCAGGTCAGCTCCTGTCTTGAAAGTTTCGGGGTGATTCATCAAGCGGGGGCGAGAAAAAAGGGGGGTCCCAAAACGCGTTTTCTCCATGTTAATTTCCATAGGAAACTTTTGGCGCAGCTACAGCCCGAACTGCTGAAAGGAATTACACCAAATTTGGCAGAAAGGTAGCTCATGGTCCAGAGTGCACGTTTTGCTTTAAATGGTGTAAATCCATTCAGTAGTTCCTTAGAAATTCATATATAAAAAAATATGGATATCTGGTGACCGCAGTGGATCCGCAAACCCTCCCGAGTACGAGCTTGACTCTAATTGGCTGCCAACACTTCAAACGAGGAAGTGTTGGCAGCCATCTAGTGACTCGGTTGAACCGAGTCACAAGAAAAAAGGTAAAAAAAGCATTAAAAACAAGAAAAGGGGGCAGGGTAGAAACACCCTGACCCCCTAAGCCTGCTCAGGGGCTCCCACTAGGACCCCTAGGGCCAAAAAAGCATTTTTTTAAATATTTTCGGCGGGATTCGCACAGAGTGCGCGAATCCCGCCAACATTTTTTTTTTTTAAATGAAGCGCGGTCTCCCGCGCTTTGTTTAATTTAGCCCCTGGGGGGCAGGTCCCAGGGGCCATGTTTAAAATACATGCGGAGGCCGCGCAGGCCCCCACAGCCCCGGGGACCGCCACCTCCCCGGGGTTTTAATGTTGAACTGCGGTGGGAGGCTCGTGCCCCCACCCGCAGACCAAAGACCGCCACCTCCCCGGGGCTTCAATTTTTAAAATTAAGTGTGGGGGGGGCTCCTGCCCCCCCGACACTGCCCCGGGGACCACCACCTCCCCGGGGCATTAATCAATTAAAATACAGGGTTACGTAGTGGACACCCAGCCCCGTGGACCACCACCTCCCCAGGGCTTTATAGGTGTTGGGAGGGGGGCTGCGTGGCCACCCTCGTCGAGCACTCCATGGCCCTGGGGACGCCCCCCCCCAGGGCCGGCTCCAACAATGTCCCGGGGTGCCCACCTGCGGGACATTGCAGTTTGCTATGGCAGGGAGGCCATAATTGGCCTCAGGAGGGGGGCCACGCTGTCCCCCTCCAAAATTTATTAAAAAAAAGAAAGGCTGGGCAGGCCCCAGGGGATGGGGTCCCCAGGTTTGAAATCGGCCTGGGGAGAGGGGCTGCACGCCCCCCCTCACCTTTAAAAAAGAAAAAAAAGAAAGGCTTAGCCCTGGGGGATGGGGTCCCCAGGGCCAAAAATGGCCCGGGAGGGGGCCACTCGGCCCCCCTCCCTTTTTAAAAAAAGAAAATCGAAAATGGCTGGGCTCCGGGGGATGGGGTCCCGGGGCCGATATCAGGTAATGGAACTGGGGGCATTAATTATTTATTTTTCTCTTGTCATAGGAGTGGCGACCCCAACGCGGCTCTCAGCACGGACCCCCAGTGTAATGTCGCAGTAGATTCGCGGATCTACCTTAAATAAATTATTTAATAGTATATAATTTAGAAGGTAGTGTTGCATTTCTGAACTTTTTTTATAGAGTTAATGATATTGAAGTTAAGAATCACATTACATTTGATAGAGTTAGTAATAATATTTAAAAAAAATTAAAAGTTAAACTTAAAAAGTGTATTGTGTTGTAGTACAATGAATTCGTGCTTTTCTTTTGCGGATTCGCGATGGGTTCGCGGATCCACAAAAAATTAAAAAAGAGTATGTATGTTTAAAAAAATAAGATTCACTGTTGGGTTATTGGGTGGCTCTAAAAGAGCCCTTGTTTTCATTATGACTTTGACTTTGTTGGAGCTACATGTAAGTGCGGATGCACAGTTTAAGGTTGTTGAGAGATACTCTGTTTCCTTCATATGTGAAGTGAACTCCATCAGTTCTGTAGATGACATCCATATCAAAACGTAGATTGTTGTTATAGATGGAGCCCATCCTATGGTCTCTGAGGTAAGCAGAACAGCTTTATTGACATTCTTCCTAGCTTTTCTCAAACTGAGGACAGAATTGATTTGACCACTTCCATTTCTGTCTTTGGCATATATTAGAGTATACAAAGACAGTTTCAGGCAAAAGCAACATCAGTTGTGCACAGGTATCCTTTATTAGCATTTCCAGACTTACCCTAGTCAATGTGCCTAGGTTATTGCCACCACAGGGCACAATCATGAGGTCAGGGGGTTGGAGATGCAAAAAGGTTTAAACCAAAGGCATCAATTGGTGCTACTTTAATCCTCTCTGTGCAATCCATTTAATATCCACATTTTGCAAACCTAGGTGTTTGTCAATACCTCTGTGTTCAGCATACATTTTGCACCAGAAAACATAGCTGTGCCCTACAATCCATACTGTAAGCATCTTGAAGGGATGTCTGGAAGGAATGAAAAGATATCTGAAGCTCAGATAGTCAGTTGCTAGAATGAGAGATATCTAAAATGGTGGAGAAGATGCTGTTTTTGAAAATGCCGATAAGTGATTAGCTGTTCATTAACATTGTGCACTCAAAAATAGGATGCATGTTATTTTCCTGAAGAAGCATGTTTCTTATTGGTTATTAAAAAATGTTTGAAAGGTACAGTAGATAGGATATGGTAATATTTTGCAAAAGTCAACCACACCTGCTATTTGCATTTGTAAGCTACTGTACTGAACTTGAAAATATGGTGAACGTGTGACCTGCCAGTACAGTTGAATGTTGCAGAAACTGTTACTATGGGTACTGGGATTAAGCAGAATGGGGGAAGGGTTGAATGTTAACTGTGAATTTAAAATGTGAAACTGTAACATATATAAGTGATATGTTACTAAATTACGTTTTTTTAAGTCAGTAGTATGTGTAGAAGTAGTCTGTTGTTTAAAAAAAATACTAGTATCATTAGAAATAGGTTTTTGAACTCCCGTATGGATTTGCGGCTCCATCGCGACGCTACACTACGGCACCACGGTGGAGTCGCGACTCCAGAAAATTACAGAACCAGTTTGGGCACTTTTGGAAGACAGTTGGAAAGGTTAATATGTTTAACCAATAGAAATGTGTTTCACAATTTGAAATGATATAGAAAGCAATTTGATTTGTTACTTACATTTATTTGGGTGCAGAAAGAGAGGGAAAGTTTGCCATTAATGGTTTTACCTTGCTGAGAGTGGTGCATTACATTTAATGTGTGCAAAAGAAAATCTTTTATAAGTTTCTGATATTTCATATTCTGCAATACTATTTGAAAGGTGAGTTACAAATTTGTAAGCTGTGTTATATATTATGTAGTAGTGCTTCACTCTTTGTAGTGAATTTTTTAGATTTGAAGAGCATTATTTTCAAAGTTTTGGAATTATTAGAGAAGTGTGATGTTTGAAATATGCTACGAAATGTACAAATGTGTATTGTACTATGTTTTATTGTACTGAAATGATGATTTAAATAGTTTGTGCATAGTAATATGTGTACAGTGGTAGATGGATTAGTGATTATGGTAGTTTGTATGAGTCTGAGGAAAGATACAGTTGAAGTACGCCGCATAATTTTAGGTGTCTCTTTCAAATTGGAAGTGCAGTCTGTCAAGTTTTAAGGTCTGCATGGACTTGTGACTGAGGTATGTGTCTACTTGCACATGTATTCACTTCCGTGTTATACATCTGAAGATGCTAGACGTATAAAACACAGGTATACGTCTATTTGTATGTTTCTTTTACATATGATGCCACTAGGAAAAGGTGCAGACACATGCATGTATGCTTTCTGGAATATGGTGAGACTTACAACAGACACATGCAAAGGCTCACTACTTTATATTTGGCTAGGTGCAACACCCTAAGTAGTTGCAGATTGGTGAAGCTTCAGCTGAAAAGTGAGGTTTAAGACATGTTGGCAGAGGGATTAGTGATTAGGCTACTTTATTTGAGTCTGTGGAAAGGTACACTTGAAATATGCTGCATACTTTTAGGTGTCTGCTTGAAATGGGAAGTGCATCCTGTGACGTTTTAAGGTCTGCATGGTCTTATGACTGAGATATGTCTCTACTTGCACATGTATTCTCATATGTGTTATGCATCTGAAGATGCTAGACGTATAAAACACAGGTATACATCTATTTATGTTTCTTTTATATATGATGCCACTAGCAAAAGGTACAGACACATGCATGCATTCTTTCAGGAATATAGTGAGAGTTCCAACAGATACATGCGAAGTGTTGCTGCTTTATATTTGGCTAGGCCCAACACCCTAAGTATTCGCAGAATGGTGAAGCTGCAGCTCAAAAGGGAGGTTTAAGACATGTTGGTAGAGGGATTAGTGATTAGGCTGCTTTGTATGAGTGTGTGGAAAGGTACACTTGAAATACACCACATAATTTTAGGTGTCTGCTTGAAATGGGAACTGCATTATGTGAAGTTTTGAGGTCTGCATGGTCTTGTGACAGAGGTGTGTCTCTACCTGCACATGTATTCTCATACATCTTATACATTTGAAGATGCTAGACATATAAAACACAGGTATATGTCTATTTGTATGTTCCTTTTATCTATGATACCACTAGCAAAAGGTACAGATACATGCATACATGCTTTCAGGAATATGGTGAGACCTACAACAGACACATGCGAAGGGTTGCTGATTTATATTTGGCTAGTGCCAACACCGTAAGTAGTTGCAGAATGGTGAAGCTGCAGCTCAAAACTGAGGTTTAAGACATGTTGGTAGAGGGATTACTGATTAGGCTACTTTGTATGAGTCTGTGGAAAGGTACACTGGAAATATGCCGCATAATTTTACGTGTCTTCTTGAAATGGGAAGTGCAGTCTGTGAAGTTTTAAGGTCTGCATGGTCTTGTGACTGAGGTATGTCTGTACTTGAACATATATTCTCATACATGTTGTGCTTCTGAAGATGCTAGATGTGTGTAATACAGGTATAGAACTATTTGTATGTTTCTCTTATGTGTGATGCCAGCAGCAACGGGTAGAGATGCATGTATGCATATATTTAGCAACATGGTGAGACTTATAGTAATATTGCAAAGATTGCTGTTTTGCATTTCTGGAGTTTTCTTGCTTCTTTCTGTACTTCTCTTGACTGTTTCTTCACCTCTGTTGCTTCTTTCTACATTTATGTTGCATCTTTCTGCACCCGTCTTATCTCTGTTGCTTTTTTTCTGAACTTCTCTTGTTTTTTCGGTACCTTTTTGTATTAGTTATAAAGAGAATAGCAATGTAATTGTAATGAATTGTTTACTAGTTACTATTAATGTTGACATGTAATTAATTTGAAAATACTTAATTGATGTAAGAAACTATTGAAATTATTATTTCTTTTTTCAGAAAATTATTTTGTTTGGATTAGAAATTGAAGATGGTAAGAAAACATGAAAAGAGAAGAAAACAAAGAAAACAGAAGTACTTAAACCAGAGTAAAAAGAGTGGACTACAAAAAGACCAAAATGTTACTCAGGATAAAGTCTGTTCTGGTAAGAGTACTAAACAATATCTTAAAACACCTGCAGAGAGATTTAAGAAAGACAATAGTAATGAAAGGAAAAAGAAAATTTTTACAACAAAACACAAGGAAACGGACATTTGTAATGGAAAAAAACCATTCATTTTTGGAAAAACAACATTTCACAAAAAGACAAAAACAATTTAAAGAGATACGTGTATGAATTTTTCGAAATAGTAATTCAAAATGTATTAAAAGATTGTAAAAAGTATAAAAGAAGATGAACAGCGTATAAGAAGAAGCAACACATTGAAAGTGTAGTAGATACTGCTTTTGAATTGAAACGAAAATTATTTATATTCTTATTGAAGAGAATGAAAACATTGAATAAAACAATGCACTTTATGATGGAGAAAAGCAAAAGAAAAAGACTGGTTAATAGAAGTAACTTCGGAAAACGTTTACTGGTGAATGGAAGCACACTTCTAGTACTGAGCCTTTCTTTAATAAAGAAAGCTATTTTCAACACAACACATTAGTTCATGCAGTTGATACTAGTGGTTGATGCTATGAGATGAAAGATGGTTGTCCCATTCCAAAAGAAAAAATGGTTGTTAGGAGTGTGGAAGAAGTAATAGCTGAAGAAGTTCAAGGGAAGCTTACACAAGCTCCGGTATATAAGTGGGATTGTAGTAGTATTTCCAGTATTTGACAGGAATCTATTGACATATTACTAATTCTTTTACGAGGATATGCCAAAAAAAGTCTTAAACAGAAGATCAAGATGTTACAAGGATTAGATCCATGCTAAGTAAGAAAATATACTAACTTGCAGGGTCATTCTCTGGCTTGTCTTCCAAGAAAAGTGTGTCAAAGTACTTTTCATCATTTAAGAATGTTAGCAGTACACCACTAAGAAATGCGGAAGTTAGTAAGGAGACTCTACTATGTAAAAAGTCCTGCATTATGTTTAAGTGAAATGAACACAGCTCTTTTGCACGGTTCAGTATCAGATGTACAAAAAGTTTGTGATGATATACAGTTTCGTTTTTTTGGTTCACAAGAGGAGTGTAGAGAAAGTGTAGGTGTTGAAGAACAGGTGAAAGAGATTAGTATTGATGAGTTTGCAGAAAAATTACAAAGTTTAAGACAGTTTCATCTGAAAAACCAAATTATGTTTGTATTTGTTGTCGACGTACTCACTATACAAGTCAAACTAGGAATGTTGATTTATATTTAAAAAGGAAAAAGGAAAACAATGATAAGTGGCAGCAATTTGGTGCATATTTGTTGGTAGAAGGTCAGTTTGAGTTGGCTACTGTTCAACGTATTTGTAAGTATTGTTACAACAAATTAGAAGAGAACAAAAAAACAGCTAGAGCAGTACATAACAACTTAGAGTTGGTAGCTATTCCTCCGGAACTGGCAGATTTGAATGCATATGAGTCCATTCTTATTCAATCTGTGCACCCATTTCAGGCTTTAGTTCGTATAGAGCCTAAAACAGGTAAGCTGCCCCCAACAGATTTCAAAGAGGTCTGAAAGGAAGAGTTGTGTACTTAGCTTTAGATTTTAAGAAAACTATTGAACCTGTTGGTGTAGACAGGAAAATTAGCCAGTAGTTATTCTAGTTAATGGTGTACCAACAAAGAGTCAAAAAGTATGGCAAGAGTTTGTAGATGTTAATAAACTTTAAAAGGCTACATTATATCTGGTACAGAATAATATTTATTATAAGTATGTAAATGTTCATGAACAGGTAATATGCTTAGAAGATGAAACAGAAATTTCAAGTGGCCAAATAGAAAAAGTGGACAAGTCTAAGAGTGGGGAGATTTATGAACATTATACTATACATCCTCTACATTCAAAAGAAGTGAAAGGAAACATGATTGAATTATTTCAAATGAAGGAAGCAAAGGGAACTCCCATGAGTGTAGGGAAAAACAAGTTAGAAGCTCGTTGTTTTCCACAGCTATTCCTCACTGGAGAAGATGGACGATTTGATGAGCGAGCTGTACGGATTCCAGCTTCAGAATACCGCTTGACAAGATTGTACTCTGAAGATCCAAGATTTCGACAGTGCATTCCATATATATTTCATCTTCTGTTTGAAAGTGATTTGTCTGCACTTTCATATGCAGTGAACCACATATTAAAAACAGGAGTTCATCTTCCACATGTTTCTGCAAAGGAATTCATGGACAAAGTTCAACAAAGAGATGAACATTTAGAATCTCAGTTAATTAATTTGATGGCGTGTCAACGTGGCACCAATGAGTATTGCTATCGTCGTCATGGAGAACTTAAATGTATGTTAAGAAACTTAGGTATTCCCACATGGTTTGTAACACTTAGCTGAACTGATTATGCGTGGGACGATTTACTTGAATTTCTACGAGAAGCAAATTCAAATGTTAAAAACATTGAATTGAAGACAGCTGGAGAACTGTGTTCCTCGGATCCTGTAAATGTGTGCAGATATTTTAATCATAGGTTTCAAGCTATGATATCATTTATCTGCAATAAAAATAATCCACCTCTTGGAGAGGTAACAGATTTATTGGGGTGAAAGGAGTACCAAGCCAGAGGTGCTCCTCATATACACATGCTATTATGGATAAAGAATGTGCCAAAATTTGGAACTGATCGTGATAAAACTGTTTTGTCTTTCATCAAACAGTATGTTACCTGTGCTATTCCAAGAGGAGGAGAAAAGAGCTTGAGACAACAAGTTTTCGGTTTCAAAGTCATCGATGTGGAAAATACAAGTCTAAAGGGAAATTTTATACAAATTGTCGTTTTGGATTTCCACGTCCAATAATTTCTAAAGGAAGAGTAAATAGTTTTATGTCAGCAGTAAGGCATACAATAACTCAGAAATCTCCGAAGAATACATACAACTTAAAAAGAACCGAAGATTCAAAGTAGATTAATGACTACAATCCAGTTATTTTGAAAATGCGGATTGCAAACATGGATATTCAATATGTTGCAGATAATTCAATTGCTGTTGCTCGCATTGTTACATCATATATAACCAAATTTGAAAAAGACAGAGATGAAAGAAATGTGGGAAGAAATTTCACAAGAGAAGAGTCTTAGCAAGAAATTGTACAGTTTTAGCTTGACAATGCTTTCCCATCGAGAGATTGGATGCTATGAATGTTCGGATCGCTTGAGCCCTGCCAGTTTATATTCAAAGTCAAGAGAAATCATTTGGGTAAGTTTAGGTCTTGCCTCCACACGAAATAGAGTATTGAAAACATTACAAGAAATCAAATACTTAGCACAGAATGAACCAGAAAGTACAGATATTGTTCAAACTAATATGTTGGATACATACTAGCCCAAAAGGAGTCCACATCTCGAAAACCTATGTCTGTATGAAATACTTCAACATTACAGCTTTAAAAGAAAAGTTACAGAAAATATAAAAGAAGAAAAATATGCAGTAATTGGATTAGATGGATGTTTGGGAAAACATGCAAAAGGAAATCTTATTAATCACTGAAAACTCAGTTGCGAAAGTCCAGATAAGCGGGAATATTTCTATTTAGCACTTCTGCAACTGTTCAAGCCTTGGCGTAGTGAAACGGAATTACTTGGAGATTTCGACTGTTATGAAGATTCTTTTAATGCAAGAAAAGATATCATTCAGTGCACAATTTTTCCTATATATCCACAAATGTTAAATGATGAGATTGAACAAGAAACTACTATTGCAGCTGAAATAGCTACAGAAAGTTCTCAAGATAGTCAAAGTTCTGGTCCACTGAGTCAAGATCCACTGGGACAAAAAATTGTTGAAAATGAAGCAGCAATAGCCATGAATGAGGTAGATACTGCAATGCAACAAGCACAACAGGATATTATTCAGTTGGAAAAGTTATAAGAGCTACTAAATATTGAACAGAAAGAAATATATCTAAAAGTCAAACAACAAATACAACATGGTTTGCTGCACGAAAAAAAAGAATGCCAATGTTCATTTAAACCTATTCCAATGTTCATCAGTGGTCAAGCTGGAACCGGAAAAAGTTTCTTAATTAAAGTTTTGACCAGTTATCTACAGAAAACTACAGAATCACATTTATCTTGTGTTGTAACAGCTCCAACTGGATTAGCAGCACACAACATTAAAGGGATTACTTACATCGATTACTTATGCTACCAGTTGAACATGATAATAAATTGGAATATCAGAAGCTATCTGGAGAAGCTTGTTATGAAGTCTCAAGAGTTCTGAAGAAAATTAAGCTTTTAATCCTTGATGAGGTGAGCATGGTCTCAAACTTAATGCTTGCCTTTGTACATTTGAGAATGCAACAGATTTTAAAAACAGATTACGATGTTCTGTTTGGTGGAAAACATTTAATTGTATTCAGAGATCTACTACAACTTACTCCTGTAAAAGGACAAGCTGTTTTTAAAACACTTGTCCATGAAGACACTAGGAAATCTTTGGGAAGTATTGGAAATGTGAACATTTGGTTACATTTTGAATATAAAGAACTTGTTAAGAATATGCGACAAGGAAGTGATGAAGATTAAGGAAATATTCTTCAAGACATAAGAATTGGTGTCTTAACAAAAAATGGTAAACAAGCTTTAGAAAGTCGGTTACTAAGGAACTTGTCTATAGCTGGAAACACAGCAGCTGAAGTAATGTACAATATGCTTGGAGAAAAGCAGTCTATAGTTTGCTTAATGCCTACACTGCTAGAGTGTTCTATATTTAATCAACTTCTCAAGGTGGAAAAAGAAGAAATAGTGGAAATTGAAGCTATTGATAAAATTGAACGCCAGGGAGTGACTATTCTTCTTACAGAGAAACTACAAGTTAAATTGGATTCTTTGGAAAAGTCTGTATCTAAAACTGCAGCCTTAGAAAAGACTTTACATGTATGTATAAACTGTCGGGTCATTTTACGACGTAATTTGAATGTAGAAGAAGGTTTAGTAAATGGAGCAATGGGAAAAGTTGTTGATTTTGTAAAATTTCAGAACAGAGATGGAATAGAATTTTTGATTATAAGATTTGATCAGATTAAAGAGGTAAGACAGATTGGGCGTTGTGTTGTACGTTTTTTACTTGTAAAAGATTTGTATGTTTGCAGAAAACAGTTTCCTCTGTCTTTAGCATATGCAGTAACTATTCATAAATCTCAAGGTTTAAGTATAGACACTGCTTTTGTAAATATCGGAAGTACAGTGTTCAAAGAGGGAATGGCATACATTGCATTTTCTTGAGTAAGAACATTGTCTGGTTTGTATTTGAAAGATTTTTGATGAGAAAAGGATTAGTGCTGATGCAAATTGTGTAAGAGAGTACAATCGTTTAAGAAGAATTTATGCTCCTGATTTAGGTGAATATTCCATATATGAGAAACATGTAGTGTGTCCAAAATGGAAATATGTTTAAGATGCAATTCAGGTTCAAAGAAAGAAAACAAATGAAGAGAAATTTGAAGGCGTAAAGAAAAAGAAAATAGAAACTGTTGATGACATAGTAGGATACCAGTTGGAAAATAGTTCAGGTATCAACTGTTATGCTAATGTGATTCTGAATGTTTTGTTTTATCTACAAGATCTTCATCATGAAATCATGAGAAAACGTGAAAAAAGATTCTGTTCTTTACTACATCATGTATTTCAACAGTTGGTAACTGATAGAAGTAAAAGGCATACTGCTTCTGGCGTTCGGCATCTTTTGGATATATGTACTGGTTCTTTGACATTTACTCTCAATATACAACAAGATGCACAAGAATTTCTAATGCTTATGCTTGGAGTATTAGAAGATGAAGAAATACAGATTGAAAACTTTTTGGGACAAAGTGACAGATGGGATCATAAATGTGAAGAGTGTTCATTTACTTCTATCACTAAAATACAAACAGAACGATTCATATACTTGACAATACCAGACTGCAAATCAGTACCTTTTAACAAATTGATAAAAACAGCCAATCGGGACATGAGATGTTCGCATTGTAGATCAGAGATGTTGTCTACATAACATATAGAAAGATTTTTAAAATATCTCATTTTAATGCTACAACGTTGTAGAGCAAATGGAAGAAAATAGCAAACACAAATTTCAAATTTTAAAAGAAGTCAAATATCTATTTCAGGAAGAACTTTTACAGTAGTGGCTATTATTTTCCATGATGGACCTACTACAACATCTGGATACTATACTGTTTATTTAAAGTGTAATAAAGGATGGACACATTACAATGATGCCCACTTGGAATTCAAACCTAGATTGCCTCATGAATTACCAAATTCATATTTGTTATTTTTAAAGCCAAAGTTTTTAGTACATCATTTGGCCTATTGGGAAGATGTGAACAGAAAGTAGACAAGACTGCAAACTATTAGCATTTATAATTAGTGTTTGGAATAATATTTGCGCTAATTGATATTGCATTAGGAAAATTGTGTTTAAAAGGAAATACTTTATATATTTGTTGTCTATATTGTACCAGATGTAAATGAGAGTCTACATTTTGGCAAATGTATTTGCAATAAATAATAGAGTTAATGTAGATGAAGGAAGTAATTAACAAAGTGTAGATAGGAAAACACATAGCTACACATATTGAAAATGATACTCTACGCGGATTTTGTTTTCTTTCTACAATCAATTTGATTATTTCCCCGCTGTTCAATGATGATACTACATTGAAATCACTGTGTATGGTAAAGTTAAGTGGAATCTGAGAACAGCAAAAAAGGGAATCTGAAAATCTAAATTTATGTTGAGTTCTGAAAAATATAATATTATAATTTCTGTAATATATTATCATTAAATAACAGTTTTTCTTTTTCTTCTTTATAGTAGGTACTGTTGAAGTTTGAAAAGAGTTTTAATGCTGTTTAGAACACTACTCTAAAATACTTCTACTGAGTAATGTATCAAAATTACTTAAAAGGTAAGAATACATAATATAATATGCATGATAACGTGAAAAAATGTTTAAAGTTTAAGTATTTGTTATTTGTTTCTAATATAAATAATGTTCATCCTTTAGTTTACTTCAAAATTATCATTATGTTGCTCATGTAATCGGGCAGGCAGTCATCCTTTCACATAGATACTACCCATGCACTTATCCATTCTCTGAAGCACAAGTCTTGCACTAATAGGAAAACACAGTCATTACCCTTGCATTCTTTCTTTCACACAGGCACTACCCATGCACTCATACAATCACCCAGGCAGTACCCCTGCACTAATGCAATTACCCAGGCACTACCCATGCACTCATGCAATCACTTAGGCACTACCCATGCAGTTATGCAATCACTCAGCCACTACTCTTGCACTCAACCATTCACTCAGGCACTACCCGTGCACTCAACCATTCACTCAGGCACTACCCATACACTCATCCAATCAGCCAGGCATTATCCTTGCACTCATACTTTCACTCAGGTACTTCCCATGCACTAATACAATGATCAAGGCACTACCCCTACACTCATTGAATCACCCAGGCACTACCTATGTACTTATGCAATCATTCAGGCACTACTCTTGCACTCAAGCATTCACACAGGCACTACCTATGTTCTCATCTATTCCCTCAAGGACTACCCATGCACTCATCCAATGATCCAGGCATTGGCATTGCACTCATACTTTTACTCAGGTACTTCCCATGCACTCATCCAATCACCCAGGCACTACCCCTGCACTCATGCAATGACTTAGGCACTACTCTTGCACTCAACCATTCACTTAGGCACTACCCATGCACTCGTCCAATGACCCAGGCATTACTCTTGCAGTCATGCTTTTACTCAGGCAGTACCCATGCACTGATCTAACCCCCCAGTCATTACCGTTGCACTCATAAACTCACTCAGGCACTACCCATGCACTCATTCAATCACCCAGGCAGTACCCCTGCACTTATGCAATCACCCAGGCAGTGCTCATGCACTCACACATTTGCTCAGGCACTACCCATGCACTCATCCATTCACTCAGGCACTACCTATGCACTCATCCAATGACCTAGGCATTACATTTGGACCCATGCTTCCACTTAAGTACTTCCCATGCACTCATCCAATTACCCACACACTATTCCTGCACTCATGCAATCACCCAGGCACTACCCATGGAGTCATGCAATCACTCAGCCACTACTCTTGCACTCAACCATTCACTCAGGCACTACCCGTGCACTCAATCATTCACTCAGGCACTACCAATACACTCATCCAATCAGCCAAGCATTATCCTTGCACTCATACTTTCTCTCAGGTACTTCCCTTGCACTAATACAATAACCAAGGCACTAACCCTGAACTCATTCAATCACCCAGGCACTACCTATGTACTTATGCAATCATTCAGGTACTACTCTTGCACTCAAGCATTCACACAGGCACTACCTATGCACTCATCCATTCCCTAAAGGACTACCCATGCACTCATCCGATGATCCAGGCATTGGCCTTGCATCCATACTTTCACTCAGGTACTTCCTATGCACTCATCCAATCACCCAGGCACTACCCCTGCACTCATGCAATCACCCAGGCACTACCCAGGCACTCATGCAATCACACAGGCACCACCCATGCAGTCATGCAATCACTCAGGCACTACTCTTGCACTCAACCATTCACTCAGGCACTAACTGTGCACTCATCTATTCCCTCAAGGACTACTCATGCACTCATCCAATGATCCAGGCATTGGCCATCACCCATACTTTCATTCAAGTACTTCCCATGCACTCATCCAATCACCCAGGCACTACCCCTGCACTCATGCAATCACCCTGGCATTACCCCTGCATTCATGCAATGACTTAGGCACTACTCTTGCACTCAACCATTCACTTAGGCACTACCCATGCACTCATCCAATGACCCAGGTATTACTCTTGCAGTCATCGTTTTACTCAGGCAGTACCCATGCACTGATCTAAGCACCCAGTCATTACCCTTGAACTCACAAAGTCACTCAGGCACTACCCATGCACTCATCCATTCACTCAGGCACTACCTAAGCACTCATCCAATGACCCAGGCATTACCTTTGGACCCATGCTTCCACTCAAGTACTTCCCATGCACTCATCCAATCACCCAATTATTCCCTCAAGAACTACCCATGCACTCATGCAATGACTCATTCACTACCCATGCAGTCATCCAATGACCCAGGCATTACTCTGCAGTCATCATCATCAAAACTTTATTCGGTTTTACAAATAAAACCATAAAAGTCATACAAACATCAATAAAACTTCACATAAATACAAAATCGCAGTACAGTACATCCAGGTTGGTCTAATTACAGAGTAAAAATTATAAATCCCGATGCCAAGATTAGTCACAGCTTGACCTAAGCCTAACAGCAGCCCTTAAAAAGGTAAGCGTATACAAAACGGTGTCATTAGCAAGGAGTTGTAAAAAGATAAAAGCTGGTCTCACCCTCCTAAAACAAGCCTTTTTAAGGATGGGAATAATAAATAACTTTCTAGGAACCACATAAAAACTACAAAACATTAAAAAGTGCATCATGTCCTGAGGAGACTGACCGTTGCAACCACAGGGCATGAGGCACTGCCCTCTGTGTGCACCCGTGGTTGTGCCAGGAGATAGTGAAAAAGATCAAGCCGAAATCTGGTCAATAGAAAGCGATCGTAAATGCTTTTAAGCCCTAAAAGATATGGTTCGGTGGTTGGTACGGTTTTTAATGCAATGTACCTACGCACACTGGACTTACACAGCTCTGTTTCCTCTCTGTCACAACAGCTCCTTCTAAAACAGCATTTGCAATGCAATAGGTCACGCATTTGTGAGAGTTTGAGCTATTGGCATTGTAAATGACAATGCCTTTATTTATGTGTTGTTTTTAAAACCGATAAATAAAAGGCATTGTCATTTACAGTGCAAATAGCTTAAACTCTCGCAAATGTGAGACCTATTGCATTGCAAAAAAAGCGTTAGCAAAGAGCGGGTCCTGCCTGCAACAGCAGGCAGGACAAAGCTTTTTGAGAAAATAGTGCTTGGGGGCTGTAATTAAAGCCTACCTTGCAACAACAACACGTAACAGGGGTGTCGCCATGGGAGGTTACAAAATGAGACAAGGCGATACTAAGGAGGTACTACTAAGCCATTTGACCAATGAACGACCACAGTTTACAGTGGGCAATCACAGAAACCAATGAAAAATGTGAGCGATGAGTGGGCGGAGCTTCAAGTCCCTACCTCAGTAGGGACTTGAACCTGTCAGGGGCCCTCACGGCAGATGTCTGTATTGGGCTAACTTTTATAGCTCACTGCCACGGGATATACCAGTAGGGTCTCTGTCTTTCTGCCTCAGGCTATACTGCTTGTTACAATCACACTATTAGAAAATTCTACCAACTGAGGCGAGAATGTTCTAAATAAATCCAGAAAAGCAGAAAGGCGAGTATTGTAATGTCTGGGTAGAATGTAGGGTCACTAAAAGCTATTAATGGCCCTCTGCCACTCCATTGTCTTCAGTGCAGCTCCCAACATGGGGTAGGTGAAGCCATCGGAGTATCGGAGGACAGACCCTTGTCCAGCCGCCTAAGACCAGGGGTGTCCCACTGGATAGTTGCCTTGTACCAGCCTCCCTGGGTGAGTGGTTCTCCATGACCAGGTGGTGGGCAGCTCGAGGCAGGAGCAGCTTTCTTCTTCAGAGCTGGAACCGAAGCCGGGGGACACGGCAAGTAATCTGAAAGTTACCTTTCCATTGGTTCCCTGGTGCCTGATGTTAAAAACCTGGCTCTTCAAACAAGCCTATATTTAGTACTCTGAGCTGCCTCTGTGTTAGTTACCTCAGCGCCAAGAAACCGTCTGGTGTATGTGCGTTTTACAAATTACACTAACATAGCATAACTGCTGCAAGCAAGAGAATATTCAACCATCTGCAGCAGCTTAAGGGGGTTCAACCCCCACTTGCAACTGCCAGACACACCTGCACACGTTCACCACTGTCTTCGGGGGAGCGCTTTTACACACGTGTGCTCTTAAGGGATCCCTCCAGCTAGCTGAGAGCCCAGAATTATTTGAAAATCCTCTTTTAGGACTGAAACCTGTCCTAGGCGCTGCAGTGACAGCCTCACACGGGATCCTGGTGGAAGGACGCTCGGATTAAGTCTCAGTGCTTCGAAGCACTCCAGGCGCCCTGGCCTGTCTGAGGTCTGTCCGTGCCACCTCGCGCCTGTCTGCCCAAGGTTGGTGCAGGGTGCCCCCAGGCATCTGTACCCACGGCTGCCCCTGCTCTGAGGTCAGCGGGTTGAAGCCCCTCAATCGAGGCTCCTCGCCCTTTCGGTCATGCATCGAAGCCTGGCATGGCTGTACTCCTCCCTGGGCACCGAGGAAATCCGGGGCCTTGGTCCTGGACTTCTCTTGCGGTGTCCTAGGACGGCACCGCCGTGCGTGCCACTGCAGCATCGTGTCGGGCACTATACACTACCTCCTCTTTCCCCAAGAGCTCCGAGGCAGCTGTGTGCGGGGTAAGCTGTATCTGTAAGCAGAACTCAGACCTGCAGTGTCCTGCTTGGCGGCTATGTCCCTGTGTAGGGGGGTCTTCGAAGAGCTGAGTGCACCAAGGTGTGGGTGCTCGGTGAATTGTGATACAATCTGTGGGGCCCTCCGCACCCTGAGCCCCGAGGCCGGATGGTGCATGTGGCCCAGGGAGGGAGATAAGGATGGATGGATGAATGGGTGGATTCGGGTGGGCACATGGTTGGATAGATGGGATGCGCCCACACAGTCCTCTGCGCTCTGTCCCCTTGCCTCCATGCCCATGGTTCTCCAAGCACCGCAGAGATATTATGGCTTTGGGGTACCTTAATGACTTTGGCGGGGGGATCCCCTTTGTATATGCCTTATTCATGTTTGTCCCCGGATTCTTTTCTCGAGACACTCTTGCAGCTCAACGGCCTGTTTTAATGAGCAAGAGTTCACTTTTTCTTTACAATGGTTACCGTATGTTAACATTTAGATAATCTCTCTGTCGTTTCTTCCCTCCCCAAATGAGCTAAGTGCTGGTTAACATTTTTGACACTGAATCTTTAGTGTTTTGACTTTCGAAGAATGTATCCTCCGTGTCGGGTTTAAAGCTCCTCAACCAGCTCTCTTGCTTGGGTGCGCCGGTCCTGCCGCCGGGAGAGGGGCTCTTTAAATCTGGTCTGCTGCGTGTCCGTCCCGTCTTCGGGCGAGCTCATGAAGACGCACGCAACAAGCTCCCTTGGGTCCGCTTCAAAGCCGTCGTCTCTGTCCAGGAATGTGTGCACTTTACTCCACTTGTACGAGGGCGAGGTGCGCTGCTACCTGTAGACCCCAGGCACTCCATCGGAGGTAGACCTCTATTACTTCAAGTGGCAGTTAAACGCTCGCCGCTGAGCTTTGCGGTGATCGATAGGTCATTAGTTTGAATCCTGGCAAGGCCGACATCGCCTTTCATCCTTTTGAGGTAGTTATTTATAGCACTTAGAAATAAGAGAAGTAAGATGTGAAGCGATGTATGAAAAATAAGTTAAAGGACGTTGCCTGATTATCTGCCTTTCAATCAGACCAGTGCAGCTCGTAATTTGTGATCCTCAGGCCATCTCGGACCTGAGTGGTTCCAGGTCAAAGGCACGCAGGGCACAAGTCCTAAACAAGCATTTGCAATGCAATAGGACTCGCATTTACGCGAGACCTATTGCATTGGAAACGGGAGTGTGGGTGGGCGAGAAGGCACGAACAGGAGTGAGGGTGGGGGCAGTGGGGGGGGGCGAGAAGTCACAGACTGCGGGAGGGGGCGGGGGGAGACCGGGAAGAAAATTGTGTTCGGAGTAAAGGGGCCAGTAGCCATGGAAGGATACAAATGACGACATGGCCGTCATGAGGAGGGACTAACAAGCCTAAAACCAATCAGAAGGCAGCATTTAGGACCTAAGCCAATTAAAAAGGTGGGCGGAGCTTCCACGAAGCTTCCACGCTATACTGAATACTGCATGCCTCACAAAGCAAGGAACGCATGCGCTGCAACGCTAGGCTCGACCTAAAAACCCAGGTAAAATCCTTCTTGCATATAATTTCGGGGTTATCAAAAAGTTCTGCCCTTCCTAGCCTACAAAGGCCTTCTCTTATATACTGGAGCCATCAAACGCGCGAGACGTGGTCAAGGGAAAGACAATCCTTTAAAATGTTTTTGCTAAGTGGGTTTTCTTGCTTGTCTTTAACCACAATGCTAGTGGACGGAAAGCCAATTCATCTGAGAGAAAGGCCATACCCAGCTCTTCATGCACAACATAGGACGGGGTACTTTGCGGTACTGAGAGAACCCGTCTCAAGAAAGTATTTTTAGCAACTTGCAAAGCCTCCAAACCAATGTGACCCCATATCTCACTCCCATAACTGGCCTTTGAAATGCATTTCGCTCTATAAATCTTCAAAAGGGCCCCTATTGGTTTCCCCCCCACTCTGGAATCAAAGTTAAAAACAGCTGCGGTCGCTTTGACCAGGTCCCCTTTCTTCCGAGTGAGCAACGGGCCCCAACTCAGAGTATCATCAAACACTACTCCCAGATAGGAGAAGACTTGTGTCTTAGGTATTGACAAGGTTCCTATCTTAAAGATAGACTGCTTAGCTTTACGAGATCCCATCTGCATAACGAAAGATTTGGTATGATTAACCATCAAGTCCAGGTTCTCTATAAAATGAACAAAAGAGTTCAACAGGAGTTGTAAACCCCTGGCTGTCCTCGCCATGAGAACAGCATTGTCTGCATTTAAGAGGACCAGCAGGCTCCGCTTACCCACCTGGGGGCAATCAGCTTTTGTATCCAAAAGGGCCTTCTCCAGGGAATTGATGTATAGGTTAAAAAGAAAGGGGGCAAGTATACACCCCTGACGCACCCCTCTCTTGATGTCAAACTCGCGGGTCACTTTTAGATCTTTAGAGTAAGGGACAGCCCCTTTTGAGTCTCTGTGAAGGTCCTTTAGAAACAAAACAATGTCCCTGTCAATGCCTATAGAGGACATCAACTGCCAAAGCTTCGTTCTATTTACACAATCGAACGCTGAGTACAGGTCCATGAAGGCTAGATGGATTGAGCCGGGGCGAGCCACAGTGTACTTATTCAAAACCATGTACAGATTTAAACATTGTTCCACCGTGGAACGACCTGGGAGGAAAGCATATTGAACCTCGGCTAAAATGTTGTTTTCATCTGCCCAGGATACAAGTCTATCCAGTACCATACGACCCACCACCTTCACCACAGAATCCAAAAGGGAAATGGGCCTGTAGCAAAGGGTGCTATCCTGATCCCCCTTTTTAAAGACCGGGACTATAGTCGATAAGGCCCAGGAGTCTGGGCGGCCGGCCTGGACCGATGCATTAATAACAGCTGTAAGTACAGGTACCAAGGTTTCCACATGCGCGATATAAAGGTCTGGAGGGATCCCATCTGGGCCTGGGGCCTTACTTTTAGACAGACCCATGATACCTGCTCTTACCTCTTGTGTTGTAAAACAAGCTCAGCTTTGCCTTCCACCCTTTCCTGCCCTTCTATCAACAAGGTGTCAGACTGAAAAATACCCTCAAAATGGTTTGCCCAATCATCCTCTGTGATATGGGCATCCAGTAAGTTGCCACTGTCTCCAGCCAAAAAGGGACTGTTAATAATGCCCCAGAACTTTGAGCTATTGCTCAATGTGCTGGCCTCTACTAGATCTAACCAGGCCTCCTCATTCAAGGCAGACATGCATTTTACTAGAGCAGCCTTGTAGGCTCTCCAGAGGCTTTTGACAGCCGCCTGGTCTTGAGGCGTCACTCCCAAGGCCTGTTTCAATTTCCTAGATGCCTGAGAACACTCTGAGTCAAACCATCTCTGTCCTGGGCGCATAAAGTTCCCACCTGGGGCCCGTAATAACTTCCCTAAAATAGTGGTATAAGAACCACGACGCGAGTCAAGACAGTGTCTAGAGGATGTAGAATTGCTGGGACCCGAAGGAACCACCCAAGGTGAGTAAGTAGGGACCCCGCGGAGCACGGGTGCAGTGTGGGAACACGACCGCGTGCGCCATACAATTCTATGGGAGAGTCGCAGTTACAGTTTTGGAGTTTAAGGACCCTTCTGAGTGGACTTCGAAGAAACCCCGTGGAAGTTAGGAGGTTGGAGAGCCACCCCACCCGTGGAAACCGTAGTACCAGAGTTACCTATCCCAGGGAAGCCGGGTGCATAGGCCTGAAATGGCGTCGGAAACCGCTGTCGATCTCTATGGAGGACTTCGAAGAAGAGCCACTGCTGGGAAGAAGAAAAGTGTCCGTTGGAATCCAAAGGTGGATTCTGGATGAAGTGTACCTGAAAGCAGAGGGGACAGAGTCTGGGTCACTCAGAAGTGACAAGGGGCTCGGTAGATGAATGCCCACCGATGTCGGGTGCTTCAGGTGCGTTGAGGGGGTTCTTGACTCTGCAGCCTCCGGGACCAGGAGACGTCGAGGACGACCAGGAGCCGGATACGAGCTGTCCCACGAAGGATGACGAGTGCTGAGGGGTCAGTGTCCGGCTAGAGCACCAACAAGCCTTGGCAGCGGCAACCCACGAAGATGGTCAAGAAAGGTTACTGTTCAGACCAGCAAGGTCCAAGAGACTCACCAAACCTAGGGGAGTCGGGGCAAGCCTGGAGCAACCAGGGGAGCCCAAGAAAAGCAGTGTTGACCCTCAAACAGGACCCACAGGCCGGAGGCACAGGCGTCGCGAGGGGATCTCAAGCAGTTTCACAAAGCAACAGCCCACAGAGCACTCGGTGCGAGGAGGCCGGAGTTCTTTTGTGGAAATGGTGCCAGAGGTTGGGGCTGCACTTGTTTTGGGAACGCCAACAAGCATATGCACTTGCAAAAGTACGCGGTGCACAGGGGTATGGGTTGTGCAGCCCCACGAGGGATTCTGAACTCAAACTTGGTAAGAGGGCAGCTCGGATCTCGAGGGACTGGGAAACCCACCTCCTGTGTTGCTGGAGCCTACGGAGTCCGTAGGAGCTCAGGAGCAGCAGACCGGTCAGTTGAGATGTGGTGCCTACGGTTGCAGGGGAGTGACTCCTTCACTCCAAGGGAGATATCTTCAGTTGTCCTTGATGCTCCACAGGTCCTACCCAGAGCCTCTATGGTGCACGGGCACAGACAATGCTTTGGACGGAAAGGGAGATAAAGTCGGGCCCAAACGAAGTCCAGAGTGTCCAGACGGTCAAAGGCAAGTGGTTTCTTGATCAGAATCTTGTCCACGTCGAATCTAGGGTCCTATAAGCCCTTTTGGACCCATGGGAGAGGGTTGGACAGATTCAGGGGACCCTCCCAGGGGAGGATCTGGACAGTGGGGAGGTTACTCCCATGTCCTTTGTCCAGTTTCGCGCCAGAGCAGGAGCAAATGGCTCCCAGGAATGGTTTGAACTGAACTATGCACAGGGACACCAAATGTGCCCCTCATGCAGACTTTCGGTCGCTGGCAAGCGCACCCACCCAGGCCTAATACACTAAATCCTGTCTGGGAGGTGGTCACACCTCCCTGTGATAGGATGCCTATTGTTCTGCCTTCCCCTGCTCGAGCTTGGCTCAGCAGCAGGAGGGTAGAAATGTGTCTCGGGTCAGCAAGAAACCCTTTTGGGCTGCCCGGGACTTGAAGGCTGATACCGGGAACACCAGGGACCTCCCAAAGCTCGTTTCTATGGGGTGGAATCATACTGTTAAAGATTGCAGGAATCGCTGTTAGCATGAGCTGAAAGCCATTTTGTTCTTGGCAGCCATTTTAGTTAGCCATGTGCTCGCCATGTGCTTTCTCCCTCTTCCAGAGTCTTGCACATGCTCAGAAAGGCCTAGCTGGTAGAATGCACCTGCTCCTAGTATAGAACTGTCAGGCTATTCTTACTGATGTAAGCAGTTTAGTCTCCCCTCCCACTTTGTGGAGCAAGCAAATTTTGTATACCCATATTAGTCAATAAGCATGCTTGTATGTGCTAGGACCTCCCCTTGATTTTATGCCGACTATGTAACAAATGCATATATAAGGACCCTGTTCTCTGCACTCATTAGAATGCCTCCTACAGTGGCCTGCGGGTACCGTATGACGCAATCTCCCTCATCTGAGGTTATTAAAATATGTTTTTTGATATTACAGCTTCCGTGCCAATCTCTTCTTTGTTGGTTTTAAGGACCAGGTGTATCAGTGAACCCCTAAAAGGTTTTTATTTCTACAAATGGCGCCCAACCGTGGGGCTCATCGGTGAAGCGGCTATCCAAGGGAGTGGTCTTGAAGGGAGACAGTAATCTACTGAGGAGTACAGGACAGGAATCTACTGAGGAGGTACCCTGCGCACGGAGATTGTTTGTCTTTCCAGCCCAGTATATTTCTGGTCTTCCTGATCTGATCCTCCAAGTGTTTGCCGCTCCCGACTGAGAACTTCTTTGGTGTGAGTATTTTAAAACGACAGTTAGGTCACTCAGAACTTGGCAGTTGGAAGCTGGAGACTTTGGTTTGGTAAGGTTGCTGTAGCAACACTTTTGTTTGGAATGACTTGGCCAAGATTTTGGTTTGTTTGTTTGTTTGCTGCAACAAATGAAGGCAGGTAATGAGGAGATTTTTCTCTAACTTTGAAAACTTGAACGGCACACATTGTGTTAAGTGTCACTTGGAGTATAATATTATATATGCTATAATATTCTTGACATGCCTGCTTCTAGCACACTTCGTAGAAAGTGTTGCTGTCTTGGAGGTACCAATATGGATTTAGTAAGTACTCAGCTGACTCCCCTCAGAGGGGATACCTAAATAGGTTTAGGTATAGTAAAAAGATATTTCTTCCGTGATGACTAGTACACCATGGAACCAAATATATATATACAAAGGATCCGGATCTGCGCACTTAGTAACATTCATAAGTGGTGATATGCAGAGCGCTTTTTGAGTGTTCTACCAGCCAAAACTGGCGAATTTGGTGTATTTTGGCTTCTTGAACATGGAACAGTCTTTTGGGCTGTTTTGGTGCAGTCTTTTGGACTACTTTTGAGAGCTCTTCTTGTAAATATGACTTACAATTAGTATTTACAAATAGTTTGGTTTTGCGTACAGTCTGTAAGCTGTCCTAAGTGTTGATTTGTGGGTTAATTGTTTTTTTTTGTGTGTGGTTGTGGACTAACATGCTTGAAAGTACTTGTTTCAGTAAAATAGACTATGTTTTTTGTGTAAGAATGGCTAGCCTTAAGCGCTGTGTTGTGTGTTATGAGTGTATGACCCCCTTCTGAAAATGTCTGGAATGAGCTAAATTTGGTTTTAGTTGTCATTCTATTATGCAAATGTCATTTAAAGTACTACATTTTAAAATTCAGGGAATGAATAATGTAACATATGCTAAATAGCTGCACGCTACCATTAAAATTGACAAGGTAAGAAACTATAGATATGTGCAAATTGCCACACTGGTAAAGATAAATCAGAATTCACATTCAATAGGAATAAAATAGGCCTCATAGAAAGGAAGGGAAAAACGAATTTGTGTGCTTTCACACAATTAGGACTAAAATGCAAAATGTTACAGTAGTCTCCTTAGATACATTATATTAATATTGAAAGGCATTCACATCAACTGAGTGAATTGGTTGTTGCTGAAATAAACACGACATTACAGAACGATAGATTTGTGCTGGCTTGAAAGGCGTGAGATGTTGATGCCTGCTGGTCAGAACACAGCTGTGTCAACAACACATGGCTATTCTTGGCCCCAAGCCACAAGGAAACTGCTGAGTCAACTAGATTTTAAGTTAGTGCAAACATGGTTTGAAAATGTGCATTAAAAACTGCTGATTTTAAAAGTCAGAAAAGACAGTTTCATTATTTTGGATAACAGAGAAAAGATTAAAAGGGATTTTCTTTCTTAATGCTTTTTCATACAAGCACATCCGTGGTTCTGATGTTAAATAATTACTGTCCTTTAAAAGTGACGCAGACTTTTCATGTTTCAAGTAAGGCTTCTGTGTTTAGAGTTATAAATGAATACATTTAAAGGTGATAGGAAAGGAATGAGGCTTGCTTTTCATATGTGGAACCATCAAAAGGGTTGGTGATCATTATTATTAAAAAAAAAGGGGAATTTTGATTATATGAAAAAAAAATGTTTATTAAAAATAATGGCCCTAAAATTGTTTTTGATCTTTGTAATGTCTGATAATCATACTGTGAATAATATATAGCTCCTAGCATCAAAGTTGGATTTGAGTAGCACTTTACCATGATGTGGGGAGTGCAATGTGAAATTTCACTTTATCCAGGCATATAAAAACTTTTTTTTAAGGATGTACCTTATACATTTCTGATACCCCATCCCTGGGATATCTAGAGGACACCCTGGGGGATCCCTAATATGCCAAAATATTGTAGGTTATTCATTTTTAAGTGCCCCTACCACCAAAGTCGAAATTGAGCAAAATTCACTATTTAAAAGCAGTTCTGCCACTCAGGGCAGTTTTCAAACTGATCTCAGGCTTCAGTAATATACACATGCAAGTATAGAACAAACAGCTGACCTCTGGACTACTAGATTGCACACCATACACTGCACACAGATAGAGACAAGTATTGAAAACAAAAACACAGCAGAAGTTAGATCCTACCTTTAAAATTATTAGATGGGACAGGACTGCCTTTCAGCTGTGATTCTCCAGAGTTGCTTTGACTTGGAAAGACCGCATGGAAAGCCTTGCACAAAAATGGGACAGCTGGTAAGGGTCACAGGTCGAAGGTCTGCATTTAGCAACCTAGCAGGGCTATGGGTAAGGTTTGCTTTGACACTTCGACCTCCGAAAAGTTTTGAAAGAAGAGATGACAGCGCAGAGAGATGAAGAGAAGCTTTGCTTACTATTTTTGGCAAAAGCGAGTTTTGCGCAGTTATATGAACAGAAGGAAAAGCAGTGACGTATGTGGGCCCTGAGTAGAGCATAGCTCTCCCATGTATATAAAAATAATGGTTTTAGCTTAAAGATTACTGTGCAAGGGTTGAGATAAGGAGGCAATGGATTTTAGTTTGCATACATGCGCCCTCATGTTAATCTAGTACAATTGCTGAAGGAATTGGTAATTGGTTATTAACGCTTTCTAAAGTTAACTCAATGTGCTTGTGTTAGGCTGAATCAGAAAATAGCCACTTTCTACGATATCTCCTACAAGTTTGTTTGTGCTCAGTTGCCACAAATAGGGGTAAATAGTGTTGACAGAAGGTAAACCTGTTTTCAGGTTTTCCTACTGTCAAAAATGGGGGAAGGAGGTTAGCTCCTGGGCAAATTAAGGGTTGGCAAATTTATGTTTTCTCTCTCTTTTTCTCACTCTCTCTTGAGTCTGTCTAAGCTGTCTAGGAAATGGCCATGAGACATTTAATTGGCTATTCAATAATACTGTTTTAAAATTGTTAGAATTAATAAAATGATTAAAAATATGCTATGTTACTGCCCATCCTGTATGAAAGAATGAGTAGAACAGATTGATGTTCCCTTATTTGACCTTTAAAGGGAACTGTATAGTGGGGGTTTCTGTTCAAAAATCTCAGGTGACAACACCATTATTGTTTATGTTATTCTCATGCTACATACAGTTTTGCAAGGGCATTGCTAGTTTTTTATTAGCTAGTCTGTGTAAATAAGCTGACAGCCCTTGTTAGAGCTGATGTTGCATAGTCCGGATCGTGAAAAGTAGAATGCAGGAAAGACGCCCATGTGATCCGTAGCAAACATTTTGAAGGAAAATATTGTTTTATAGGAGTTTGTTTGTCACAACATGTTCTGCTGGAGAAATTTATGTACCCCCTATGTTGAGGTTTTTTTTTTCTTTCTTTATGAAGTAAGAATCCCTGTTAAATTAGCAGTTTTAGATTTTCCTGCTGCGCCTATAACATGAAAGCATGACTTTAAGTGTAAAATGTAGGTGCTTTTATTAAGAGAAATTATTTTAGAAGTGTCTGCAGTCCTGTACAAGTAATGCAAGGTTCATAAGTAGAAGTGTAGAAAAGTTCCTTTTTCTTGAGGTTCTTCAGATGAATAATATAGGAATACACAAATGTAAGGATTTGGAGTATGTCTGTATTGTTTTTCTTTTTCCTCAGAATTTAGTAAATGAACACAGACTTCCTTGGCTGCTTGGGATTGGGAGAAACAAATCAAATCGTGTAACGTATTACTCTTGTCAGTTCACCAGAAAGTTTCTTTTATACTTGCCAATAGGTCTAGGGTTTTTTACTCTCAGATAGATGAAGTGGTTCTTGGGTGCCTTGCTAATGTATGGGGCACCCCAAGACTAAGGAAGTATTCTGAGACTATCCTCTCTGTTGATAGATTATTTCTGTGCCTTGTCTAATGACCCTTTTGTTCTGTCCACCAATAGATATTTGCTGCCCTACAACCATTGCCAGAGGGGCCCGGACATCAGATCCAGCCTGGGAGTCAGCGCCAGTCCAACTTGGAGTCAAAATAAAGGGAACCAGCACAGGCGTTGCTGGCAACTAGGACCTCAGTGAAGGCCGGAAGCACTGGGACGTGAAGTGTGTACCCCTGCCACTGTCTTGGGCGAAAAGACGGGGTCACAAATCAGGATGGAGAAATCTTTGTGTGGCTCCAGTTTTTGATGCCCAGCTGAGAGAGTCACAGACCGACAAGGACGGCAAGGAGGCTTTTACTTGAGGTGACCCCCTTTGAAACAAGGGTTGCTTCACATATCCCAGCATCAGGCCTCTGAGTCCTGGTCCCAAAGTGAATGCAAGTCTGCGCCTTTGTTTGTTGATCAAGGGATGCCTGAGCATATTGGCTACAATCTGTGGCCCCAATAAAAGAGCAGTGCGCCAGCGGAGCAATACAGGAGTTAGGGAAGGACTTGAGTTTAGGGTACAGGTGCTGTGCCCTTGGTGCCTGTTAGATTAAAGTGAAGAAAACTGGTGCACTGCCTGAGACACTGGACAAGATCGTTGAAACACATTTTCTTCTCAAACTGGGCCGTGATTCTTGAGTTGCGAGTTGTGCAGCTCCACCGTGGGAACAACAAGAGCCTGCCTGTGAGGCTCAAACGGACACAGGGAGAAGACTCCCCTCTGGATGGTTGTACAGCGGCTTCAATTTCCCAAGGACTCTTTTTTTTGTTAGTAATGTACCCCTTTGGTCGTCCCATTTTTGAGGAGGAGCAGCCCTTTGCGGCACCTCGTCCTAATTCCTATGGCCCTGTGTGGTCCTCCTGGTCCCCCGGAGCCAGGATTGTTTTTGTAATAATATGTCTGACTGCTTTAATATTTGTTTTAGGAGTAATGTTTATTCTGCACGAGAAAAGTTCATCTGAGCAGTTGACAAATGTTACTTTACTCTTTCCTTGAGTATATTAATTGATACTTTAGCCCTCATAAAGGAACACTGGAAAAGTCTATTGAAAATGTTTTTATTAGGTATGTGCTGTTGGCTATTCTGAAATTGAAATAGATAGTCACTGAAATACATCAGAGCCCTGAAACTTAGAATTAGACTAGATGGTTTTGGGATTTGCTTTCTGCTTAGGGTTGGAAAAATATTGAGATTTCTGTTTGTAATAATAGTCATTACTCTCTCCTGCTACCTGTATGACCCAATGCTCTGTTCCCTTTGTACTCCTGCTTATACCTTATATATACCCTCTTAATGAAATGTTTAGAATGTAAATGCCCACCTAGCAAGGGATTAGGATAGTGATGAATTTATGAGAAAAAAATGTGCAAAATATTTTCTATGTTCCTTCTAGATCATAGGAATGTCTTTAGCTCATGCTAAAAGGATCATCTGTTAAAGATTGCAGGAATCGCTGTTAGCATGAGCTGAAAGCCATTTTGTTCTTGGCAGCCATTTTAGTTAGCCATGTGCTCGCCATGTGCTTTCTCCCTCTTCCAGAGTCTTGCACATGCTCAGAAAGGCCTAGCTGGTAGAATGCACCTGCTCCTAGTATAGAACTGTCAGGCTATTCTTACTGATGTAAGCAGTTTAGTCTCCCCTCCCACTTTGTGGAGCAAGCAAATTTTGTATACCCATATTAGTCAATAAGCATGCTTGTATGTGCTAGGACCTCCCCTTGATTTTATGCCGACTATGTAACAAATGCATATATAAGGACCCTGTTCTCTGCACTCATTAGAATGCCTCCTACAGTGAACTGCGGGTACCGTATGACGCAATCTCCCTCATCTGAGGTTATTAAAATATGTTTTTTGATATTACAGCTTCCGTGCCAATCTCTTCTTTGTTGGTTTTAAGGACCAGGTGTATCAGTGAACCCCTAAAAAGGTTTTTATTTCTACAATACCTCCCACACCGGTTACCGGTGTGGGGGTATGATTCCACAATGTTTGACACCAAATATGATTCGGGTTACTTTCAGCCGTTTTAGAGTTGGTCATCACGCAGTCGCATAATGCCACTCTATATGTCGTAAATGGCTGCAGCACTAACAACCCGGGAGAATGGACTCGTAGGCTGCAGGGATGTCCTGCTCATGCAGTGGCACCCTCTCACTTAGAACCAAGCACCCTGCCTTCAGGATTGTCAAGGCCTGCTATAGGGGTGACTTATAGGTTTTAAGTGTAGGGACCCTTAGATATAGTAAACCTATATCTTAAGTAAGTGGTGCATGCACCAACTTACACAGGCTGCAATGGCAGGTACTGTAGATCCATTTTGCATGGCCTCTCATGGGTGGCATAATACATGCTTCAGTCCATGGGAGGCCTCTGGGGTACCTATGTCCTGGGTACATGGGTACCATATACTAGGGACTGACAAGGGTACCCCAGTATCCAATCTGGAGTGTACCTAGGTACATGACATAACATTTTATGGAGAAAGCAGATAGACTGGGGTCCTGATTAGTCAGACTAGTCAAAAACAGTTAACATGAAGCAAAAAGTGGGGGTAACCATAAGAAGCAGATCCTACTTTCCTACAACCATTCACTCAAACTCTACTCATTTACTCTTGCAATCACTCAGACACTACATTTGCACTAATGCAATCACATATATACTATCTATTGACTCATGTATTCATACAACATATAGCTTTTCTTTTTTAAACCAGAATAGTGGTTCCCTAAGAACCGTTTTTCCCTTCTTTTTGAAAAACTACTTTATATTTGTTTTGTGAGTTTTAACTATTTTGTAGTTTGTTTGGTGTTTCTTACAGTGATGTCATCAGTGATGTCATTTGAGATGTCATCAGTGATGTATGTCATCAGTGATGTCACTGACCATATCATGAGTGATGAAATATGTGACGTCATCAGCAGTGCATTGCAGGGGTGCGAGTTATAGTTAGGTTAGCTAAGTATAACGGCTGAATTAGTCTGGTTTTGTATGAGTGAAATGTCAGACTAGCTATAACGTCCCTGAAACCTGTGGTTTTTTCAGTGAATATATATATATATATATATTACCTACTGGCAGTCGCCAGTGGGTAGTTATAGTTAGAACCTATTTTCCATAGGAAATGCGTTTTTTGTTTTGCCAATAACTTTGGCGCCGTTTGACGAATCTTCGCGAAATTTTCAAAAAAGATGGCCCGCTCCGGTCAGCTCCTATCTTGAAAGTAATTCGTCAAGCGGGGGCCGAGAAAAAAGGGGGGTCCCAAAACGTGTTTTCCCCATGTTAATTTCCAAAGGACCTTTAGACAAAGCTACAGCCCGAACTGCTGAACGGAATTACACCAAATTTAGCAGAAAGGTAGGTCTTGGTTCAGAAAGATCCCTTTTTTTTAAATGGTGTAAATCCGTTCAGTAGTTGCTGAGCAATTTAAAAAATAAAACTTTCGATATCTGAGCTCCTAGGAGGAGTCGCGACTCCTCCCGGGCACAAGCTTCACTCTGATTGGCTGCCAACACTCCAAACCAGGAAGTGTTGGCAGCCATCTTGTGACTCAGTAACCGAGTCACAAGAAAAGAGTAAAAAAAAAGGTGAAAAGGATAAGTTACTTACCAGTAATCCTAGTTCTCTTCCAGGGGTATCCTCATCAAAGTCATAAGCACTGAATATTCCCGCCCATGTGCGGGGACCCCGGAAATATTCCCGCCCATGTGCGGGGACCCCGGAAATAATAAAAATAATAAAATAATAAAAAATATATATAAAAAACATATATATACAGCTCTATATATATATACATATATCATTTTTTCTCATACCAATGCAGCCCCCATCTAGGAGGCTAAACAATGCAATAATAAATAAACTGCTTTTGCAAACACATAATGTATGTATAAAACACAGGAGGGCAAGTACCACTTGAACTCTTTTTTAATGAGTAAAACTCATGGAAAAAACTGCAAAAGAGCAGACATTGTTAGCCTACAGGCTGCATTACCAATAGCATCAATAGCATAGAAAGTGAAAACAGTTGCACACAAAAACTGGCACCGTGCCTTTAAGGCAGCCATGACCACCAGCTTCCCATCATGCCTCAGGGGTGACAGTTAGGTCAGTTGTTCTTTGCGTAGACCCGAAGGCCAGGGCACAAAGATTTCGTTTAACAATGAAGCAATCTCATTTGCCTGGGGAGGCGGGTGGGTTGCTTATGACTTTGATGAGGATACCCCTGGAAGAGAACTAGGATTACAGGTAAGTAACTTATCCTTCTCTTCCAGGGGATCCTCATCAATAGTCATAAGCACTGAATAGAATAGCAAGCCCATCTTCCGCCTGTGGGCAAATGAGAGTGAACAACCCAACTTACAACAACAGCAGTAATCAGCTGTTGAACAGATTCCTCAAGGAGGCCTGGCCTACTTGGGTGTCTGCTCTGGTGTCTGAATCTAGACAATAGTCCCTTGTAAATGTATGGACGGACCTCCAGGTTGCCGCCTTACAGATCTCCGAGATCGGCACGTTATTATGGAAAGCAGTCGTAGCCGCCTTTCCCCTCGTGGAATGCACCTTGGGAGTTGGCCCAAGGGGCTTTTGTGCTAATTGATAAGCTAATTTGATGTATGAAACTATCCACCTGGAGATGGACCGTTTTGAGGCTGGAAAACCTGCTCTGATCGACCCATAGTTAACGAATAGTTGATCAGACTTTCTAATCGACTTGGACCTATCCAGATAGAACTTTAAAACTCTTTTTAGGTCAAGTGAGTGCAAAGCCCTCTCAGCTGGAGTGGAGGGATTGGGGAAAAAGGTCGGAAGTGAAATGGTCTGATTCACATGGAAATCTGACACCACCTTCGGAAGGAAGGAGGGATGAGTTCTCAAAACCACCCTGTTTAGATGGAAAACAGTGTACGGTTCCTTTGAACAGAGCGCTTGCATTTCGCTCACTCTGCGAGCTGAGGTGATCACTACCAGGAAAGCTACCTTCCACGTGAGGTGTTGCAAGGTTGTTTTGTGGATAGGTACGAAAGGTTGACCCATCAACGATCGATTTTTACTGACAAGGTTCAGACTGGGGATCTTTCACAGAATTGTTAGTCTTCCAATAATGAATGACTGTGCCCATGTGATAATCTTTCAGTTCAATCCACCATACACGTGTCTTTATTTTGTAAATTCTATAGAGAATTGAGAAAGGTGTGGATTCTTCCTATCCTAAAATGTTTTGGGATTAGACAATGTCGGCCAGCTTTCATTGCCTTACAATCTGTTATGTTATGTTATGTTATAACAACTTTTATAGCGCGCTAATACCCATAGGTGTCTAGGCGCTTAAGGACCGCATACTGTAAGGGAAATTAGTTTTTGAAAAGCCATGTTTTAAGATTTTTCCTGAACTCAATCAAAGAAGATATCTTCCTAAGAACGAGCGGAAGCGAGTTCCATAGCCTAATAGCACTATGTCTGAAACTCCTCCCCCCCCAGTTCATCGTCCTGACTCTGGAAGTGGGCATCAGGAAAGCATTAGCCGATCGTAGTTGTCTGCTGGGGGAATACCAACTAAAAGCATGCCATAGAAATCGTGGACCTACTCTATAAAGTGCCTTGTGTACTATACAAAGTGCCTTGAATTTCACGCGCTGGGCGACTGGCAGCCAATGCAACTCCTGTATCCCGGCCCTAATTGACTGATGCTTAGGAACATCTAGCACCAGTCTGGCAGCAGCATTCTGTGCCGCTTGTAATCTTCTAAGTTGATTGGACTGTAAATTTATATATAAGGCATTACAATAGTCCAACTTAGATAAGACCAAGGAAGTTAAAACAGTTTTTCTAGTATTTATCGGAATGAATGGAAGAATCTTACGCACGGTTCTAATGGTGAAGAAGGCAGAAGATACCACCTTAGAAACCTGCGATTTAAAATTCAACTTCTTTTAGCTTTTACTACTGGTGTTGGAAGGGGGCCCAGTGTGCTTGGCCACCAGATTGGTGACCAAAAGGGAGCAAGGTTTCCAAAAAGCACCACCTCGGTTTTGCTCGAATTAAGCTTCAGACAGTGCCTGCTCATCCACATGCTCAGGGAGACCATGCAATCATGTAGTTTGTTAGAAAGATCAACATCCTTGTCTATGGTTAAAATAACCAATTGGGTATCATCAGCATACGAGGTCGGAATTAGATCAAAACTTCTGATCAAAGGTGCTAATTCGGACACATATATGTTAAAAAGTGTGGGGCTCAAGGAAGAGCCCTGTGGCACCCCACAAGGCAGAATAAAAGGCGTAGATTTAAAATCGCCCAATTGCACTATCTGCATTCTATCTGCTAAAAAGGATGTTAAAAGTAACAGGGCCTTTCCTCCTAGACCAATAGTTTTCAGCCGTACTATCAGTAGGTTGTGGTCCACAGTATCAAATGCCGCGGACAGGTCAAGGAGGATCAGAGCTGCTGATCCGCCGCCATCTAGTGCGGTACGAATTTCCTCCGTGGTCTTGATTAAAGCTGTCTCGGTGCTGTGGCAAGATCGAAAACCAAATTGGCTGTGGTCTAAGACGTTGTTATCTAGAATAAATGTGGAAAGTTCCATATTAACAATTTTCTCAAATATTTTTGCAGGCAATGGGAGTCTAGCAATCGGTCTATAATTGGCCGGGTCCGTTACATCCAGATTGGGCTTTTTTAGTAATGGTAATATACAGGCCTGTTTCCACAATGTTGGGAAGGTTCCTTGTGAGAGCATTTGATTAAAAATGCAAGATAACTGGGGACTGATAATATGACTAATATTATGCAGTATCCTCGGAGGACAAGGATCATCCGAAGAGCCAGATTTAGTCTTTAGGAGAAGAGTAGCAATCTGCTCTGGAGAGGTAGAGGTAAAATTTAAAAAAGGCTTTGTGGCCTTAACTTCCTGATTTATGCCAGCATTGTGAGGAATATGTGAGGCAAATTGATCATAGATTTGATCGACCTTTGCTTTAAACGCCTGGGCCAATGTGTTGCAGAAATCTTGAGTGCAATTCACCGTAGCTTCCTTTTTCGCAGTCGTTAAATTGTTTATGACTGTAAAAAGTTCCTTGCTTGAGTTGCCCGCCATCTCTATTTTCAGCGTAAAATATTGGCTCTTCTCAATAATTATTTTTTTCTTATAGTCTGCTAGCATAAGCTTATATTGTGCTTTTTCAGCTGCATCATAGTTTTTCCGCCATGTTCTCTCTTGCCTCCTACAGGCTTGTTTGTCTAGTCTTAGGGCTTCAGAGAACCATGGAGCAGATGGAGTTTTTCTATTTCTATGTACCTCAGTCACAGGAGCTAGTTTAGCAAAGTTAGAGTCAAGCCAGAAGGTATAACTTCTAGCTGATCCCTCTGCATCCAACTCTGAGACCGGAATGCTTTGTAAAAGCTGGGTTTCTAATACACCTGAGTCAATATTGTGCCAGGCTCTCCTGGCAAGTTTAATGCTAGCCATATTAGAAGTTATGGAACCAGGCAGGTCCCAATGAAATAAGACAGCGTGGTGATCGGACCACGTAAGGGGGAGAATAGATGTAATAGATAGGGCTGCATTATTTGTAAACACACCATTTAAGGTATGACCTGCTTGGTGTGTGGAGCCTTCAACTAACTGTTGTAGACCTACATCCGATGTAATATCTAAAAGTTCCTGTGTTTCCTTATCGGTTAGAGTTTCCAAATGAAAGTTCAAATCACCAGCATGGTGAAGCATCTGGATTGAATACCCAGTTCTAGCAAAGAAGATAAGTTTGTTAAAAAATTAGTTTTAGAGCCAGGTGGGCGGTAGATTAATAATCCTTTGAAGGTTTCCTGTTCAGAGGCACTAATTTTAAACAAAAGGGCCTCACAGTCTGGAGAGGGAAGTGTTGAGCAATGTGCTATGAATTCACTTTTGTGAATTATTGCAAGTCCACCACCTTTTTTTATGGGTCTATCGTGCCTGAAAACTTTATACCCAGACGGCACCGCAATATTAAAATCTGGGTCGGATGTTTCCTCACCCCAAGTTTCCGTAACATACAAAATATCCAACTTGTTGTCTATAATGAAATCCGAGATCTCGTATTTATGCTTAATCAAAGACCTGGCGTTGATAAGCGCTAAATTAAGTACTGTTTTAGTTTTATTAGCCTTAGTTGGACTTCTAGCGGATTTTTGTTCCTCCACGCCAGTTATGAAATTTCTTGGAACACTCTAAGCAGTAAGGGTTATCTGTTCTAAGTAACTCGTCACACGTAAATTGATGACAGTTCTTACCCCTTGGCTGACCAAGCGAGAGAAGGTTCTCCCTTGAATAGGCTATTCTAGGCTTCAAATTATATTTTGGGCCAGGATTCCTGGCCCTAGGCCCGGTCCTGGCGCAGACGGGCTTGCCTTAGGCGCGCCCGCTGCGCGAGCGCTCCAGCTCGCCCCTAAATAGGCGCTGCTGGAGCCTAGAGCGCTGACCGGGCGGAAGTGGTGTCCCGGAAGTGTGTCAAAAGACTGTGGCCCTCCCTCCGCAACAAACGGCAGACGCCGCGGCGGACCAGAAAGTAGTGCAAAATAGACAGATAAAGTGCAATGTCACAAAAAGAGTAATGTGAAAGGTCGCAAATTAGTTAATCATTTAAAACATTTAAAACCATACAAATACAGAGTAAAAAAGGACATCCAGTAAAATTAAAAAATGAGCTGTTTAAGATAAGGGAATAAGCAAACTGACACTATAGCAGCGAAAAATAGCCGTTCTAAACACTAGCGTCCCAGCAGAGTGCATCCGCTGCGCGAGCGCTCCAGCTCGCCCCTAAATAGGCGCTGCTGGAGCCTAGAGCGCTGACCGGGCGGAAGTGGTGTCCCGGAAGTGTGTCAAAAGACTGTACATAGTACCTGGAAGATAGCAATGTTTTTAAAGAATGTAGTTAACCTCAGGAAAAGGATGGTAATACAAGTCTAAAGGTCCTATTGAATTAAAGGGCAGTTTTGTACTACCGATGAATTTAAGAATTTTATGAGCCCTGCTTCTTGTTGCTATTTCTTGTAATAATGGTTCTGTTTTTAATGATTCTTTATTTTAGGAACAATGAATTGAATTAGTAATTTATATATAGGATGTTCTTTTTTATTTAATTTTAAATATGTGTATGTTTTTATATATGTGCTTTTATGATTGTATGAAATAGCAATCGAATAAAGCGGTCCTTGTCCTTGACCCATCAACTTTGATAGCACCAGGTTCAGCTCCCAGGGCGGTGAAGGAGGCCGGACCGGAGGGTAGACCTTTTTTAGACCTTGTAAGAAGTCCTTCACAACCTGCAACTGAAAGAAGGACGGCTGAGAAGGCGAACGCCTATATGCAGTAATGGCCGCTAGGTGCACCTTAATGGAAGGAAACTTTAAGCCTGCCCTAGCTAGGTGAAGCAGGTATGGTAAAATGACTTCCTCCTGCTCCTTGGTGGGGCTACAATTGTTTTGCACGCACCACAAATAAAAACGCTTCCACTTGCAAGCATATGAGTGTATAGTGGACGGTCTCCTAGCTTCTTTTAAGATGGTCATGCAGTCTTGTGGCAGTCCTAAATGACCATACTGGAGTACCTCAGGAGCCGTGCTGCCAAGTTCAGTGAGGGAAGGTTGGGGTGATGAATCCTCCCTTCATCTTGGACAGCAGGTCCGGTCTGCACGGCAGTCTCCTGTGTGGGCATTCTGACAGGTGCAGAAGGTCCGGGTACCACCATTGCCTCGGCCAGTCCGGCGCAATCAGGATCATCCTCGTGTGAGAGCTTGGTCACCACCTTCGGGATGAGTGGAAGGGGTGGAAAGGGGTACACAAATGCCCCTGACCAGTCTATCAAAAGGGCATTCCCTTTCGACCCTGGCCGATAGAACATTGAGGCGAAGTCTCGGCATTTTGTGTTTTCGTCGTCCGCAAAGAGGTCGATGCTGGGACGACCCCACACCTGGAAAATGTCTTCGACGACCTCGTCATTGAGTACCCAGTCTTGCCGGTCCTCGAAGTGTCGACTGAGAGCATCCGCTTGTGAGTTCTGCTCCCCCGGCAGGTGTACCGCTGTGATCGATAGGTTCCTTGCTAGGAGCCAATGCCAGAGAGCTTGAGCTTCCAGCGACAAGGTCCGTGAGCGAGTTCCTCCCTGTTTGTTCAGGTAGTACATGGTGGTGGTATTGTCCGTCTGTACTAGAATGGAGTTTGAATCGAAGGGAGGAAAGCCCTGAGTGCCAGATGAACAGCTCTCAGCTCCAACATGTTTATGTGATATGACCGCTCTTTTGATGACCATTGTCCTTGTGTCTGGAGAGACCCCATGTGAGCTCCCCAGCCTTGGAGGAAGGCGTCCGTGATCAGCGTCTGAGAGGGAGGTGCCTGATGAAATGGAATCCCTACTTGCAGATTCTCCTTCTTCATCCACCATGGGATGGATGCTCTGGCTGCGTTTGAGAGATTTATCTTGCCGTCCCAGCGAGCTGTTTGCTGATCCCATTTGTCCTCCAGATCCTGCTGCAAAGGACGCATTCTCAGCCTGGCATTGGGGACCAGGAAAATGCAGGATGCCATCGACCCTAGCAGGGAGTCAATCTGACGAGCTGACGGCATTTTGCTGTCCAAAATTTGTCTGCCTTTCTGTGTGATGGATAACTGTCTCTCCTCCGAAGGAAACACTTTTCCTACCTCGGAGTCTACCAGCGCTCCCAGATAATGAATTCTTTGTGTGGGTTGCGGAGTTGATTTTTCGAAATTCACGTGAAGGCCCAGCCGGTGACAAAGCTCTAGGCATTGCAAGAAATGATTCCTCACGCTCTGGGGGGAGGGACCCTTCAGCAGCCAGTCATCCAGGTAAGGGTACACAAAGATGCCTCTGCGCCGTAGTGCGGCTGCCACCACTGTCATGCACTTCGTGAACACTCGGGGAGCCGACTTCAACCCGAAGGGTAGCACTTTGAATTGGTAGTGGGACGATCCCACCAGAAATCTCAGATATTGAAGGTGATGTTGACTGACCGGAACATGAAAGTAGGCATCTTGCAGATCCAGCGAACACATCCAATCTCCCTGTCGGAGATGTGGATATATTTGATGGAGAGCCAACATGCGAAACTTCTCCTTTCTGATGGACTTGTTGAGTGTTCGCAGATCCAGAATGGTTCTGTATTCTGATCTTCGACCCTTCTTCTTCACCAAGAAGTATCTTGAGTAGACCCCTCGACCTCGTTGTAATTTTGGCACCTTCTCGATGGCTGATTTTTGCAGAAGGGTGGCCACTTCGCTCTGCAGTACCTTCATCTTTTGGCACGATGATGGAACCGGAGGGATTGAGGGAGGATGGTGTCGAAAACGTAGAGAGTACCCATTCTGCAGCGTAGCTAACACCCACTGGTCTTTCGTGATAGCTCGCCACTCTTTCAGATCATTTGCAATACTTCCCCCCACTGGAGTGGTAAACGGCGATGGGGGAAGTGGGCACTCATTGTTTGGTCGGCGTCTTAGCGGCGGTAGTGGACTGACGCTGGTTTCCTCTTCCGCTGGAGGAGCGCCGGCCTTGGTACTGAGACCTTTGCTGACCTTGTTGGTTCTGATGTTTCTGCCAATGAGGGGTTTAAACCCTCTGTTGGGAGGATCGTCGATCGTACGGTCTGAAACGTCGTCGGAACTCTTTTTTCTTTTCTAGACCCACGGCCTTTAGTGTGTCTAGTTCCATCTTCATCCGGGACATTTCCTCATCTGTGTGAGCGCCGAATAAGGATGAGCCGGAGAAGGGGAGATTGAGGATCCGAGACTGCGTTTCTGGTTTAAGCGCTGTGAGGCGAAGCCAGGAAGATCTCCTTGCGCATATCCCATGGGCATAGGCGTGAGCTGAAAGAGTAGCTCCATCGGCTGCGGCGCTGATCACTTGGTTCGCCACCAAGCTGCCTTCTTGCAAGACTTCTTCAAAGTCTTTGCGATCTTCCTTGGGCAGTTTTTCTGAAAATCTTTGGAGAGAGTCCCACAAAGACCTGTCGTAGTGTCCCAAAAGAGCCGACGCACTTGAGATCTTGAGCATAGAGGCTGATGTGCTGCAGACCTTCCTCCCCCACGAATCTTGTGCTTTGCTCTCCTTATCTGGTGGAACTGTAGAAGAGGAGGTTACTGAGTGTGTCTTTTTTGCCGCAACGATTATAACAGAATCCGGTGGGGGGTCAGATCTGAGAAATAACGGGTCCTCCTCCGGTGGACGGTATTTCTTCAGAATCCTCGCCGGCGCAGTCTTGAGGGTGGCCGGCGTGAGGAAAATGTCCATGACCGGTTGGAGTAGCCCCGGCACTAAAGGTAACAGCGGTCTAGATGCAGCTCTCTGGTGCAAAGTCTCAAAGATTACTGACGACGAGCTCTGCCGAGTAGGCATAGGGATGTTCAGTTTACTTGCCCCTCTGGACAGCACATCCTGGAAAGTGCCAACATCATCCACCGGAGAGACCCTCGACGGTGGGCTGTCGGTAAGAGTCGGTGAGTAGTCTCTCTTTAACGTATGTGTGGAAGAGGAGGAAGGCGTTGGAGATCTGTGCCTTCTCCTCTTGCTTCTGGATCTGGACCTCCTTCTGGAAGAGTGTGCAGGAGTGCGATTGCGATCGCCGCCTCTCGATGGAGTACGATCCATGTCCACAGCTTGCACCAGTCGAGCCAACGGAGACCTGTGGAGGGGACTTGAGTAGTGTTGAGCCCCTGTTGCTTGAGCGGGAGCCCAGTGATGCAGAGGCCGGTTCCATCTAGGTGAGAGATGGATAGGTGACCTTTGCCTCTCTCGTCTCTCAGGAGAGCATGCAGGAGGAGATTTTCTTCCCTCTGTTTGTGCAGGCCTGTCCGCTGAATCAGGATGCCCAGTGGACACTGGACTGCTAGACGTAGAGATCACTACTTCCGGAGATCTAGACGATGATAATCTGTGAGGGGAGCAGCGAGAACCTGTTCTCGAGGTCGGTGATGGCGACGGAGAAAGGCTTACTGGACTTGAGTCCCCTCTAGACTGCAGCCTCGACGTCGATCTCGAACGTTCCCTCGGGACAGACTGCCGCCTTGACGTCGATCGTCGCCCCAGCGACGGTGATGCTTGCCTCGACGTCAACAGTCTCCTCTTTGAAGAAGGATTCAGTCTCAAAGTCGATCGTGCTGTACCCGATGGAGACCTGTGCCTCGACGTCGAACGTCTGGCTGACGCCAGCGGAGGACCTTGCTTCGACGTCAGCTGCCTCTGCTCCGACGACCGGTGGTTCGACGTCGACCGGAGTGCTGATGTCGACGGAGACTTCTGCTTCGACGTCGGTGACGGAGTCTTGTGTCTCTACGTCGAAGATCTCTGACCCGATCTCGACGGAGACTTGTGCCTCGACGTCGATCGCCGTCTAGATGGCGACGACGGAGTGATCTGTCTCAACGTCTGGCCAACGTTGACGGAGATTTGCTCCTCGACGTTGAGCGTCGCCTGGTTGACGACAACGGAGGGCCCTTTACCTTGCTCGACGTTGAGAGCGCCGTCTTCGACTTTGTAGAAGTGTAATGCGCCTTCACCACCGCAGTCTTCGACGACGACTGCTGCTTCGCCGCCGGTAACTTCGACGCCGAAGGAGAACAGGTTGGGACCTTGCCTCTCGACGTCGACCGTGTTCTCTTTTTCTGTTGCCTCACTGGAGACCTACCTCTTTCAGAGAGGCCATACAGTCGAATTCTCTCCCTCTCCTTAATGGTTCTTCTCGACAACTTCTTGCAGTGATGACAGGTGGCAGAAGAGTGAGAATCAGGGAGGCAGAGTATACACACAGAGTGTGTGTCTGATCTAGCCTTCTTTTTGCCACAGGCAGGGCAAGGGTCAAATAAGGAAGGCATTTTTGACAGAAAAAAACCTTTTCTGGAACTCCAAAAAGGTATAACCTTCACTCTAGAGACAAAAGACGTCGAGTGAAAGCAAAAAATTCCACAAAATACTAGACAATTTTTGCCAGAAAAGTTAAAAAAGGAAGAGCTGTGAATCCAGGGTCCTGTCTGAAGGAGCCGGAAAGAACAACTGACCTAACTGTCACCCCTGAGGCATGATGGGAAGCTGGGGGTCATGGCTGCCTTAAAGGCACGGTGCCAGTTTTTGTGTGCAACTGTTTTCACTTTCTATGCTATTGGTTTACAATGCAGCCTGTAGGCTAACAATGTCTGCTCTTTTGCAATTTTTTTCATGAGTTTTACTCATTAAAAAAGAGTTCAAGTGGTACTTGCCCTCCTATGTTTTATACATACATTATGTGTTTGCAAAAGCAGTTTATTTATTATTGCATTGTTTAGCCTCCTAGATGGGGCTGCATTGGTATGAGAAAAAATGATATATGTATATATATATAGAGCTGTATATATATATGTTTTTCATATATATTTTTTATTATTTACGGGGTCCCCGCACATGGGCGGGAATATTTCCGGGGTCCCCGCACATGGGCGGGAATATTCAGTGCTTATGACTATTGATGAGGATCCCCTGGAAGAGAAACAAGAAAAGGGGGCAGGGTAGAAACACCCTGACCCCTAGGCCTGCTCAGGCTGTATTGATGAGTGACTGCATGTATGAGTGACTGTATGGGTGAATGAGTGGACGTGTGTGTAGACCTAGGAATCAGTGAGTGGGTATGTAGTAACTGGTATTGGTGTGTCTATGGTTTCAAAAATGGTAGTCTGTATTTTAGAGTGGGTGTATCAAAGGTTATATTAGGGTGTGAGGAGGTGCATGAGATTAGCACGTGGATGATGTCATCAGTGATGTCATTTGAGATGCATCAGTGATGTCATCAGTGATGTCACTGACCATGTCATGATTGATGTAATATGTGACGTCATCAGCAGTGCATTGCGGGGGCGCGAGTTATAGTTAGCTCAACTAACTATAACGGCCGAATTTCTCTGGTTTTGTACGAGTGAAATGTCCAACAAACTAAAACGTTCCTGAAACCTATGGTTTTTTCAGTGAATTTCTATGGTTTTTTAAATGCTAATTTCAAACTATAACGTCCCTGAAACCTATGGTTTTTTCAGTGAATATATATATATATATATATATATATATATTGCAACGAAGAGGCATGTCCTTCTCATGCCCGAGTGGAAAGCACACACAGGAGCCGTATTTGAGTCAAGTGCTTTATTGTGCAGACAGACGCGTTTCGCCTTGCAGCCTTGTCAATGTCAGTTACACCGTGCAAACCCAGCAGTATTTCATTACTCAACATATCACATGGTATTTCATTGAAATAATTGATGGACTTTCGGAACTTAAATGCTGAAATTCATGGCGGCCATCTTAACACATGTTTTTTCTGCATTTGTAATTACTACTGCCAAAAATAAAGTGATAAGGTGCTCGTTTGTGAATTAAAACCTATTACACATGTGTGAACGTTCTTTTTCAACATTTGCGGACAAATACGATGATTGACACCTTTCATGCATTTGTTATTTCATTATACTTTTTAAATAAGAAAAAAAAACTGATGTTTAAAATTCATTATTCTGTTTTCACATCGTATGTGTCATTTCACAAAGTTCACTCACTTGTGTGTTTATTATGCCCTGAATGGGCAATTGTGCGTCAGGGTTTATCAAGGGAAATGAGGAGTGCGAATAAAACAGAAAGTGTTATAACTATATAACCCTTATTACAGATGCACCCAAAGTTCCGCCTCGTTATTTAAACCCTATAGGGGCCCTTGTTTGGAGGTCAATGATATATCTTGATTCCAGAACACGCAATCTTTTGGTTCTATCACCTCCCCTCTCTTCATTTTCTACTCTGTCTATGCAGTAGAACCTCAGTAAATCTCGATTACTTTTGTGGAACTTCTCAAAGTGGCGCGCAACTGGTTAACTTGTATCCTTATTTGTTATTGCACGCATGTGCTCAAGAATACGTTTCTTAGTGGAATGGATTGTACTTCCTATGTATCGCTTGGAACATGGACATTCCAAGCAATACACCGTAAAATCTGAATTGCAGTTCAGGAATTGTCTGATGTTTCTTAGAGGCCTAGGATCCCCCGGTCTCCCTTTGTAGCTTGTGACCATATTGCTATATTTACATGCTTTACAATGCATGCATGGATAAAATCCTGCTGCACCGATTCTGTTCTTCACCCTTGGTATCGCATCATAGAGGCTATGAACCAGATGATCTTTGAGTGATTGACTACGTTTGTATGTGATCAAAGGATAAGCTGGAATCAGATTTTTTATCACATTATCTGTCTTGAGTATGTGCCAATTTTTCTTAAAAATATGAACTATGTCTCCTGATTTTGCATTATAGTTTATCATTCTTGCCGGTCCTTCTTGTTTCACATTTTCCTGGACTTTGGCTACCAGTAAGTTACTTCTCTCTATTTTGTCTACTCTGTCACTTGCCTGTTGTAAAATTGCGTTGATATAACCTCTCTTTTTAAACCTCCCCAAAGCCTCTTCTTTTACTTGTTGGAAGTCTTGTTGGGTCGAGCAGTTGCGTTTAAGACGCAATAGCTCCCCATATGGGATATTGTTCAACTGGCTCTTGGGGTGATGGCTAGCTGCATGTAGCACAGCATTGCCCGCTGTGGGCTTCCTGTATAGTCATGTTTGCAGACTACCTTGTTCGACAAATACATCTAGATCTAGGTAATTTACCATTCTTTCACTGATGTGACTCGTGAATTGCAGATTACATTTATTATTGTTCAGTGAGGCAATGTACTCCTCAGCCGAGGATTGACTTCCCCGCCAAACAATAAAAAGGTCGTCTATGTACCTTGCCCATAATATTATATTCTCCATCCATTTTTCATGATGTTCCCCCCAGGCCAAGTGCTTCTCCCACCAGCCCACGAAAAGATTTGCGTAGCTGGGGGCGAAGCACGTGCCCATGGCGGTCCCCCGTAGTTGTTTGTACAGGTTCCCTGCAAACAGAAAAATATTACTGTTTAAGCAATAAGTAATCATTTGAAGAAGCATCAAATTATGTTTTTGAAATTTGAGAGGTCTTTTGTTGAGAAACCAATTTACAGCTGTGATACCATCCGTATGATTAATGTAGGTGTATAAACTGGTAATATCCAAAGTGATGAGGAGCATGTCTGTTTCCCAAACAATCCCCTCTATTAATCTTAAAAAGTCCTGAGTATCTCGAATGTAAGATGCCAGATCTTTGACAAGGGGGCAAGAAAGAAGTCAAAATAAGTTGACGTATTTTCTAACAGACTATTAATAGAAGCCACAATAGGTCTTCCTGGGGGGTTAACTGACTCTTTGTGTACTTTCGGGAGGTGGTAAAAAGTTGGAATGACCGGGGATTCACAGTGTAGAAACAGAAATTCATCATTGTCCAACATTCCTTCATCTTTCCAACCTTGTAAGAGTACATGATAACCTTTAATGCTTTCCAAGTATTCCATTCTCTTAATCTGCATATAGCATTCTTTGTCCTCTAGCTGTCTCATGGCTTCCTTATGATAATGTGTTTTATTAAGGATGACAATGTTGCCTCCTTTGTCGGAGGGTTTTATCTCTAGGGTTGTATCAGCTTTCAACGTCTTAATGGCTTCCCATTGCTTTCTCGGAATGTTATAATGCCAGTTCTTTCGTTTTTTAGGGTTGTCTAGGTTTTTAAGATCTGCCAGTACTGCCTCATTAAAAACATCGATGGCATCGAAGGGGACTGTGGGATTACACGTGATTTCTTCTTAAATTTACTGTGTCCACTCGATTGTGTTATTCCCGCTTCCTCAAGACGTGTTTCCAGATTATCTGTTTCAACATGTTCATCTCTATTGCTATCTAGAGTCTCTAAAGCCATGAGAGCTTCCAAATCATGGCCAGTTAAACAATCGGAGACCTGTTCTCCTTGACTCGATCCCCCAGATGTTGTTTCTTTCCTGGGATGAAGGGAAAAGATTTTTTGTAGTTTTAATTTTCTTGTATATCTGAACAGATCAATCCTGGTCTGTACAAAATTATATTCTGACGTAGGACAGAAAGTCAGGCCGAGTTGTAAAACCTTAATTTCCTCTTGAGTTAATGGTCTGTCCGAAAGATTAATTACTGTTTTCTGGTCGTCCTGAGTCACCATTTGCCCCTCTTGCCCTGACTGCGCGTGATTCTTGGAGTTGGTATATCCTCTCCTTCCCTTCTTGCCCCTCCTAGTTTTCCGCCTCTTGCTTGTCCCTGTTGGGGGGATGTGTTCTTTGCATGGGTCTTTGCCGGGTTTCCCTTATTAGCTGATATTCTTGAAAATAAGGGGGTTCGTTGTTACCCCCTCTCTCTTCAGTAACCGCAGATTGTTCCCCCTCTGAGGTCTCTACTTCCGATTCGGAGGTCTCCTTATTTGTGGAACTTGTGGCGCCTTGTTGTGTCATCCTCTTTCTTGGGGCATCAAATTTTCGCGCAAAGGTTAAAATGAGGCCTGTCAAGTAGTCTTGTTCATCCCTTTGAAATTTTGTCTGTTTTCTGCATCTAATCACCGCTTCATAGTCCTTAAGGCGTTTTGTCATAGCCTCTCTTAATCCATCACTTTGTTTCTGTGAGAAGTTGGCCTGGTATATGCTGTTCACTAGTTAAAGTGGACACCTTGCACCAGTACAATTCGACTCTTATGGTAGGTAGGTTTAAGACAACCTTTATAGAAAGCTATCCTAGTGGTAGCTGTGGAGAGCAGCCTTCAGGCTAAGTCTTGGAGGAATGTAAAGCAGCTTGTTTTACCACACAATCTCTTGAATCACCAAATGAAATGACACCACACAGGTATATATATCAAATATATATGTATTTATTACTAAACAACTCTCTACTAATCTCTTGTGAGATTAGAAGTCAGGAACATATGCATAAATCAACGTTTCACAATAAATTAAGCACAAATATGGCTGGGGCCCTAGGGGCGTACCAGACCATATACTAAAAAAGAGACTTAAGAACAACGACTTGCAAAGGGACAAGGCCTAGGGCCTTCAGAAGTGCTGGGGCCTCACGAAACCACCCAAGGCAGGTAAGTAAAGGACCCACGGGGGACGCGTGCAGTGAGTGAACACAGGCGCGGGTCGCCGTTGACTTCAATGGGGCAAGTCGCGGTTGGAAATTAAGAGTTTCAGGGCACTTCGGGAGTAGCTACAAGCAAGTCACTTACAGGGTAAGTAGTTCTAGGGCCAACACCCACAGGAGCACCGTAGTGCTGGAGTTACCTCACCCAGGGAAGCCGGGTGCATAGGTGTCCTTTGGTGTCGGGTCGCGGCGTCGTTTTCAATGGGAGCCACTGAAGACTTGCTGCTTGCGACGACAGGAGAAGTGTCCGGTGGAATCCAAGCCTGGATTCGGAAGAAGGAAGACCTGAAAGCAGAGGGGACAGTGTTCAAAGTCACTGGGCAGTGACCCGGGGCAAGGAAGATGAATGCCCACCATCGTCGACAGATTCAGGTCGTTCACGGGTGTCTTGACTCTTTGGCCACGAGGTCCAGGAGGCGTCGAGGACGACCAGGAGCTGGATTCAGCGTGTCCCACGAAGTCTGCAGCTGACTGCGGTGTCGGCGACCCGTTTGGAGCCAACAAGCCTTGGCAGCAGCAAGTCTCGTGGAAAGAGCAAAAAGTCAATGGTGCAGACCAGCAAGGTCTGGGGAACTCACCCAGCGAGGGTAAGTCAGGGCAGGCCTGGAGCAACCAGGGGAGCCCTTTGGCTCTGTAGAAAAGTCTTCAGGGGACCCACAAGCCAGCTGGCAAGGGATCGCGAAGACGCCTCGGGAGGATTCCTTCATCAGGGGCCCACGGTCACTCGGGACGGGGTAGGCCTCTGATCTTCGGAGGGATTCCTGCTAGAGGCTGGGACCACACATGGTCCAAAGCACAGGTTCGTAGAACGTCGTGAAGGGGTTGCACTCGACAATAGTGCACGGTACCCAGGGACTGCGGTTCCTCGTCACTCGTGGGGTCCACTTGCCTCAGCTTCGCTGGGGACTCACGATGGCCTTGGAGAAGTCAGGAAATCCTCGTCTTGGGCTGCAGGGACCTCGGGCTCCGGCGGGAGCGGCGTAGTTTGCGACCGTCGTTTCAGTTTTTGGTGCCTGCCAAGCAGGGGAGTCACTCCTTGACTCCAAGGGAGATTCTTCAGTCTTCCAGAGGTAGTGGAACGTCGAAGGTCCGGGATTCTTCAGTAGAGCGTCGTCCAGGGAGATCTAGCTTGCAATGCAGGGTTCCCTCTCTTATACTAAAAGAAAGGGAGGGACTAGCTCTATGAACCCACCTATGGGAGGGTCAGGGGAGTAGGTGGCTACACCCACTTCCCTTTGTCCAGTTTCGCGCCAGAGCAGGGGCAGGTAGCCCCTGAGCTGGTTTGAACTGGCATATGCACAGAGGAGCCTTCTGCTCCCCCAGTGCAGGACTTCAAAGCACTCTAGGAGTGCACCCACCCAGCCCCAATACACTAAACCCTGTCTGGAAGGTGGTCACACCCTCCTGCGACAGGATACCTATTGTTGGGCCTCCTCCACTGCGAGTTTCGGTCATCAGCAGGAGGGCAGCCCAGTGTCTGTGACTGGTGGCATCCATTTTGTGATGCCAGGGCTCTTCAGGATTCTACCGCGTTTCCACAGTAGGTACATGTCTATCCCTCTAGAAGGGTGGAATGCTACCCCCGCCGCCGGGGGGGGGGGTAGTATTCCAAGATGTTTGACACCAAACACGACATGTTTCCGTGCAGCCATCCCAAAGTTAGCATTTAACGCGAGGTTATAATGCGCTTAAGAGTATATGGTCAGGCTGCACTACAAACAGCCTCAGAGAAGGGTCTCCGAATGCTGCAGAGGGGCTCTGCTCATGCAGGGGCACCCTCTCACATAGGAACCAAGCACTCTGCCTTCAGGATTGATAAGGCCTGCCATAGGAGTGACTTATAGGTTTATATGTGTGTATCTATGTAGTGATATAGGTAGCCTATATCACAGTAAGGAGTGCATGCACCACCTTACCCAGGCTGCAGTAGCAGACCTGTGGTGTCAGATTTAGTCTGCTTCCCAGGGGTGGCATAATACATGCTTCAGCCCCTGGTAGGCCTGTGAAGTACCTATGCCCTTGGTACCTAAGGTACCATATACTAGGGACTCATAAGGTACCACATTATCCAATCACTAGTGCACCTAGAGTGCACTCCAAGTCGTTTAGAGAGAACAGAGAGGCTGGGGCCCTGATTGGCAGGGTCCCAGCCAGACTATAGCCAGAAACCAGTGTAAACATCAGAAAAAAAGTGGGGGCAACATAAGAGGCAGATCCTACTCTCCTACACAACCCCCCCCCCCAAACGCAGGGACACTAAACTAACCTTGACCAGTTGAGTCTTCGTGCTCTAAGTGGAAATACCTTGAGAGCCCATCTGCATTGGCATGTTGGGTCCCAGGCCTATGTTCCACTGTATAGTCCATCCCCTGTAGGGAAATGGACCACCTCAAAAGTTTTGGGTTTTCACCTTTCATCTGTTTAAGCCATAGGAGGGGCTTGTGGTCAGTCTGAACTATGAAGTGAGTGCCAAACAAGTATGGCCTCAGCTTCTTCAGGGCCCACACCACAGCAAAGGCCTCCCTCTCTATAGCTGGCCAACGTTTCTCTCTAGGGGTCAACCTCCTGCTAATAAAAGCTACTGGCTGGTTTTGACCTTCATCATTCAGTTGAGACAGTACAGCTCCCACACCCAGCTCAGAAGCATCTGTTTGGACAATGAACTTTTTGGTGTAGTCTGGACTCTGTAAGATGGGGGCAGTGCACATGGCCTGCTTTAGGTCTTCAAATGCCTTCTGACAGCTAGCTGTCCACTGAACCTTTTTGGCATTTTCTTTGAGGTCAGATCATTCAAGGGGGTCACTATAGATCCATATCCCTTCACAAACCTCCTATAGTACCCAGTCAGGCCTAAGAAGGCTCTCACCTGTGTCTGGGTGGTTGGAGCAACCCATTCCATTATGGTTTGGATTTTACTCTGTAAAGGCTGAACCTGGCCTCCACCCACAAGGTGGCCCAGGTACACAACCTGACTCTGCCCTATCTGGCACTTAGTGGCCTTGATAGTGAGGCCTGCTTTCTGCAGAGCCTCCAAAACATTTCTGAGGTGGACCAGGTGATCCTGCCAGGAGGAACTAAAGACAGCAATATCATCTAGATAAGCTGAGCAATAAGTTTCCATCCCTGCCAGAACTTTGTTCACCAACCTCTGAAAAGTGGCAGGTGCATTTTTCAATCCAAAGGGCATCACCACAAAGTGGTAGTGCCCACCAGGGGTCGGAAATGCTGTTTTGGCTTTTGCATCATCAGCTAACCTGATCGGCCAGTAGCCAGCTGTTAGGTCAAATGTACTCAGATACTTGGCTGAGGCCAAAGTATCAATCAGTTCATCTGCCCTTGGTATGGGATAGGCATCAGTCCTGGTGACTGCATTGAGGCCTCTGTAGTCTACACAAAACCTCATTTCTTTCTTACCACCCTGGGTATGAGGCTTGGGTACTAGGACTACTGGGCTAGCCCAAGGGCTATCTGAAGGCTCAATCACACCTAATTCCAACATTTTCTGGACTTCAGTCCTGATACAGTCCCTGACATGGTCAGGTTGCCTGTAGATTTTACTCTTGACAGGCAGACTGTCCCCAGTGTCCACCTCATGGGTGCACCAGGTAGTCTGACTAGGGGTCAGGCTAAACATATGTCTGTACTGCTGCAGAACTTGTCTGCACTCAGTTTGCTGATGGTCAGTGAGGCTGCTTGCCAAAGCAACACCATCTACTGACCCATCATCAGGGTTCTGTGAGAGCAGGTCAGGGAGAGGGTCACTCTCCTCCTCCTGTTCCTCATCAGTTGCCATGAGCAAGCCCATGTCAGCCCTGTCAACATATGGTTTCAATCTGTTGACATGGAGCACCCTCAGGGGGCTCCTGGGAGTTCCAAGATTCACCAGATAGGTGACTTCTCCCTTTTGCTCAAATATTGTATGGGGGCCACTCCATTTGTCTTGGAGGGCTGCTGGGGCCACAGGCTCCAACACCCACACTTTCTGTCCTGGCTGGTACACAGTCAGCACAGCCTTTTGGTCATGACAAGCTTTTTGTAATTCTTGGCTGGCCTCCAGGTTTTTGGTTGCCTTTTTCATGTATTCGGCCATCCTGGAGCGGAGACCAAGTACATAGTCCATCACATCCTGTTTGGGGGTTTGAGAGGTAACTCCCAGCCCTCTTTTACCAAACATAATGGACCTCTTACAGGATGCCCAAACAGAAGCTCAAATGGGCTGTAACCAACCCCCTTCTGTGGAACCTCTCTGTATGCAAACAACAGGCAGGGAAGAAGAAGGTCCCATTTCCGCCTAAGCTTCTCTGGGAGTCCTTTAATCATTCCCTTAAGGGTTTTGTTGAAGCGTTCAACCAACCCATTGCATTGTGGGTGATAGGGGGTGGTGAACTTATAAGTCACACCACACTCCTTCCACATTGCTTTCAAATATCCTGACATGAAGTTTGTACCTCTGTCAGAGATGACCTCCTTTGGGAAACCCACTCTGGAGAAAACTCCAATGAGGGCTCTTGCCACCACAGGGGCAGTGGTGGTCCTCAGGGGAATTGCCTCTGGGTACCTGGTGGCATGATCCACTACCACCAGGATAAATCTGTGCCCAGATGCAGTTTGAGGGTCAAGGGGACCAACAATGTCAATCCCTACCCTTTCAAAGGGTACCCCCACCACAGGTAGTGGTATTAGGGGGCCTTTGTTGTGCCACCTGCCTTGCCACTGGCTTGGCATGTGACACAGGAGCGACAAAACTCCTTTGTGTCTTCTGACATATGTGGCCAATGAAAATGTGGAACAAGCCTGTCCCAGGTCTTGTTTTGGCCCAAGTGACCTGCCAAAGGGATATCATGTGCTAGGGTCAAGAGGAACCCCCTAAACTTCTGAGGTATTACCAACCTCCTGGTGGCTCCAGGGGCTGGATCTCTACCCTCAGAATATAGGAGTCCCTCATCCCAATAAACTTTATGGGACCCACTAGCACTCCCAGCAGCCTCAGCAGCAGCCTGCTGTCTGAGGGGTTCAAGGGAGGGGCAGCACTGTTGCTCCTTACTCAGATCTTCCCTAGAAGGGCCCCCTGCCCCCAAGATCTCAACCTGTTCAGGCTCAAGTCCCTCTGGGGCAGTTCCTTCTTCAGGATCTGCTCCTCCTCCCTCAAGAGGGGAATCAGTGATCTGAGACAGAGGGGAAGGCACTGCCTTAACCCTGCTGCTCCTCTTCTTGGGAAGCATCTGGTCCATGGTTTCAGGATCCAGAGCTGGTTCAGTGTCATGCATTTTGGCCTGTGACCTGGTCACAGCAAATACCTCTGCAGGGATGCCCAACATCTCAGCATGAGTCCATAACTCTACTTCAGACCAGGCTGAAGTCTCTAGATCATTTCCCAATAGACATTCTACAGGGAGGTCTGCACTGACTACAACCTTCTTGAGGCCAGTTACCCCTCCCCAGGAGAAATTCACAACTGCCAGACTATGGTTGGTCCTGACATTGCTTGCATTGGTCACCGGGTACATTTCGCCCAGGATGATCTGTCCAGGGTCCACAAGATCCTCTGCCACCATGGTGACACTAGCACCTGTGTCCCTAAATGCCAAAGCCTGTTTGCCATTTATTACAGGCTGCTGTTTGTATTTGCCCAGATTACTGGGGCTCACCAGGAAGGACATATCAACGTCTCCATCACAAATCAGCAATGCCTGAGTGGGTACTCTGACTAGGTCAGAGTCCACTTCAGAACCCAGGGTCAACCCTACTACACCCTTGGTCTGTGTACCACCTCCACCAGTAGCTGAACTAGGGGGAACAGTTGCCTTAGGGGCAGGAGTGGTGGTGGTTTGGTCTTTGGACTTGTTACAATCAGAAGTCCAATGCCCTTTCTGTTTACAGAATTTGCACCAGGGCTTCTTTTGGCCTTTTCCCTTGTTGGATTGTGACTCCCCACCAGATGCAGATTTTTGGGGCCCTTGTGAAGACTTCTGGTCATTTGACTTATCCCCACTTTTCTCAGAGCCCTTAGAATCCTGCTTCTTGGTGTCACCCCCTTGGTTCTGGGTTTTCTGCCTCACCCTGGTTCTGACCCACTTGTCTGCCTTCTTTCCCAATTCTTGGGGAGAGGTCAGATCTGAGTCCACCAGGTATTGATGCAACAACTGGTTCTGGCAATTATTAAGGATCTGTTCTCTCATCATTAGATTATACAATCCCTTGAAATCAGTAACCCTACTGCCAACCAGCCAACCCTCCAGAGCCTTGGTTGCACAATCTACAAAGTCAGTCCAGTCCTGAGTCTGTGCCTTCTGGGTGTCTCTGAACTTCAACCTGTACTGCTCAGTGGTTAAGCCAAACCCATCTATCAGTGCACTCTTCAGGACTTCATAGTCATCAGCATCCTCTTCTCTGACAGTGAGGAGCTTGTCTCTCCCTTTATCTGAAAAGGAGAGCCACAAGATTGCTGCCCACTGCTTTTGGGGGACCTGTTGTACTCTACAGGCCCTTTCCATAGCAGTTACAAACTTATGGATATCATCCCCACTCTGGTAGGGAGGAACAACCTTGCTCAGGTTCCTATGGTCTGGAATACATTCTCTGCCTCTAGGGACACTGTTGCTGCCACCAGGGGGTTCTAACCCCTCTTTTCTAGAAGCTCTCTGGAGCTCCAGGGCTTCTTTATCTAATGCCAACTGCTTGGTTTTGAGGGCAAATCTTGCTTCCTCATACTGCAGCAGTTTGTACATTCTGTCAGAGGAGGTCTCTCTTCTTGGAAAGTAGGAGTTCCTCTGGTAGACAGATTCTCTGCCAGAGTGATAGGAGTGTTCAGATTCCCTTGAAAGGGACCTAGGCCTCACCTCCACTATGTCAGTTCTCTTAGGGAGAATTCCTCTGTCCTGTTCAGACCCCTTGGGACCTGGCCCTACAACCACAGAGTCTTGGTCATCCTGATGTCCATCATCTGACCCAGACACTGTAATTGACCCACTCACTGATTTAGACCCATTAGCTCCTAGAGCTAATCTAAGATCATCTGCTGTCAGCAGATCTATCAGGTGTAGTGTGGAGGGACTCTGTCCTAGCTTCAGGTGCCTTTCAGCACACATGGCTTTCAGGTCAAAGAAAGTCATGTCCTTATACTGAGGCTGAGTGGATCCACTGGGTCCACCCCTTAAGGACATTCTAGTGTTGTGCAGTGTTGTACTACCTACACTAGTTTGTGGCCTACTGATACTAGCTTGAGCTGTAGAAAGGGTGTGCTATCCCTTGGCACACAGCTCTAAGTTCAGTAGAACTTATTGATACTAAGCTTGACTTTATATGTACCTTGAGTACCTATAGTGGTTTTCAGTTAGTAGTTCAAATAGAGATTTTCTGGTAAAACAATAGCAAGCTGGAATCCCACACGCTGCCACCAATGTGAGAAGTTGGCCTGGTATATGCTGTTCACTAGTTAAAGTGGACACCTTGCACCAGTACAATTCGACTCTTATGGTAGGTAGGTTTAAGACAACCTTTATAGAAAGCTATCCTAGTGGTAGCTGTGGAGAGCAGCCTTCAGGCTAAGTCTTGGAGGAATGTAAAGCAGCTTGTTTTACCACACAATCTCTTGAATCACCAAATGAAAAGACACCACACAGGTATATATATATCAAATATATATGTATTTATTACTAAACAACTCTCTACTAATCTCTTGTGAGATTAGAAGTCAGGAACATATGCATAAATCAACGTTTCACAATAAATTAAGCACAAATATGGCTGGGGCCCTAGGGGCGTACCAGACCATATACTAAAAAAGAGACTTAAGAACAACGACTTGCAAAGGGACAAGGCCTAGGGCCTTCAGAAGTGCTGGGGCCTCACGAAACCACCCAAGGCAGGTAAGTAAAGGACCCACGGGGGACGCGTGCAGTGCGTGAACACAGGCGCGGGTCGCCGTTGACTTCAATGGGGCAAGTCGCGGTTGGAAATTAAGAGTTTCAGGGCACTTCGGGAGTAGCTACAAGCAAGTCACTTACAGGGTAAGTAGTTCTAGGGCCAACACCCACAGGAGCACCGTAGTGCTGGAGTTACCTCACCCAGGGAAGCCGGGTGCATAGGTGTCCTTTGGTGTCGGGTCGCGGCGTCGTTTTCAATGGGAGCCACTGAAGACTTGCTGCTTGCGACGACAGGAGAAGTGTCCGGTGGAATCCAAGCCTGGATTCGGAAGAAGGAAGACCTGAAAGCAGAGGGGACAGTGTTCAAAGTCACTGGGCAGTGACCCGGGGCAAGGAAGATGAATGCCCACCGTCGTCGACAGATTCAGGTCGTTCACGGGTGTCTTGACTCTTCGGCCACGAGGTCCAGGAGGCGTCGAGGACGACCAGGAGCTGGATTCAGCGTGTCCCACGAAGTCTGCAGCTGACTGCGGTGTCGGCGACCCGTTTGGAGCCAACAAGCCTTGGCAGCAGCAAGTCTCGTGGAAAGATCAAAAAGTCAATGGTGCAGACCAGCAAGGTCTGGGGAACTCACCCAGCGAGGGTAAGTCAGGGCAGGCCTGGAGCAACCAGGGGAGCCCTTTGGTTCTGTAGAAAAGTCTTCAGGGGACCCACAAGCCGGCTGGCAAGGGATCGCGAAGACGCCTCGGGAGGATTCCTTCAACAGGGGCCCACGGTCACTCGGGACGGGGTAGGCCTCTGATCTTCGGAGGGATTCCTGCTAGAGGCTGGGACCACACATGGTCCAAAGCACAGGTTCGTAGAACGTCGTGAAGGGGTTGCACTCGACAATAGTGCACGGTACCCAGGGACTGCGGTTCCTCGTCACTCGTGGGGTCCACTTGCCTCAGCTTCGCTGGGGACTCACGATGGCCTTGGAGAAGTCAGGAAATCTTCGTCTTGGGCTGCAGGGACCTCGGGCTCCGGCGGGAGCGGCGTAGTTTGCGACCGTCGTTTCAGTTTTTGGTGCCTGCCAAGCAGGGGAGTCACTCCTTGACTCCAAGGGAGATTCTTCAGTCTTCCAGAGGTAGTGGAACGTCGAAGGTCCGGGATTCTTCAATAGAGCGTCGTCCAGGGAGATCTAGCTTGCAATGCAGGGTTCCCTCTCTTATACTAAAAGAAAGGGAGGGACTAGTTCTATGACCCCACCTATGGGAGGGTCAGGGGAGTAGGTGGCTACACCCACTTCCCTTTGTCCAGTTTCGCGCCAGAGCAGGGGCAGGTAGCCCCTGAGCTGGTTTGAACTGGCATATGCACAGAGGAGCCTTCTGCTCCCCCAGTGCAGGACTTCAAAGCACTCTAGGAGTGCACCCACCCAGCCCCAATACACTAAACCCTGTCTGGAAGGTGGTCACACCCTCCTGCGACAGGATACCTATTGTTGGACCTCCTCCACTGCGAGTTTCGGTCATCAGCAGGAGGGCAGCCCAGTGTCTGTGACTGGTGGCATCCATTTTGTGATGCCAGGGCTCTTCAGGATTCTACCGCGTTTCCACAGTAGGTACATGTCTATCCCTCTAGAAGGGTGGAATGCTACCCCCGCCGCCAGAACTGGCGGGGGGGTATTATTCCAAGATGTTTGACACCAAACACGACATGTTTCCATGCAGCCATCCCAAAATTAGCATTTAACGCGAGGTTATAATGCGCTTAAGAGTATATGGTCAGGCTGCACTACAAACAGCCTCAGAGAAGGGTCTCCGAATGCTGCAGAGGGGCTCTGCTCATGCAGGGGCACCCTCTCACATAGGAACCAAGCACTCTGCCTTCAGGATTGATAAGGCCTGCCATAGGAGTGACTTATAGGTTTATATGTGTGTATCTATGTAGTGATATAGGTAGCCTATATCACAGTAAGGAGTGCATGCACCACCTTACCCAGGCTGCAGTAGCAGACCTGTGGTGTCAGATTTAGTCTGCTTCCCAGGGGTGGCATAATACATGCTTCAGCCCCTGGTAGGCCTGTGAAGTACCTATGCCCTTGGTACCTAAGGTACCATATACTAGGGACTCATAAGGTACCACAGTATCCAATCACTAGTGCACCTAGAGTGCACTCCAAGTCGTTTAGAGAGAACAGAGAGGCTGGGGCCCTGATTGGCAGGGTCCCAGCCAGACTATAGCCAGAAACCAGTGTAAACATCAGACAAAAAGTGGGGGCAACATAAGAGGCAGATCCTACTCTCCTACAGTTTCACATCCTTATCCTTTTTTATCGTCTCTTCCAATTTTTGAATTTCTGCCAGATATTTTTCCCGGTCTCTCCAAGCATACTTCACAAGTATGATCACCATCCCTTTTGCGGACCCTGCAGTGTGTTCTGCCCATTCTTTCAAAAGTTCGGGGTCCGGGTTCTCATATGATGGGACCGTTAAGATGCGTAGACCTCTGGGAACACGATCACAATCCAAATATCTTTGCAAAGAGGTGGCTTCCCACCACTTGCGGATTTCACGTTCCTGGGCTTTTTCTAGATTTTGAAACAATATCACTAAGTTGCTTGTGGGGGCATTGGTTGTAATACTGCTTTTGTTTTGCGCTGTTTTAATGCCTCCCACAGGTTTAAAAATATCCGCCGCTGCCTCCTCCCTCTCCCTGACGCTTGACATCACGATCAATGTTCGTAACTTTTGCACAGTTCTTTAAGCTTCGCGGGGGTCTGCACACCCAAAGCTCCCTTCGGGGCTGAGACTTGGATAGCTGGTAAGAAAACAAGTTATTTACCTGTAACTACAGTTATCCAGTATTGGTATCTTTCATAGATTCACATGCCTGAATCATTCCCCGTCGTCGAGGCGGGAGTCCCACGGTAAATTACAAAAGTAGTGCCAAAAGTAAATAACAATAGAAGGCTAAAAGAAAAGGCCTAAGGCCTAAAACTTAGTAGCCTATCTACATCATTATAATGAAAAAGAACCAAAGGTTAGCTCCAACCAATCAGCTACCAGCACCCTCTAGAACACCCTCAACAGAGGCAGTTCTCCTCAGATTTTCTTAGCACAAGTGGGAGTAAGAGTCCCAAATCCTAGAGAACTGACCTGCCGGGGAGGAGGGTGGGTGCATGTGAATCTATGAAAGATACCAATACTGGATAACTGTAGTTACAGGTAAGTAACTTGTTTTCTTATCCAGTATTGGGGTATCTTTCATAGATTCACATGCCTGAATCAGAGTAGTCAGCAGTATATCAAACGTAATGTCATTTGCGGATGGTGGGAGACAAGTATTACTAAACCCCCAAACTGTATCCACAATGACTGAGAACTTTCCTTTTTTTTTTTTTTACACAAGCCTTCAAGATATCAAAGTTATGTAAAATGCAATCTACTACTAAGAACAAGAATACATAAGAATTATCATATATGTATATATGTACAACTATACTTTATATAGATATTTACATATCAATTTTGTATGAATACTGATCGCAGGAACAAACAGCATATAAAAGAGAAAATACCTGGTCCGACTTAATGAAAGAGATGTCGTAGAACCGCCTGTCCAACTGCTGCATCTTCTCGCTGAGCAGATTGAAGACAGTAGTGCTTCGTGAACGTGTGGACATTTTTCCATGTCGCAGCACGACAGATATTCTCTAGAGTCACTCCAGCAAATAAAGCTGCATAAGCCGCCATAGTCCTTGTAGAGTGAGCCTTGACCTTCCTCTGTAAAGGCTTGTTGGCCTTGTCATGGCAGAAGCGGATAGCGGAAGCCAGCCATCTGGCGATTGTTGCCTTTGTTACTGCAGTTCCAATAGTTGTTTGGCCATAGGCCACGAACAGTTGGTTGGAACGCCTGATGTCTTTAGTTTTTTGTAAGTAGAATTTTAAACAGCGTTTGACATCCAGAGAGTGTAACGCTCTCTCAGCTGGAGTGGATGGATCCGGAAAGAAAGTTCTTAACCTTACCGGTTCGTTCAAATGAAATTGTGACGGTACCTTGGGGATGAATTTAGGATTTGTGCGAAGGGTTACATAATCTCGAGTGAAATGTAGAAAAGGCTCAGTGATAGTGAATGCTTGGATTTCACTAACCCTTCTTGCCGAAGTTAGCGCTAGTAAAAGTGTGACCTTCCACGTGAGGAATTTGAGGTCCGCCTCGTGGATTGGTTCAAATGGGCGCTTCATCAGCTGCGCTAGCACAGTATTGAGCTCCCACTCTGGAGGGGGTGCTTGCACTGGAGGGAAAGCTCTGAAAAGTCCCTTCATGAATTGCTTGACAAGTGAGGATGAACAGAGAGACGGCCGATCAGCACTTTTTCTGAATCTAGACAGAGCAGCAAGGTGGACCTTGACTGATGAAAAGGTAAGACCAGACTTGGCTAGAGACAGCAAGTAAGGGAGAATCTGTTCCGCAGGAGCTTGAACTGGGTGAGTATTATTCAGCTTCGCACCAATAACAAAATCGTTTCCATTTTGAACGATAAGTCTTTATCGTGCTTTGAGCACGAGCTTTGGTCAAGATTTCACGACAGTTTTGCGAGATGTTGAAGTCTTTGAACTCTAAGAAATCAGGAGCCATGCGTGCAAGTGTAAGGACTGTGGGTCCGGGTGGACCACTTGGCCGCTGTTCCTGGACAACATTGTAGGAGTCGGACACAGGCGAATAGGCTTGTCCTGAGTCAACAGTAGTAGTTCCTGGAACCAATATTGTCTTGGCCAACGGGGTGCAATTAGTATTATGCGGCAACCCTCTAGCTTCATTTTCCGGAGCACTCTCGAGACCAAAGGGATCGGGGAAAAAGCGTAAGCACAAATCCCTGACCATCGCATGGACAGGGCATTCCCTCTTGACCCCTGTTGAGGGAATCTGCTGGCATAGTACCGGCATTTCTTGTTGTCCCTTGTTGCAAACAAATCCAGTGCAGGTTTGCCCCAGGTTTGAAACACTCTGTTCAACTGTTCCTGTTCCAGTTCCCACTCGTGACAGTCCGACAGAGACCTGCTCAACGTGTCCGCCAGAGTATTGTGTAAACCCCTGACGTGTTCTGCTCTGAGGGTTATCCCGTGAAGAGTGACCCATTCCCACAGTTCCTGGGCCTCTTGTGAGAGTGTGGCAGATTTCGTTCCTCCCTGTTTGTTGATGTAATACATGCTGGTCGTATTGTCCGTACGGACCAGCACTGAGGAACCCACAATCCTTGGCAGGAACGCTTGTAGGGACAGAAAAATTGCGCGGAGCTCCAGACTGTTGATATGTTGTTGTTTGTGAATTTGAGACCATTTTCCTTGTATTCTTAAATCTTGTAGATGGCCTCCCCATCCCTCCATGGAGGCATCGGTAGTCAACACGAAATCTGGGATGGCTTGTAAAAATGTTAGTCCCTGGGTTAAATTCGTTGCCTTGGACCACCAGTGCAGAGCCTGTCTCATGCGAGGTGTAACCTTTATGGAGTCGTCGAAGGAACCCACGGCTTGCTGCCATTGAAGATGTAATTCCTCTTGAAGAGGCCTCATTTTGAGCCGCGCTAGGGGTATCAAGTTTATTGCAGAAGAGCACATTCCCAGGAGTGAAGCAAACATCCGGACAGAAACTGACTTTCTTTTTGAAATTGATGTTGCTAGTTTTCGGAGACGCAATTGCCGATCTTCTGACAAGAATGCCTTGCACTGGATCGTGTCCAGCATTGCTCCGAGAAAAGGAATGACTTGGATTGGACGGAATTGTGACTTGCTCTCGTTGATAGTCAGCCCCAGTGAAGAGAAGAGATGGAGACACGTCTCTGTGGCCACTTTGGCTTTCTGCTCTGAAGGACCCTTGATAAGCCAATCATCGAGATAAGGGAATACTTGGATTCCTTGAGATCTCAATGCTGCTGCTACAGGTGCCAAGCACTTCGTGAAGATTCTTGGTGCCGATTTTAGCCCAAACGGGAGCACTTTGAACTGATAATGGGCGCCAGCCACTGTGAAGCGAAGATATTTTCGATGTTTTGGGTGAATTGGGATGTGGAAGTACGCGTCCTCCATATGCAGAGAAGCCATAAAATCTCCTTCGTTTAAACAGCTTAGAATCTCTGAAAGTGTGACCATCCGGAAACTCTGTTTTTTGAGAAATTTGTTTAGTTTTCTGAGGTCCAGAATAGGTCGCCATTCTCCTGACTTCTTTCTGATTAGGAAGAAACGAGAATAGAAACCTGTTCCCCTTTGAGAAGAGGGAACTTTCTCTATTGCATTCTTGAGGAGCATTAGTAAGGCTTCTTTGAACAATAAGTGAAGACGAGGGGGAGGGGGACCCCTGGGTGGAGTAGTGGGTGGCTGTTTGACGAATTCTAGCGTGTGACCGCTGGATACCAGATCTAGAACCCATCGGTCTGATGTAATGTCCTGCCACCTGCGAACAAAGGCTGAAATTTTCGCACCCACGGGAATGGAAGGTAATGTGGTTGGCGTCCTGCTGAGATCATTGCTTCTTGTTGGTGTCTCGGCCTTGAGTCTGGGATCTTCTGCGCCCGCCCTGACGGGAGAAACCAGCCAAAGAGGATTGGTGATATGAAGACTATATTGTGGCTGATATTGCCTATTCTGTTGATTTTGATATCCTCCTCGTGATGTGAAACTATATCCTCTTGCCCCTCTAAAAGATCCGCGCCTGTATTGAAGGACGCCTAAAGATTTGGCGGTGTCCGTGTCCGTTTTAATGGCAAGAAGAGCGTCGTCAATGTTTTCCAAACAAAAACTCTCCATCATAGGCCATATCTAGGATCTTCGTTTGTACTTCCGGTCGGAAAGTAGTGGCCTTAAGCCATCCCTGGCGTCTAAGTACGGCAGCCCCGGCAAGCTGACGAAAGTTGGTATTAACGATATCCAGCGCGCAATCTATAGTCTCAGATGCAGCTCTTTCTCCCTCAAGCAGAATCTTTTGTGCGTCCTGCCTGTGGTCTTCAGGGATTAGATCAATAAGGGCAGCCATATCTGACCACATTTGGCGGTCATACCGGCCGATTATTGCTAATGAATTTGCCGCTCTAATGGAGGCCGCCGCAATGGTGGAAAACTTTTTGCCAATGAGATCCAGCCGACGTCCTTCTTTGTCGGGCGGTGTGGTGATAGGCGTTGCAGGATTTTTAGAACGCTGTTGAGCGGCTTGGAAGATGACTGAGTCCGGGCGAGGATGACCAATCAGACAAGATGGACTATTAGCAGGCGCTCGGTATTTTTTTTCTATACGAGAAAGCACCGCTGGAATGGAAGCAGGCGTCTTCATAATTTTTATCCCCTCTTTCCAGATATAGTCTATGATTGGGACCGCTCTAGTGATTTTTCTGGACTCCTCCTTTAAATCATGTAGGAAACATTCTGTTTGTTCAATTGTAACAGGCAATTGAAACCTGGCTGCCGCCCGTTGCATATAGTTATGAAAACCCCCGATATCCTCCGGGGGGGGGAGTCGGATGGTAAAGGTATGGGCGGAGAAGGTACTGGTATGATGTAATTATCCCACGGATCCTGGTGAGGGATATTCTCAGGTAATTCTCCCTCTTCAACTTCATCTTCCGAGGAAGTAACATCCTGTTGCACATGCTCGGAGGGAGCAGGCGGAGGAAGCGGTATGACTGGAATCTGTGGCTGCGGTAACGGTTCAGGGACCACTGATGGTTGTGATGGATTTTCTGGAACCTCTTGCTGCGGCAGAAATCTTTACCGGTAATCCGCCAGCATGGCCTGGAGATCTTGAATGAGCATCGGAGGGAGATGACTGGTTTCCCTCTGGTACGACTCCCTTTGATGAAACCTATGCTGCGGGACCGTAAGGTGGTGTTGATAATAATGTTCTTGGTAATTATCATCATCTTCGTCGTCCTCCTGACATTTTATATTAAGTTCAGAGGGATGGTGAGCTATGCCAAATGATCCATCCTCATCCTCATATTCATCTTCATCATCATCTACATAAGATAGGAGATGTGAGGGAAGAAGCGGGGAAATTTTAGTATAGTCCTGCTGTTTTTGGAATGTCTTAAGCTGGAAAGACTCCGATAATAAAGGCGTCGATTGCGAAGGCACAATTTTCACCGTCGACGGGATCGTCGTCGACGGAATTGTCGTTGACGGGCTCTTCGTCGACAGGGTCGTCGTCGACGGACTCTTCGTCAACGGGGTCGTCGTCGTCGGACTCTTCGTCGACGGGATCGTCGTCGGACTCTTCGTTGACGGGGTCGTCGTCGGACTCTTCGTCGACAGGGTCGTCGTCAGACTCTTCGTCGACGGGGTCGTCGTCGACGGGGCTATCATGGACGGACTCTTCGTCGACTGTACCGTCGTCGACGGACTCGTCATTGATGCGGTCGTCGACGGGGCCTTCAAAGAAGGTTTTCTCACAGAAGAGTCCTCAATACCAGATTTCTTAGATGACATAGAAATTCTGGTAGATAAAATAGGTGAGGTTATGGCCGTCGTCGAGATAGTAGCTGTCGACGATGAGGCAGAAGAGGTCACAATAATGGTCTTACTCACAGTTTTTGTGACAGCCGCTTTAGGTGACCTTTGTGAAGGGTCAGGAACAGCATGGGAAGACTTGTGATGTTTTCGTCCTTCACTTGAGGAGCTGTCCTGGGATCTAGCCCTTTTGCTGGACGTAGAGGCTCTGTCATCCTCCTCAGCCGAAGAGGATTTAAGCCACAAAAGAAGCCTTGCCTCCCTATCCCTCAGAGTTTTGGTAGGGAAGGTACGGCAGATTTTACAATTTTTTGCCTCATGCTTAGGATAGAGGCAATAAATGCAATCCTTATGTTGATCATCAACATGGACCCTCTTCTTATCACAGGTCCTACAGGGTCTAAAAAGGGCCTTCTTGTCAGACATGCTGAAGAAAGTTGAGAAGAACTGAGTTGGCACTCAGGTAGACTCCCTTCCACACGACGTGCGGTGAAAATCTGAGGAGAACTGCCTCTGCTGAGGGTGTTCTAGAGGGTGCTGGTAGCTGATTGGTTGGAGCTAACCTTTGGTTCTTTTTCATTATAATGATGTAGATAGGCTACTAAGTTTTAGGCCTTAGGCCTTTTCTTTTAGCCTTCTATTGTTATTTACTTTTGGCACTACTTTTGTAATTTACCGTGGGACTCCCGCCTCGACGACGGGGAATGATTCAGGCATGTGAATCTATGAAAGATACCCCAATACTGGATAACTTAGAGAATCGGAAAAATCGGCGTTCACTTACCAGCCGAGATGCAGCTGCACCACCGCGTCTCCCGACCCGGGTTGTACACTGTCACGTGGTCTGATAGGAAGCCTTGTAATCCGATTCACGTTAATGTTTCCCAGACGCCGAAAATCCAGCATTCGGTTGTTATATTCTCCTCAGTCTTGGGGCAGGCGGCCAAAATGAATCGAGAAACAGCAAAGTCACCGCCGCCGCTCCTCTCGCCCCGGGTGCTCACTCCCGCGGTGGTGAGCCGCAGTCAATTGCAACGAAGAGGCATGTCCTTCTCATGCCCGAGTGGAAGGCACACACAGGAGCCGTATTTGAGTCAAGTGCTTTATTGTGCAGACCGCCTGCACCGACAGACGCGTTTCGCCTTGCGGCTTTGTCAATGTCAGTTACACCGTGCAAACCCAGCAGTATTTCATTACTCAACATATCACATGGTATTTCATTGAAATAATTGATGGACTTTCGGAACTTAGATGCTGAAATTCATGGCGGACATCTTAACACATGTTTTTTCTGCATTTGTAATTACTACTGCCAAAAATAAAGTGATAAGGTGCTCGTTTGTGAATTGAAACCTATTATACATGTGTGAACGTTCTTTTTTCAACATTTGCGGACAAATACGATGATTGACATCTTTCATGCGTTTGTTATTTCATTATACTTTTTAAATAAGAAAAAAAAACCTGATGTTTAAAATTCATTATTCTGTTTTCACATCGTATGTGTCATTTCACAAAGTTCACTCACTTGTGTGTTTATTATGCCCTGAATGGGCAATTGTGTGTCAGGGTTTATCAAGGGAAATGAGGAGTGCGAATAAAAAAGAAAGTGTTATAACTATATAACCCTTATTACAGATGCACCCAAAGTTCCTCCTCGTTATTTAACCCTATAGGGGCCCTTGTTTGGAGGTCAATGATATATCTTGATTCCAGAACACGCAATCTTTTGGTTCTATCACCTCCCCGCTCTTCATTTTCTACTCTGTCTATGCAGTAGAACCTCAGTAAATCTCGATTACTTTTGTGGAACTTCTCAAAGTGGCGCGCAACATTAACGTGAATCAGATTACAAGGCTTCCTATCAGACCACGTGACAGTGTACAACCCGGGTCGGGAGACGCGGTGGTGCAGCTGCATCTCGGCTGGTAAGTGAACGCTGATTTTTCCGATTCTCTAAGATACCAACTATCCAAGTCTCAGCCCCAAAGGGAGCTTTGGGTGTGCAGACCCCCGCGAAGCTTAAAGAACTGTGCAAAAGTTACGAACATTGATCGTGATGTCAAGCGTCAGGGAGAGGGAGGAGGCAGCGGCGGATATTTTTAAACCTGTGGGAGGCATTAAAACAGCGCAAAACAAAAGCATTATTACAACCAATGCCCCCACAAGCAACTTAGTGATATTGTTTCAAAATCTAGAAAAAGCCCAGGAACGTGAAATCCGCAAGTGGTGGGAAACCACCTCTTTGCAAAGATATTTGGATTGTGATCGTGTTCCCAGAGGTCTACGCATCTTAACGGTCCCATCATATGAGAACCCGGACCCCGAACTTTTGAAAGAATGGGCAGAACACACTGCAGGGTCCGCAAAAGGGATGGTGATCATACTTGTGAAGTATGCTTGGAGAGACCGGGAAAAATATCTGGCAGAAATTCAAAAATTGGAAGAGACGATAAAAAAGGATAAGGATGTGAAACAAAGTGATGGATTAAGAGAGGCTATGACAAAACGCCTTAAGGACTATGAAGCAGTGATTAGACGCAGAAAACAGACAAAATTTCAAAGGGATGAACAAGTACTTGACAGGCCGCATTTTAACCTTTGCGCGACAATTTGATGCCCCAAGAAAGAGGATGACACAACAAGGCGCTACAAGTTCCACAAATAAGGAGACCTCCGAATCGGAAGTCGAGACCGCAGAGGGGGAACAATCTGCGGTTACTGAAGAGAGAGGGGGTAACAACGAACCCCCTTATTTTCAAGAATATCAGCTAATAAGGGAAACCCGGCAAAGACCCATGCAAAGAACACACCCCCCCCCAACAGGGACAAGCAAGAGGCGCAAAACTAGGAGGGGCAAGAAGGGAAGGAGCGGATATACCAACTCCAAGAATCACGCGCAGTCGGGGCAAGAGGGGCAAATGGTGAATCAGGACGACCAGAAAACAGTAATTAATCTTTCAGACGGACCATTAACTCAAGAGGAAATTAAGGTTTTACAACTCGGCCTGACTTTCTGTCCTACGTCAGAATATAATTTTGTACAGACCAGGATTGATCTGTTCAGATATACAAGAAAATTAAAACTACAAAAAATCTTTTCCCTTCATCCCAGGAAAGAAACAACATCTGGGGGATCGAGTCAAGGAGAACAGGTCTCCGATTGTTTAACTGGCCATAATTTGGAAGCTCTCATGGCTTTAGAGACTCTAGATACCAATAGAGATGAACATGTTGAAACAGATAATCTGGAAACACGTCTTGAGGAAGCGGGAATAACACAATCGAGTGGACACAGTAAATTTAAGAAGAAATCACGTGTAATCCCACAGTCCCCCTTCGATGCCATCGATGTTTTTAATGAGGCAGTACTGGCAGATCTTAAAAACCTAGACAACCCTAAAAAACGAAAGAACTGGCATTATAACATTCCGAGAAAGCAATGGGAAGCCATTAAGACGTTGAAAGCTGATACAACCCTAGAGATAAAACCCTCCGACAAAGGAGGCAACATTGTCATCCTTAATAAAACACATTATCATAAGGAAGCCATGAGACAGCTAGAGGACAAAGAATGCTATATGCAGATTAAGAGAATGGAATACTTGGAAAGCATTAAAGGTTATCATGTACTCTTACAAGGTTGGAAAGATGAAGGAATGTTGGACAATGATGAATTTCTGTTTCTACACTGTGAATCCCCGGTCATTCCAACTTTTTACCACCTCCCGAAAGAACACAAAGACTCAGTTAACCCCCCAGGAAGACCTATTGTGGCTTCTATTAATAGTCTGTTAGAAAATACGTCAACTTATATTGACTTCTTTCTTGCCCCCCTTGTCAAAGATCTGGCATCTTACATTCGAGATACTCAGGACTTTTTAAGATTAATAGAGGGGATTGTTTGGGAAACAGACATGCTCCTCATCACTTTGGATATTACCAGTTTATACACCTGCATAAATCATACGGATGGTATCACAGCTGTAAATTGGTTTCTCAACAAAAGACCTCTCAAATTTCAAAAACATAATTTGATGCTTCTTCAAATGATTACTTATTGCTTAAACAGTAATATTTTTCTGTTTGCAGGGAACCTGTACAAACAACTACGGGGGACCGCCATGGGCACGTGCTTCGCCCCCAGCTACGCGAATCTTTTCGTGGGCTGGTGGGAGAAGCACGTGGCCTGGGGGGAACATCATGAAAAATGGATGGAGAATATAATATTATGGGCAAGGTACATAGACGACCTTTTTATTGTTTGGCGGGGAAGTCAATCCTCGGCTGAGGAGTACATTGCCTCACTGAACAATAATAAATGTAATCTGCAATTCACGAGTCACATCAGTGAAAGAATGGTAAATTACCTAGATCTAGAAGTATTTGTCGAACAAGGTAGTCTGCAAACACGACTATACAGGAAGCCCACAGCGGGCAATGCTGTGCTACATGCAGCTAGCCATCACCCCAAGAGCCAGGTGAACAATATCCCATATAGGGAGCTATTGCGTCTTAAACGCAACTGCTCGACCCAACAAGACTTCCAACAAGTAAAAGAAGAGGCTTTGGGAAGGTTTAAAAGAGAGGTTATACCAACGCAATTTTACAACAGGCAAGTGACAGAGTAGACAAAATAGAGAGAAGTAACTTACTGGTAGCCAAAGTACAGGAAAATGTGAAACAAGAAGGACCGGCAAGAATGATAACAAACTATAATGCGAAATCAGGAGACATAGTTCATATTTTTAAGAAAAATTGGCACATACTCAAGACAGATAATGTGATAAAAAATCTGATTCCAGCTTATCCTTTGATCACATACAAACGTAGTCAATCACTCAAAGATCATCTGGTTCATAGCTACTCTGATGCGATACCAAGGGTGAAGAACAGAATCGGTGCAGCAGGAGTTTATCCATGCATGCATTGTAAAGCATGTAAATATAGCAATAAGGTCACAAGCTACAAAGGGAGACCGGGGGATCCTAGGCCTCTAAGAAACATCAGACAATTCCTGAACTGCAATTCAGATTTTACGGTGTATTGCTTGGAATGTCCATGTTCCAAGCGATACATAGGAAGTACAATCCATGCGTGCAATAACAAAAAAGGATACAAGTTATCCAGTTGCGTGCCACTTTGAGAAGTTCCACAAAAGTAATCGAGATTTACTGAGGTTCTACTGCAAAGACAAAGTAGAAAATGAAGAGAGGGGAGGTGATAGAACCAAAAGATTGCGTGTTCTGGAATCAAGATATATCATTGACCTCCAAACAAGGGCCCCTATAGGGTTAAATAACGAGGAGGAACTTTGGGTGCATCTGTAATAAGGGTTATATAGTTATAACACTTTCTTTTTTTATTCGCACTCCTCATTTCCCTTGATAAACCCTGACGCACAATTGCCCATTCAGGGCATAATAAACACACAAGTGAGTGAACTTTGTGAAATGACACATACCATGTGAAAACAGAATAATGAATTTTAAACATCAGTTTTTTTTTCTTATTTAAAAAGTATAATGAAATAACAAATGCATGAAAGATGTCAATCATCGTATTTGTCCGCAAATGTTGAAAAAAGAACGTTCACACGTGTAATAGGTTTTAATTCACAAACGAGCACCTTATCACTTTATTTTTGGCAGTAGTAATTACAAATGCAGAAAAAAACATGTGTTAAGATGTCCGCCATGAATTTCAGCATCTAAGTTCCGAAAGTCCATCAAGTATTTCAATGAAATACCATGTGATATGTTGAGTAATGAAATACTGCTGGGTTTGCACGGTGTAACTGACATTGACAAAGCCGCAAGGCGAAACGCGTCTGTCGGTGCAGGGGGTCTGCACAATAAAGCACTTGACTCAAATACGGCTCCTGTGTGTGCTTTCCACTCGGGCATGAGAAGGACATGCCTCTTCGTTGCAATTGACTGCGGCTCACCACCGCGGGAGTGAGCACCCGGGGCGAGAGGAGCAGCGGCAGTGACTTTGCTGTTTCTCGATATATATATATATATATATATATATATATATATTCATTCTCACTGAAAAAAATAAAGGTTGCATTTTATATATATATATATATATATATATATATATATATATATATATATATATATATAATAACAAAAACACAAATTATTTATGGTTCAGCAAATGAAATCTATGAGAACACATGAAATTTGCCAGGTAGGATATGTAACACACACAATAACTCATGATTCCTGCCATGTTTTTCTCTTGGTCGTTAGCTTTTTTCACTGTGTCTTTGACAAAGTGTTGCATTAAGCACTGCAATTGGTAGCAATTATGGTGTGCGTTGCACTGCAGCACTGGCCTGTACTTGGAAACAACACCCAGTTTTTTTCTTACCATAGCCTTTTTTTGGTACAAATCGTAATTTTTATGAAAATCACAACTTTTTAACTAAAAATAAAACCTGCAAAAGAGCAGACGTAAGATCACAGTTTTCACTCAAGTTGTGATTTTACAGCGGCAAACTCATTTTGTTCCATGATTTTGTCCCCAATTTCCATGCCTCTGAGTGCCCCCCAGAACTCTTCTAGGGTTCGGCATCTCTCACAGAGCACCCCTTTTGCCATGGATTTTTTTTTATACAGAGCTAAAATCATGACTGTGTAGAAAATAGTGATTTTCAAGATGGTGGAAAACGAATTGCTTCACTATATCAGCCAATCACATTTTTCAAAAATAGGCAAGATATACCATAGCATAAACCCCTTTCATGCCAACCCCAGGCACTTTTTGCATATAGTTCAAAACCTACTAAAAAGAGTTACGCCAAATTAACAGACCCACACTGAGTGTGAATGCTGCATGGACAGAACTCTTGAATCTCAGGAGGACACACTACCCTAAACACCTGAATAAAGCAGAGTGGATTACATGTCCCATGGAGCCACAGAGCTCTGGCGGGACTTGCAAATGGTGGTAGTCATCTTGAATACTTAAGAGAATAAATTCCTTGTGGACCAGGGTGTCTTTGCCAAGCAAATGTGATACATAGCTGCTGAAGCCTGGAATTGCTGTTGGAGTCCTCATAACAGTGTATCTGAGAAGTTGACAAAAGACAATAAGCAGTCGTCAAAGTAGTCTTGCATTGTATATGGGACCTGATGCATACAAAAGTCGCAAACTGGTTAGTGACCGCTAAATAGGGTGTTTCCGATTTACAAAGACTCACTAGAGGAGTATTTCTTAAAATAGCACACTGTGCTGAATATTTAGCAATTCCTTATTTTTACAATAGAAACTACAAAATCACTAAATGAGATTACCAAGTAACAAATTGCTATTTTGATGTACAAAGCATTTGCAATTAGGAAATTGGTTAAAACACAGCACCATCAACTGGAAACAGGAGGTGTAAGACATCATGTTTTTGGTTAAGTGGGGATGATAGGGTGTGGAGAACTCATAAATTATTCCACACTCATCCCACATGGACTTCATACCGTGAAGCTTGTAACCGTGTCAGATACTACTACTTTGGGGAACCCCACCCAGGTAAAAAAAACCTTTAGGGCCATGGCACTGCAGATGCAGTTACTGTCCTCGGATATGTGGCCTTTGGGTATCTAGTGGCATGGTCCACCAAGACCATGATGAACCTGTTACCTAGGGCAGTTTTGGAGTCCAGGGGCCTAACAATGTCTACGCAAACCCTTTCAAAGAGGGTGCCAACAACAGGTAAGGGAAGCAGGGGAGCCTCTAGCTTTCTCCCTGACTTCCCACTGGCCTTGCAGGTAGGACATGACGCACAAAAAGTATCTGAGGTCACCTTCATGCAGGGCCAATAAAAGTGGGTGACAAGCCTCCAAAGGTCTTGTCCGGCCCCAGATGTCCTGCCACAGCATGTTATGAGCCAGACCCAGTAGAAAGGCTCTGTAGCACGGGTTGCCCCAGGCTCAGGAACCTTAGGGTCACTATACAGGAGGTCATTCTCCCGATATTTCAGGTGATCTTCAGACATGCCACCAGCTGCCTGGGCCTTGGCCTGTCGCCTGAGGCCCTGAAGAGTAGCGCATTCCTACTGAGCCTAGAGGAATTACTCCCTGGCAAGGCCTCCCTCAGCTTGCCAACCAGCCAGCTCAGGTAAGTCACCCAGGGCAGCAATGTCCTCCCCTGTAGGTTCCAGGACATCCCCTCAGGCTCAACCTCCTCCTGGACAGTGAGAGCTTTGGGGGCAGGTTTCACAAGCACCTTGCCCTTTCTCTGCTTAGCAGCTACTTTGGCCATTTTCCCAGGCTCCAGGCCTTGTTGGGTTTCCATGGACTTTGTGGTCAGGCACACCCACTCTGGCAACCCTAACATCTCCAGGTGGGACCTGAGCTCCACTTCCTTCCAGACAATGTGCTCTAACTCTTAACCAAGCAGACAATGTATAGGCATGGCAGGACTCACAGCTACTCTCAAGGAGCCTGAGACCACCCCTCCTCCCCACCAACTCAAGGGAACAAGAGCCACTGGGAAGTGACTCTCACGGTTGTCTGCTACTACAACCTGATGGAATACATGAGGGATTACCTGCTCTGAGGACACCAGATGACATCTTACAGGAGTCATACTGGCTCCTGTATCCCTCAGAGCCTCCACCCTCTACTAATTGATGGTGACCCACTGCCTATACTTGGAAGTATTGGTAGGCATGTGGGCTTTGGGCACCATCTACTTTTCACCCAGAGACACTAAGGTAACCTGTGCACTACCCACCATGTTAACTGGGACAACCTCTTCCCCAAGTGCTACACTACCTAACTCAGGGTCTGCCCACCAGCGAACGCTGCTCCCACTTGAGGCATTTGGCATCTCCCTTCATGTGTCCATATCTATAGCACTTATAACATTTGACATTTAACTTCCCTGAGGACATTTTGGCAATCTTCAATGAGGAGTTCCCCATAGATGAAAGAAGTAAAATACAACTTCTGGACGGAGACACAACTCATGATTGGTCAAATGATGGCGCCTGAGACGGTCTGCATATAAATTGAGTACTTCTGCCTGGTGATTTGCTACTGCACAAATCTGATGATCCTGAGCCCAGGACCAGAGTTGTAGAGCTTCTCTGCAAAGCAGAGACGACCTAACTCCCCCTTGCTTGTTGATGTACCACATCACAGACGTGTTGTCCGTCAAGATCTGGACTGACTGACCACAAAGGGAAGGGAGCATGGCCTTGAGAGCCAGACATATCATCCACAAGTCCAACAAATTGATATGAAACAACTGTTCTTTTGGAGACCAGAAGCCTCTGATCTCCATTTCCCCCAGATGAACTCTCCACATTATGGTGGAGGCATCCATTATTACTATGGTCACTGAAGGAGGAGGGTGAGATGGTTTCCCTTAAGAAAGTTTGTAGGTCACACTACACCATTGTAGATCCACTGCAGTGTCTCTGGAGATTTTGATACAGGCCTGAAAATCTCTAATCTGTTGAAACCACTGCCTGAGGAGGCACAACTGGAGGGCCTTCATGTGCCAGTGTGCACGGCTGACCAGTAAAATACACAAGGCTAGCTGACTGAGTAGGCGTAGTACCTTCAGGATCAGAACTTTTGCTCCATCTTGAAACATAAGAATCATAGCCTGAATGTCGTGAATCCTCTGAGGAGGGAAGGCTCAAATCACAGTTGTGTCCAGTACTGGCTCTATGAACAGGGTGTGCTGAGAGGGCAACAGGAGAGATTTGGGCTTGTTGATGGAAAAACTTAGGTCAAACAACAGCTGAGTTGTTACCTGCAAGTGATGCAATACCAACTCCAGAGATCTAGGATTGATAAGCCAGTGCAGGTGAGGGAATACTGGTATTCCTGACCTTCTGAGATGGGCAGTGACCACTGCCATCACTTTCATGAAGACTTGAGGAGTGGAAGCGAGCCCAAGTGGAAGGACTGCAAACTGAAAGTGTTGGGATCCCACCGTGAAGCGACGATACTTCCTGTGAGACTGCAGAATTGGGATGTGGAAGTAGGCATCCTGCAAGTCGATCAACACCATCCAGTCTTCCATCTGAAGTGCAAGAAGAACTTGAGCTAGGGTCAGAATCTTGAACTTTTCCTGTTTGAGGAACCAGCTCAAAATCCTGAGGTCCAGGATCGGACGTAAATAATCATCTTTCTTGGGAATCAGGAAATACCGTGAATAACATCCCTGACTCCATTCCTGCTCTGAAATGAACTCCACTACACCCTTCAAATGTAGGGATTGGACTTTTGGTTGGGGAGGAAAGGGTGGGGGAAATTTCGGGAGGGTAGGGCATATCCCCTTTTATATAATACTTAACACCCAAAGTTCTGATTTTATAGACCTCCACAGAAGTAGAAACTGGGACACCCAACCTCCCATCGGTAAAGCATGCTCTAAGATGGGAAAACTAGGGCTGCTTTCCTGTGTTGTTAGCAGACTATGAAAAGGATGTGGAGGAATATAGAGGGAGAGGATTAACCCACTGTTGACCCCTACCATGCCCTGAGTAGCTCTTATAAAGTGTATTAGTTGACTGATGTTGATACTGTTGCTGCTGACCACACTGTTGGCCTCCACAAAATGAAAAATCTCTAGAGAAGCCTCAAAATCAAATGAATAATCCCTATAATCTATAATCCCTTGGCTAAGATTGAAGGCTCATGGAATGAGCTGTGGATTTACTGTCTTTAAAATGTTACAAGGCAGAATCTGCCTTAGCTCCGGATAGGTGAGATCCATCAAAGGGTAAATCCATTACAGTTCTGTATATCCTCTGAAAATACAGAACCACTGAGCCATACACATCTACGAACAAAAACCAAAGAGCCCATTGCCCTTGCCACAGAATCAGCTGTATTCAGTACCAACTGAATAACCTGCCAGGCTGCAGCCTGTCCCTATTTTAGTAACTCCCTAGAATAACTCTGCGCTTCCTCAGGCAACTTAAAAATAACCGCCTACACTGAATCCTGAAGTGCATGAATGTACCTACCCAGTAAGCAGATAGCATTGGTGGACTTAGGAGCCATGCTTCCAGAAGAGAAAATCTTCTTAGTGGACTGCTCAATCTTTTTAGACTCTCTTGCCAGGCAAGGTGAAAAATTAACTTGGGGTCTGCTTGAAGAGCATGAGGCTTAGACCACTAGACTCTCTGATGTAGGATGCGATGAGAAAAAGGTAGGATCACCAGGAGCCAATTTGTAACATCTGACTATTGACCTTGAAACAGATGTGGCTGCTGTATATTTTTGCCAAATATTCAGAGGATGCTTAAGAAGAGTGGAGCACATCAGTAAGTATATTAGATTTTTGCTCCATAGGTGGGAGCAGAAGATTCAACATATCTGCAGCATTTCGGATGACCGAATAATATGATGTGACGTCCAGAGGCAAAATACCCTTTGAAGAAAGTAATTCCCACTTGAGGACATATCCAAACCACTAGCATCTTTCAACCCTTCAAAATCCAGGTCCATTGAAGGTGGGCCAGAAACGTCTCCTTCTTCTTGGGAATCTTGACCCTCAAAGAAAAACTGTTCTCCCTCAACCAGTCTTTGAGCTTCTCTCCTGGACCTGTGTTTAGTTATTAAAGAAAAAAGGTCCAGAGGAAGATGACTTGGAGAAGGTAGAGGTGCCAACATTATCGGCATTGGAATTGGTGCCATTTGTAGCGGTGCCAGAGATGTTAATATTGGCAATGGGGTCAAAGCATGAGACGTCAGTGCAGAGGTGGTTGGTGCCAGCAGCATCGACTGCAATGCTGGTGAAACCCCTGAGGTAGGAATTATCAACAGACAAGGTGTCCTCTTCTGAGCAATCTCCATTGGCGCCGGAGTTGGCCAAGGTATCTGGGCCATTGACATGAATGGCATAAAGGGCGCTTGCTGAAAAAACATTTATAAGCCTCCCAGTGAGTAAGCGAAAGGACCAAAAGGAGCCGCAGGCACACCAGATGGGACCATCGCCCAATTTAAAATATTGAACATAGAGTTAAGGAAACAACTGGAATCTGTACCCAGAGTTGGAAAATCTGGGTACACTTGTTGGGGTCAAGGAACTGGATCTGAAGTCAGCGTTGTGTTTGGCAACACAGGTCTTGGAGTCAGAAGAGGCGCCGGTATTGAAGGAGTCGGAGATGGAGTCAGAGTGACCATCTGCCAGTCTTCCTCGGAGTTCAGTTGTGGAGACACTGACCTTCGTGTCTTATCCTTCGATGATTGAAGTCATGACATTGCTTCTTCTTAATCTTTCGTTTTGCTGACTTTGAAGAATGAGGAGACGGCGATCTGGATCTCTGCTGAGATTTACGACTACCTCTCTTCTCATCCCTGGCCCTGTACAGTTTGGCTTCGCTCTCCTTCAGGGTCTTTGAATTAATCATATGACAACTGGAATAGGCATCAACATCATGGTCTGATCATTAGCACCAAATACAGATGTCATGTGGATGCATAATAAACATTTCACCATCAGAGTCTCTGCAAGGCTTAAAAGCAGACTTTCTTGGACGTCAATTCACCGAAAACTGCACTTCAAACAAAGAAAACATTAAAAAAAGACAATTCAATATGAAGAGTTTGAAAAAACATTTCCAGTGAAAGGCGCAGAAAAAATGTGACCGACGTCAGCAATACATAATAAGTAACAAGTGTACTATGGTCCTACATTGCCACTTCAGCGTTCTGATAACATTTAGAAGAGTCACTCAGTGACCGTATTGAACCACATTACACAGTTACTCGTTATGTATTCTTTGTGTGTGTGTGTGTGTGTGTGTGTGTATGCACAATGTTGTCTTCAATGATGTCCTTTCAGATGTTGTATTGATGTGACAGAATATGTCATTAATTATGCAATCTGTGAGCTCATTAGCAGTGCATGACATGATGTGAGTTAAAGGTATTTGAAATCATTATAAATGATGAATTCCAGTTTTTTTGGTTTAAAATGTGAAGTGTAAACTGACACTTCCACCTAACAATAACAGCACTTTAACCTTTGTTGTTTTCATAGAATTTCCGAGGTTTTTTTTATGCAAAGTAAGATATTATTACCAAGCCTAACTATAACGTCACTTTCACGTTTGTTTTTTTCAGTGAATTTCTAGGATTTTTTTTACCATAAAGTAATATTTTATTACCATACCTAACTATGCCAATCTCTCGCTGCGCACGGCCTTTGCCTGTGTTTAGTATGGGATTGGACTCAGGGCTGTGCCCAAACCACCCGCCCAAGGAAGGCCTTTAGCATTGCGCAATGTGTGGTTAGCCATAGGGCCTTTGAGAACTTCTGTGGGCAGCCAACCCTCCACCGCGCATGGCCTTTGGCTGTGTGTGGTGTGGGGTGGCAGCACCCCCACTGGTGGCCACACTCCCACCACTCACTGCCAAAGGCCAACCGTCCTTCCACGGCTAACCCACCACAGACACTCACGCTCCCCTCTTCTTTTTTTAATAGTTTTCCTATCCCGCAGGTGACAGAGTTGCCCCTGTGCTCCCGTGGGATCATGCGGGAGTCAGGCAGTCCTGCTGGGTCCCATGAGAGTACCGTGAGAACGCACTAAAACCAAAGAATTTTGTTTCCCCAACAAGATCCAGGGGGTCAAGATACCCCTAATGTCCCCTTATATTTTAAAAGATTTCAGGACATGAGTGCCGAGTCCCACGTGTCCTAAAATGGAGGCTGCAACGTTTATTCTCATGTTGTGGTCAGCCAATCAGAGCGTGAGCTCCTGCGGGACTTGCAGGAGCCTCTTATAGCCGACAGAAAAAAAAGCGAATCAGTTCGCTCTATTATTTGAAGTTGCGTGCCCACGGAATACTTGCAAGAGTCCCGCAAACCCAACAATCCAGATTTACATAAAATCTGAACCTTCATTTCTCAAAAACTACTGAACAGATTTACAACAAATCACAAAAAGCATGCTTTCTGGGTAAAGATCAAAATTTCTGCTAATTTGTTGTAATTCCATTCAGATATTTGGGCTGCAGCACTGTTCAAAAGTACCTATGCAAATGGAGAAAGTGCATTTGGGGACAGCCCTTCTTTCTTGCCCTCCACTTGATGTATCACCCCGAAACTTTTAAGTAAGGAGCTAAGGTGGATAAAATTTCTTTTTATAAAGTTTAGTGAAGATCTGTCAAATGGTACCAAAGTTATAAGCAAACTTAAAACTCTCTTCCTATGGTAACTAGGTCCTAATTATACCTACACAGTGATGACAGTGTGCAAAAAATATAAATACTGCTTGTTCATAGCAGGTTGTAACTATAAGCAAAATAGCCTCTAAATCAGGAAAAGTTTGCACAATTTCATCCGGTAATTCCAAGGCTTCATAGTTATTCCCCATTATTCTGGGGACAAAAACTCATAATTGGCAGATTTTGGTTCGAAATAGTGGTGCGTATCGGAGGGATATCATCACAATGACAGCTTCATCCAAACAATACTTGCATAGGAAGCAAAATGAACATTTACTTATTAAATCTTTCAAATCCTTTGAAGTTACAGGTGAGATTGCTTAATGAAAACAAAATGGTGAGACCCAACACTTCATATAAAAATCTAGAAATGGTGCCAATATTTTTAAAAATTGTCTGTATATAGCTGCAGGGCCAATATGTTAGCAACATTGTTTGAGTTTTGCCCTTTTTAAATCATCACTTCATAAAATATTAAAAGTCCTAAGTTAGGTGCCCAATGTATCATTCTCAAGTCACAAAGCAGTCATTGGTATTGACCAGTGTCTAGTTTGGTAGTGTAGTGTAGCTCCTATTTCCCTAATAGGCTCTGCGCATTGGAATAATATATCCTATAGGTTTGACATAGGACTAAGGTCGGTATGTCCCTATCGAGTATATTAAACTTAATTACTTGTGCCAGCTAGCTCAGAGGCCACTAGAAACTCCTTGACAACAAGAAGGGAGTAGTTTCTGGCAGCCGCAAAACATGACCAATATGTTTTCCTTTTAGAATCAGAACGTGTCCCAGAGTCGTGGAAACACTAGATAACTATTTCACTCAGCTCAGTCGTGCATGCTTAGTTTTCCTCAGAGTTATACAGAAATAATAGACGGGCGTTTTCAATAAAAGATTTATTGAACAGTCTTGTTTCTGGTGTAAGTATAATGTGCTGTTACGATCACAAGACAGTATGCGAGATAAATAATGTACAGGGTGAGCAGTAGAAATAAATAATACTGCGATAGCATTATTTTATAGTACAAATGGTGTTACATAAATAACACAGACTAAAAATGCGAGTACTCATACGATGCGGTACTAAGCTAGTTCTACCCCAGTGTACCTAACCTAGGTGTAGGACAAGGTATGAAGTAGGTGAAGTATTCCTTACTATGGTATACTAAGAGTATGTTAAGTCTAGTATGCCTAGTATGCCAAGAGTCTCTCGAGGTTCTTATCAGCTCCATACCTGAAGAATGAGAGAGGTTGGAATCTCTTTGCCAGACTCGAACTCCAACACCCCGCAAGGGAAGTCAGATCACTGGAAGCTGGAAGCTGGGCTCTCTGCGTGCAGGGAATGGCAGCGTCTTCTCAGTGCGTCAGGCCGGGATACGGGCTCCTCTGAAGTCGAGGTCTCCTCTGGTTTACAGGGGCTAGGGAAGGTATATTTATACCTGAGAGTACCTTAGGAATGTTAGCATTGACGTGAATTGGACAACGAAAGACGTCATGAATGAACCCCTAAGGAATAATGGTTCATGCATAATATATGAGTCCTTGAAGAAATCAATAGTCCTGGACTAGGGAAACTCCCGCAGCCTAAGGGTCTGTTCTTCATGAACTCGTTGTGACGTTAGGGTGGACGGATGTCAGAGACCATGCCTGTATTTGGAGTGCACGGTTTAATGCCTAAATAAGGCCTGGGATTCTATGCCTATATAAGGGCAGGGCGAATTGTGCCTATATAAGGACAGGATATTGGATAGCCCGTTAAGGACACCCTAAGAGGAAATACAACACCCACTCCTCTTTCGTGTGTATGATAATACTAAAATGCTAAACATTAAAATGCTAAACATTAAAACGGAGTACCGCATATTTCTAAAATTTTTCATAAAACCATTTAAAAAAAAAGGCATTTCTTTAAAAAACCTATTAGAATGCAAAAGGTACTGTACATTTGAAGCATTGCTTTTCATTACAGGCATAAAATTCGAAAATAAATGCAATTGAAATGAAATAAGCAGTAATATTTACATTTGACAAAAATTGATCGATAAGTTATTCAAAAATCAAAGTCATTTTATGTCATGAAAATTAAATGAACTGTTTTTAGACACATATGACTAAATGTCTTTGGAAGGACCGCCAAGTCTGTACTATAAGGCTAGTTCTACTTTAAGCAGATTGAAGTACCATTTTCGTTCGAAAAATGGGAAAAAAGTTCAATTTTGGTAGAGTTCCAAGTTTTTGAAAAATGAAGGCCAAATTGTTGCTGTATTTCTGGAACACTGTATGCTGCATCAGAGTCAGTTTACGGGTCTGGTGTAAACATTAGATCATCTATTTCTATAGACAAAACATCATCTACTGTAGTTGGTGAGTTGGAACACCTCGTGAAGTAGGTTAATTGCACAGAGATGTGAAGCATTGCTTTCAATTGTTGCAACGTTCGCGTCCGTTGTTACCTGTGAGCCTGTAGTTCTTTCTCGTACCTCAGCAGCTGCCGGAAGCGTCTGTGAGATCTCAATGAATGCTGTCATCAGGATAGGAAGCCGCTGGGGACAACACAGCATGGGCCGTTATCTGGTCCAGCAGAGTATCGACGTCCGTTGGCGCATCCGATGGAAATGTTAGACAGGTGTCCAACACGCATTCTACACCGCATAGCAGGCATCGTAGAACAGGTAAGATGCAATCTTGCCAGATTGGTCTAAAGGACAGGAACCATGTGGTATTAAGGTCCCGTAGACGATTTATGCCCAAAAGCTGTACTATTCGCTCACGGCACTTTCGTTCAAGGAGAGCTTTCTCCATGTCGCTCGGAATGATGTCGGCGAATTGGCTGGCCATAGCGAAATAGCAGGAAGAGAAATAGAATTCCGGCAACGAGTGCTAGAATTAATGGTATGCCACCAAACACCGAATGTGCAAAGTTCGGGATGATTCCGAGTATTGCCTGGAAAGGTGCTAACAGACCCGAGCAGATGCCCTTAAATACATATACAATTCCTGTTGTATCAGACATGTTGAAAATTTGTCCTATCATTTCCACGAAATGTATAGGGCAGTTTGTACGTATTAAAGTCTGTATCTCAGCCGAAGTCCTTGCAATTTGCAGATCATAGGTTTCTATGGCCGAGGTCAGAGGCACTGTTTGTTGTAAAAGCATGGCTTTCATTCTGCTTAAAGTATCAAATCTTATAAAAGAGACGTTCAGCGAAGGCCATAAAGGCGACTCCCTGACTGTGTCTATTGGGGCAAACAATACTTGCATACAGCAAGTGACCCTGGAGTTGACCGTTACTAGATATGGGATGCCTGGCAGCATGCCACAGCAACTCGGATCATTCAACATGAGGTAACTCCCATTAGAAAGTTGTCCGAACGTTGGATTAATCACAGCAGCTGGTGTACCCTGCTGATGGCAAGACAAATTTGCCACAGAACCATTACAAGCCCCGTGCAAGGAAATGTCCTGACATACTAGTGAACCGCTTAGTGCACGTTTACAGTTTTTACCGCTTAAAAACACTTCACGATCCCCGCTCCAACATCTATATGTATACGGTAAAGCCCAAGATGTCTTAATGTATTCCTTACCCAACCTTTCATAATTGCCTGCTTGCATTTGTCTGAGGCAATACTGAAACTGAAAAGTAGTCACAGGTAATGTAATTTTGCCATGAATAAGCCATTCTGTAGCTAGTTTTTCTGCCACTGTGAATGGTAACTTTTCCAGTTTTTCAATGCTCAGCACTGTATACTTTGCTCCTCTCTGTGCCATTTCGATCTGTTTATCAGTTAGATTGTATTCTGCAAACAGAGCCGTTGTGTTGATGAAACGCCAAGGCACATAGCCCGCTCGCAATGATTGCAGCGTCCAGCTTAATAACATAATAGAATGTATTTGAGATTGGCCTTGTTGTAACATCGCCAAATCTTGTTCTAGAATGTCGATAGCAGAGGATACAATGCCGTCCAATGAATATATTCTGGAGGACAAAGTTGTTAACCCATTGTCGACCACAGAGAGTGTTTTCTCTAAATTAATACGATCAAGTTCACGTATTCGTTCTGCGGCCTCTTTCTGTGACACCTTCCAAGCTTCATTATAAGCAGCATAAATGCCGGCATATATGAAACGTTTTTGACGCGGTTTTCTTGGTCCAAGCAAGAAATCCCTAAGATCTGCGTCTTTTGCAAGTAAGGATAAGTGTTGTTTCACATCCTGTAGTGTAGATGTATGCAGCCAATTGAGGCATAATTTCCCTACACTGTATGTTATTACTACCCCCGGATGTTGTCTTTGGACGTATCTTGGGTCTGGCCTATGAATAGTAAAGCCATGAGTTTTACTCAGGAATCTTTCCTGACAGTTATTCGTGTCTATGGGCCAGATCAACCATTTTTTCCAATCAGGATTAGATCTGTTGAGTTGTAGTATATTGTCGACTGTCACCACTGCTTGTGCTACATTATTTTTTGCAGGAGTTGGTACAGAAGGTGTGTTCATCTCTTTGATCTTGGCTAATCCAAGACAAGATGTTTGTTGGATAGTTTCATTCAAAAACATTATTTGTTCAGGGATGATGCAGGCTCTGAATAAAGCTTCTATCCCCTGTACTTGCCATTCTTTAGTACCCCCAACGTTTTTGTGTCTATTGTGTCTTTCCAAAAGTCGAAACCCTGTCTAGACAGTTGGGCATTGAATAATGCAGAATAAATCTGTTTTGTATTTGTTAACATAATTTTCAGTCCTGTTTTGTTTACATTTTTATAGTAAAACATTTCTGGATCAGATGTATTGTAACCTGAAAAATATGGAAATTTACTGGCAAATGTTTGTGAACTACCTTTAGGTGGTGTAGGACAATGTTCCCATTGGTTAAACATAAACACATTTCTTGGATATGCAGATTTATGCAAAAAATGATGACCATAGTGATTATAACAATACAGTTCTTCATAGTCTGATGAACCCTCTAAATATTCATTTTTAGAAAATGCAGCAGATTTTTCTAGGTCAAACATAATATCAGTCACAGTTTCAAAGTCCCAATCATCAGAATAGGTACTGGACGTGATTAGATCACTTAGTGAAATTTTAAACAAATGTGGAATGTTCAATTCTTCCGTTGGACCGAATATATCAAAATCTGTTTTGTCCCACACTATACCATCGTGTATAGGAACAGCTGTGATGTTCACGGATGACAAGTCTCTTGCTTCACGATGGGAAGATTTATGAGGTTTCAAAAGTACGTTTACGTCTTTTCCTTCAGTGTTCACATGGATGTATCTGCCACTTATAAGCACGCTTACAGTTGTTACCAAAGCTAGCCAGAGCAGGAAAACAAAAAGTCCAGATGTAATCCAGAGTTCAATCCATGGAGAAACCAAATAAGTCTTTTTCAGAAAGTGAAGAAAGTCTTGTATTTGCTGCTTGAATTTCAATGACACTGGCGTCGTTTCAGGTTCACTCGGATCTTCTGAGAACGTATCAAAGTTAATGAAGTAGCCAGAAGCAGTTCTGTCAATTGTTGGAATTGCATCAGGATTTGTTGAAATCACTGGAACCAGTTCTTCACTTGTTACGTTGGTGTAGACAGGTGTATTTGGACGAACTGTTACTTGTTCTTCAAGAGGGATGAGTTCCATAGCGTTGTTGCATAGTCCTTTATTTGTTTCAGCTGAATTCTCGATTGTTATCAGTCTTTCAGTATGAACCTCTTGGATAGTAGCGAGAGGAGTGTGTTTGCTACTAGGTCGGAGTCCACGAGGCCTACTATTTAGTATTGGCCACATACTGTGGTTTGATCAGGTCGATGGACACAAATCTTTTCTCCTTTCTTCCAGCAAGGGGCGGCAGTAGTACTGTTCTTGTTCCTTGAACTGCTAGGACAGGTACTGGTTGTCTGAAAGAAGGTCCAAATTCCTTCTTGTCCGCAATTTTTCTCTGACTAGATCCCCAACTTTAGGAATCCAGACAGGCCTTGCTGGCACAGCCGGTTGATCCCCAGTGGTGGTTGACTGTAGGAATACGTTGCTTTGTTTCGTTCTTAATTTGTTTAAGTCCTGTAAAACAGCCAAACGATCTTTGATATCAAAGGGTTTATTTTCCACCACTGTGCCTACGTTTTCTAAGTCCGGTACCCACATTCTTGTCCCAAATAGGACCTCATATGGAGTGACCCCCTAGAGAACTTCTTGGCAGGTTATTAAGTGCACGTTGAACTCCACTAAGGTGTTTGACCCACCCGTCACCCGAGCCTAATACTCTAGCTGTTATAGACTGCTTTATGTCCCGGTTTTTCCTTTCCACAACCGAATTTCCCTCAGGATGGAATGGAGAGGAGTACCGCAATGCAACGCCCAGACTGGCCATGGCGTCTTTGTAAGCCCGAGAGCTAAACGCAGGACCCTGGTCAGAATGTAGCGTGCCTATTGCGTATATGCCGATAAAGACTCGCAAATCATTTATAACAGTTCGAGCGTCAGCTGAGCGCTGAGGCCATAACCATAGGAACCTAGATTCAGTATTTGCGGGAATGCCTTTGTCCAGTAGGACACAGGCGCGTAGATAGTCGAATGCTGTCTAACAGTGGTGTCTGTACTGGGCTGCCGCATTCGCAGCATGGTTTCTGGTGGCTCTCTCGCTGTAATTTACAGTCTAAGCAGTTGTTGATGAATATGTGAATTTCTGTATTCATCCCAGGCCACCAGTACATCTCTTTTAAAGTCAAGATAGATTTAGAGATCCCTTGATGTGACAGACCCTCCCCCAAATGTGTTTCATAAATCAAGGCTGCTCTACGTTCCTTGTTTGGTATTACCCTATCCCCCACTCCAGAGATTCGAGCAAAAGGAACGTTGTTCGCATCAATTACATAAGAGTACTTGAGTGGAAACTTTTTTGGTAACGCTACACTGCTGCCTTTGCTTGAAGCATTGACAGCCAACATTATCTCACCGTCTATTTTTGTTTTTGAACGAGTGATCGCAGCTACGGAAGCCGTTTGCACAGCCCCCTTGCGGCTTCGTCAGCCAATGAATTCCCTGCAACGTGAACGCCATCACGTTGATGACTCAGTGTGTGGATCACGTGAGCCTTTGGTAGTTCGTTTTTCAACTGAACTACTTGTTCCCAAAGCAATTTGTGCTTTATTGTGCCACCTTTCGCATCTTTGAAACCATTTTCAGGCCAGTTTTGTATATATTCATTATACGACTGCACACAGTAAAAGGAATCGCACACGATTAGTGTGGGGAATTCTCGATCTGTACTTTCAAGTGCCAGTTTGAATGCTTGTAGTTCAGCTCGCTGAGCTGTACAATCTCCTAGAGACTGCGTTTTAGTGACCATAGGTCTGAAGATGCCATTTCGCATGCGACCTTTAACGATAGCACACGCTGCACTGTAAGCTTGCTTACCCCTATTGCGGGTTGTGCGGATCCGTCAGTGTAAATTATGAATTCGTACTGATCGAGAGGCAGAATTTCAGTAGGCAGGGGACATTCATGTTCGTACTGCAGGAAGGCTTGTTTTTAAATCTGGATCAAAAACATATTCAACATCTGTTGCAGCAAGAGAATTAACCCATTGTATCCATCTTGGATGCAATGCCTTAGCATTTGGAATGCTTGCTTTTGTAACCGCTTCTAAAGCAGGTACTGGGTTTACGATAATAATGCGTTTCCCTTGGGCTAAGGCTCTTTCTTTTGCTACAGCGGTTTGAACTGCTGTTAGAATTTTTTCAGTAGAACTGAAGCGCATTTCCGCTTGTGTGTACAAGTGTGATTTATATGCTATTGGTATTTTTTCACCCTCATTGAAAGTTAAGTAGGTGAATCCGCATTGACCCGAAATTATTCGGATCACCAAATTTCGTTCACTTACGCGTGTTTGTAAGTGATTTGTTGCTAACATGTTAGCCTGGAGTGAACGCAAAATTTCTGTGTTCCTGTGTCCAGTTTTTGATTGAAAAATCAGGTTTGATTAATGCGTAGAGAGGTTTAACCCTTTCTGCATAGTTTATAATGTATGTTCTTCCAAAATTTAAGAAACCCAGGATGGACTGTAAGTTTTTTGCGTTTTTGGAGGTTGGAGCAGCGCACACTTTTCTAAAAAGTTAGCTGCCAAGCTCTTGCCTTCACTTGAAAGCTCATATCCTAGAAATAGGACATTGAGATGGGCAATTCTGGACTTTTTAAAGTTGAATTTGTAACCCTCAGAGGCGAATCCCAGTATAATGGTGCTCACCCTGTTCAAGTGTTTTACTAGGTCATCGTCTGTCAGATATATGTCATCGACATAGGACAATGCCTCATTGTCATAAATTTGTAGTAACTCCATTACCCTCGCTGAGAATAAACCTGGGCTATTTTTGAACCCTTGTGGGAGTCGACAAAAGTGACGCTGGGTCCCCATTATGGAGAATGCTGTTAAGTACCTGCTTTCAGGTGCTATGTTTTGACAAAAGAAACCATTTGAGATGTCTAATGTTGTTTTATATTTTTTACGCACGATGTTATTCATTAATGCTGTGCTATGTGCATTTTGCACTGCAAAAGTTTTAGAACAAGTGTTTAGGTGTCTGTAGTCCAAAACTAGACGATATGTTTTGTCTGGTTTGGAGACAGGAAACAAAGGATTGTTCATTGAGGAGGTGCATGTTTCAATCACCCCTTGGTATTCAAGTTGATCTAAGATCTCCCTGACCTGTTTTTTAGCTTCTTGCTTAATAGGATACTGCTGTTGTGCAGTTAGTTCATGTTTCAGATGTATTTTATGGTGTGGTGAATCCTCATCCCATCCTACATGATTTTTATATAATGCTGGGGCCTGGGCCACTGCCCATTTCCTGGCATATGTATATTTTAGGTGAATTGGAATATGGTTGGAGAAGGCAGGCATAATAATGTCCTCGCCGTGTGGGCACTCCCTGACAAATTGTGGTGGCCAGTCCTTTTCTGCTAGAAGTAAGTCATAGCCCTTTGATAGTCTTTCCCAAAAAAGTGCTTTCACCTGTCTAGGTTTGTCTCCCTCCATCTGGAGTGTTATGTCATATAACCTTTGTGGAGTACTAACCCTGGTGTCTACAGTCTCTACTGTGATGTACTCATTCAAGTCCACTATCTCCAGAAGTTCCCTCAGGTTCTGGTGAACTATTGTGACTTCTGCTGCACTGTCCAGCATGGTGTGAGCCCATTCTCCGTTCTTGAGTTGTGATCTCAGTATTCTCGGCATGTCTTATTTTTAGACCTGCTACTTTCTTTTGGAGAATTGAGGTTTTACTTTAGTTTTTGGAGCATGTTTGTCGTCTTTCGATGTCACGCGTTCTTCTCTGTGTTCCGTCCGTCCTCTTCTTTCTGAAGTCTGTGGTGAGATCTGAAAGGGACGAGAGGAACGTGTATCAGTATCATGATACCTATCAGGTTTTCTCAAATTATCCCTATTCCTGAGGTTATACCTCCTTTCAGAGGGCTCCTTTTGAGGAGACCTACCTCGGGATTGAGAACGTTTCTCGTTTGATTTTTGTTTAGTAGACTCCCACTTCTTTTTAGAAGATGTGGGAGTTTGTTTTATTGAGTCCTTCTCAGGACTTTCAGATAGTTTCGGCTTCAGTGGTCTTCCACCCAAACTATCTCTGCCTAATTCTGCATAAGATTGTTCTATAATTCTGGGTAGCTCAGTTTGATGTTCTGTAACATCGAATTCCCTCAATTTTTGGCGGATCGCCACTGCTGCTGCCTCCCCTTTAATATTAGATAATATTATTGTTGATACCTGCTCGAAATTTTTTAGTAACTTCATACCTAAATTTAGAGCAAGCTCTGCCCCATATTCATTTTGAATTTGTTTTAGGACATCAGGTATTACCGCAATTGATGGAATACCATGTGTTTTAGTATAGATGGCAGCAAAGACTGAGCCCCAAGTGGTGCAGTCTTCCAGTTGTGGTGTGATCCCCATCGGTAAACTGATTGTTAGGATTCTGTGTTTCTCATGTGGGCTAGTATTTGGAAATACTGCTTCGATATGAGTAATTGTTTGAGCTATCCAAAACGGAATTTGCTCACGTTTTGTGGGCATTTTACCCATGACTGAGTTGAGAGTCTGTGGTGTAATTTTTAGTGTATTCCCCTGTTGGGGAGTTGGATTTGGATATGTCAATGGTGGTCGGACTGTAAAAGTCTGCATGACATATTGGACCAATTGTCTGTATATTTTTATTAACTCTTTTATTTGAGTATGTAATTCCTCATCTGTCATTATATCCAGTTCAGGATGAGGTGTGTAGCCGGCTAAAATCGGCCATGTTGCTCCTGGTCTACCTAGTGGACCGAGCCTGGTAATATTTTTGTGATGTTTTAGGGCGCCTTTAAACCAGAGCTGATGCTCTTGGTATGTTAATGGAATTTCAATATCCTCGAAAGGAATGTATTCCTCTGGTAGATCATCTTCTTTGTAGAAGTGAAATGTTTGTGATGTTGGATTGCATTCCGGAAGTAGTACCCATGAATAGAATACCTCTGTCTGAAATAATTCATGTGCCTCTATCACGAAAACTGCTCTACCTCCTCTTGGCAATAGGCCATGTTTTATAAGTTTTAGAGTTATGGCTCTTCTTAAGTTTTGAGGGATGTGTACCACACCCTCCTCGGTTTCATTTAAAGCTGTAAGGTTAAAAAGTGCTGCTTGGGCTGCATCAGCCGCAGCTCCACCGTTTCCGGCTTCATTGTCACCGTCAGGCATTTTTGTTGTTTGAAAAATGTAGAACAAGTTTCAAGGAAACAAAGATTAGGTGCACAATATTTTGGAACACTGTATCCTTCAACGTTGTTTCTGGTGTAAGTATAATGTGCTGTTACGATCACAAGACAGTATGCGAGATAAATAATGTACAGGGTGAGCAGTAGAAATAAATAATACTGCGATATCATTATTTTATAGTACAAATGCTGTTACATAAATAACACAGACTAAAAATGCGAGTACTCATACGATGCGGTGCTAAGCTAGTTCTACCCCAGTGTACCTAACCTAGGTGTAGGACAAGGTATGAAGTAGGTGAAGTATTCCTTACTATGGTATACTAAGAGTATGTTAAGTCTAGTATGCCTAGTATGCCAAGAGTCCCTCTAGGTTCTTATCAGCTCCATACCTGAAGAATGAGAGAGGTTGGAATCTCTTTGCCAGACTCGAACTCCAACACCCCGCAAGGGAAGTCAGATCACTGGAAGCTGGAAGCTGGGCTCTCTGCGTGCAGGGAATGGCAGCGTCTTCTCAGTGCGTCAGGCCGGGATACGGGCTCCTCTGAAGTTGAGGTCTCCTCTGGTTTACAGGGGCTAGGGAAGGTATATTTATACCTGAGAGTACCTTAGGAATGTTAGCATTGACGTGAATTGGACAACGAAAGACGTCATGAATGAACCCCTAAGGAATAATGGTTCATGCATAATATATGAGTCCTTGAAGAAATCAATAGTCCTGGACTAGGGAAACTCCCGCAGCCTAAGGGTCTGTTCTTCATGAACTCGTTGTGATGTTAGGGTGGACGGATGTCAGAGACCATGCCTGTATTTGGAGTGCACGGTTTAATGCCTAATAAGGCCTGGGATTCTATGCCTATATAAGGGCAGGGGGAATTGTGCCTATATAAGGACAGGATATTGGATAGCCCGTTAAGGACACCCTAAGAGGAAATACAACAGTAGAATAGGAGATTACTGCCCCAATACTATTAACAAGGCAAGTTTCTGTTTGTGAGTACTACTGAAAGGACTACAAATGCTGGGATGAAGGCTTGCAAGTGTTGGAGATTGGGTTACTGGTTGAGGGGGGTGAAACCCTACTCAAGTAGCAACCACAACCTCTGTCAAGGTGAAAATAATCAAACCCTAAACTAACCTATGCTGAACCCTCTGGTAGCTTGACAAAAAATCAGTCAGGCATAGCTTAGAGGCAATATGTAAAGTATTTACGCAGCACTTCAAATAGTAATAAAGTGAAAACATAACACGAGAAAAATCCCACACCAACTTTAAAACGTAATAAATCCTTTGAGACTAAAACGACAAAAATCCAATCAGTAAAACTGGAGATATGCAATTTTAAGATTTAAGTAAAAACAGCGCCTAAAAGCACAACACACCAACTGTGGTTATCTGGTCGTGCCAGACTGGGACAAAGTCACAAGTTCAGACCCACTGCGATGGAACGCAGGCCTGCTACAGGGACCGAGTTAGGCTCACTGAACAAGAGTATCTTAAATCCGGGTTGCAGAGCATTGCGAGGCCCTGCATCGAGGATGCACTGCACGGGTGAGGTGATGCGAGGTCTTTGTGTGGACATGTGTCGTGCAGCAGCGGTTCGGAAGACCTGCGAGGCTGCGACGTGAGGTCCTGCATCATCGTCGAAGGTGCGGCCAATGAGCAGCTTGCGATGCAAAGGTCTGGGTCGAGACTGCGTCGCGCAGCATGATTCCGAGGAGACTACAAGCTTCCATGCGGAGTCCCTCATCAGGCTCACATGGTGCACCAGTTCCGATGCAGAGTTTTGTGAGGCGATGTGTTACACTGCAGTTCCAATGCAGAGTTTTGGAAGGCGATGTGTCACAGTGCGTCGGTTCTGCTGGTACCACAGCTGGCTGGCAGGGCACATTCAGGTCCACTTCCAATGGTTCAGGACTGGGTTGGCACCCCTTGGAGGACAAGACGCACAACAGACTGAGTCCAGGTGCTGGGATCAAGATGAGTGAAGACTGTTCTGTCCCTTAGGCGACCTCAGGAGACCAGCCAACTGGTCCTTGTAGTGTCTGAAGGTACTGGGCTGAAGAAGCAAGCTCAGTGTTCTTCACTGAGGCATCAGGGAAGCAGGCAGCAGGACAGCAGAGCAACAGAGTAGTAGTCCTTCTTGCAGAGAAGCACAGCAGTCATTCTGAGTCTTCCACAGGTCCAGAGGTGTACTGAAGAGTTGGGTCTAAGGGTCCAATTATATACCTGGTGCCTACTTTGAAGTAAAAGAAAGTTCTGGAGGCTTCAACCCTCAGAGGTGTATGGAATATCCTGTCTCTCTGCCCTGGCCCCAGATTGTCTGGGGTCACAATAGTGTCAACCCCTTTGTGCGTGTGCTCAGGCAGAGCCTATGTGATGTGCAAGTGTGGTAGTTGAAAGCTCCACCCCCTCGTTAAGTCAGAGTGGTTCATCCTGCCAACTATCTTCCCTTTGTCTCACTGTCTGGGAGCAATACAGAAGGGCCAACTGCCAGCTACACCTAGTCATGAGACCCAGGGAAAGGCTGCAGGCACCAAATTGTTAGGGCTAGAAAATGCCAACTTTCTAAAAGTGGCATTTTCAGAACTGTGACTTAAAATCTGACTTTGCCATTAAAGAGGGCTTTTAATTTCAATCCTTTAGACACCGAACTCGATCTGACTGTCTGCTCCTAATTGAAAGTTATCACTTATTAAGTGTAATAAGGAAACCCAATGGTATCCTATGAGAGAGGTAGGCCTTGCAGTACTGAAAAACAAATGTAGGAGTTTTTCACTACCGGAACACGTGAAAGCTAAAGGTACATGTTTAGCTTTTTAAATATACTGCACCATGACCTATGGGCTACTTAGCAACTATCCTAGGAGTGACTTATATGTATTAAAAAGGACGGTTTAGGCCTGACAAAATGTTTATTTTGCTAGGGTTGAAATTGCAGTTTAAAACTGCACTCACAGGCTGCAATGGCAGGCCTGAGTTATGTTTAAAGGGCTACTTAAGTGGTTGGCACAATAAGTGGCATTTAATTTACATGCCCTGGGTATGTGGCACCACTTTACTAGGGACTTGCAAGTAAATTAAATATGCCAACTGGGTGTAAGTCAATGTTATCATGTTTAAAAGGGACAGCACAAGCACTTGAGCACTGGATAGCAAAAGCCAAGACAAATGGGTTCAGAAAACAGGAGGATGAAGGCAAAAAGTTTAGGGATGACCCTGCAGAAAGGACCAAGTCCAACTGCGACCAACAGCAGTCCTCCATCCTTGCAATCAGAGTTGCAGAATGTTGACTTTTTTTTACTGCAGGGACAGTGGCTGCAGTCACAAAATAAAAATGCATGATGTGAAGGGCATTGGGGGAAGTGCATTGGTCCCATGTACCGTTGTGTTTTCCTTGAATGACCACAGTCCACATTCATAGACAACTTCCACTTTGTGAAAGGATACCATCTTTTTATAGATGGTGGAATCAAACAAATTGTTTGCAGTTACAACTGAGGTCGCAAACGACTGATACATTCTATTGAGAGTCACTAGGAAGAACGAAATCTATTTCATGATACCTCTTGCTCTACGATTCATAAGTCATAAAGTGTACATAGCACGTCTTAAAGACATTTGTGACTTGCCATTTTGTGGTAACAAAGACTACAGTTTTTGAGAATTACAGGATTTGCAATCTACAATCCCTATATAAAGGCAGAGCAATTCATACATTTATTAGTTTTCTAGCTCTGCCTTTTGCTAAGTTTCCAAATTGTGACAGCTACATGGTGTGAAGTTAGTTTCCTCAGGAATGTGCTTTATACATTTGCTTTTCTTTGAGTTTATTTAGATTCTGTAGTTTGATCATACTTGGACATTGCTGTTTCACTTTTTATTGGGGTGCTTGTCCTAGAGTGGAATGTTATTAGGTCGTAACCAGACATTGCTAGTTAGCAGGTCTTGCCTTTGGTTGCTGAATATGTTTGCCTCTGTAAAGGTCTGGAGTCAAACCACAAACCATGGGTATGCTGTGCCCAGTGTCTTAAAATAGGCACATGTTGTGGAAACAGCCTACCTACTGAAGATTTGGATATAGTGCAGAATCATTGTAAAGAATATGAACTATCATCTATGAGGTCAGGATCATCTTTTAGAACAAGACTTAGGGGCTGTGTCTTCAATACTGGTGAGTCTTTGCTTTAATCTGGAGTCTGAGATGGGAAGGGATATGTGCATAGGACATTTGAACAATGGCAGACATATTTATTTATTTACATACTGAGTTTGTGCTTTGGGAGGCCCAAAAGGGAATCCAACACTTCATCAATTTCTCACACTCATCTTCACTCTAAGAATTCTTAATGTTGGGTATAGATTGCTTTCCAAAGCTACATTTAGTGAGAACGCCTCTGATATGACCATAAAATATTAAAAAGAAGGGAAGGGCTAATGTTTTTCTCTGTAACTGATCTTGTAAAGGGTTGAGGTCAAAATAAGATAAAAGCTCAGGGTAACTGCTGTGATATACTTCAATAGCTAGAATGATGTCTTCAGGTGGTAAAATAAGAGCGGACTGCAGCAGTGTGTACTCAGGTGTTGCATTGAAGGAGTCAGATTTATTCAGCTCCCATAGCAGATAAGGCAGCGTCTTCTGATTTGGTTCATAAGGCCTTGCAGAGAATGCTGACTCCACTATGAAAGATACATCGTTAAGAAGTGAGGCAGAGTTGCCTCAAGTGTGGGGGGAGGTAGCGAGCCTGATTCTAGCCAAGGAGGTGGGCCATGCAGCTCTCACCCAATCATATCTTCCCTGTCAGGAATTAAGGAGGAATCAACCTCCAGATGGAGCTACAGAGAGCTAGGGAGATAAAAATGTCAGGAGGGAACCCAAAAAGAAGGACCTACTGTGATAGATGTGCTATCTTTTTTTCTGCCTACATGCCATTAAGGGAACTAATCTTCAACAAAAGGATAACTCACAAAGTGTATACAACAAACTATAACGTTTTCTGTGTCGAGCTAGGGTTTATGGGAAAATATTGTGGAGAAGAAAATAAGTTACTTACCTGTAACTGCAGTTATCCAGTATTGGTATCTTTCATAGATTATAAATGTAAGTACCCTTTGTGGATGGAGGGTAACATTAATATACATTTGCAACTAATGTATTTGAAGAACGTAAAGATAGATATACTTCTATCTACATATGTAAACATGCAAACATTGTCATAATGCACACTGAGAGGATAAGCATTTAGTTGTAAACATTTATATTTTTTATTTTAAATAAGCGGAATTGAGAAAAATGGTTAAGTAGTCACATCTCAACATTAGCAACATGTAACCTTTTGAATATATAGAGAAGAAGACACCTCTACTTAAAGAGGCTCACCTTATTGGAATAGTTGCTGTAATACCGCCTGTCCCACAGCTGCGTCAATACGCTGCATGGATGGCAGGCAGTAGTGCTGCGTGAATGTGTGGGCACTTTTCCACGTGGCAGCATGGCAAATCTTCTCCAGTGGGATGCCTGTGAACAGAGCAGTCGAAGTGGACACTGCTCTCGTCGAGAGGGCTTTAGCTTTCTTCGCCAGAAGTTTGCCCACCTTGGTATTGCAAAATTGAATTGTCGCTGAGATCCATCTCGCAATGGTTTGTTTTGTCACAGCTGAACCTTGACAACCTTGACCACAGGCTACAAATAACTGGTCAGTTTTGCGAATGTTCTTAGTTCTTTGCAAATAGAATTGGAGGCATCTTTTATTGTCCAAAGTGTGAAGAGCCTGTTCAGCTGGTGTGGCTGGGTTAGGGAAAAAAAGGTCACAAGAATGACAGGCTAGTTGAGGTGAAATTGGGAAGGAACCTTGGGGATGAACCTCAGGTTAGTTCTAAGAAGCCCAAACTCATCCGTGAAGCGAAGAAAGGGTTCCTGAGTGGTAAAGGCCTGTATCTCACTGACCCTTCTGGTAGACGTGAGTGCAAGGAGAAGAGCAACTTTCCACGTGAGAAATTTCAATTCAGCCCGATGAATAGGCTCAAAAGGCTGCTTCATCAGCTGTGAAGGACCACATTAAGATGCCATTCCGGCGGAGGAGGCCGCATTGGAGGGAAGGTTCTGAAGAGTCCTTCAATTAATTGTTTTTTACAAGCCTTGTGGAGCAGAGAGATAATGTTTGCAACGATTGTCTGTGCCTTGAGATTGCTGCAAGGTAAACCTTGACTGAAGAGTATACTAGGCCTGACTTGGCCAGGGAGAGAAGGTAAGGAAAGATCTGCTCAGGAGAGGTGTGGAACTGATATAAGTTGTTCTGCTGACACCAGTGACAAAATCTCCTCCACATCGACCTATAAGTCTTGTTGGTGCCTTCCGCTCTAGATTTAGAAAGGATATCCCTGCATTCATTCTTGTGCGAGTTTTTAATTTGTAGAACTCTGAAGCCATGCGTGCAAGTGAAGAGGTGCTGGCTCCGGGTAGCATATCCAACCTTTGCTCCGAGTCAGGAGAGACTGCGCTGGTAGGAGGCAAATGGGTTTGGTCTCTGAAAAGAGAAGCTCAGAAAACCAGTGTTGTCTGGGCCACTTGGGAGCGAACAACAGGAGACGACAGTGCTCCGCTTTCATCTTGGTGAGGACTCTGGGGATCAGTTGGATGGGGGGGAAAGCATACGCATAAATCCAGGACCAGGGCATTGAAAGAGCTTTCCCCCACTATCCTGGGAGAGGAAATCATATGCCGTAAAACCAGCATTTGTATTGGTTTCTGTTGTGAAGAGATCCAGCGCCGGTTTCCCTCATACTGAGAATATCCTGTTCAGTTGCAGTTGGTTAAGTTCCCACATGTGGCAGCTGTCCTTGGACCTGCTCAGGAAGTCTGCAAGTGTGTTGCAGATTCCAGACAGACGTTCGACCATTAGCGATATTTTGTGAGCTGTGAACCAATCCCAAAGCTCTTGGGCTTCCTGGGATAACGTCAGAGATCGGATTCCTCCCTGTTTGTTGATATAATACATGTTGGTTGTATTGTCGGTACGAACCAGCACAAAGGATTTCTCAATCCTTGGAAGGAAGGCTTGCAGGGTGAGAAAAATGGCTTTGAGCTCCAAGCTGTTGATGTGTAGAGACTAGTGACTTGTCGACCACCTTCCCTGGATTTGAAGGTCTTGCATGTGGCCTCCTCAGCCCTCCATGGAGACATCTGTAATGATGATAAAATCCAGCACTAGCGATAGAAACATGAGCCCTTGAGAGAAATGTGGGATGTGAAACCACCATGCCAGCGTGGGCAACATCCGAGGAGAGATAGAGATCAAGTCCTCGAAGAACCCTTCTGACTGGATCCACTGGAGTTGTAACTCTTCTTGCAATGGTCTCATCTTGAGGCGTGCCAAGGGAACCAGGCCTTATAGCTAAGGAGATCATGTCTAGGAGCGACTTGAACAGTCTCACAGAAAAGCACTGTCTTCTTGCAATGCTTTGAGCTAAACGCACCAACCTCATTTGTCTTTCTTGGGAGAGGAAAGCTTTGTTCTGTATGGTGTCGAGATAGGCTCCCAGGAATGTCATGGTCTGACTGGGTGTGGTGGAGGACTTTCGCCAATTGACAGAGAGGCCTAGCTTGTGAAACAAGGAGAGGCAAGTTTCTGTTGCTTTGGTAGCTTGTCCTGGCGTTGGGGCTTTTAGTAGCCAATCTTCTAGGTAAGGGAATACTTGATGACCTTGTTTTCTGAGTGCTGCTACCACCATGCATTTGGTGAACATCCGAGGTGCGGGCTTTGGACCGAAGGATAGGACCTTGAATTGGTAATGGGTACCAGCCACTGTGAAGTGAAGATATTTGCGGTGTTTAGGATGGATGGGAATATGGAATTAAACCTCTTCCAGGTCTAGGGATGTCATGAAATCTGCGCTGTTGAGGCGAGGAAGAATGTGACAAAGAGTTATCATCCGGAATGCTTGCTTGCAAGGAATTTATTGAGTTCCCTGAGCTCTATGATAGGTCTCCACTCCCCTGATTTCTTGTGGATGTGGAAAAAAACGGGAGTAGATTCCTTTTCCTTTCTATGCTGTTGGGACCTTCTCTATTGCCCCTTTTGAGAACATCAAGAGAACTTCTTTTTGCAATACGTGAAGATGGGGGGAGGGGCTCCCTTTGGCGGAGTAGGTGGTGGTCTTTGTATAAACCCAAGGGTATGGCCATAGGTGACAAGGTCCAAAACAAATCTGTCTGAGATGATGGCTTGCCACTGAGGGAGGCTGTAGGAGGCTGGCTTGGTATATGGTGCACACGTATTTAAATGATGCACCTTGCACTAATCCAGGCAACCCTTATGGTGATTTTAGTGGTCTTTGATAACCATAGAAATCTCTCAAAGTGGTAGCTGTGTAGAGCAGCCTTCAGGCTTATCTTGAAGGAGTGTTAAGCAGCTTGTTTTACCAGTTTAATAATTACAATGACTTAAATATAAAAGAGCCACACGGTGTTTATAAAAATACTTCTATTTATTACATAACACTCACTAACACATTAGTATAGCTCCTATCTAGGGATATCAACACAATACACAAGAATAATTCAATTGCAATCAGGTAAGTAGCACAAAATACAGTGGTCTACAGAGGGACGCCAAACCATATAGTAAGAAAATGGAATGCGAACTTCAAAGGAGAACGGGACTTGGATCAGAAGACCGAGATGAGACGGGGACACAAGGAACCACCCATGGTAAGTACCCAGGAACCCCACGGAGGCTGTGTGCAGAGTGGAAACACAGCTACGTGCCAAATGGAAGTCAATGGAGAAGTTACTGTTGCAGTCTTAAAGAAGAAGCACCCTTCCCAGAGGACCCCGAAGAATTCCCTTGGAGGACAGAAGTTTGGTGAGCCACCCCACCAGGGAAGCCAGGTGCCTAGGGGTGAAGAGACATCGGAAACCTCCGTAGACGACAATGGAAGACTTAGAAGAAAGTGCCTCTGGAGAAGTTCAGGAAGGAGTCGGCTGGAATCCAAGGATGGATTCTGGAAGTGAAGAACCTGCAAGCAGAGGAGACAGAGTCTATGGCACTCAGAAGTGACCAGGAGGCACGAAGACACAATGCCCACAGATGCCGGGAGGTTCAGAAGAGTCAAAGGTGACGTTGTCGATGCAGCTGTGAGGACCAGGCAACACTGAGGAAGACCAGGAGCCATGCACGAGCTGTCCCACGTCGGATGTCGGTGACTAGGTGGTCGGTATCCGGCGGGAGCACCAACAAGCCTTGGTAGCCGCAACTGGCATGGAAAACGAAGAAGGAGCAATGTTGCGACCAGCAAGGTCCAAGGGAATCACCAACAGCAGGAGAGCCAGAGCAGGCCCTGAGCATGCAGGGGAGCCCACTGAAGCAATAGAAGGCATTCAGGAGGACGCACAGGCCAAAGGCACAGGAGTTGCAAGAGGACCTTGAGCAGCTCACCAAGGATGAAGGCCGATGGTAGAGAGGATGCAGTGAGGACACTGATCTTGGAGGGAAGAGATGCTGGAGGCTGGAGCTTCTTGTAGTGCCAGAAGATCTCTGGAGTGCAGAGCCAACAAGCCTGTGCAACGGCAAGTCGCCGCGGTGCATAAGTGTTCGGTTGAATCGCTCCTGACGAGCAATACTGGTCTCAAAATTGCAGAGAGGACAGGTCAGGCCTAGAGGGAGTTGCAGAACCACCACGTGTGTTGCTGAGCCTCGGGAAGTCTGTAGGACAACAGGAGCAGCAGATCGGTCAGCTTGCTTGCAGTGAAATGCAGATGAAGGGGAGCTACTCCTTCACTCCAAGGGAGATTACTTTGGGTGTTCTTGATGCCCACAGGTCTGTTGATGAACCTGGAAGAAGCACAGATACAGACGATGAAAAAGACTTGAAGAACAGCAGGAGTCTTCCTTGGTGCAGTCTCGGTTCCAGTCAAAGTCCAACGAAGTCCAGGTAGTCTTGTCCCACGAGGAATCTGAGGACCCACCCACAGGTAAGCCCTTAAGTACGCTTAGGAAGAAAACAAGTTACTTACCTGTAACTACAGTTATCCAGTATTGGTATCTTTCATAGATTCACATGCCTGAATCATTCCCCGTCGTCGAGGCGGGAGTCCCACGGTAAATTACAAAAGTAGTGCCAAAAGTAAATAACAGTAGAAGGCTAAAAGAAAAGGCCTAAGGCCTAAAACTTAGTAGCCTATCTACATCATTATAATGAAAAAGAACCAAAGGTTAGCTCCAACCAATCAGCTACCAGCACCCTCTAGAACACTCCCATCAGAGGCAGTTCTCCTCAGATTTTCTTAGCACAAGTGGGAGTAAGAGTCCCAAATCCTAGAGAACTGACCTGCCGGGGAGGAGGGTGGGTGCATGTGAATCTATGAAAGATACCAATACTGGATAACTGTAGTTACAGGTAAGTAACTTGTTTTCTTATCCAGTATTGGGGTATCTTTCATAGATTCACATGCCTGAATCAGAGTAGTCAGCAGTATATCAAACGTAATGTCGTTTGCGGATGGTGGGAGACACGTATTACTAAACCCCCAAACTGTATCGACAATGACAGATTTTTTTTTTTCCACAAGTCTTCAAGACATCAAAGTTATGTAAAATGCAATCTACTACTAAGAACAAGAATACATAAGCATTATCATATATGTATATTTGTACAACTATACTTTATATAGATATTTACATATCAATTTTGTATGAATACTGATCGCAGGAACAAACAGCATATAAAAGAGAAAATACCTGGTCCGACTTAATGAAAGAGATGTCGTAGAACCGCCTGTCCAACTGCTGCATCTTCTCGCTGAGCAGATTGAAGACAGTAGTGCTTCGTGAACGTGCGGACATTTTTCCATGTCGCAGCACGACAGATATTCTCTAGAGTCACTCCGGCAAACAAAGCTGCAGAAGCCGCCATAGCCCTTGTAGAGTGAGCCTTGACCTTCCTCTGTAAAGGCTTGTTGGCCTTGTCATGGCAGAAGCGGATAGCGGAAGCCAGCCATCTGGCGATTGTTGCCTTTGTTACTGCAGTTCCAATAGTTGTCTGGCCATAGGCCACGAACAGTTGGTTGGAACGCCTGATGTCTTTAGTTTTTTGTAAGTAGAATTTTAAACAGCGTTTGACATCCAGAGAGTGCAACGCTCTCTCAGCTGGAGTGGATGGATCCGGAAAGAAAGTTCTTAACCTTACCGGTTCGTTCAAATGAAATTGTGACGGTACCTTGGGGATGAATTTAGGATTTGTGCGAAGGGTTACATAATCTCGAGTGAAATGTAGAAAAGGCTCAGTGATAGTGAATGCTTGGATCTCACTAACCCTTCTTGCCGAAGTTAGCGCCAGTAAAAGTGCGACCTTCCACGTGAGGAATTTGAGGTCCGCCTTGTGGATTGGTTCAAATGGGCGCTTCATCAGCTGCGCTAGCACAGTATTGAGCTCCCACTCTGGAGGGGGTGCTTGCACTGGAGGGAAAGCTCTGAAAAGTCCCTTCATGAATTGCTTGACAAGTGAGTATGAACAGAGAGACGGCCGATCAGCACTTTTTCTGAATCTAGACAGAGCAGCAAGGTGGACCTTGACTGATGAAAAGGTAAGACCAGACTTGGCTAGAGACAGCAAGTAAGGGAGAATCTGTTCCGCAGGAGCTTGAACTGGGTGAGTATTATTCGCTTCGCACCAATAACAAAATCGTTTCCATTTTGAACGATAAGTCGTTAATGTGCTTTGAGCACGAGCTTTGGTCAAAATTTCACGACAGTCTTGTGAGATGTTGAAGTCTTTGAACTCTAAGAAATCAGGAGCCATGCGTGCAAGTGTAAGGACTGTGGGTCCGGGTGGACCACTTGGCCGCTGTTCCTGGACAACATCGTAGGAGTCGGACACAGGCGAATGGGCTTGTCCTGAGTCAACAGTAGTAGTTCCTGGAACCAATATTGTCTTGGCCAACGGGGTGCAATCAGGATTATGCGGCAACCCTCTAGCTTCATCTTCCGGAGCACTCTCGGGACCAACGGGATCGGGGGAAAAGCGTAAGCACAAATCCCTGACCATCGCATGGACAGGGCATTCCCCCTTGACCCCTGTTGAGGGAATCTGCTGGCATAGTACCAGCATTTCTTGTTGTCCCTTGTTGCAAACAAATCCAGTGCAGGTTTGCCCCAGGTTTGAAACACTCTGTTCAACTGTTCCTGTTCTAGTTCCCACTCGTGACAGTCCGACAGAGACCTGCTCAACGTGTCCGCCAGAGTATTGTGTAAACCCCTGACGTGTTCTGCTCTGAGGGTTATCCCGTGAAGAGTGACCCATTCCCACAGTTCCTGGGCCTCTTGTGAGAGTGTGGCAGATTTCGTTCCTCCCTGTTTGTTGATGTAATACATGCTGGTCGTATTGTCCGTACGGACCAGCACTGAGGAAACCGCAATCCTTGGCAGGAACGCTTGTAGGGACAGAAAAATTGCGCAGAGCTCCAGACTGTTGATATGTTGTTGTTTGTGAATTTGAGACCATTTTCCTTGTATTCTTAAATCTTGTAGATGGCCTCCCCATCCCTCCATGGAGGCATCGGTAGTCAACACGAAATCTGGGATGGCTTGTAAAAATGTTAGTCCCTGGGTTAAATTCGTTGCCTTGGACCACCAGCGCAGAGCCTGTATCATGCGAGGTGTAACCTTTATGGAGTCGTCGAAGGAACCCACGGCTTGCTGCCATTGAAGATGTAATTCCTCTTGAAGAGGCCTCATTTTGAGCCGCGCTAGGGGTATCAAGTTTATTGCAGAAGAACACATTCCTAGGAGTGAAGCAAACATCCGGACAGAAACTGACTTTCTTCTTGAAATTGATGTTGCTAGCTTTCGGAGACGCAACTGCCGATCTTCTGACAAGAATGCCTTGCACTGGATCGTGTCCAGCATTGCTCCGAGAAAAGGAATGACTTGAATCGGACGGAATTGTGACTTGCTCTCGTTGATAGTCAGCCCCAGTGAAGAGAAGAGATGGAGACACGTCTCTGTGGCCACTTTGGCTTTCTGTGCTGAAGGACCCTTGATAAGCCAATCGTCGAGGTAAGGGAATACTTGGATTCCTTGAGATCTCAATGCTGCTGCTACAGGTGCCAAGCACTTCGTGAAGATTCTTGGTGCCGATTTTAGTCCAAACGGGAGCACTTTGAACTGATAATGAGCGCCAGCCACTGTGAAGCGAAGATATTTTCGATGTTTTGGGTGAAATGGGATGTGGAAGTACGCGTCCTCCATATCCAGAGAAGCCATAAAATCTCCTTCGTTTAAACAGCTTAGAATCTCTGAAAGTGTGACCATCCGGAAACTCTGTTTTTGAGAAATTTGTTTAGTTTTCTGAGGTCCAGAATAGGTCGCCATTCTCCTGACTTCTTTCTGATTAGGAAGAAACGAGAATAGAAACCTGTTCCCCTTTGAGAAGAGGGAACTTTCTCTATTGCATTCTTGAGGAGCATTAGTAAGGCTTCTTTGAACAATAAGTGAAGACGAGGGGGAGGGGGACCCCTGGGTGGAGTAGTGGGTGGCTGTTTGACGAATTCTAGCGTGTGACCGCTGGATACCAGGTCTAGAACCCATCGGTCTGATGTAATGTCCTGCCACTTGCGAACAAAGGCTGAAATTTTCGCACCCACAGGAATAGAAGGTAATGTGGTTGGCGCCCTGCTGAGATCATTGTTTCTTGTTGGTGTCTCGGCCTTGATTCTGGGATCTTCTGCGTCCGCCCTGACGGGAGAAACCAGCCGAAGAGGATTGGTGATATGAAGACTGGTTATACTGTTGTCTATATTGTGGCTGATATTGCCTATTCTGTTGATTTTGATATCATCCTCGTGATGTGAAACTACGTCCTCTTGCGCCCCTAAAAGATCCGCGCCTGTATTGAAGGACGCCTAAAGATTTGGCGGTGTCCGTGTCCGTTTTAATGGCAAGAAGAGCGTCGTCAATATGTTTTCCAAACAAAGACTCTCCATCATAGGCCATATCTAGGATCTTCGTTTGTACTTCCGGTCGGAAAGTAGTGGCCTTAAGCCATCCCTGGCGTCTAAGTACGGCAGCCCCGGCAAGCTGACGAAAGTTGGTATTAACGATATCCAGTGCGCAATCTATAGTCTCAGATGCGGCTCTTTCTCCCTCAAGCAGAATCTTTTGTGCGCCTTGCCTGTGGTCTTCAGGGATTAGATCAATAAGGGCAGCCATATCTGACCACATTTGGCGGTCATACCGGCCGATTATTGCTAATGAATTTGCCGCTCTAATGGAGGCCGCCGCCATGGTGGAAAACTTTTTTCCAATGAGATCCAGCCGACGTCCTTCTTTGTCGGGCGGTGTGGTGATAGGCGTTGCAGGATTTTTAGAACGCTGTTGAGAGGCTTGGGAGATGACTGAGTCCGGGCGAGGATGACCAATCAGAGAAGATGGACTATTAGCAGGCGCTCAGTACTTTTTTTCTATACGAGAAAGCACCGCTGGAATGGAAGCAGGCGTCTTCATAATTTTTATCCCCTCTTTCCAGATATAGTCTATGATTGGGACCGCTCTAGTGATTTTTCTGGACTCCTCTTTAAAATCATGTAAGAAACATTCTGTTTGTTCAATTGTAACAGGCAATTGAAACCTGGCTGCCGCCCGTTGCATCAAGTTTTGAAAACCCCCGATATCCTCCGGGGGGGAGTCAGATGGTAAAGGTATGGGCGGAGAAGGTACCGGTATGATGTAATTATCCCACGGATCCTGGTGAGGGATATTCTCAGGTAATTCTCCCTCTTCAACTTCATCTTCCGAGGAAGTAACATCCTGTTGCACATGCTCGGAGGGAGCAGGCGGAGGAAGCGGTATGACTGGAACCTGTGGCTTTGGTAAGGGTTCAGGGACCACTGATGGTTGTTCTGGAACCTCTTGCTGCGGTGGAAACCTTTGCCGGTAATCCGCCAGCATGGCCTGGAGATCTTGAATAAGCGTCGGAGGGAGATGACTGGTTTCCCTCTGATACGACTCCCTATGATGAAACCTATGCTGCGGGACCGTAAGGTGGTGTTGATAATAATGTTCTTGGTAATCATCATCATCATCTTCGTCGTCCTCCTGACATTTTATATTAAGTTCAGAGGGATGGTGAGCTATGCCAAATGGTCCATCCTCATCGTCATCTTCATCATCATCTACATAAGATAGGAGATGTGAGGGAAGAAGCGGAGAAATTTTTGTATAGTCCTACTGTTTTTGGAATGTCTTAAGTTGGAAAGACTCCGATAATAAAGGCGTCGATTGCGAAGGCACAATTTTCGTCGTCGACGGAATTGTCGTCGACGGGCTCTTCGTCGACGGGCTCTTCGTCGACGGGGTCGTCGTCGGACTCTTCGTCGACGGGGTCATCGGACTCTTCGTCGACGATATTTTCGTCGACGGTACAGTCGTCGACGGACTCGTTATTGATGCGGTCGTCGACGGGGCCTTCAAAGAAGGTTTTCTCACAGAGGAGTCCTCAATACCAGATTTCTTAGATGACATAGAAATTCTGGTAGATAAAATAGGTGAGGTTATGGCCGTCGTCGAGATAGTAGCTGTCGACGATGAGGCCGAAGAGGTCACAATAATGGTCTTACTCACAGTTTTTGTGACAGCCGCTTTAGGTGACCTTTGTGAAGGGTCAGGAACAGCATGGGAGGACTTGTGATGTTTCCGTCCTTCACTTGAGGGGCTGTCCTGGGATCTAGCCCTCTTGCTAGACGTAGAGGCTCTGCCATCCTCCTCAGCCGAAGAGGATTTAAGCCACAAAAGAAGCCTTGCCTCCCTATCCCTCAGAGTTTTGGCAGGGAAGGTACGGCAGATTTTACAATTTTTTGCCTCATGCTTAGGATAGAGGCAATAAATGCAATCCTTATGTTGATCATCAACATGGACCCTCTTCTTATCACAGGTCCTACAGGGTCTAAAAAGGGCCTTCTTGTCAGACATGCTGAAGAAAGTTAAGAAACTGAGTTGGCACTCAGGGAGACTCCCTTCCACACGACGTGCGGTAAAAATCTGAGGAGAACTGCCTCTGATGGGAGTGTTCTAGAGGGTGCTGGTAGCTGATTGGTTGGAGCTAACCTTTGGTTCTTTTTCATTATAATGATGTAGATAGGCTACTAAGTTTTAGGCCTTAGGCCTTTTCTTTTAGCCTTCTACTGTTATTTACTTTTGGCACTACTTTTGTAATTTACCGTGGGACTCCCGCCTCGACGACGGGGAATGATTCAGGCATGTGAATCTATGAAAGATACCCCAATACTGGATAAAGGGTTGGAACAACTCAGGGGTCCCTCCGAGAGAAGGGGCTGGGCCCTCTGAGGGGAGGATACTCCCATGTCCTTTGTCCAGATTTGTACCAGAGTGGGTGCCAACGGAGGGCATCAAATGTGCCCTTCAAAGCAGTCTGGTGGCACTGGCAAGTGCCCCCACCCCAGCCCAATACACCAAGTCCTGTCTGGGAGGTGGTCACACCTCCCTGTGCCAGGAAACCTATTGTTCTACCTTCCCCTGCTCAAGCTCAGCTCAGCAGCAGGAGGTCAGAATTGTGTCTGTGGTCGGCAGCAGCACTAGCTTGCTGGCAGACCCTGAAAGGCTGTTACTGGGAGTGCGGGTGGGTACCACAAAGGAGCCCCTCAGTACATGGGATCATACTTCCAACACTGGAATCAGTGTTGGGGGTATGATTTCAACATGTTTGATACCAAACATGACCGGGTTCGGTGCAGCCACTATATAGTTAGACATCTCGCAAAGACTGGTATTAAAATGGCGATCCGCACTTACAAAGCCTGGAGAATCGACTCTAGGGTTTGTAGGGGGGTCCTGCTCATGCAGGGACACCCTCACACTTATAGCCAAGAACCCTGCCCTCAGGACTGAGGAGCCTGCCATAGGGGTGACTTATAGGTTTAAAGTGCAGTGACTTCAGATAGAAGGAAACTTATATCTGTCATGAGAGGTGCAAGCACCAACTTACACAAGCTGCAATGGCAGGCCTGTAGTCACAGTTTAAGTGGACTCCCATGGGTGTCACAATACGTGCTGCAGCCCATGGGAGACCCCTCGTGTACCTATGCCCTGGGTACCTCAGTACCATATACTAGAGACTAATAAGGGTACACCAGTAGCCAATTGTGGAGGTACCAAAGTACTTACCATATCAATTTAGGGGAGAAAGCACAGTGACTGTAATGCCACTCACCTGGAGCTTGAGTTCGCAGAGGCGATGCTGGACCCCTGTACACCCCTAATGCAGTGTATGACCAAGAATGAGACCTTGCGTCAACCACTGCCCCAAAGGGGGATGGGGAATGGGATGAGAGAAGAGAGAGTAATGTGCGTCTCTACCTTCCTCAAGGTGCGAAGATGACTGCCTGCGCTCTATATGCCTTTTCTTATTAAACGTGTCTTGAGGATGGGACCACCAACTATAAGTAAAGAAAAGAAACACAATATAATTATCACCCGGTAAAAATGATTTGTCAAAACCAAATAACCTTTTAAAAGTTTTCTTTTTTTATCTATGATAAATCCTATTTCCCATATACACATTCTTAGTATTCTCTACTAAACATTTATGATGTATTTACATATATACCTAAGCCTAGACAATACTTGCATTAATTGTGTAACTCACTAGCAACTCTTCTTCTCGTGGATTGTCCTTTAAATTTCTTCTTTTGTGGTGAAGTCCAAAATCGTCAGTTGTAATTATTATCACTACTGTAGGTATAAGCACAAACAGCAATTTTACTTTCTAAGAAAATAACAATAACGAGATTAATCATAATGGTCCAGTTCCTGTGTTGTCCTATACTGTTAAGCACAGTCTGTTTTTTCAAACTAACAATAAACACTTTCAAGGTTGTCAAATAACTAAGAAATGCACTAACCTTGCATCGCATTTCTTTTCTTCTTCCTAGACTCTGAAGAAGCCAGGTCGCATGTTCTTCTGTTCTTCCTAGGATTAAAGATCTGCTGGGAAACGAGCAGAGGATTCGTCCAAACAGCAAATCAGGTAAGCGTATTTGGTAAATGTTGCTCCAATAAGAAGTTATTGAATCAAATGTCTCTGAAGAGAACTGTAGCACGGTGAAGAGACTCCGTGAGAAGTTGTTCTCCCTAAGGCCAGTAGATGGGGCTAACGGCAAACGAAAGAGTGAAGCTCTAGGGAATGACCAGAAGGAAAGATTCTTCTGCAGAAACGAAAGAAAGCCAAGCATCGGCTTGACTTATCGGTGTTCTTTTAAAGATGTCAATCCAGGTGCCTGGTTAGTTCACGTGCCTGGGGAGGGGCAAATAGGTACAGGTGCAGTGGGAATAATATAATAGGTGAATGTGCTGGAAAGCATGACCCATCAAAGGCACGTGTTTAAGGATGATGCACTGTACAATTGGAAGCGGCTATATAATGAGTTTTATTTGCATAACGGTCTCAGCCCAGGAGGACAGTCAGGGGAGGCTCACCTTGGCAAGCTCCTGCTTAATGTAACTTAAGAAAGTTCCAGATACAGAACCAAAAGTGTTACACAACAAATGCAAATAATGGAACATACACAGACCTTTTTCTACCTACAGTGGTACAAACATTAATAGGGGTGATGAGGATACAGAACAGTGAAACATAGGGATTTCTCTAATACTGGACTTCACGATTTCCAGAAGTGTAGGCATGGTTGATGACACCACCTGCTATAGCACAAATAATACAGGGATTAGTGTAGGAGCCTTTGGTCATGACAGTGACTGGGGTCCTGGTTAGCAGGATCCCAGTCAGACTAAGTCAAAAACACATTGACACCAGGTAAAAAGTAGGGGTAGCCATGCTAGAAGGATCCTACCTTCCTACAGAGGTAATGGGATATATTCGCACCAAAGGAATGAGAGGTAGTCGTATCTGGTACCTGGAGAAGGTCACTGTTTGTGACTGGTGTCACGGCTCTGAGAGGGCGGTCGTTTGGGAGGCCATTGTTTGGAGAAACCAGCTGTAGAGGATTGCCTATATGATTGTTGCTGGTATCCTGTTCTGTATTGTGGTTGGTATGATTGGTAGGGTTGTGAGTGCTGGTATCAGCCCTTATATGAGGAGAACCCATGGCCACGTGCTCCTCTAAATTCCACCTTGCTGTATTGACGGGTACCCAAAGACTTTGCCCGTTGGTGTCTATTTTGATGGCAAGGAGAGCCTCGTCGATTTGCTTGCCAAACATTGTGTCACAATCGTAAGCCATGTCCAGAATTTCTGAATGGACCTCAGGACGAAATTAGGTCGCTGCGCCGGCTAGCTGACAGAAGCCTGTGGAAGCAATGTCCATGGCACAGTCTATGATTTCGGACAATGTCCGCTCACCCTCTAGTAAGATTTTCTTTGCTTCAGGTCTTTTGTTTTCAGGAATGAGGTCAATGATATCCCCTATATCAGACCACATCTGGTGGTCACAGCGGCCAAGAATGGCAAGGGAATTGGCTGCTTGCACCGTAATTGCGGACATGGGGGAAAATCTTTTCCCTAAGGTATCTAGACGGCGCACTTCCTTGTCTGGTGGAATGGAAATAGGCATAGACAGGATCTTTGAACTCCTCTGCCCTGCCTGAGAGATTAGAGAGTCCGACTTGGGGTGCCCTGTCAAACATGATGGGGAGTCCTCAGGTGCTCTGTACTTCTTGTCTATGCGTGGAAGGACAGCAGGGGCAGTGGCCGGGTTTTTCATTATCTTCACTCCCTCCTGCAAAATGTAGTCCACTAGCAGTATAGAGCATACCAATTTTCTGGCCTGTTCCTTGAAATCGTAATGGAAGCAGTCAGATTTCTTCACTGACACTGGAAGGTGAAATCTGGCTGTGGCTCACTCCATGAGGTTATGGAAACCCCCAATATCCTCTGGAGGTGAATTGGTGTGACGAAGTGGAGGTGGAGACGGAGTTGGGATTACATACTTGTCCCATTCTTCCAGAAGTGGATGACTATCTAGAATTTCTCCTTCTTCCCTCTCTTCATCCGAGAAAGAAGGATCATCTCTGGGCAGCACCGCTACATGGGACACAGGCATCATTCTAGGTGTAAGTGACAGAGGAAGGCAAAGTGGAGCCAGAGGAGTAGCTGATGGTGGTGCGTCATCAGGTTGCTTTCGAAGGGGCTGCGGAAAATGCCTACGATAGTCAGAAAGCATAGCCTGAAGATCCTGTCCCAATGACGTAGGAAGATGTGAAGTGTTCCGCTTCGGTGGGGGATCGGAATAGTCTTCTTGGCTCATAATACCTTGAAGGTGGACCATAATACTGTTGGAAGTACTGCCCCTCTTCATATTCCTCATCTTCCTCCCTATACTTCACGTTCAGCTCCAAAGGACTGTGAGCTGGGCCAAAAAAGCCTATATCATCATCAAAGTCCTCCACATTCAGTAAATGGCTCGGAGGCAGAGCTGAAACCTTGCTAAGCGAGGTGATCTCAGGGCGAATAGATGTACTGGAGATCTTGGTAATCCTTATCGTCATCAATTGAAGCGTCGACGGTATCGTCGTCGACGTCGTCATCAACAGGACCGCCGTCGACGGGACCACCATGAACGGAGCAATTGTTGACGGGATCATTGTGGACTTGGCCATCGCCGACAGAAGCGTCACTGGAACCATTGTCGATGGCAGAGATATGGACGGTGACGTCGTCAACTGAGACGTCAACGGGAACCTAGTGGACAGCTGGATCTTTGTCGACGAGATAGGAGCACTGATGGCTGCCGTTGTCATTTTCGCCATCGACGGTCTCGATGATGAGATAGTGGTGCTGGTGGTCATTGACGATTGCGGCATCGACGGTGAGGTCATCATCAATAGAGACCTTGTAGAGGATTTGTGCCTCATAGAATCAGAAGATGAGGCATGAGGACGGTCTGTGTCCCTGTCAGAAGGTGAGGATGTGCCATGTAGAGATGTCTCTGAGGAGAAATGACGTACTTTCTCCTTTTTCTTGGAGCTGTGAGGCTGGTGAGAAGTCTTGAGGGGTTTTCTGGAACCCTCTGACGCTCCTTCCAGAGATCTAGCCCTCTTTTGAGACTTGGCAGAGGAGTCACTGTCCTCCTCAGAAGACGTCTTCTGAGTCTTGGTCTTCTGCAGCCACAATAGTAGCCGTTCTTCCTTCGCTTTTGACGAGAAAGTGCGGCAAATTTTGCACTCCTTTACTGCTTTGGATAGAGGCAGTAAATGCAGGTAATGTGTGGATCATCCACATGGACTCTCTTCTTCCTACAGGTCTTGAAAGGACGAAAAAAGGCATTTCTTGTCAGACATATCAGCAATATGTTGAGCAATAAGCTTTGAAATGAGAAAAACTGACCAAAGCTTAGGAAGACTCCCTTCACACACGACGTGCAGTGATAATCTGAGGGACTCAGTCTCTCTTGGGAGTGTTCTAGAGGGTGCTAGCAGCTGACTGGTTATAGTTCAAATCTGGTTCTTTTTTAAAAAGGACATAGAAAGACTCTTAAACTAATGGCCCTAGGCCTATGATAGTTTTATATTACTCCTTGATTATGGTATCGTGGGACTTCCACTTCGACGATGGTGAATGATTCAAGCATGGGAATCCCTGAAAAATATCCCAATAGAGAATAATTTGAAAATTCACAAAGACTTTGTTTGCTAAAAGGAATTTTCTAAAGCGGGATGTGAAAATAACATCCTAGAGGAACACATACCAAAGTAGAGAACAAAAGGAAACCCTTATTTCAATAACCACTTCTAATCGGCCTTCACTGGGCTCCTTTGTGAATATCTCTGAGTTGTGTGATTCAGTAATGTTTAACACAGTCACCATCTTCTATTTTTTTACCCTACACACAATAATGATTCAACGTATTTGTAGTTTCGACTGATCTTACATTGGAGCTGCACCACAAGTGCTATTGATGTTGCTCATAAAGCAAAAAAATAAATTAAATCCTTCATAGCATATTTAATCACCAATAGATAATAAGAGGAAAGCAAATGAGGACAAACAAAATTAGCATTTCATTGAAAATTATTTGTAAAGGGAAAATATCAAAATATAAAAGTTTTTCTATACATGTGATCCTTTGAACAATGGTAGATTACACAAGGGGGTCTGTGAAATTGATGAAGTGTTGTAATCCCTGATGTGCCTCAGAAAAACAAACTTTTAATTTGTGATAACAACACTCCAAGGGAAAGAGTGTCATGGTGCCAGGGGCAAGAAGTTTCTTTTCTCTTCATATACAATCAACTAATATTTATTTATTTATTAACAGGAATAATAATGTGCAATATGTCACCTTTTGTTTGCTTCAGACCATATGAAAATGAGTGAATGGTTTCACAGAATAACTATGTGGGCGGTTAGAACCCAGACATATGGGTAGCTAACCTGTGCAACTTCTGTTACGCTTTGTTCTCCGCTGAATAATTCAGTTTTGAAAGGTTTTCTGCACCACATGTAGTTAGGCTCTGACCTCAAGTTTGGACTGAGGACATTCCAGGGGCTAGCTCCTTGAATGCCCAAAATTTTTTCTCTGTGTTTCATCCTCTTCAATGATTGTTAATTGATCCAATATACAGATAGTGGACAAAGGGTTCTGATTTCTGCGTAGTGTGGTAGCATTTTCTGCAGGTATACAGAAGACAGTGGCGTGCTTTAAGGGGTAGTTTGTGTGATCCCTCTTGTGAGGGCTAAGCCAGAGTCTGGCTTGCTGGTTCTACAGGCATTGGAGTCTGACATTGAGGTTTTTAGGGAGGCCAGAGTATATTTTTTAAAATGCAGTAGATGAGACACACAAGGACGAGAGCTCTCATCAGTTCGACTCCGGTCAGTGTTATGTAGTGGGATTGCTACATGTTTACATCTGTTGCCAATCCACTGTCTTTATGAAATATGTACCTCCATGGTTAACATCACTTTTAAAGAGATGAAAGTGTATTGCAGTGATGAAGATGAGATAAGACGCACAGAGACTGAGACACTTCTAGGAAGTTAATGGAATCACGGGGTTAGGAAATCTTTTTTTTAAAGTTTTTTATTGATTTGTACCAACATTAGCAAGTACAACTTGCCACCAGCAGTTTCCTGAAATAAAGTTAGATGATGAAACAGCACACTCATTATATACAGGTTGTGCATCTCCCCTCCATGTCAAATCGGCACCACATAGCTAGCCCCATCAGCATTGTTCGTTTGTCTTCTTTTTATATTTAATTTTGTTATGTGAAGTCCTCTGTAGGCTTGCCAGGCCTCCCATATTTTTTTCCATTTGCTGGGCCATCCTCTGCCTTCATAGACCTACTTCTATGCCAACATGTCCTCCTTCCAGGTATTCGGAACTGGCAGCTCCCTTGCTCCCCAGTGCTTTGCAATATTGTGTTTTGTACTATTATAACAAGTTGCATCCACATTTTTGTATATTTGAGTATATCACCATTCCCTCAGACATTTAAGAAATACACTTTAGCACTGGTGTAAATTTGCCTTCCAGTCACTTGTCTCATACACTCCCCTATCTTCTCCCAGTACTGCTGTATTTTCGGGGAGGACCATAGCATGTGAAAGAAGGACCCCACCTGTGAGCATCCTCTGATACACCGATCTCTGTCTGAACTGGGTGTTCTGTAAGGCGTACAGAAATTTGGGAAGGGAGATCATTTTGAATATGGTCGCCTACCCATCAGTAAGGGCAGCAAAGTCCTCCAGAGTTAGGCAATCTTAGCCTCAAAGGTGGTTTTTCATGTTGGTGGGAGGGGCAGGGATCACTATCTATGGCCTCTGTGTTGGCCATTTTCTGGTAGTTGTTTACTGTTTTCTTCATTTTTATGGATGCCTCCTGGATCAATTTAGTAAGGTAAACCTTTTTGGTTCTCTTGATGGTTTTGTGGAGGTCTTTTGTAGAAGATGTTTTTGAGTCAGTAGATTTTGTTCAGGAGAGTGTGATGATGGCATATTTTAGGGGGGAGTCGGTGAATGTACCACTTAGCAGGGAGGTAGTTATCAGGTTAGATCTGCTTGATACGATTTGGGAGAATTATTTGAGGCATTCAGCAGATCACAGCACCATAAATACTTGGAAGTGTTTGCTTTGACAGCCAAAATCAGAACATCAGAGGTTAAAATCGGTATGACAGATAAGTATTGTGGTGAGGGAGGTGAAATTTGAAGTAAATGCACACTTCTAGGCAGTTGATGGAATCATGACTTTATGCAATCTTGGCCTCAAAAGGGATTTTCTCTATGTTGTTGGGATGGGGTTGCCTCCGAAAGGCCTCTGGGTTGATCGATTCCTGGTAGACATTAAACATTTCCCTTATCTGGTTGGGTGCCTCCTAGATCTGTTTAGCGAAGCAAGCCTCTTTTGTTGTCTTGATGTCTTTGTGGTAGTCTCTTCGTCTCCTTTAGCACATCTGATCCTCTTCAACATGTGAATTAACCAATTTCTATTCCAGGTTGTGGATGTTTGGTTGTTGCATTTCAGCTCAGTAAGTTCTTCACTGAACCACTTGTTTATGGAATTACGGTCCAATGTGAGATAGAGACTGTCAAGAAATGCGTCTGGTTTAGTCTATGATGGGTTGTCTTTTTTGGAGGCGTATTGGGCTGACTCAAACACCTCTTTGCTGATGAGGATAGGTGTGGTTAGTTGCAGTAGCAGGGTGTTTAAACTAGTATTAGAATGTTGGTGGAGATGGAGGGATCCTAGCACACTTGTGTTGACAAAGCTAGGTAAACAGTCTCAAGGTTTTCTGTGAACTTGAACTTGAGTGCAGGACCTGCTGTGTGTTTTGGAGCACACACCACTGAATGAAAGGGGATGCATGTTGTTGAGAACTCTAAATCAGCTCCAGAGGCCTACATTATGCAAATCAGTACTGACCCTGCTCCTCATGGGAACAGTCCATCCTGAACCTTCGTCACCTCACATATATACCTTGCGGCTCACTACTTTTTTAGTTGGGAAATTTAGATTCCTACTCACTGAATTTCCCAGACTGAGTTACGCCCCTGCATACTTCCACATTGTCCAAATTACCCTGCTGGGCTAGTGATCTTAAGCAGAGCAAAAACATAGAGAATAGCTATATTATACAATACTCTAGAGCAGTGTTTCTATAACTGTAGTTTGGCATAAGATTTGTCTACCCACAAACAGAAGTCTCCCATAATAAGGATTTTGTTGTCTTTGCTCTGAGAATGAGTTCAAGTAATTCATTCAGGAAGAAGGGATTATGACCAGGGGAAAAAGGCAGCAGTCCACTGCTAAGAGGACGAACAGTTAAGACTGATCGCACTGCCAGCAGCAATGCTTAAAGAATGGGAATGCAATGTTGATAATTGGGGAGCAGGCTAAGTCAGTGATGTAGGCTAGCACTACTCATCCACTTTCCTTCTCTATTCTTCAGTATGATTTTGTGGCCAGAAGGAAGAAGGTCAACTCGGGTAGTGACTGCACAGGCTCAGTGTGATGTTTCAGTGAGGGCAACTGTGTGACAACTGGATTCGCTGGAAGGACATGGATGTCAGGAGGGTGTCTCAGGAATGGCTTTTGGGGACTCACTGAGGGAAGTGTGGTAGGATGTCGAGAGATGTATAAAAGAAGAGTGGAAATCTGCTTCGACACAGTGTTGGGTAGCTAGTTAGTAGTGATTTGGCAAAAGGGAGCATGTGGGCTCTGGGTGCATGGTGTTATGCCCTAGGTAAAGGTGGCAAACGGTGGTGAGTAAAAGGGTGTTTTGTATGTGATCTTGGAAGTGCGACATCATGCTAGAGCACAGAGGTGGTTTAGTTGCTGAGGTTCATTTTTTAAATGTTATGTATCCCACAAGAACTCTACAAAGGGCGGCAAGTTTCCATTGATTGCCTGTATCATGACAGCACCATTACTGTACATATGTATCGAGACAGTACAAATGAATGTACCTGTTGATAGTGAGTTTCCTGGGGACATGGTAAGAGATGACTGTATCAAGCCTGTGGCCTCCTTGGATTTCTGAAATTCTTTTTATTTGTGAGATTGGACTGGAAGGTGTTGTGCCAAGCTTCTGGGCTAGTAGTGAAGCAGAGAAAGAATGACTTGGTTATATTTGTTCTTGGGCTGGTGTAGACTCCACAAAGGGGCTTTCTCAGTATGATCGAATAATACCATTCTTGTCTTCGCTGGAGTTTTTAGAGATTGAAGTAATAGGAACAAATTGTGGAAACTCAGGTCAGGCGTATAGTAATTTAGGCCTTTAGCTTCCCCAGTGGACGTGGGACCTGGTTATGCTACTCTCTGGCTGTATCCTTGCTAGTACAGTGACTGGGTGCAGTGTGCGGCAGGGTGGGCATTGCAGTGGGAAGAGGTTAAGTACAAGTATGTAGAGGTACGTAACACTTGCACAGACGAAGGTTGGTGCCTTTATGAGAGTCCCAGAGGATGTTAAGCCCATATTTCAAGACAGTTTTTGACTGCATACTTGTTATATATGAAGTGCCCCAGTGTCAATGAGATAAAGCAACAGAAAGATTAAAGGGGAGCTCCAGGCAGCAGATGGTATGTCCTGGGGAAGACCTCGCCTCAGAATGCCACCCATGGTCTTGCAGGATTGTATATGAAAGCTCTGACTTTATGTATTAAAATGCGGTCTACTCTTTACAGTCAGCCCTATTTCAAAATGCTGCCACAATGTGCCTTGATGTGATTTAGGTTTGCTGGTGGGTGGGAAGTTAGACTGACCTGGTAAGCCAGGGGCTCTTTTGACAGGTTAATATTTCCTAACTAGAAATATCTGCAGGTGGAAGAGTCCTGAACTTGGTCTCCTTAGCAGCCTCTATGCTAATAAGAAAGAGGGGCCACACCTGGTGGTCTTTGGGAAGCTCCCCATTATACAGAATTAGGTCTTGAGGGGAACATTGTAGCCGTAACACCCCAAAGAAAAGAGGGGTATGTATGGCAGCAGTCAGAAGTTGTCAGGCATGCTGTTCTAAGTCCCATGCTGAAAAAGGCCATTGCGCTGGAATCAGCTGGATGAATCACTGTTGTAGCAAGGGATGCTAGAAGATTTTCCAATGTCTCTGCAACACCCAATAATCGAATACCTTCAATAGCCCACTGTGGCCATCAATGTGGTACCTGAGAGTGGGGCCAGACAGAAGGCAGAGGTACAGTTTGTTCAAATGCTTCATACAGAGTTGTGAAGAGGAGTTTCCTATACCGTCTCTGCCATGAACATCCTGAGTAAAGCAAGGGATTTAGTAACCTATTATCATCATTTTCTTCATGGACAGTTTAAGGACATTTCAAAAATGTACCACTACCACCACATCCATATCTTACAGTGGGGTTTGCCCTTACTACCAGACACCAAATATAGTTTGGTAGTCTGTAACAGAGCTCCTGCAGAACATGTTGCAGGACATAATGCTAAAGCATGCATTGCGTTGATTGCTGCTTATCCCTCTCATATACCTTTTGTGTTGGTGCAGCATCTTTGGCTCCCAGTACACCAACGAATAATATGTAAAGTTGTGAGCAAGGGCTAAAGCCACTGAAGGTATTAGTCTATATTTATGGCTAACCAATTTGTATGTAATTTCCCGGGCCTTGAGATGAAGAGAGGGGGAAATGTTTGAGGTTCTGGCTGCTAGGCTCTGGAACTCCCCGTTTCTTTTTGCATGCCAAGTAATGAACTGTCTTTTGAACTCATAAAACTGTGGTTGATTGCGGATAACTTTACTTAGCCAGTTGTTGATTTTAGTCAATGTCAGCTAGTGCTAGGGCGCTGTTCTGGAATATAAGCAATATATAAAGCAAACAAGTAAATGAAGAAATGTTTGCCATTAAGTTAAGCAGAATACTGTGTACACAGTTATCAGTTGACTTCTTAGAAACAATTAAGACCTGTATTCTCAAACAGATGAAGTGTTCGTTAAGGGTGATGGAAGCTCTTTAAGGTATCAACAAGTCCTGGATCTAGAGCTTTGCTGGGATTGGGAATATGTGATATTCACTGTACCCATAAAGAGCTACATATCCAAGCATTTTGGGGCCTTTTTTGTAAAAGAACAAACAAACAATCATAGCGGGGTCTTTCTGGCCTTAGTGCATACTTCCAAGAGCACAGCTCCAGGAAGGGTGTTTGGGGACTAACACCCCACATAAATACATTCTTGGCTTGGTAGTTGGGTCTGGGGGCCTGAGTCGGATCTGCTATGCCTGTTTCAGTTTTTCTTGTCATCCAGATTTCACTAACAGGTATTAACATGTTCATTTTTTGGATCAAGAAATTTTATATATTTATGCCCAGATTTACAAAGATTTTGCGACAGAGTTGCATCACTTTTTTGACTGAGTTCGATGCAAATTTCTTTTTGGTATGTGAAGAAAGGAAACGAAAGGCAGTGCATTGCACTGGCTTGCAATACTTTGCGTTAGGTAGGAGTTTCATGGGTGGTGCATGGGCATTCCCGTGCATCCACCGATGAATTCTGATGCAAACCCATATTTACAAAGAGTTGTAGACATGGTTTTGCTCCAAAATGGTGTGCCTACCTGAGTCTGGCGTAACAAAGAATATTATCTCTATTTATCCTTGTTGTTTCCTCTTTCCGTGTGTGCTGCATTGTGCAGCACAAATACAAAGAGGAAAAAGCCTCCAGGGATAGTTTTTGTGCAGAAAGGCAACCCATCCTATACAAAAACTATCCTGACTACAACACAGACACCCTTGCATTAGGTAGTCCAAAGCCTGCAAGCAGAGAGAACAGAAATGCACCATTTCTTTAAAGAGATGGAGCAGTTCTTTAGGAGACACAAAGCAGCGCAGCAACTTTGCTTGCTGCACAGCGTTGCACCACTTCTTTGTAAATATGACCCTTAAAGAGCGGTTTTCCAAAAAGTAGTAAATCTGCACTCATAGAAGTACTCCTTGAATGGAAGCAAATTTACTACTTTTCAGAATTCACTAACATTTGCAGTAGTAGGCTTGGAAAGTTACACTAGTCTCATGTGTCTAGGTTTGCTACTGCCTAGTAAATACCCAAAAGGTGATAGGATGAATGCTTGCAAATAGTCTAACCACTGGTAATCCCTCTGTGGCATTCCAAACCATTGTTTTTGCCCACTGTGCCACTCCAGACAGAGGGACTAATTTAGGATTTAGCAGATGCTGTAAAGGAAGGCAGGGCGGGTGAGGACTTTACTGCGTTTACTCTGCCCACCAAATTTAGAAATGTCCGGCAGACATCTCTATGCATTGGCAGAAAATGCCATTATCGTGGTTCCCATCAAACATGACGGCTGGCAGTCAAACTTTTCCTAAGTGTTTTTATTTGTCAAAAACAAACTCCCAAAGCGAGAGTTTGTTTTTGAAGAAAAGAAAAAAAAACCTATTGATCCACACACCAGTTTTCTCCCATGGTGTAGGGGCTCACCGTCAGGATATACCTGGGGAAAACGACCAATAACAAACACAAAAAGCCATCTGACCGTCCACTTTAAATAGGGTGAACGGTCGGATGGTTTACTTCTAATGGCACCTACTCCTCCAGGCCGTCGAATTAAGTTTTGCACAGACAGAGTAAATTTTACCTATTTGTGTAAAACTTGTGGTCCTCCCAACACAAAATCGGCAGGTGAACCTTGAATTTGGCGGACAGGGTACTTTATCACCGCTGCAACAAAGTACCTGCCCGTCGAACTCTAAATCAGCTCCAGAGGCATACATAATGCAAATCAGTACTGACCCTGCTCCTCATGGGAACAGTCCATCCTGAGCCTTCATCACTTTAACATTCACCTAGAGGCTCACTACGTTTTTAGTTAGAAAATTTAGATTCCTACCCACCGAATTGCACAGGCTGAGCTACGCCCCTGCATACTTCCACATTGTGCAAATTACCCTTCTGGGCTAGTGATCTCAAGCAGAGCAAAAACATAGAGAATAGCTATATTGCATAATACTCTAGAGCAGTGTTTCTCAAACTGTAGGTTACGACCCACTGATGGGTCCCGAGCCAATTTTTGGTGGTTGTGAAAGTCCAAGCAATAAATAAAGATCCCTTTAAATTCTGAAGTCATCTTGACATATTTGCTGTGCTTCAAAGATGAGAGGTCAAATGTCAAGCTATGATAAATGGCTGCTTATTTTCTTAACATAGGGATTGGTGTTTACAAACTCCTCTCAATTTACAATCAGAGAAAGAAAAGTAAAGTGAATTATGTGACAATCTTGCTGGGTTACAGAGAGTGTGAAAGGATGTCATTTTTTTATAACACACAACAAAATGTAAATATCTGTAAAGAACAAGTTACTTACCTTCAGTAACGCATTAGCTGATAGAGACATAGGGCTTTATTCCAATGTCGGTGGACCTGCCACCACCAACAGGCCGTTGGTGGTGGGCCAACCGACATCCACAGAAGCAGTCCAACTGCCGGACTATGATCCGGCGGTCAGAGGCATTGGGTGGAGGGACTGACTGCTGTTTTTCCCGACGGGCTCAAGGAGCCCTTCGGGACAGTGGTGGGACCATAATCCATACAATAGGGGCGGTGCCTGCTCAGGCACCGGCGTAGGGATTATGATGGCCATTTCCCTCGGGTTGTACATGGCGGTCTGACCGGCATGTACAAGAAGACGGAAAGGGACTCTGGGGGCCCCTAGCAGGGTCCACGTCCCCTCTGGACCTCCACTATGGGGCCTGGGGGGGCACATGTGGTGCTCCCCCAAACATCCATGCACTGTATGCCAGGCACCAACTGGTGCCTGGCAGACGAAGCATGGATGTTTAAAAATATGCCTTCTTCAATTGGAACTTGTGCTGCGGCCCTTTTCTGGGCCATAGAACAAGCTGCAATTGGAAAAGGCATATTTCCGACCTCCGTGCTGGCGGTCGCATTGTAATACGGGGTGGAACCGCCGACTACTAGTCGGGCGGTTCCACTGCCACTGTGATGTCAGTCGGACCATCGTCCTACCGGCATCGTCCCATAGTCTAGCCGCAGATTCCTTAACTTTTGAATTCTCCCCAGGCGCCAGACTGGATCCGGATATTTTTTTAGCAGCCACGTCAGTGATGTGACCGGAGTCCATATAAGACGCCTTCCAATGCGCTGACATCAGTTTCTTCTGTGACCAGATTCTGTGCCAACACGTGGATCAACCATAGAAACTGGCTACGGAAACAGTGTGCCAAAAAAGGGTAAACACATTTTTATTAGCAATAGTTACAAAGTATTAAACAAAGACATGGTAATACCAAGACAAGGGGCCTGTTTGGAAGGACAAGCCAGACCCTACAGCAAACAGAATGAGGAGAGTGACCACTGGTGAGAGAAACCAGGGTCTATCAACATTTGTACCACCACAGGGAACATGGCGGCTGCCTGCTGAGCAGCCTGGGAGGTTGCTTCGCCGCATGGACGCGCTTGTCTTTTCCGACCCAAAAGGACGTATGACTAGTTTTTTATGTCTCCTGCTTCTCAATGGGGGGGTCGGTGGTGGAGTCCTTAGTGGAGACGGTGTTTTCTCTGGTCGCGTCCGGTGCTGCAAACTCGCGCTGGGGGTGGCGGCGAAGGAGCTCCAGCGTTGTAGGGCGGCCAGTGTGCGAGCGTACGGCAGAGGCAGCACAAGTCAGATTGCCAGTAGGAGTTCTTCCCAGTCCTTGACGGGGACACGGTTAGTGGGGCCCAGTCGCCCTCAGACATTGGGGGACAAAAGGAAGGGAGACTGGGAGGCAGTAAATCAGAACCATTCAGTAAGGAGCAGGTACATAGGTAATCCCTCTAACCATCTGAAAAAAGGTCTCTTGAGCATGGAGCTCATCCTCAGAGAACAACCACAACCTATACAATAGGCACTAAATCCCGGTAGGGTTCACAATGAAAGAACCTGTCCTTGACAGTGTTAAACAATAATACCTGTATAAAACGGGAACATCACATTCGGTGTGCCAATAACTGAATGTAGGAAAGTAGGATCTGTTTTCATGGTTACACCCACTTTTTGCTGGTTTCAGTATGTTTTTAACTAGTCTGACTGGGATCCTGCTGATCAGGACCCCAGTCACTGTGCTTTCTACCTAAATTGACCATGGGAAGTACTCCTGTACATCCACAATTGGCTACTGGTGCACTCTTGGAAGTGCCTAGTATATAGTACTAATGTACCCCGGGCATAGGTTCCCCAGGGGTCTCCCATGGGCTGCAACACGTATTGTACCACCCATGGGAGTCCACTTAAACTGTCACTACAGGCCTTCCATTGCAGCCTGTGTGACTTGGTGCTTGCACCTCTCACAACGGATATAAATTTACTTAAATCTGAGGTCACTACACCTAAAACCTATAGGTCACCCCTATGGCAGGCTCTTCAGTCCTGACAGGCAGGGTGCTTGGTTATAAGTGTGAGGGTGCCCCTGCATGAGCAGGACACCCCCACAAAACCCCGGAGTCAGTTCTCCAGGCTCTGTAAGTGCGTTCAGCCGTTTTAACACATATAGTGGACATCAGTCATTACAAGATGTCTAATTATATATTGGCTGCACCGAACCTGGTCATGTTTGGTATCAAACATGTTAGAAACATACCCCAACACCAATTCCAGTGTTGGAAGTATGATTCTATGTACTGGGGGGCATCCCTTGGGGTACCCCCCTGCACTCCCGGTAACAGCTTTTCAGGGTCTGTCAGCAAACTAGTGTGCTGCCGACCACAGACATGATTATGCCCTCCTGCTGCTGAGCCAAGCTCGAGCAGGGAAAGGTAGGTTTCCCGTCCACCTCCCAGACAGGACTTAGTGTTTTGGGATGGGGTGGGGGTGCTTGCCAGCACCACCAGACAGCTTTGAAGGGCATATTTGGTGCCCTCCTTGCATACTCTAGTTTCAGCCAGTTCAGAGAGCCCTTGGCTCGCACTCTGGCGGGAAACTGGACAAAGGACATGGGAGTATCGTCCCCTCAGTCCAGCTTCTCCTCTGGGAGGGAACCCTGAGTTGTTCCAACCCTTTCCCTAGGGTACTTAAGGTCTTACCTGTGGGTGGTTCCTTAGATTCGTCGTGGGACAAGACTCAAGCCTGAAACCATGTCACTCTTCGACTGTCTGGACACTTGGACATCGCTGTACTTCGCCTGGAACAGAGACTGCACCAAAGAAGACTCCTGCTACTCCTGGTCTCAATGTTCTGCAAGCCTTCTTCATCGTCTGTGTTTCTTTCAGGATCTTCACCAGACCTGTAGGCATCAAGGACACCCAAAGTAATCTCCTTTGGAGTCAAGGAGTCACTCCCCTGCATCTGCAGGCACTGCAACTAAGCTAACCGGTCTGCTGATCCTGATGTCCCACAGACTTCGAAAGGCTCAGCGACACAGGTGGTAGTTCTGCAACTCCCTCGAGGCCTGACCTGTCGTCTCTGCAATTTTGAGGCCAGTATCCCTCGTCAGAACCACTGGGACGAAACCCCTGTGCACCGTGTCAACTTGCTGTTGCCAAGGCTTGTTAGCCCTGCACTCCAGAGATCTTCGGGCTACAAGAAGCTCCAGCCTCCAGCATCTCTTCCTGCCAAGTACAGCATCTTCACCGCATCCTCTGCACCCTAGGCCTTCCTTCTTGGTGAGCTGCACTAGGTCCTCTTGCGACGCCTGTGCATTTGGCCTGTGGGTTCTCCTGAGGGTCTTCTCCTGCTTCAGTGGGCTCCTCTGCTTGCTCAGAGCCTGCTCTGACTCTCCCGATGTTGGTGAGTCCCTAGGACCTTGCTGGTCCCAATGTTGCTCCTTCTTTGTTCTCCATGCCAGTTGCCGCTACCAAGGCTTGTTGGTGCTCTTGTCGGACACCGACCACCTAGTCACGGACACCTTATGCGGGACAGCTCGTGCACGGCTCCTGATCTTCCTCAGTGTCGCCTGGTCCTCACAACTGCAGCGACAAGGTCACCGTTAACTCGTCTGAACCGTCCGACATTGGTGGGCATTGCTCTCCCGTTCCTTCTGGTCACTCCTGAGTGGCATAGACTCTGTCCCCTCTGCTTACAGATTCTTCACTTCCAGAATCCACCCTGGATTCCACCAGACTTCATCAGCTTCTTCTCCAGATGCGCTTTTCTCCAGGTCTTCCATTGTCGTCTACGGAGGTTTCAGATGCCTCTTCACCCCTATGCACCTGGCTTCCCTGGTGTAGGTAACCTGGTCTCCGGGGCCTCCACTGGTGGGGTAGCTCTCCAACCTTCCGTTTTCCAAAGGAATTCTTCTGGGTCCTCTGGGAAGGGTCCTTCTTCTGCAAAACTTCAACCGCGACTTCTCCATTTACTTCAGTTGGGCACGCAGCTGTGTTCCCACTCTACACACAGCCTCCGTGGGGTTCCTGGGTGCTTACCTTGGGTGGTTCCTTGTGTCCCTGGCTCCTCTGGGTCTTTTGGTCCAAGTCTCGTCCTCTCCTGCAGTTCGCATTCCACTTTCTTAATATATGGTTTGGTCTCCCCCTAGAGACCACTGTATTTTGTGCTACTTACCTTATTGCAATTGAAGTATTGTTGTGTATTTGTGTTGATATCTCCGGGTAGGAGATATACCAATGTGTTAGTGAGTGTTGTGTAATAAATAGACATATTTTTATGTATACACTGTGAGGTTTTTTCTCATATAACCTACACTACTTGATTAAACTGGCAAAACAAGCTGCTTAACACTCCATCAAGATAAGCATGAAGGCTGCTCTCCACAGCTACCACTTTGAGAGCTTTCTATGGTTATTAAAGACCACTAAAATCCCCATTAAGGGTTGCCTGGATTAGTGCAAGGTGCATCACTTAAATAAGTGTGCACAATATACTAAGCCAGCCTCCTACACTGAACAACAGTAAAGACACCACCAAACATTGATCATATTTTGTAAGAAATCAAGGACCAACTTCCTTCACACAACCTAGTGTTGGAAAGAGGAAGACAAAAATAAAGAAAAAATTAAGGCTCCGCACCAGCTCTACTGTTGCGGAAATGCCGCAGAGCTGAATCAGCCTGCGCCCCAAATAGATGAGTACCATCAAAGGGCATGCCAACCAGTGCCTGTTGAACCCAGAAGTGCGCAACCAAGCGCAGTGACTAGCACTACAGAGGAGGCCATAGCCCTAGCGCCTGAATCAGTGGTATCCATACCACAACATATTAGAAGTTGGGCCACCTGCTGCCCATCAGGTAGCAAGGGAGCAAGAGTGGCACAACTCTCCTATGGAATGGATGGTAATATATTGGCCAATGAATCCCACAAAGCATGAGTGAAACGTGCAAGGACACAAGAAGTTTTGGTGGACCTCAAAGTCAAACTGGAGGAGGCAAAAATGCGCCTGCCACAAGCATCCAGTCGTTTAGCCTCCCTATCTGGAGGGGTAGGCAGAACAGAACCAATATTTTGTGCAGCCAAAGCAGTCTGAACCACGAAGCTTTGAGGAGTAGGATCTTTCATAAAACAGGCTGGGTCATGATTCCAAACCACTCGCATTTCCCAGCTTAAAAACCCAAATGGTGTCCAAAGGGGTTGGATCTGATTTGGGAACAAACATATCCTCTCCTTACCTCCAAATTCACTTGGTCGAGGAGGAATAGAGGGAGGTGGGTCCACAAGGAGTCCAGAATACACGCCTGAGCCAGCCGGCTCTATAAGCGTTATGTCCGACGCAGCAGGGCGTCATCGTCATCAGCGCCGTCCAACGCCATACTGTGCCGTGCGGCGCCTTCATCAGCATCGGAGAGGGAAACTGGTGAGGTGTTGTGCGGCGCCATCATCGATATCGAATAAACGGCCGCCGGCATCGAAAGTGGAAGCCTCGAAGGGCTGTGCACTACCAGCACAAGCAACGATGTTGGTTGCTCGGAGCCAAGCGCTAAAGGTGGAAACCCCGAAGAGTTGTCCACCGGCATCGTTATGGAAATGGCATCCGACGGCCTGACAGATGCAAGGGTGAACCAGTGGGTGTTGTAACAGTCTCGACCTCCTGTACCTACTTCGGTCCCGAAGGCGCTCCACGGGAAGGTGTAGGCCCAAAAATCTTCAGAAGAGAGTACTAATATTCCTTGATTCGAGTTTGGGTCGCCTCGGCTCCAGGATATGTTGGGAGGTGCAGGGCAGGCTCCTTTCCCGACTTCACAGGCGAAGTACGGGTCCAACACGGTTGGGACCGCTTGCGTCTTGACTTACCGCGAGAGGGGGACGGCGAACGACGTCCACGGGATCGGTCCCTCGAGTGACCCCGTTGATGGTCCCTGGAGTGCGAAGGTGACCGACGCCTACGGGACGCCGTAGAGGGCTGTGACACTCGCCACCAACAGCTTCATCCGCTGCTCCTTAAGCGGCTTAGGCCGAAGCAGTTGACATGAGTCACACAACGCTAAATCATGGTGCTCACCCAGGCACCACATACAGATGGGGTGGGGGTCATTGGCTGACATCTGCAAACCACAGGACCCGCAAACCTTAAAATCAGAGGGCATGAAAAAAGCACAGTTTCCCTCGACGAAAAACAGTCGAAGTCAGCAAAAAACGGCCAGAGTTACCACTACTCCGGATCCGCGTGGAAGCGCGGAAAAGAAGAAACTGATGTCAGCGTGTCGGAGGGAGTCTTATATGGACTCTGTTGACGTCACTGACGTGGTCGAGGTCGATACGGAGTTGCGCAATGCCACCTACCGGCGCGCAGAGGTGCTGATGCTGAAAATTTTTCAGATCCAGTCTTATGCCTGGGGAGAATTCAAAAGTTAAGGAATCTGCGGCTAGATGTCTCTATCAGCTTGAACTGTACAAATTAGGTAGTTAGGTAAGCAAAAATTAAGCACCTTTTTCTGTAATGATGAAGTGTGATGCAAACACAGATTACAATAGGATCAAAACAAATCAAGACATTTTACTTGATGATGCACAAATAATGAATATTCACTTAACTCCAATTTCCACACGTTGTTTGTCTGCAATATAGTTTTATCAGCAAAACGATTAGTCTGTACAAATTAATTGGCCATTTCAATGGAAAATGTGATGTTTGTAAATTACAGTAAAGTACCACATAATGCTTTGGTTACATTAAAAAAATTCACCCAGCTAATGTATTTTTTGTAAAAAAAAAATTAGTTACGATCAAAGCTCATCATGCAGATTATTTGGCAAAAGTATACAGCATTGCTCTTCAGGATATAAATCGGAATATACACTCAGGATGGCACTTGTACGGCTGGTATACATTTCGTAGGAGAGTTTCAGCACAACATATAGAAAAGGAAAGCATTCCCCACTTCTTCTTTCACCCTCGCCCCAGTCATGATCCTCTGAAGGTACACCAGGCTCCGTATACTTTTTCCCATTTTTTTGGGACATCCCCTACTTTGATACACCACTCGTTCTGCCCTCTGACACCAGTCGAGGTCTATTTCCCAGTCCTCAATGCTGGGGGTGACTGTCCGTGCCCCGCGTGTGGGTTATATTTCGGTCGCCACCTCAGTCCCCAGTGTCAACCAGATCTTCTGATGCCTTGGCCAGGCGTCCTTCCCTGACACCATCAGGAAGAGCCACTTACCCTCTAGGGAAAGGGTTGAAGACAAAACTCGGGACATCACTGCCGTGACCCCCCTCCAGAAGGTCTGGATCCATGGGCACTCCCAAAGGATGTTATGAAGGTGCCTTCACAGTTGCAACCACGGAGGCACAGTGGTGTGTCTGCTCTACCTATTTTATATAGTAGGGACCTTGAGTAATAGGACCTATGAAGAATCCTGAGCTTAACCAACCTGAACCTAGTCCTAATTGACAGCTCATGTGGGCTCTGGATGGCCTCTACCCAATCATCATCATCCAAATCACCCAGGTCAGCTGACCATGCAGCTCTTAGAGTTTCCAAGGGGTCAGGGGAGTTGTTAATGAGTTTTTTGTAGATTGTGGATATTCCTTTCTCAGGGATGGGGTCAAGGGGCAGACGGTCCTCCAAAGGGGATGCCTCTGGCAATGCCTCCTCCTCCCGAATATGGCATCGCAACTCATGTCCCAGTCGAAGATATCTATAGTACTCCGTCTCCACCATTTGATATTCTTGACGAAGGGTTTCAAAACATATCATGGCCTGGCCTCTCCACACGTCGCCCAGGTGTTCTATCTCAAAGAATGCCCAACCTGAGAAACCCACAATGCTCTCTCAAGTGAGCCGGTCAGTCCAGCCCAAATAATTCTGAGCCTCTTTCCGTACTTTAACCACCGACTTGGTATGTGCCGGTAGGGTGCACTCTTTTTTTTTGCAGTAAAGAGCCGCCTCGTATCCAGCAGTACCCATGTCATCTCGATCTACGCGGTACGCCGGTTCATGACTGTCCGAAAAAGCCCAGTCATGGATCACCAGCAGCTGTAGCACCCAATGATATTTCATGATGTCAGGGATCGCCAAACCCCAGTCACAGACCCCCTCTGTAGTTTCTTGAGCACAATACGTGGGGTTCCAGCTCCCCAAAGGAGTAGCCTGACCTCGTGCTCCACCTGCGGGACAAGAAATGGGGCATTTTGTAGCACATAAAGGAGGCGCGGAAGGTACATCATTTTATAGAGGGCTGCTCTCCACATCAGAGAGAGTGGCAAGCAGTGCCAATGAGCCACGTCTCTCCGGAGCCTGTCCGACTGTGGCAATAGGTTCCTATTCATAAACCCCCGAGGGTTGCAGGTGACGTAAATGCCAGGGTACTGGAAGCCCTCCCGCACTATCGGTGCTGCACAGTCAGATGGAACCCGCAGTACTGCACCCGCCAAAGGAAAGATAAGGGATTTGCTCCAGTTTATCCAGTAGCTCGAATAGCTACCGAAGAGGTCGAAGACCTGCAGTATTCTAGCCACCCATCGGTATGGCTGTGTAGCATACATCAGGACATCGTCTGCGTAAATCGAGACGTGTTCCTCCCAACCTCCCGCCAACCGAATGCCTTTTATCAAGGGGTCTTGACTAATCCAGGCCGCAAGCAGCTCCAGTGCCAATGAAAAGATCAAGGGCGAGAGGGGGCAACCCTGTCAGGTACCTCTATGCAGGGGGACGGGGCGAGAGCTTGTCCCATTAACCCGCACCGGTGCCAATGGTGCCTGATACAGGAGTCTGATCCAACCCAGCCCAGGAACTGTCCAGTGTAGCAAAGAGGTATGACCATTCTAGGCTGTCAAAGGCCATTTTTGCATCTAAGGATAACAGTGTTGCCTGCTCCATTTGGGGTGAACAGGTCATATGGAGGATGCCAATAGGCGCCGTAGGTTGAGTCTAGTGCTTCTGTGTGGCATGAAGTCAGATTCATCAGGGTTTATGATGGAGGTAATAACCTCACAAAGCCTAGTGGCCAGGACTTTGGCCAAAGCCTTGACCTCCACATGCAATAAAGAGACTGGCCTGTAAGAACCGCAGTCTGATGGGGGCTTCCCCTTTTTATGTAGGACTACTATGGTCGAGGTACGCTGATCTTCTAGCAGGGAACCCTCCTCATGCGCCGTCTTTAACATTGCTCACTTTGCCACTGGATTCAAGCAAGCCTGGCTGATGACGGCTGGAATGCCAGAAACCGGTCCTAGGATGCTTGTTTCCGGTCCAGGGAAGACATGGCTTGGCAGTTCGTGCTGGACTGTTCCCATGAGGCACAGGGTCAGACTGATTTGCATATGGCCATGTCTGAACTGGGGTGGTGGAGTGAGCTAAAGAATGATGATGGATTAAACCCAGATCAGTTGACTGGGGGTGAGTGTTTGATTGGCTCAAACGTTCCGTCCATCATCCCCTTTTGTATCGCTTTGTTCGCCCTAAGTTGGCGGGGGTATGCCCAGACGTGGGTCCCTTGCTCACTTTGCCACTGGATTCAAGCAAGCCTGGCTGATGACGGCTGGAATGCCAGAAACCGGTCCTAGGATGCTTGTTTCCGGTCCAGGGAAGACATGGCTTGGCAGTTCGTGCTGGACTGTTCCCATGAGGCACAGGGTCAGACTGATTTGCATATGGCCATGTCTGAACTGGGGTGGTGGAGTGAGCTAAAGAATGATGATGGATTAAACCCAGATCAGTTGACTGGGGGTGAGTGTTTGATTGGCTCAAACGTTCCGTCCATCATCCCCTTTTGTATCGCTTTGTTCGCCCTAAGTTGGCGGGGGTTTGCCCAGACGTGGGTCCCTTGCTCACTTTGCCACTGGATTCAAGCAAGCCTGGCTGATGACGGCTGGAATGCCAGAAACCGGTCCTAGGATGCTTGTTTCCGGTCCAGGGAAGACATGGCTTGGCAGTTCGTGCTGGACTGTTCCCATGAGGCACAGGGTCAGACTGATTTGCATATGGCCATGTCTGAACTGGGGTGGTGGAGTGAGCTAAAGAATGATGATGGATTAAACCCAGATCAGTTGACTGGGGGTGAGTGTTTGATTGGCTCAAACGTTCCGTCCATCATCCCCTTTTGTATCGTCTTTAACATGTCCAGCATGAGCTGTGCAAGTTTGTTGGCAAGTCCCTTATAAAGTTCCACTGGTAATCCATTCGTTCCCACCGCCTTCCCAGATTGTAAACTCTGCAGAGCCACTGCCAATTCCTCCACCGTCAGGTCTGCCTCCAGGGTCTCTCTAGCCTCTTAAGTGTCTGAAGTGAAATACCTCTCAGGAAGTCTACACAGTCCTCCGCAGTTCTAGTTGTGACCAAGCTGCATAGGTCCTCGTATTAGGTCACAAAAGTCGCTGCTATAGCAATGCTGGACGTCTGCGGGACACCTGTTTTATGTGTTATCTCTAACACACAAGAGCGGTCCTGATCTCTCTCATCTAGCCAGGCCAATAATTAACTGGCCTTATCTCCCACATTGTAAAGGAGATGCTGCGTCGCCAATATGTGGCTCCTTGCTGCGTTTTTCGCTTAGACGCGGATGTCTTGCTGGCGTAGATGCAGTTGGCAGCAAAGGCCTGGAGTCCCCTCCATCTGAATCTTGATCTCTAGAGCAGCTATGTCCCTCTCAATGGCCTCAACCTCCAATTTAGTTTCTTTTTTCTTCCCTCCTATCAATGCCTGAGCCTGCCTATGTATTACTGCTTTATATGCCTCCCATAGGGTGCAAGCCGACCTAACCGTCCCGATTTTCTTGAAAGTAGAAATCTGTATGGGTCCTAAGCTTTCCTTTTACACTTTTGTCTTTGAGGTACCAGGGGTCTATTCTGGGGGCTAGCATGATGTCTCGTGTCGGCCCTTCCATCAGTATTCCCACAGGGAAGTGATCTGATATACCCCGTGGGTGGTGTGTTGCTGCCCTAAAGCTACTCACTTGGGCATGGTGGGTGAAGATATAGTCTAGGCGGGAGAAGCTGCTATGTGCGTATGAGAAGTAGGTATACTGCCGTTGCTGAGGATTGTGTTCCTGCCACAGGTTCACCAACCCTAGTGCCGAAACAAATGACTGTAGTTGTCTCTCCTCCCCGTGCCACTGCGCCGGTCATTCTATTAATTGCCAGCTCTATGACCTCATTCATATCCCCTCCCAGAATCAGGGTACCCGTTGGCATGGCCAGGAGTAGAGTACTAATGCTCGGCAGAGTGGCACTGTGAAGCCAAGGAGGGATGTATAGAGAGCAGATGTTTAGGGTGATACCCTCTCACGTGCTGGACACGGCCACGTACCAACCAGGGGGGTCATGCCATGTATGGTGAAGACTAAGGGGCAAGGATTTTTTAACCAATATGCCTGTACCCCGAGAGTCGGTAGTGTAGCCTGCATGTGCCTATAGCTTGTAGCCAAAGCGATCAAGGGCTTTATAAAGGCTCCCCCGAAAAAGGGTCTCATGAAACAACACAATATTAGGGCAATGCCTGTGCAGGTATTGGAGTATTAATGTGCATTTTATCTTGTGCCCCAATCCATTGACATTGCATGACCAAATAGTTACAGTCCGCTGCGTGTGGCCGGCCAGTGTGGTTTGGGTAGGTACTGGGTTTCCTAATAGCTGTGCTGAGTCTCAAACTGGAACTTACAAAGTAATACCTCGGCCTTCGTCCTACTTTTCGAGATTAATCCCCTGCGATGAGCGAATCAAATAACAACTTATTGGGGCACAAGATAAAATGCACATTAATACTCCAATACCTGCACAGGCATTGCCCTAATATTGTGTTGTTTCATGAGACCCTTTTTCGGGGGAGCCTTTATAAAGCCCTTGATCGCTTTGGCTACAAGCTATAGGCACATGCAGGCTACACTACCGACTCTCGGGGTACAGGCATATTGGTTAAAAATCCTTGCCCCTTAGTCTTCACCATACATGGCATGACCCCCCTGGTTGGTACGTGGCCGTGTCCAGCACGTGAGAGGGTATCACCCTAAACATCTGCTCTCTATACATCCCTCCTTGGCTTCACAGTGCCACTCTGCCGAGCATTAGTACTCTACTCCTGGCCATGCCAACGGGTACCCTGATTCTGGGAGGGGATATGAATGAGGTCATAGAGCTGGCAATTAATAGAATCAAAAACATGCAAAACAGATCCCCAAACTCCCCCCTCCCTGCGCCACTGCATCGGGAGTCTAAAACCACCCATAAACCCCAACTTGCAGAGTGCCAGTTGCCCCAAATGTAGCATCTAAGAACGTGGGAGCGCTACTACCGCCGTACTTATGTGGTTCAGGATAATCATGCTAGCATATTGTGTCCCCCACACTTTGAATTTATAACCTTGAAAAGCAATAACCGTGTGCCTCACTGGAGTCCTACCCTTCCAGCCAAGTGATCACTATTGTTACGATCTTCACTCCCCTCCCTTAACATCATGGCTGATGCCACCCACCCACAATGACATTGTGAAATTGTCACAAACGATCAAGTACATTTGCCCTTCAAGGGCCGGGAGCTCACGTGTCTGGAGTAAAGCTTTTTGCATGGGAGCGCTCAGGGGGTCTGGGCTGCCCCATCCTGGTTCCACGCTGCGGCGTTTGTTCCGCTGTCTCAGGCCTCTCTGACGACCTTCTACTCACCAGCCCTCAATCCAGTCCCATGACTCCTCCGGGGAGGTGAAGTGCAACGTTTTCCCATCTGCTATCACTCGGAGCTTAGCAGGGAACAACATCACGTATTTAATGTCCTTCGCCCCGAGTGCCTTTTTGACTGCTTCGAAGCTTCTCCTCTGCCGCTGCACCTGGAGAGTGAAGTCAGGTAAAACTGGATGATTGAGTTCTCAAAGTGTAGATCCCCATGGGTACGAGCTGCCTGAAGAATAGCATCCCGATCTCTGTAGTTGAGAATTCTAGTGATAATAATGCGTGGGCGCCCGGACGAGGTCGCGAGCCTGGCGCTCTATGCGCCCTTTCAATTTATTTATTTTATTTATTTATTTATTCCGAGTTTTATATAGCATGAACATGACCCATGGGTATCAGAGCACTTTACAGTTACATGTCGTAAATTGTTTAGAATACAGCAGCTATAGAAGTAGTAACAAACACACAGTTCCAATGGATACCTTTCGTACCTGGGTACGACAATAACAACAGTAGGACCAATTAAGTGTAGTAATGTACAGCCTAAGTGCATTCATAGCGATCTAGAAAGTTTACTCTTAAATACGTTATTGTCCTGTTGAGGCAATATCCTCTACCAGATCCAATTGGCACTAACTCCTTGATCAGTGGTGAGGTCTGTTATGGTGCCTCTGTGATCCTTCTTGAGTAGGCTGCATCCAAACCCAAGAAGGACTAGGCAACACCTAGTAACTGACCGCGATGCAGATGATGATCAGTAGTTGTTTATGGAAGGAATTTGCTCATTAGGAAGATCTTCGCTTCCCTCTTGAAGATTGACGTGTTTGGAACTCTTCTAATGTTTGGAGGAAGCGAGTTCCAGATTCTGGGGGCAGCTCCGGAGAAGGCTCTGTCATACGTTTTCTTCTTCTGAAAGATGGGAGGTTTCAGCATCAGGTCTCTGGCACTCCGGAATGGTCTGCCTCCTCCAGATAACTCAATTTTCTGGGCTAGGTACATTGGCGTTTTGTAGTGGAGCGCTTTGATAATACATGCCAGTTTAAGCTAAATTCTGGCTTCATATGGAAGCCAGTTTAACGCAGTGCTTTATTTGTAAAAGATTAAGTCCTGGTGCTCTAAAATGGTATTTGTGGAGCCATTGAATTTTGCATTTTATGTGTACTGGGTGCTTTCACCACCACCTAAAAGGTGCAATATCTAAGCACACACAATTTGGGCCCAGCTCACAAGCACTACCAATACTGTTTAGCGCCCATTTGTATTCTATCACCTGAGGCAAGAGACCAGAATGCACATTTGTTAACTTCTGCGAGAGAAGCCTGTGAGATACAAATGCACACTTGTGAAAACAAGAGTGGATGTCCGTTGCACTATAAGTTCCCTATGACGTCATGCCAAGCATGACCACTGACTGCAGCGACAAGACAGCAGGAGCGTGTAGTTTGACACAGTAGGGTATCAGGAATCTTCGCAAGTGGGAGGGATCACGACTTTACACCGTGGAGTGGAGGGCAGGGGGGGTAATAAGAGGCACCTCACATCTCCTCAGACAGGTAAAACTAGGCCCTGTGCAGACTGCCCAGGGCAGGAAGTAGTATCACGCACATGACGGGCAGCTGGCAAGTGTGGGGTCCAGTGCGGGGCTGGAAGAGGAAGTTGCACGTGGGGGCCAGGCGTTGCGCTTACATATAGCCAGGCCTCTCAGTGCCAGCAGGCAGCCAGGGGGAGGCACCAGTCCAGCTCTGACGGGAATCCCCACCTTCTACTGGTAAACTCGGTTGACACATGCAGCAGCTGGCACCGGGATAATGCTGAGCTTGCCGGAGTGAGGTAAAAAAATGCAAAGTCACGGCCCTGTGAATTAAGTGCCGGTGCTGAGCACCGGAAACCACCGGCACAAATTAAGCACTGGTTTAACGCCTTTAAGTGTGGGGAAATGTGGTCGTATTTTCTAGAACCTGTAATGAGTCTTGCGGCCGCATTGAGACACGCTTTTAGTGGTGCTGTGAAGATCTTGGGTAGTCATGTTAATGTCGTACAGACGTATTCAATCCTCGAGATGACTAAGGGCTGAACTGCCAATATGAGGTCTGACGTAGTAATGATTGGTTTCAATTTCCTGAGGTAGTTCAGGTGAAAACGGGTACTTTTCGCCGTTGATTTGATGTGGGCTTGCATGTCTAAGTTCTTATCGAGCGTGAGTCCTATCGATTTCGTCGAGTCAACTAGGACAGGGGTGCAATTTAGCGCCGTGATCAGTTTGGTCCATGGCTTCACTTCTGAGGAGCTTTTTGGGGGGGATATTAGTAGGAATTCCGTTTTTTGCGTATTTAGTTTAAGATGATTGCTAGTTAACCAATGTAATGACACCTTTAAGGCATTATTCATTCTCTTGATCTCCTCCAGCGAAGAGTTCTTGATGTAGATCTGAGTGTCGTCTGCATACATGTGATAGGAGATGTTGGCGTGCTGCAGAATTTCTGTAAAGGGTTCGACATATAGGTTGAATCGTGATGGAGATAATGTTGAGCCTTGCGGAACTCCAATCAAATTAGTTGATGGCGGTGACAGCGCCTAATTGACCATGAATCTTTGCGTTCTGTTCTGCAGGAAGGATTTAAACCATTTAAGCACATTTCCTGATAATCCCCTCCTGTCTTCAAGACGGGCTAGTAATTTTTCATGATTTACTGTGTCAAAAGCAGAAGACAAGTCAAGAAGAACTAGTAGACATGCTTCATTGTGATCCAGTGCCTGTAGTGCATCATCCACTATATGTAGGATTGCTGTTTCCGTACTGTGGCCTGGTCTGAATCCAGATTGGCAGTCGTCCAACAGACTGAATTTAGCAATGTGTTGTCTCAGTTGTTGTTGCACACATTTTTCTAGTAGTTTGGCTAATAATGGAATATTGGTAACTGGACAAAAATTGTTTGGATCGGACGGGTCCCCTGTAGTTTTTTTTAATGATGGGGAGGACTTGACCTGTTTTTAGGCAGTCTGGTAAGGAGCCTAGAGACAGCGAGGCATTGATTATCGTTGACCATATGGGGACGACGATGTGGTTGATTCTTTTCAAGCATTTTGATGGGAGGGGATCATTGTAATGGTTATTTAGTTTTATAGTCAAGAGAGTTTTGGCAATGGTATTCTGGTCATATAACTTGATGGTCGACCATTGTGCTTTATTTTTAGTCATAGATCGTGCGGTGTGCATGGTAACATCATTCTGAGATGACAATGGGCTAGAGGTTGTCTGCTGCCATCCTCAGCTCCCTTTCTAGAGAGCTGGCTTTGTCTATAAAGAAGGCTGAGAATTCCTCACAGTTCAGTTGGGTTTTTATAGATTCTTGAGCAGATTTGCCCAATTTATTGGATTGTTGTTTTAACATCTACAAGAGTTTACGAGGTCTGTTTTTAGCATTATCCAGTTCAGATCTAAAGAATTCCTTTTTGGATCTGAGAATGCTTTTGTTGTAATTGTTTCTAGTTTTCCTGAGAGTTTTTAGCTGGGGGGATGATAGGTGTTGTCTCCATTTCCTTTCAGCTAGTCTCAGCTTCCGCCTTCATTTAGTGTCCCATTAAACCAGGGATTTTTATCTTTCTCTGGAATTCTTTTCAGTCTTAGAGGCACGGAGGAGTTAATTATATTTGTCATTGTTGAGTTATAGTGATCCGTGAGTTCGCTTACGTTCATCATGTTGTTAGGCGGGTTTAAATCCTTCTCACAGTGTGCCACTAATTGCTCATCGTTTAAGTCTCTAGTGTCCCGAACCCACTGTTTAAGTTTGACAGGTTGCGTGGTCTTATTCTTTTTTATGGTAGATATATGGAAGGTTATGCCATGGTGATACGACCAATCACATGGATCAATTGAGTCTATTGTAACAGCCTCATCTCAAAAGATAACTCAGTCTAAATTGGACCCTTTCGAGTGTGTCTGCAGTGTGCAGGCTTGAGTAAGACTTAGGTCTGCTAAGAAATCTTTGAGTACGTTGACCTGTTTGTCATTACTATCGTCCCAATGTAAATTAAAGTCATCTAGGAATATATCATTGGTGTGAACCTTAGAGTTAGCTGTGATGATCTCCATTAACTGGTCTATGAAAGGGGCATTGTGTGGTAAATGACTGGGTCCAGGCGCAGTAAGTAAACTTAGGGTTTTTATTGGATAACAGGGGAAACGGCGAGAGCGGACTCTTCCAAGCAGAAGACGAGATCTAACTGCCATGGAACAGAACGCACACTCGAGGGGAAGCATAGAATGAGAATGTGCTAACATTCTTAGCAGTGCGAGAACTCTACTAGACCATGACATGTATTACACATCTTCTTCCTTTCCAAACGAAAAAAAATGTGAACATTAATCATTTTTGATAAATAACATAAATATACAACATTTCTTAATATACAAAATCCTTGAGATACACAGGTGGATTGCGACACCTAAGAGGGCGAGAGGAAGCCATGCTTTCTAAAGGAGGTATGATAGATTGATTCAAGCCTGGTGAAATGAGAGAATCACCTCCACCCACAGTGTTACCTGAAACACTCGGCTGAGAGTGAACCTCAGGATCCTGGGCTAACACATATCCACTATTGTTGGCAGGTCCATCACGTTTGTTATATACAAGCCGATCATTACTTTTCTGATACATAGCCACCCTGCGGAAATTCCAACACTCACCATTATTCAAGATAACGCAGTGATTAAGAACTTTTTTTACAATAAATGGCCCCTTGAATTTAGAGAGACCTCTCCCTATTCTGCCTGTTTTGATTTTAACCTGATCTCCAATGTTAAAGCGACATACTCTATTCGTGGATTCTTGTGGTGCCAATTTTATATCATGTGAGGTGACTAACCGTTTCATCCAAGAAGGAACCAACTTTGTCCCAGGGGACCTGCCTCTCATCAACTCAAAGGGGGACTTTCCATCTTGAACATGAGGAGTGGAACGGTAAGCCCACAGCATTTCATCAACCAACTTTCGTACAATGCAACCACTGGCGGAGGCCATTTGAATAATGCCTTTAACTACTTTGTTGGACCTCTCACACAAACCATTTCCTTGTGGGTTGCATAAAGAAGTGCGATGATGAGATACTCCACAACTTTTTAAGAAAGTTTGCATATCATTGGAAACCAATTGTGTGCCATTGTCTGTAATGAGAATGGAGGGTATTCCCTCATCTCTAAACAGTTTTCCTAAAAATTTTATGGTACTCTCAGTGGAAATGTTATTAGTAAATTCTACCACAAGCCACTTTGAAAAGACGTCTACTACAACAATGCCAAACCTGTCAGACTCATGTAGTTCACCCATGGGACCGATAAAGTCTAGGCAAATCGTGTGCCAAGGTAGGCCAGGATTGGTAATATGGGCATCATCAGATTTGCAACCAACTTTCAGCCTTTTCTCTCCTTCCCTGCAAATAGAGCAATTTTCCACCCAATCTACCACTTGGGCGTCTAAGCCAGGCCACCAGAAATGATTTTTGATGCGTCGTTGAGTGAGGCTTTGACCCAAATGTCCTTCATGTGCTAGAGTCAGGAGTTTACTCCTGATACCAAAAGGAGGAATAAACTTTTCACCCTTAACTAGAATGCTATCGCTACATATGGACAACTCGTCTAGGATTTTTGAATAGGGACGTACAGACACAGGGAGACCACTCTCTCTTCTTGGGCTAGCTTTTAACAAATTGATTACTTCTTGTAAAGTGTGATCGTTTTGCATCTCACGCTTCCAATCACTAGCATCGAACACCCCCTCACCCACAAAGACTGCATCATCAATTGTGGCAACTGCTATGTCATCGTTATTGCGCACAACCGTCGGATCAGAGACAGAGCGCCAATCAACAGACAGTCTGGACAGGCAATCAGCTTGAATATTTCTCCAACCCTGGATGTGTTCCACCTGATATTGAAAGCATTGGAGCTTGGCTGCTAGTTTAACTAGTCTCGCAGAGCCCTTGCCAGTACCACCAGGAGACAATACTTTTATTAGCGGCTTGTGATCAGTTCTAAGAAGAAATCTAGTGCCCCACATGTATGTCCTAAAGTATTCCACAGCCCAAGCTGCTGCAAGTGCCTCTCTTTCAATGACGGAATAGTTTTTCTCGGAATCAGTTAAAGTCCTGCTGGCAAAAGCTACAGTCCTCTCACAACCTGAAACCATCTGGGATAACGTTGCTCCTAGGCCTGTTGAGCTGGCATCTACTGTTAAGATGGATTTGTGATTGACATCAAAAGGAGAAAGAACATTTGCCTCACAAATTTCTTTCTTAATTTGGTCAAAACATTCCTGATGCTGAGAGGACCACAGAAAACTTACACCTTTCTTGAGAAGTGAACGTAAACAAACAGTTTTATCCGAAAAGTTGACAAACTTAGAATAGTATTCTATGAGGCCCATGAATGAGCGAAGTTGATCTTTATCAACTGGAGCAGGGGCTGAACTTATGGCACTGCACAAGTTCTCTTTTGGCTGAACCCCCGAGGCGCTAATGGTGTAACCCAAGTAATCTATTTGATCCACTAGAAATTTACACTTATCTTTGCGGAGTGTGAGCCCTGAATTGTTAAGTTTCTCTAAAACAATTCTAAGGATGGCGTTGTGTTCCTCAACGGACTGGCCATAGACTAATATGTCATCCTGGAAATAAATAGTGTTATCCACCCCTTTGAAGATGTCAGAGGCCATGCGTTGAAAAACGCTTGCAGCAGAAATAAGTCCAAAGGGTAGCCGTGTGAATTGAAAGGTGCCCTCTGGAGTTATGAAAGCCGTGAGATGTTTGGAGTCACTGTGTAGTCTAATCTGGTGGTAAGCGCTTTTGAGATCAAGTTTAGAGAAAACCTTGGCACCCTTGAGTGTGGAGACTAATTCTGTGATGTTTGGGAGTGGAAATGTATCAGCGATAACGCACTGGTTCAGGGAGCGTAAGTCAACACAGAATCTCAATTTTCCATCCGCCTTCTTGGTAATAACGACCGGAGAAATCCACGGGGAAGCCTCTACCGGCTCTATGACACCTGAACCCAGCATTTCTTTGATGAGGTTTTTAACCTCGCCCTTAACTACAATGGGAACGCGCCTAACCTTATGCTGAACAGGTACTGAGTTTCCCTTGAGTAAAATTCGATGGGCATACCCCTTAAGTTGTCCGAGTTCATCTCTAAACACCGCCTGAGCCTCACCAAGAATACTGTCTAGACTCTCATCTTCCACAACCATGACTTGCATGGGCGCTCTCGGATTAACTATGATGTGTAGATCGTATTGGTGTACCCACCCTAGGATTGCCGGACCATGGTCAGATACATAAACCTTACCCCGAATATGCCTGTGGGAAAAGGAGATATGAGCCTCGAAATACCCAAGTATGTCAATTGATTCACCCTGATACCCACCAGGAGAAATGTCTTTGGGAAGTAGTGTTTTGTTATCCCACTTCTCTTTGAAGAGACACTTGGGAATGATGGTAAACTTTGAGCATGTATCGACCATGAGAGACACCTCTCGACCATCAATAGAGAAAATAGCTTTGGGCCTGTTTTTTCTCTTCTCATCATCACTTTGCGAATCCTTGGACTCTATAACTAAAATTTTATCACCATCAAATTCTGGATCATTCCCAACAACATGTACAGTAGAAACACTGGGGTTAAGCCTACTCCTACAAACACGAGCATAGTGACCCATGCGACCGCACTTAAGACATTCCTGCTTGGAAGCAAAACAAAACTTAGAGTCAGAGGCGTGAGCATTACTGCCACACCTACTACATATTCTATTGTTTGAAGGTTTGTGCACGACTGTGGTAGGCTTGGCATTGAAGGGTCTTTTAACAAACTTTGCTTTATTCTTGATGGCGGCAATGTTACTATGTTCATCGTCGTCATGACATGTGCCACAATGATCTTGTGGTGAGATTTCATTAACCTCTGAATTGAGATTCCTTTTCTCCAATTCCTTCATGCATCCTTCGGATTGCTCGACCACTTTGGCTAAGTCAATGGCAGTTTTAAGGTTGGGGTTTTTGCTGCCCACAACCGCTCCTGAATTTTTTTATTGTTGCACTGTACAATGAGCTGATCGCGGATCATCTCATCTGTCATCGCACCAAAGTTACACTTTATAGACATCTCTCGTAGTCTTGAGATAAAGTCATCGATAGACTCACCTGTCTTTTGATGTTGCGTATAAAATTTGTACCTATTCATTACAAGGTTTTCCTCTTTGGAATACCTGACCTCGAGTCTGCACACGGCTTCTTTGAACTCATCAGGTATAGGTTGGCCACTGGCTTGAAGGTCTTGTGGGAGAAAACGGAAAACACGTTGTCCTTCTTTGCCTAATGTGCTCAAGAGAAGAGCTTTCTTTCTTTTTGCCGAAAAATCTTGCCCTTCAAGAACGTCTAGGTAGTTCTCAAACATAAGGATCCAGTCTTCCCACGGAATGCTAGGTTGACCAGGTTGCGCTAAAAATACAGGAGGTAAAACAGCTGAAAACTGGGCTGGATTCATGGTATAATACCGTGATGAGAGATGTAAGTACCTGAGAGCAAACCGTTGTGTAGAACTGACAGATGGAAAGGCAAGAGGAGAAAGAGAGAAAGAAAAACAAAATAGAAAACTGCGTGAGTAGCTTAGAGGCAATTAGAACGCCCGACAATGTACTGAAATAGTGTGTAACGTTGTGGATAGCTTGGTCACAAGGGATATACAATTAGCGTGTATATCGCTGCAGATGATCTTCGCAAAATCCACTTGGACATGTGGACTGATAAGCTTGTCAGAATCAGCTTGTAGATCTGATTTGAAGTGGATGAAGCGCGTTGTTGTGCAATTGAAGGCTTTGATTCAGGACAGCCTTTGTATTGCGCTCTGGTAACCAGGACAACCCTTAGATAAACACTGTGCCTCTGGTAGCGCGCTCTCGCTGCGGGAAGGAAGAGCCTCTGTGACGCTGCACTCCTCTGTGACGTTGGTAACCAGGGTAACACCGACGCTGGTTACGTGCTTTTGAGTGCGCGTTGGTGTTGGCGCTGGCATGAATCCTAGTACGTCATCATAACTGAGATGAGTGGAGAAAGGAAGGATCTCTCCGTTGGGAGCAACAACCACTATTGATGCACAGGCGCCTGACGCTGTCACTGGGGTTGCTGGACTCTCCTTACGCCAATAACCACAAAACTCGCCGCTATGGGTTGCGCCTGACTCGGGTTGCTGAACTCCGCTCACGCCATTAACCTGTTTGCGCTTGACCTCCCCTCTCGCAGGCACACCGCTGTGAAGTTTAGTCGCTTGGAGCGCCTCGGGGACTAAAGACGGTGATGTAACACGCGTGACACTGTCCCCCAGGCTGCGCTTATAGCCTGCTTCGCAAACGCATGCTAGGTGCTGGAGAGGTATGTTCCTACTCACTGTGCTGCCGTCCGCTCTCGCCTTGCTTCGTTTCCCAGCCTGCTGTTTTCCGGTTCTGGTCCTTGAAGGCGGATGAGGAGGGTGTGCACGCCGGGTTCCTTGGATCCAGGATCGTCGCCAAAATGTGGTAAATGACTGGGTCCAGGCGCAGTAAGTAAACTTAGGGTTTTTATTGGATAACAGGGGAAACGGCGAGAGCGGACTCTTCCAAGCAGAAGACGAGATCTAACTGCCATGGAACAGAACGCACACTCGAGGGGAAGCATAGAATGAGAATGTGCTAACATTCTTAGCAGTGCGAGAACTCTACTAGACCATGACATGTATTACACATTGTTACCTGGTGGATGGTAAAACGCATGCGATTTGCACATTTGATTATCTACAGTTCCTATAGCCAGACCGAGGTATTCACAAGTCTCAAGGGGGTGGGACTGTAGTTGGGTTACAGAGCGTATGCAAGTGATACCACCCCCTGCTTTGTTTGGACTGTCTACACTCACAATGTTATAGTTGGGAGACACCAATAGATCCATGTAAGGGGAAGAAGGGTCAGTGAGCTATGATTCGGTTAAGATTGTCACGTCGACTGCATGTCTAATGATGAGGGCAGCAATGTCTGAGGCATGTTTTACTGCTGAAAGACAGTTGAGTAGTAGGCATAGTAGCGGTTTCCCTGAATCTCCAGAATTTAGCGCTTGATTGCTGGTGGTTAACTGTACTTTTTTTTAGATTACTAATGTTGAGTTTTCAGTTATTGGGCAAGGTAGTTCTATTTGCATCGATTAGGACTGATCTAATTTCCTCACCTCTACTGATGGGTAGATTGGATGCAGACTCATAGGAAAGGAGTAATGCATGGGTTTCATCATCCGATAGATATTTAAGATGTTTGCGTGGTCGGTTTTGTCTATTTGATAGTGGCATGGCTATCCATTTACGATTTCCTTGAGGTTCATGCACTGATTCTTGAATGAGCTTGACTTTGGAGTGAGTACTTACTGTGATTTCTAAAATTTTCTTCATTACGTGTAACACATTTAGAATACCGTCAGCATGTACTTTAAGAATTTCGATTTCCCTTTGTGGAGAAGGAGATAGATTAGAAGTGAACACATGCCTTTTGCGTAGTTTGCTTGAGGATCTTGAGTCCCGGAGATTCAGACCGACTTCTTTTCCTATGTTCCTTTTTTTCTCAATAGTGTGCTTGAGTCTCCCATGAGGATGATATGCGATGAGCTCCGTTTGTCCTGGAGCCTTATTTTCGAACTTGGAGGATACGAATATCATATGGAAGCAGATGCTATTGGTACTGTCATAGTGTGGGGTTTGGAAGGTGGGTTAATCTCCCTACCCTTAATTGCTGGAAGGGGGTTCCCATTATGTGGCTTATGTGTGGGAGTAACGATATCCTGGAGAAGAGGGACAGACCTTTCCAGAGGGAATAGCGTAGGGACGATATTAGCGTAGTGTAGTGATTCGTCTTCTAGACCTGTTAAGCTAATGTCAAGGGTGTCAATGGACATAGATGTAGGGTTTGGCTGTTGGGGGTCTTTTGACACCATGAAGTCTATACTAGTTGAGTTGGTGGAAAACTGGGCATCTGCTTGTGTAACCAAGTGTTGTTGGGGACTTGTGGTACCTACACAATCTTTTAGGGTTGCAAAAAAGTCGTCAAATTTCTTCAACTCATTATTGGATGCTTGTATAAGCACAATACCATTCTTGTATAGTTATACATAGATCAGCTCTTAATCTTAGTGGAGGAACGATCGATAACTTAGTACCATGCGGGATATTACTTATTTTTTGTATGTTGAGCATCTTCGTCATGGCAGTGCGCCATTTCGCGGCTTTTCTCCTGAAAAATATCAGGTCATTTACAATAATGCCTCTTTTAAATTGAAGGATGGATCAGAGATCAGCGTATTTGGGTTTTTAATAATTAATTTGTGTTTGAAGTTTTTGGCCGCGTTCTTAAATAGGTAAGATGGGTATATTATGGTGTAGGAATTACTGCCTGCTGATTTCAAATTGATTCCAGCCATATTTAAAGATAGCGATATACAACACTCCGGGGGTGGTCTTGCAGTAGTGTCACCCACTGTGAGGGATTCGGTAATCCAATGACTTTTTCATCACAAATTACTAGCTTTGATGTAGTCCCCTGTAGGCGTCTTCACTATACTCAATTTCCTGCACCTCCGTGACCATTAGGACAATACCCTCAGAGGAAAAACTCACCAAGAATTGTCTAGAGCGTAGAGATAATAAATAAATTTCCTGTACTTATCCCAAAGCCATCAAATATTTGTGAGAGCTAAAGCTGGTAAAAGCCATTCCAAGATGGCCGCCACTTGGCAGAGAATAGCTCAGCTTGCAGATGTAGTCCTTTGTTTTTTTCAAGTGTGTTAACGGTGTAGTCCTCTTTCCATTGTCAGTGTTAATTGGGTGATCGGACAGCTGCCATTTTGTAAGGAGTGGAAGAGAAGTAATGTGCTCAATATGGCTGTGGCAATAAATCTGAGTCAATGTGCCATACAACCAGCTTCGATAAGCTCCAAGCAGAGGGCATGGCAACAGCCCACAACAGTTCAACTAAGAGGCTTACCCAACGCTCCTCTCAGGTCTTCGGTCGGGCAGCACCATAGCTCCGGGATGTAGCCTCTCCTCATGGACGCAGCACCTTGAATTAGCAGAATTAAGCAGCTGGTAGGGCGGCGGTCTCTGGGCGTCGTCACGACTCGGGAGAAGGAAACTTCCTTTGTCCTACGGCTTACATAGCAGCAGGGCAGTCCGCCTTCACCCAGGAGATGCAAATCATCGGGGCTGCCTTTCCTACCCCTGCTGCGATCCCAGTCCGGTCAGTTGTTTCCGTAACAGTTAATATATATAAATATATATATTTTCTATTTAATTATATATATATAGAACACCGCTGTCACGTTCTTACCACAATCTGCCTGATTCTCCTCTCAGGCAACACAAGGTCGGCTGCCCGTCTGGGATTCCGAGACTAGTCTACTGCTCCCGGTGCGGGGATTCACTCAGAATTAGGCCGGCTCGTCAGAGTGGTTTACCGATTCTTCCGTGGCTACCGATGTGCGGCAGATGCATGGGCTAATATGGGATTTTTGCACTAACTGCAATCCCCAGCCCCGGAGCTCCTTCTTGAGCTCCTCACCAGTCGGCAGCCATCTTGCAACCATCTTTCAATAGAAAAGAAATTGAACAGTCTCTTGGGGCAGAGAGTTTTGAGGATCAACATTCGGGCCCTCCGCCCCCTCCAGGACTCCTACTACGCGGCTGTCGTTTCGTCAGGCCCGGCTCTCCTAATCCTCAAGCAGGGCCATCATGGCGACGTTTTGTTGTCAATCAATCAGGGGAATCGTAAGCGCACCTCTCACCCGTGAGGGTCTCAAGCTCAAGGCGATGGGGAGGGGGGGGGGGTTAAGGAACTCTGTTCAGTCGAAGAGCCAGGACTTGATTGTCTTCCTGAAGATGTTGTGCATGAGCTTGGACTTGTTCCTTCAATCATTTAATCTTGGAGTTTAGGCCATTGATTTGCAATTCAGTCACTGTCACTTTATCTGAGATTTTCCGAAAATCAGCTTGAAGGAGATTAACATCCACAGTGACAGCATCCAGTTTGGCCTCAATCATGCCCCTGAGCTCCAGGATTGCAGCCATAATTTCCCACAGAGAGGGTTCTTGTCCAGCCATGTTCGCTGCAGCACCCCTGGTCTTCTCACTTCAGGCATGCATGAGAACTGCGTATTTCTCAAGCTTGATGGATTGAACTGGCTTTCGAGCCCCGGCCCTTAACCATGTCCTTGAGGGGCCGCGGATCAAGTCCTCCAAACAGTTGCACATTTCTATTCCATTCGTGCTCCCACCGCGTGGGAGTTAATGATGAGGGTACAAATCCAGTTAAGCGCAGCCCAGGACCAGCATATGACCCTGCGCTTTTAGTGCTGTCCCAATTCAGCTACTCAAATAGTCAGTCCGTTGCAAGCCCCTCTAGGGTATAGGAGTAGTGAAGTTCCTGGGCTTTCAGGAGATGGATAGACAACACCTGCATGTGTGGGACTCACTGTCTCAGTCTCTCTGCATCAAAAGGCCAGGCGCCAGCAGCAGGAGGGAGCCCCCCCCCCCGGGTAAACACTCCCACCACGATGAAAGTTTATTATTTATGGGCCTTCTGCCCATCACCGTCACCAGGCCTGATTTCAGAGGGGGATGAGGGTGAGGGGTCCCAGTCGCACAGCCGTCGTCCCGGTGTCTCCGTTGGGTCCCTGGTGCAGGATTCTTGGGCGGGGCCCACGACCGCGGTATCACCGCTTGGGCACCCGCAACCGTACGGGCAAGAAGCCAAGCAGCCCCGGTATGCCTACAGCACCGGCTGAGTGCCGTGCCCCACAGCAGATTATGTGAGGCGAACGGGGCGCGTGGGCCAGCAACAGCCACTGCTCCTACCCTTCAGGGCCTCGACAGCCCAGGAACCTCCCTCGAGTGTCGCCTCCCTCCCTCTGCTACCGCACTTGCCCCAGCCGCCAGCAACAAGCGAGGCATCTCCACACTCCGACCAAGCCCCGGACCGCGGCCACTCCTTCAGGTTCGGATCACTTCCGCCGGCAAACCCATGCTTCCTTAGACGGCAGGGTCGCTCGCTTTCCATTAACGGGGTCATCGCAGGTCAGGAAGCCTGCCTCCCACTGCACGGGTTTCAGGGGAGTCTCCTGGGGCACAAAGGCATTGACACAGGTCGCATGGTTATCGGATTGCGGGAGATTAATCACTGACGGCCTCTGAGTCTACTCAGTGTGCGGCCATCTTCGTTGGCGGTTAACCACGCCCCCCCCACCCGGCTAATGTCCATAGAAGCTAGGTGAGTCACGAAACTGGGTCAAGGTTCTAAAATGTTTGTGAAGCACTGCCCCAGAGCTAAACATCTTCAGACTTTCCTAAGTACCATTCTGGTTAATGCACTGGGCATGCTGAAACATATGTGGAAACTCTGATTGGTGGAACCTAAACAAAGGAGCAGGACCTCAAAAGGCACATTTTGCTCATAAACCTTCATAAACCACATCACTCTAGTGGTGGCAGGTTCTCAGTTATTCTGGAAGTAGTCAGTAAGTATCTGATGTATGTCTTTTTGGAAGGTCGCCTCTTGCAGTGATTCTGCCCTCAGTCTTTATGTGGGTACCTTGGGCGTAACATGCTGTCAAATTTATAACTAGTCAGGGTTGGGGAAGAATGGTCTGACAGCAGTCTACCCAGATAATATGGGTCTGAGTAGAGGTTGGCTATGTCATGGGTAATGAATATACAGTCACTCCAACTAACTGAGCTGTATAGGGGAGAGACAAATTAACAGATATTATACTTGTGGTGATGTTTTCTTCCATTTGTCGGAAAAATTCCAACCTATTCATCATTTCCTACAATTCAATGGTTTAGCGAGGGGCCGTACCCATCTTAGGTGGTAGCCTATTCAGTTCTCCAGACATTATTTGAAGTCACCTGTCCGTAGCACTGGAGTATTCAAACAAGGGGATACAAAATCTTGCACCATTGGTAAGAACATCGGGTGAGGGACTCTAAGAGCATACACAATAAGAAGTCATATTTTCTGACTGTCATACTTTGCCTCAATTTACACTTTCCATCAACAACATCAAACATATTAAAATACTTCAAACAAAAACTTGTGGTAAATACAGGACCGAAGCACATGATGTGTCCCATGGCCTGCCTGATATCAGTCTCCTCAGTACAGGATAGATTCTGTTCAAAATTCAGTGTTTCATCATCAACGAGTCTGCAATGTTAGCCTCCCTTGTCGAGAGGTGGGAGTCGGAGAGGATGTGAAGAAATGTGCTCAGCCATCTATGGGCAACTTCAACTTGGTGGGAAAGAACAACATATATTTCATCCTCTTTTCCAAAAGACTCTATTGACTGCTTCAAACAAATGTCATTGGTGCTCGCCAAGTTCTGTGTAATGCAAAAGGATCTGGATTTTCATTCCCTCAAATTCATACTTTGTAGGAATGTATTTCTGTCCCTAAAGATCACAAAGCAAGCTACGATAGCCCTTGGTGGTGATATCCCTGGCCTAGGCTAAAGCATTAGGACTCCATGTGCCATCTTAAAAAATATTTCCACCGAAAGGCCCGCCGCTCACTCCAGGAATCTGATTTATGCCTTGATCATCCCTCTGCATCTTCTGTCCTTGTCTCCAGATTGCAGATGGTTTCCTGCACCTTGATGACTGTTATCTGCTTGTCTTTCATATTGTCTGTGAGAGGTTTGAGAGGCACCTCTGCTGCCCTTGTTTTATTCACTACATTTTTGGGTCAGCTCTGATGTCATCTTCACTGAGGCAGAGTCTATTTTGTGTTGTAAACAAATAAATTCAACAGTGGAACCCTTCCATCCACAGCACCTGAACTGCTATCCCTCTATTATTTTAGCCCTTCTATACTCGTTGGGGTTGTGTGCACACTGAAACGCACCCACTGTCACAGTGCAAGTCCCCTCGGGAACATAACAATTTAAAACACAAGCAAAGGTGCACCACAAATTAAACTTAAGAGCGAAAAAACAGTTTTGAAGTCTGTATACAACACAAATAGATTCTTCAAAATTCTCCTTTTAATTTAATTTCAGATTCTTTGTTTAAAGGATCATAAACATCAATATTCACAACGTTACAGGCGACGCGTTTCGTCCTTATACAGGACTTCTTCAGGGCACTAATAGTTGGAATAGGTCAATCTCAGCAATAAGCCGGAGAGTGGCCGAATCAACAGCCTATGTTGTTTTCCACGTCTATATCACAACTTAGGTATCAATTGTTTTGCGGGTTCATCAAGGTCATAAAAATAGGATAAGGGTGCAGGATGAGTCCAATGTTGAGGCACAGGTAGCTACGTGAAATATCATAAAAGAGGAAGGATCACTCCTGAGCCAGTCTTAACAGCTGTTAAGTAAGGATTCAATTTGCAGAGTCCTTATGTTAAAGAGAATATGCCAGGGATACTGATAGAGCCCCATGGGTAAATGCACATATTAACGTAAATCTCGCAAAAAGGGTTACTCACGACCAATTGGTTACGTAGATCACCATATAATTAACCTCAACACAGTAAAAAGCAGACCCAAACTGAATTAGTTCGAGTGCATCCTGTAGGAACAAGGTTATTACCGGCAGCCGGAATCAGGCTCTCCTCACGTCTCCTACAGCCGGTCGTCTCGGCAAAACAATTGATACCTAAGTCGTGATATAGACGTGGAAAACAACATAGGCTGTTGATTCGGCCACTCTCCGGCTTATTGCTGAGATTGACATATTTTGTGTTGTATCATTAAACAAACTGTCAGATGCTACCGGTAAGGTAAATTGTCTTGACATGGGTTTATATGGAGTTTCCGCGGCAGTACATTACCACCACAGACTACATCTCCGTATTTGTGCACATTACAGTCCCTCCACCTCATGGTTCTCCATTGCACAGATCCTTAGGCTCTGCGCTCTCACTTCCCACAAGTGTCACACACAGTACTGGCTCAGCACAGACAAACTTGTCCCGGATGGGCAATGCAGAGCGTGCACCATGTAGTCAGTCACTCAGCACCTCTCTTCTTGGACTGTGTCCCTCACATCTCCGAGCAGTGATAAGCTGAGTCAGTGCTCAGTCTTCCACATGTCTAAAGACTACAGAGGGACAGGAAACTCTCTGCTTTCAGCCACCTTTGAAACTCTGCGTCTCTGCTGTTTCAATATCAGATGGACGTAATATTTCCTAGTCACGAAGGCAGTGAGCCCACCTTTCTCACATTGCCTCCTCTGTCACTACAGGATGCACTAGAGAGAAAATATAAATTGTTGTCAGTCGCTTCCTGAAAGAACATAAGCATGTCTGGTAGACAGATGTCTTTGTAGGGAGAGGATATTAACATAGATATTTATCGTTACCTGGAGCACCTGCAGATCACATGCCAGCAGCCATCTTGATGGCCACGTCCTTCCATCTGGGTTGGATTTTGAAAGCATGTACATGTATGTTTGCATGCATTACGTGTATTAATACACACACAACTAATGGGACCAAAACTTCTGACACCCAATCATCTTGCACCTTACATCTGTACATTAAATATATGCCACATAAATTCTGTGCAGGTTACATTTGATAGTTTGGTAAGTATGTTCACATGGCCATGTATAGCTTCTTGGTCACGGTGCAGGTGACAGTGGTGTCCCAGGATGTCAAAAGTGTGGAGAGAGATAATGCTCACCTTTTATCATTGAATCAACCCTGTCTTACTACTGTAATGCAACAAAAAGACATACGGCATAAGTGAAGTTTAAAGTCACATGCCTGTTGTGCACATCCAGACTTTGACCTCTGGGCACTGGGACAACTTGGGGTTTATTTATGGCCTTACTGTAAGGTGTGGGTCTATGTGTATGCGCCGTTGCAAGGCAAGAGAGTATGTGGTCTAACGGCTAGGGCGGCCGACCTCAAATCTGCGGAACCGGGTTCGAGTCTCGGCAATGACGCTCAACATCCTGTGATTCTGGGCAAATCGCTTAGGGCTACATGCATCAAAATTGTAAATTGCGAATACCTAATTTCGAATTCCTGAGAATCGCAATTAGGTAATGGCAATTTACAATGTATAAAACTCAAAGAGTTTCATATAGCGATTCCTAGCGGGTCGCAAATCGCTCTACCTCATTAATATTAATGAGGTAGGTCACAATTTGCGACCCCCTAGGATTCGCAAAAATCACAGGGATGGAGGCCTGCTGGGGTCAGCAGACCACCATGTCTGCGATTGCTTTTCAATAAAGCAATTTTTTTTTTTTTTAAATGCAGGCCGTTTTCCTTAATGGAAAACGGGATGCGTTTCAAAAACAAAAATGAAAAGTTTTCTTTTCATTTTTTAAGAGTAGGCAGTGGTCCGTGGGACCACTGCCTGCTCTTAACAAATGCTGTGACAAACATTCACAAAGGGGAATGGGTTCCCACCTACTTAAAGTAGGTGGTAAAACGCGAAGGTTTTGCGACCGCATTTCGGTCACAAAACATTCCTGCATACCGATGCGATTCGGTATTAGGAAGGGACGCCCTAAACACGCCCCTTCCTAATAGAGAATCTCAAACCCATTTTGCGATTCGGTAACAGGTTACCGAATCGCAAAATAGGGTTTGCTGCATCTGAAAAGCATTTTTTGCATTCGCAAATGTGCCGATTTGCGAAGACAAAAATGCTTGATGCATGTGCCCCTTAATCTCCTGTGCCTAACAAAAATGAATGTGTCCTTGTGTAACGCAACTGGTGCTCATGTAAAGCGCTCTGATACTTGATACCTTCGGGTCAAGTTTACGTGATATAAAAACTCCCCCCAAAAAATATATATATATGGTGCAAAAGGCAAGGATGTCTTGCGCGCTACTTCATAGGAGTAGACAAGCATCCCAGTGCAATCAACCCATCTTTAAGCGTGCCACAAGAATGCTAAATTTGTACTCTATAAAGCCTCAGATCAGTATGTATGCTTTGTTATACCTCTAGTGGGGTAGTGTCAGTGGCGTAGTGAAGGGGGGGGCAGACCACCCGGGGCAGCGGAGGTGAGCAAATCGTGTCTGCCAGCCCACTCCCCAGAACAAGTCGTCCGTCGGCCGCTCCCCCCTCCCCCCACACACTCTTACCTGCACTGGGTGGCAAACTTAGAGTCCGCCCAGTTTGGCAGTAGGTCTAGCTACGCCACTGGGTAGTGTTGATGAACATCTAAAGGGATTAAGGAGATGGGGAAAGAGGCTATATTTAGCACTACCTGTAAGACTTACATACATGTTGCCTTCCTTGTCAATGGCTCCTGGCCCCCTTTCTATTTGCAGGTATGTATTTAAGGAAATGTGCTTTTGGAGAAGCTGTAGAAGGAATTTATTTTGTGTTCTGTGTACAGCATCTCAAAGCGCTCTGATATGTGTAGGTGTGCTTAACTGTTTTTTGTTCATGTGCACAGGTTGTGTGTGTGTGTTAATTTTTAATTGTTGATAGATGTGACATGTTTCAAGTGGTGGTCTCGAACTGCTGCTTTTTTTAAATGTTTACATACCTTCCCCATTAATTGTGTGGAATCTGTCATGGTGCCAAGTGTGGTGTATGCTGTTTCAAGAACCTTGCTTACTGGTTGTAATGTCTTACTATTCCCTGCCTGTGTTGGTTTCTGTATGATTCCAATTCAGTTTTTCTGAGTGGGATGGTGTGGTGCGTGACTTTCTTCAAAGCTGGGTTGTAAAAAATTGAGCCTGGCTGGACTGTATTACTGCTTTAATAGAAGTGTGAAAGCTCTGTTTTTGCATATCCTTCTTTGTGCCCCTCCAGGAATTTATCTTGAATCTCCCATTTCCGAGTCCAATAGTACCTTGTTGATGTCCACACCCACATTTAAAGTAGGGCTTTATTGTGTGTGTCAGTAGCGGCTGCTACCAGACCCAAGTGGTGGGGTGGGGGGACAAAAAAAGAAATAAAAACACTTACCTGAAAACGGATAGCAGCCGCCTCTCCTCCGTCCTCTTCTTCCCGTCTCTGGTCCAGCAGCAGGAAGCACCTGGACTCCCAGGCTTCCCTGAGCCAATCACAATGCTGTAATGCAGAGTTGTGATTGGTCTGAGCTCCGTGGTTCAGCGCTCAGACGGGAAATGGGAGGCTGGGCATGTTCCTCACCAGGCTGTGCATTAAAGCCTGGTGGGGAAGATACAAAGTGCGCATGACTGTTTGGCTGGCCCAAGAGGGCAGGCCAAGCAGTCGTGCGCACTTGGGGAGTGCAAACCACTCCTCCCCCTGTTCTGGCCAGCCCAGCCACTGACTGCAATAGGAAAACTAAAATGATAATAATGATACGTTATCATTTTATTTTTCCTTTTGAGCAGTGGGGCGACGCGCCTCCGCCTTAGCAGATGAGCCACCACTGGTGTGTGGAATATACTAGTGAGGGTGAGGAGCTACTGCACATACATATTTGAATGGACCTTTATGAATTGCAATTAGAAGTACACTATGGTGGTATAATTAGCATCTATCACACATCTGAGCACATGGTTTTATGAATGGGTCCCACAAGTTAATTCAGGACAACAACCGTTCTGTCCAGTAATACATCCCTTAGCCATTAGATAGGCACATTCGCACATTCATTGTCAATGGTACAGATAGCACAGATTGAACTACAAAGAGGCACAAAGAAAAAAAAATCCAGTTACTTTAAAATGCATATATCTCATAATCTTAAGACTGCCGTGTTTTCAACGTACACACTAGGTATTTAATGTGCATATTTGGTCCACAACCAGGAGACGCCTTTCAAATTTAAAAATTCTTATTTTTGGAAGTAGAGCATCCTTCAGAAAATCAATACTCATTTACAGAAACATTTGTTTAATGGAAATAGCCATACCCTTTGCAGTATACTTAAATGAATGGGAGGAGGAGTGCTCCTATAGTATGGATTATTCTATGTGGGTATTTCTTTTGGTAAAGTGGAACTCTGCTAAGACTAGAATAAATATAGTCATCCAAATAGATGTTGTTAAAAATGCGATTTGGTAGTTTCGCTTTTCTATATTTGGCAGTCACATCCTTGGATAATGAATTTTACGATGTTCGACGTAGTCCCAGAAGCAACAGGGTCATCCCTTTCCAAGGATCTCTCAGTAACTATTCGGAGGGATCAAGTAGATGAGGTGTGTCTGCTTGTGGCCATCAGAGCCCCAATTTAAACATTTTGGAAAAAAAGCACATCAATCATATTAGTAAGGTATCATAAGCTTCAGCATATGTATGTTATGTTTTGCAGTTTAGAAAATATGAAACTTCATTAACTGAAATGAGAAAAACTGTCTGCAAGTAGTTCGTATCAGGCCATTTTTTTCATGTTCCTACAACCTCTGAAGCTGGGGTCTACTACATGGTAAACAACTATAAAGAAAATCAATCCCAAGGAGGGTACTTAACCAGCTCCTTTATGTAAAGCTTGAAGTGCTTGTAAATTTGCATTAAACTGCCCCCTGAAAAACAGTTTACCATATACATATCTCTTTTCTGTTATTATCATCTGAAAGCAACTTGATTTGAACTCTTTTGTTCCATTAGGTTCCAGAATTAGATTGGTTGAGGAGGGGAAGTGGATATCTTCCATAGATAAAATGTCTATCCAGTTCTACTTTCAAAATAATTTAGTAAAACTAATGTGAGAAAGAATTTGCTTCAAAAGAACTAACAGCAACACTTGATGAAAATCTAGAGATTAAATGCATTTAAACGACATTGCACTTGCCGATCTCTGTTTGACGCATAGATCGATATACTTTGCAAACCTGAGTCGAATGTGATTTGGTGACTTACTTATAGCTTCTTCCATGCTTATACTCAGTAACACCAGGCTGAATGCCAATGTAGACCAAAATCATATGTATTTGCTGTGCATTCAAATAAAAGGTTTAACATAAGAAACTCTATACTCACTATGGACATTACAAATAGCAAAGGTAGTATCACATTTCAGTGCTGCTTCTGCTATTTTCTTGAGATCCAATTCTTTAAGATTATCTTCCTTTGAATATTTACGATTAGAATATGCATGGGATTGTGCTCTAGATGCAGATGTGGTCTTTTCAGATATGGGCAATTTGTGCTGCTGGCATCGCTCCTGTACAGGTGGAAATATTGCAAATAGGGTGAATATTAACAAATAAGAAAAATGAAACCCTAACAAATATGCTGATCAGCATTGAAGCTTTAGAAATTGTTTCACAAGGCCGTTTCTTAATTGCTAGTGCTGTGTCATCAAAAAATGTTATGTGTCCATTACATCATAATTCACAGCTGCACTAAACAGTTTTTGCTGACAATGTCGCTGCCCTCATTGGTAGTGGTTGGGGCAACAAAAAATGCAAACCAATATAAACAGAACATACTGTATTTGGATATGTTACTACAGCATAAATGGCATTGTCACTAATGACAATGTCAAACTTATTCCCATTCGTGTCTGTGGGGGCCATAATAAAGCAATATGCGTTGTCATGCTGCCAGCCTAAAATGTCCTAACATGGTACACTTGTAACATCTTACGTCGCAAAAATTAGTTATCTGCTTTAAATCACTTGCATCAGGCATAAATGATGTCAGCAGTGTAGGCAGGCCAACGAACCTACATATGCACCACCCTCACTGACAAATTGTGTTAGCCACATAGTTTAATCCAGACTCAAACAGACACAATTAGGTAACACTGTATGCAGCTAATTACACAGCTTTTGAAACAGTTCTAAAAGAGAAGTCGTGTCGATTACATAGCAAGACGGCATTAAAGCAGGTATTTATCAGCACCAACCTCCTTGGCTTCCTTTATTGCCTTGCTCCTGAAAAGAAATATATCGGTATCCATATATTTAAAGGGGTTTTTTGTATCGTCATCTTCGTCCTTCTCCTGGTCTTTATCTAGCAAGAGAAAATAGAAACATCTGATAGCAGTCCCGTAATGTCACTTCTATTTGCTATAGAGTAAACAAATTAAATTCAATAAAATAACAGATTCTAATTTTTCCTAAAGCGATTCACGTCCCAAAATGTTTAAATATATTCCAACTTTTCCCACACCTGGTCATTTCGGCTGCTGGAACACCGGGCCATATGGAATCAATCAATCAATCAATCAGGGGTTTGTTAAAGCGCGACTACTCACCCGTAAGGGTCTCAAGGCGCTAGGGGTGGGGTGGGGTGCAGGTTCCATTCCATCAAGGAGGGGGTCTGTCGAAGAGCCAGGTTTTGAGGTTTCTTGCGAAGATGGGGAGCGATGTTGTCTGTCTGAGGTGGAGCGGAAGGGCGTTCCATGCTTTGGCCGCGAGGAAGGAGAAGGAGCGGCCTCCCGACCTGGTCTTTCTGGAGCGGGGGACCACGGCGTAGGAGAGCTGGGCTGATCGTAGGGTCCTTTGGGGTGCGTGGAATTTGAGTCGGCTGTTCAGGTATGCTGGTCCGGTGCCGTGGAGGGCCTTGTGTGCGTGGGTGAGCATCTTAAAGGTGATTCTCGCCTCGACGGGGAGCCAGTGGAGTGTGCGCAGGTGCTGCGAGATGTGGCAGTGTTTTGGCAGGTTGAGGACCAGTCTTGCGGCGGCGTTCTGGATGTTCTGTAGCTTGCGGGTGAGGTTTTTGTTTATTCCGGCGTAGAGTGCGTTGCCGTAGTCGAGTCTGCTGGTGACCAGGGCGTGAGTGACGGTCTTTCGGTGTTCGAGGGGATCCATTTGAAGGTCTTACGAAGGAGGCGGAGGGTGTGGAAACAGGAAGACGAGACAGAGTTGATCTGGCGGTCCATTTTGAGCTCGGAGTCCAGGATGATTCCCAGGTTGCGTGCGTGGTCTGTGGGGGTTGGCGGGTTTCCGAGGGCGGGGGGCCACCAGGTGTCGCTCCAGGCGTCGGGGTTTGGGCCCATGATGAGTACTTCTGTTTTGTTGGTGTTTAGTTGTAGGCAGCTGTTTTTCATCCATTTGGCGACGGCTTCCATGCCTTCTCGAAAGTTGCGTCTGGCGGTGTTGGGCTCGTTGGATAGGGAGAGGATGAGCTGGGTGTCGTCTGCGTATGACACGATGTTGAGTCCGTAGGTTCTGACGATGGGGGCAAGTGGAGCCATGTAGACGTTGAAGAGCGTCGGGCTGAGGGAGGAGCCCTGGGGGACTCCGCAGGTGGTAGGTGTGGGGTCCGAGAGGAAAGGGGGGAGTCTGACCCGCTGCATCCTGCCGGAGAGGAAGGAGCGGATCCAGTCGAGGGCCTTGTCCTCCTGCGTCTTAGAGTCTGCGTATTAGGGTGCGGTGGGAGACTGTGTCGAACGCCGCTGATAGGTCGAGGAGGATGAGGGCTACTGTTTCTCCTTTGTCCAGTAGGGTGCGGATGTCGTCTGTTGCGGCGAGGAGGGCGGTTTCCGTACTGTGGTTTTTTCTGAAGCCGGATTGGGAGGAGTAGAGGATGTTGTGTTCTTCAATGAATGTGGTGAGTTGGCTGTTGATGGCTTTCTCGATGACTTTCGCTGGGAACGGGAGCAGGGAGATGGGTCTGTAGTTTTTGAGGTCGGTGGGGTCCGCTGAGGGTTTCTTTAGGAGGGGGTCGACCTTGGCTTGTTTCCAGTCGTCGGGGAACGAGGCGGTCGCCAGGGAGCGGTTGATGGTGTGGCGGAGCATGGGTGCGATGGTGTCGGCGGCTCTGTTGAAGATGTGGTGGGGGCAGGGGTCCGTGGGGGCCCCTGAGTGGATTGACTTCATTGTCTTCAGTGTGTCTTCGGTGGTGAGGGCAGTCCAGTCGTCAATCGCTGGTTGGTGAGGGTTCAGTGTGTTGGTTGTCTTCGTCGAAGTTGTCGTAGATGCTCTTGATTTTGTGGTGGAAAAAGGTGCTGAGTATGTCGCAGAGGTCTTGTGAGGGAGGGATGTCAGTAGACTCGATGGTGGGTTGGGCGAACTCCTTGATGATGCTGAAGAGTTCCTTGCTGTTGTGCGCGTGGGTGGACATTCTGTCTTCAATCGCTTTTTTCCTCGTTTCTCTGATGAGTTGATGGTGGGCGTTGGTGGCGGCTCTGAAGTTGTTGTGGGCTTCTGTGGATTTGGTGTTTCTCCAGGCCTTTTCGAGGCGGCGGCATGTGCGTCTGGACTCTCGAAGTTCGGTGGTAAACCATCTGGCTTTCTTGGCGCGGGTATTGTTGTTTTTCTTGAGGGGGCTATGGTGTTGGTGCTGTCCGAGATCCATCTATGCAGGGTTCGGGCTGCGGTGTAGGGGTCGTCGTTTTCCGCGATGGTTGGGGTGGAGTTGTTGAGTGAGGAGGTGAGCTGGTCGTCGGTGATTTTGGTCCAGTTTCTTCGTGGAAGCAGGTGCTGGTGTCTGTGGATGGTGGGTGTTCTGAAGGTGAAGTGGACGCAACGATGGTCGGTCCATGGGAGTTCGGTGGTGTGGCTGAAGGTGATGGAATTTCCTGTAGTGAAGAGGGGATCGAGGGTGTGTCCTGCTAAGTGCGTGGGCTCGTTTACGATCTGGCGGAGTCCAATGTTGTGGAGGTTGTCCAGGAGGGATGTGGTGTTGGGGTCCAGTTGGTTGTAGAGGTGGAAGTTGAGGTCTCCCAGCAGGGTGTAGTTGGTGGATTCGATGGCCTGCGGGGAAATAATGTCCGTGATGGAGTTGGCGAAGGGTCCGCGGGGTCCAGGGGGGGGCGGTAGATGAGGGTTCCTCGGAGGGTGGCGGTGGGGCTGGCCAGTATCTTGAAGTGAAGGTGTTCCATCAGTTCTGTGGGCTCGTCGGGGAGTGTGCTCAGGCGGAGGCTGGATTTGTGGACGATGGCGATTCCTCCTCCTGGGCGGGTGGGGCGGTCCTTCCTGGAGATCTTGTATCCTTGGGGGATGGCGATGGCGATGTCCGGTCCCGAGGTGGTGTTGGTCCAGGTTTCGGTGAAGAACGCTACGTCCGGGGTGGTGCTGTCGAGGAGGTCCCAGATTTCTGTGGCGTGTTTGTGGAGGGATCGGACGTTGAGGAGGATGCATTGCAGGGTCTTCGGTTCGTTGTGTTCTTGTGGGCGGGTTGTGCTGGATCCGTGTTCTTGGCGGTGCTGCAGGTGTGCCGGCAGCGATGACAGCTGAAGGGTCCGTGGGTGTCGGCTGGTGATGCTAGCTTGCAGTTGTTGTTGCGGCCTGGGTTGAGTGCGTGGAGTGCTGCTGGGTCGTAGCGTTGGCGGGGCGGAGGTCCAGGGTTCCTGGCGCTGGTCGCGGACGAGTCGCAGACAAGCTTGCCTTTGACGCGCCTTCGGTGCACCAGCGGCGCGCCCGCTGCCGCCATTAAGTAGGGGTCGGGGAGGGTTGGACAGCTGGGAGGGGAGCTGGATTGGGCCGGTCGCGCTGGGGGGGGGGAGGGGCCGCGGGGGCAGCAGCGGCGGGGAAAGGTAAAGGGAGGAAATAAGGGATAAAGAAAAAAGGGAAAATAAGCAGAAATAAGGCACAAAAGAGCAGAGATGCAGAAAAGTGCAGAAAGGTGAAAGATAAGAGGGTAGGAAAACGAGTGAAAGAGCAGAGCGAGAGAAAGGGAAAATGAGCAGAAATTAGGCACAAAAGAGCAGAGATGTAGAAAAGTGCAGAAAGGTGAAAGATAAAAAGGGTAGAAAAACGAGTGAAAACGAGTGAAGGAGCAGAGTGAGAGGAAGGAGACAGAGGTCCACTGGACCACCAGGGTTGAGGCGCAGGGAAACCTGCGGGTGGAGGAGGGCCTCGATCACCAACACTCAAGAGTGCAGGGGCAGGGGCAGGCCTCACTTAATGGTGGAGCTGCGAGGGTGGGAGAGCAATTTCACTGACAATGAGTCAGTGGTCTTGCTCGCCTGTCCCCGCAGTGGCCGCCATTAAGTAGGGGTCGAGGAGGGCTGGACAGCTGGGAGGCGGGAGCGGGGAGGGGAGCTGGATTGGGCCGGTCGCGCTGGGGGAAGGGGCCGCGGGGGCAGCAGCGGCGGGGAAAGGTAAAGGGAGGAAATAAGGGATAAAGAAAAAGGGAAAATAAGCAGAAATAAGGCACAAAAGAGCAGAGATGCAGAAAAGTGCAGAAAGGTGAAAGATAAAAGAGGGTAGAAAAACGAGTGAAAACGAGTGAAAGAGCAGAGCGAGAGAAAGGGAAAATGAGCAGAAATAAGGCACAAAAGTGCAGAGATGCAGAAAAGTGCAGAAAGGTGAAAGATAAAAAGGGTAGAAAAACGAGTGAAAACGAGTGAAGGAGCAGAGTGAGAGGAAGGAGACAGAGGTCCACTGGACCACCAGGGATGAGGCGCAGGGAAACCTGCGGGTGGAGGAGGGCCTCGATCACCAACACTCAAGAGTGCAGGGGCAGGGGCAGGCCTCACTTAATGGTGGAGCTGCGAGGGTGGGAGAGCAATTTCACTGACAATGAGTCAGTGGTCTTGCTCGCCTGTCCCCGCAGTGGCCGCCATTAAGTAGGGGTCGGGGAGGGCTGGACAGCTGGGAGGCGGGAGCGGGGAGGGGAGCTGGATTGGGCCGGTCGCGCTGGGGGTAAGGGGCCGCGGGGGCAGCAGCGGCGGGGAAAGGTAAAGGGAGGAAATAAGGGATAAAGAAAAAAGGGAAAATAAGCAGAAATAAGGCACAAAAGAGCAGAGATGCAGAAAAGTGCAGAAAGGTGAAAGATAAAAGAGGGTAGAAAAACGAGTGAAAACGAGTGAAAGAGCAGAGCGAGAGAAAGGGAAAATGAGCAGAAATAAGGCACAAAAGTGCAGAGATGCAGAAAAGTGCAGAAAGGTGAAAGATAAAAAGGGTAGAAAAACGAGTGAAAACGAGTGAAGGAGCAGAGTGAGAGGAAGGAGACAGAGGTCCACTGGACCACCAGGGATGAGGCGCAGGGAAACCTGCGGGTGGAGGAGGGCCTCGATCACCAACACTCAAGAGTGCAGGGGCAGGGGCAGGCCTCACTTAATGGTGGAGCTGCGAGGGTGGGAGAGCAATTTCACTGACAATGAGTCAGTCAGTGAGTGATCTCAGTCCTTTGAATAAAGGACAGGCTTGTAACCAGGCAGTCACTGCAGGTATCGTCTTTTTCGAACCATTAATGCACAATGTGCAAAATCTAGCCGAATAAATGTATACAATGTATTTACCTAAAAACAGTGAATGGTAAATTAGATTCAGACTACATTATGAAGTTGCTTAGATTTTGATTGTCTGGGCAAGAAATGGAAAGAGGTGCTGCATATTCCCATCTGACTACAGCTGTGCATGTCAACATAACTCCAGATGCAATTCAGCTTCTGAAAAGAGGAGGTGGCTGATAAAATGGTGCGTGTCTAAACCTATGGTTAAAGAAGCAACACTGATGGGTACTGCAGGGAGAAAGCATAAGGAGTTCTCACTCATTTGACCATCGACAGCCTTATACTGGTAAATTGGGCTTTTCCAGCTTTTTGAGTAACTTGTAATACTCTGTTTTTCAGATAACGCTTTGGAATTCTGTGTCTGCGCTCCCGACCACGCACCCACAACACTTGAGTACATATCACCAAGCTATCTTCCTCCAATTTCCCCTTTACATGAGTGCAAATGAAAGAAGAAATGTAACTTTGTGTGTCCTTCAGACACACACAGCTGTTACATTTGGGGACCAGGCTCACCAAAGGTGTGCTCACTTGGCCTCATGTACGTTGAACAGAAAACAATGAATTATTGGGCCTTGAGTACAGTGATGGGTCTTCTTTCGTTCCACCCATGCAGCATTGGCATTTCCACATTTACGATCAATCAGACGGTTGACCTGTATGCGATCTATAGCCCTGGGTTAAGTAAACGGCTGGTGAAGTGCGGAAGCATGGAAGAATGCAATACATTGGGTGCTACTTCTCATGCGGCCAATTCTGGAAACCACCATTATCCTGAATCACTGAGTGTGACTAGCCTTAAATCTCTTCCAGTCCAAGACTGTCACCTTCTCAGAGGCAATGATGAGAGGGGGATGCACCACAACACATTTTTACTATGAGGAGAGGTGTGGTGCAGCGGCCAGGGCAGCTGACTTCGGAGCACAGGGTTCACGGTTCGAGCTCCGGCGGCAGCTCAGCTCAGCACCATGTGACTCTGGGCAATAGCTCACTTAATTTCCCCTACGGCCCCCAGCGCCTTGAGACCCGTAAGGGTGAGTAGCTGCGCTATATAAAAACGGACTTACCCTAATTTTAGTAGCACTCATTGTCATTTTTGATTATTTTTTGCCCCTGATTTCTGCTTCCTTTTCCAGTTGCAGGATTCTTCTTGGAATACTTCTTCTTGAAAACCTTATGCTGGCCTGTTTCTAAACCCTGAATTCAGGGTGGTACCTTACCTGTCAAGTTCTGTATCATCTCTAATCTTAACTCAAGAAGTACCAAGGAGGTGTTTTTCTTTTTCTGGCTTTTTCTCCTAACTAGGACCTTCTTAATGAGATAATCAACACTTCCCATGGGTAAAGAGTATGACTCTTTGCACACCAAAATCTGTATCATATTTACCATACAAAATGAGTCCATAAAATGTCTTCCTCCTATGGAGACCACACGATTCGATGTAGTATTTGTCTCTTCCATTGGAACCTCAAATGCCACTAGCACGCACAGACGGAATTAGAAGCAGAACTTGGCCATACCATACCTGTAAGGCTACAATGAAAATGGAGTTTTGATGCTTAAAGCTTAGCAAATATTACAAACTATCACAAGGAATACATGCCATATGATTGGATGCTAGAGTGAGTAATAAAGACTACTGGGATAGTGCTGAGGATGCCGTAGGGTGACTGACCCAATAGATGAAACACATGTAAGATGGAGGATCAATGGAAGACACAAATGTGTATGGAACGTTGTGATCTTTGTACAAGAAAGAAACTTTATAGACTAACTTTGTATAATAAATGTGATACAGATTTTGGTGAGCAAACAGTAATACTGGATATTAGCTGGAACATTGTTGTGTTCCTGTTTTGAGTCCCTCTGGGTAACAGGTTCTCTCAATTGTTTTGCACTCAATTAGATATGGAAAATATGGATTTGGAAATCCATTAAATAAGTTACCGAGGGGACTTTCTTCTTCATGCCGCACTGACAGCAGTCATTAGAAAACATTGGCGAGAGGGGATGGCGGAACCTCAGACCTCTCTGGCCTGCCAATATGTAGTAATGGCGGCGGGAACTTTTAAGGCGGTCACATGCCTATACAGGAGGATCACCCACGGCCTGAGACAGCCCCTGACGACCTTGCGTCTCAAGTGGGAAGAGGATTTGGGCGAACCCATTGAGGAGAAGCCTTGGGGAGAATTGGTAGAACGGGCCTGGAAGTGTTCTAGGAACGCACGCTTTCAGCTAATCCACTTTTACGTGTTGCATAGGACGTACCTTACCCCGGGTAAGGTGAATGAATACTTCGGGGTCTCGACCTCGTGTCCACGGTGTAACCTAGAGGGGGCGGGGTTCCTCCACATGCTTTGGGACTGTCCACATCTGGGAGAGTACTGGAGGGGGGTGACGTCTGAGCTGGCAGCAGCAACGGAGAGAGGGGAGCACTGACACCAGGCTGCTGTTTATTACATTGGTTCCCACATACTGCCAAGACCAAAGTTACTAGCACGTTTATAGACCTGGGGCTGGTCTTGACCCAGAGGGAGATTACCAGCCACTGGAAGGCGAAGAATGGCCCCAACTTAGCACGATGGTCCAGGGAGTTAGTGAAATGGGCGGAGGCGGAGGGGAATTGCAGATTGCGAATGGCCAGACGAACTGGGAACGACAAATCACTGGAGACGGCACGCGCATGGGTGGCACTAGTGGAGCTGGTAAAACATCCAACGGTCAATACCGTTGGCACTCCTGAGCGGAGGGATCCTGCAGCGGACGACTGACTTCGGGAGGCACTGATAGACTAGAGAGCAGAGCACGGATAGGGCGGGATGACCTTGGGGGAACATCTGTACCCTGACACCGAAACTTGAGGTCTGGGATATACAGGGCACAGAGCATCACTGTCCTGCCCACTGATCAAACAGCGAAGCATTATTGACCCAGCGGCATGCCTAGGGGGAGGGGAGGGAGGAGGGGTTAGTTAAGGTTGGGGGGTGAGGGGCGTTTGTTAGAGTTACATGTCATGGATGATGTCCGGAGAGGTACCAACTAGTAGATCTCACTGATTCATACTGCAGGACGGAGGGTGGGGTACGGGGGTTAGCCCCATTTCAGGTCACATTATTCCCCGTCAGGAGGGACTTCTCACAGATGTTGATGACTTAATGTGGAAATATAGTATCCTGCTAAGTTCTATTTTCGAATGCAGTTTTGTCCACTGCCAGCCCTATACGGGTTATTTACTGTGCCTATGTTTTTATAACTCAATAAAAATTTGTTTGAAGAAAAAAAAAAAAAAGTTACCATAGGAAAAGGTGTGTGCACTAATATCACCTTAGTTAACTGTTTAGTACTTTTAATGTGTAAATTAAATTGTGGATTGTGCTATTAGGTGGAGTTGGTATTTCTTCAGGCAGTCAGAGAGCCTCACAGCACCCAGTCTTTGACAGATTGCAGTGCCAATGACTTCATAGATCTGGTTGAGCCATTGAGCCTACTCAGGACATGTTACATGAATTACAACCACTTTGCCTTGAGAAGTTTGTCCTAAAACTGACCCTGGAATTAAAGACCACTGATATCCATGTAATTGCTTTAGGGCCCCCTGTTTTTCTGGAGATCTTGTGAAAGTAAGAGCATTTTTGGATTCCCTGATGATGTATCATGCTTTCCACCCTACACAGTTTATGCAAGCCATGGTGGGGTACCTCATAAGTTGTCAAGTTGTCAAGACCTTGGGCCACTGCTTTAGTTATAATATCAGATTCCTGCTTAGATAATTAGAATACATTCTTACTTTCCTGAATTTTGAACATCTTGATTTGGAGTACTCCGCTAAAGAATTATTATTGACATAATCAGCAAGCAACTATATGACTCATTTCTTCCAATTGGTATAAGAGACTACCTGGGTGGAGAGGACCCAAGATGACATTATTTCACTGTGGATTAAAGGAAAATATTAAGGATAAATTAGTTTGTACTCATCACTCTACATTGTTTTCTAAACTTATTGATACAGCTCTGTTATTTGAGTAGACTTTGATAGATTTTGAAAGGCCTAATGAAAGAAAAAAGCCTTTAGGCCTTTTGACCAGAATTCAGACTTTTCTTAGACCAGAAAGTCATGCAGATTCTTCACCCCAAAAGAAACCTATGCAGATTGGTATAGCAGGATGCAATATGTCAGAAGATGAAAGAGAATGCCTATGAAAGGCAGCATTGTGGTTATATTGTGATGATTCTGGATATATGATTGATGCCTGTCCTGTATATCCTGAAACAGATTTCCGTAAACATCAAACCCATAAGAAACAGAAGAGAGGAGGAGTAGGATATCAAGAATAGCATCCTTGTATTGGATCTTCCCTGAGTGGTTCTAATAATCAATTGTTCCTCTCATCAATTGTTTTGAGAGTTGAAGAGGGAAGGACTATTAATGTTCCAGCATTGTTAGATAGTGGGGTCTGTGGAATGTTTATCATGAACGAGAACTTAAGAAAACATTTGTAAGACAGATAACAAGGTACCTGAGGTGGTACAGACTTTTGAAGGTACACAATTCGCTTTGGAGTCAGAAAGGGAGGCTACACCCAAATGAAAGGTCTTGATTCAACACCATACTGAAGTGTTTTTATATAGTACTGTCTCCCAATTATGCTGTGATATTTTGAAATCCCTTGGCCATAGAAGCACAATCCACATGTCAATTGGGCTACTAGAACTATACTAATATAATCACAGCTTTGTGATAATCATTGTTATGCTTCTTTACATTACTGGTCACCTACTGAAGAAATTCCATTACAAATTCAAATCAAATTGTGGCTAATGTCTCTTCTGTGCCACCTCACATCCCACATGTTTTGCTGAACCTGAGGTTTCCACACTTCCTCCCCATAGGGAATATGAATTTGCCATACAAAGTGACCCTTGTGCTATCATACTGTTTGCACACATCTATTACCTGTCTGAGAAAGAAGAGGATATTGAGTACCTGGGTTTCAGATTGAATGCATCTGGTCTGTCCATGAACCTAAGAAATAAGTCAATCTTGAATGGGTTCAGCCCACAAATATCAAAGAAACCCAATGTTTTCTTAGATTTGCAATTTTTATCTCAAATTCATTAAAGATTTTGTTAATTTAACCAGTGACATTAACCGTGTCTTAAGGAATTTGTTGGAATGCTAGAACTGAAAAAGCATATAATATGCTCAAAGTAATGTTTATCCAGGCTCCAAATGAGTGTCATCCTGATACTTTCAAGAAGTTCATTGTAGAGACTGATGTTTATGAAAGAGCAATGGGGCCATTTTGCCACAATTACAAGGCGATAATACTCTTCTAGCTATTTTGTGAGAAAGTGGAAAGAACAATTCAGTCCTAGAAAGAGAGTTGTTAACTGAAGACGGCTTGTATTGAATACTGACACTTATTTATGGGTACTAGAGAACACTTTGAAATTCAGACTGATGACAGGAGCTTACTTTGTTTACGAAATTTACAATATAAGAACAGTCATCAAGCCAAATGGGCATTTTTCTTGCACAGTAAATCATTCTAATCTATATCTCTTGTACAATTAATCTTTTGGCTGATGCATTATCTCATCATTATCCAGTCTTCATTTACATATGATCAACCTTTGATTGCTGCTCATTGTGTGGTTGGATTAGTACACTCTTTACAGGGGGCAAAGAGACTCCAGAACAATTGGATCCCAAGGAATTACAGGGGGCCCGATTCACAAAAGTAATCTGAGACAAAATCCTAACTTTACGACTTTCAGTATTCACAAAGCACACTTAGGAGTAGTAAAGTTGGGATTTTGTCTCAGTTAAACTTAAGTTTTGGTCTTAAGTTTAGCTTAAGACCAAAACTTAGGTTTAACTGAGACAAAGTTTTGGTCTTAAGTTTAAGTTTTGGTCTTAAGTTTAACTTAAGACCAAAACTTAAGTTTAACTGAGACAAAATCCTAACTTTACTACTCCTAAATGCCCTTTGTGAATACCGAAAGTCGTAAAGTTAGGATTTTGTTTCAGATTACTTTTGTGAATCGGGGCCAGGGCCTTTATTTTCAGACTCCACTCACATTAAATAACTATTTGTATTTCAGTCATCAAGCTATTATGATTACTACCAAGAAAATACAACATGCTGTGATGCATATCTATTATGATTATGACATTTTTGGCCATAGAAGAGTAAAGAACAATGCTAGATCTTGTTCTGAAATCTCTTTAGTGACCTATACTCCATTCTGATGTTCAAGAATATGTAACTTCTGGCCCACTAGTGCTCAAACAAATTGTTACATTCTAAATCTTTCATATATTTGCAGCATCTACCAGAGCCTCCTGAACTTTGGCATGTGACATCTACTGACTTTATAATGGATCTTCTATCCTGAGAAGGATTTCCAGTTATATTGGATACGGTAGACACTTTTTAAAAAAATGGCTCCTTTTCCTCTTTGTCTAAACTAACTAGAGCTGAAGAAATGGCACTATGTTTTCTGTTTTGCGTTCATGCTAACTAGATAAAATCAAAAACATTTGTGTGAAGCTATCAAAATGGAGGAAGTTTGGAAATCCCCTACCACGCTGAAGAAAGGCATTCTCACTAGGCTGAAGTAAGCTTTTTGGGAATTTATATTGATGCAGATTTGGAAAGATCAAAAAGTGGGGAGTATCACAGAAAAATGTCTCATTCATAAATGTTTCTTTAACCAGTTCTCTGCCAAGGACGTAACAAGTATGTCCATGGCTGCAGCGCTGGTGTGCCATGGACGTAACCATTACGTCCTCTGCACACTACCACATAATCCCTCTGCTGTTTTCAGCAGAGGGATTTCCTTTCTTTTTTGGGGGGGCTCGGGAGGTGGGGAAGAGCTTCCCCAACCTCCCGAGGCATTTTTTTCCATATGTAATGACGATCGCGCGCATGTCGTGCTGACGTCATTACATATGAAACTGAAATGAGCCGATCGGCTCGTTTCAGTGCTTTGGTGTTCGTGGGGCTATCTCAACCCCGAGCACTGAATCACACGGGAGAGGTATCATTGGAAAGGGGAGAATCTCCCCTTTCCAATGGTACCCCTCCCTAGTGGATCCCTTCTTGGGGATCGCCGCAGGAGGGCGATCCCCAAACAGGGATATACCCACTAGACACCAGGGAGGAGGGAGCAGCCCCTTGGGCTAAGGCTTTTGCTCCCCCCATAGTAATTTGGACATAGTTAGTCTTTCGGCCCCCCCAGGAGGAAGTTGGGGGCAGTAGACCCCAATCTGCACCCCCGGGGGGGCAGGAAGCACACAAGACACCAGGGATTTTTTTTTTAATGCTTAGGGGGTGGAGGCTGCCCAAAATGGGCATCGTAATGCCCTCACCCCTTCCAAAAATTGGCAAAGTCTTTCTGCCCCCCCCCCCTAGGGTGCAGCTGGGAGCAATAGCCCCCGATATGCCCCCCCGGGGGGGCAGATATCCCACTAGCCACCAGGGATGATTTTTTTTTTTATAGAAGAGAACTGGGGGCTGCCCACAATGGGCATGCCAATGCCCCCCAACACAAAAAAGACAAGCCCACTAGACACCATGGAATCTTTTTTTGTTAAAATGTAGGGGTGGGGACTGCCCTAAATGGGCATTATAATGCCCCCAACCCTCCCACAGTTGTTTTGCCCCCCCCCCCGGGGGGAAGATGGGGGCAATAGCCCCTGATCTGCCCCCTGGGGGGGCTTAAAGCCCACTAGGCACCAGAGATATGCTTATGGGCATGTCAGGGAGCGGCCTCCTAGGCAAGGGTTGCTCCCCTTTTTTTTGTGAATACATTTTGGCTGCTTCTGCCCCCCTTGGGGCAGATCAGCGATATTTTTGGGCACATCTGCTCCCAAGGGGGGCAGAAAAACACTAGACACTAGCAAAAGTTTCTGTGTGTGTGTGTGAACTGGAGTTCGACTGATGGTATGTGTGGCGCTTGGCTGGTGGTATGCATGGATGCGCTTGGCTGGTGGTAAGCATGGATGGCGCTTGGCTGGCGGTGTGGCTTGCTTGGATCCACCAGCGTTTTATTTCCCAGAATCCCCTGCAAACCTCAAATTTAGCAAACAATTCACACTTTCATCACATTTCAGTGTGGAAAATTTGTCGGATCACTGCGCCGGCACAAATCTACCACCACCCAGCATTTCCCTCGGTCTCCTGAAAAAAATGATACCTCACTTGTGTGGATGCCCAAAGCAGAGAACCTAAAAACTTATAAAATTAAAAACTGAGGAGGAACCAAAGTGGGTCTAGAAGGGCAGTTTTTTTTCATACGTTTTTAGGCTAACACTGCTTTGGGCCTCCACACGAGTGATGCATCATTTTTATCGAGAGACTGAAGGGAACGCTGGGTGGTGGGAAATTTGTGCCGGCGCGGTGATCTCACAACCTTCCCACACAGAAATGTGAGGAAAATGTGAATTTTTAGCTAAATTTGAGGTTTGCATGGGATTCTGTGAAAGAAAACGTTGGGGGATCCACCCAAGCCACACATCTCTGGACTCCCCTGGGTGTCTAGCTTTCAGAAATGTCTGGGTTTAGTAGGTTTCCCTAGATAGCCGCCGAGCCCCGGAGTAAAAACGCAGGTGCACCCTTTCTGTGACAAAACAACCTGTTTTTGCAAGTGTGATGTGTCCCCGTTGCGTTTTGGGCTGTTTGCTGTCGCGGGCACTATGCCTACCCACACAAGTGAGGTACCATTTTTATCGGCAGACTTCGGGAAATGCTGGGTGGGTGGAAGTTTGTGGTTCCCCGCAGATCTCAGAACTTTCCATCACAGAAATGTGAGGAAAATGTGTTTTTTTTTTTTACAAAGTTTGAGGTTTGCAAGGGATTATAGGTAACAGAACCTGGTGAGAGCCACACACGTCACCCCATCCTCGATTCTCCTGGGTGTCTAGTTTTTAAAAAATTTACAGGTTTGCTAAGTTTCCCATGGTGCTGGCTGAGCTAGGGCCCAAAATCCACAGTTAGGCACATTGCGAAAAAAGGTCAGTTTTCACTGGAAAAATGTGGTGTCCACGTTGCGTTTTGGGCAATTTCTTGTCGCAGACACTAGGCCTACCCACACAAGTGAGGTACCATTTTTAATCGGGAGACTTAGGGAAACACAGAATAGTAGAACAAGTGTTATTACTATTTGTCTTTCTATGCATTTCTGCCTTCCAAATGTAAGACAGTGTGTAAAAGAAGTCCTTTTGAACAATACCCCCTAATTCACATGCTGATATGGGTACCTTCAAATTCAGAGATGCACAAATAACCACTGCTTCTAAACTGCATATCTTGTTCGAATTTCAGAAATACATAGGTTTTCTTGATACCGATTTTTCACTCTTTATATTTTACCAAATGAATTTTTTGTATACCCGGTACACAATGAAAAAACATTGCAAGGTGCAACTCAGTTATTGGCTCTGGGTACTTTGGGTTCTTGGTGAACCTACAAGCCTCATATAACCCCTCAACCAGAAGGGTCCCGCGGACGTAACAGTATATAGCTTTCAAAAATCTACCATAGTTAGAAGAAGTTACAGGTGAAAACGTAGGCACAAATGGCTGTTTTTTTCAACCATATGTCAATATTATTTTATTTCAAATGTTAATCTCCATAGGAACACCTTGAAGGATCTACACAAATGACCCCTTGCTGAATTAAAAATGTTGTCTACTTATCAGAAATGTATAGTTTTCCGGGATCCATTATTGGTTTCACACCCATTTCTACCACTAGCTGGAAGGAGGTTGAAAGCACAAAAAATAGGAAAAATAGGCTATGTCCCAGTAAAATGCCAAAACTGTGCAGAAGATTTTGGTTTTCCGACAAAAGTCTGCCTGTTCCTGAAAGCTGGGAAGATGGAGATTTTAGCACCACAGCTCCTTTGTTGATACCATTTACTGCAAACCAAGCTGACACTTTTTTCTGGAGCACTTTTAACTAATTTTTCCCAAATTTAGATGTATTTTCCCTAATTTCTCAGTCCCCTCCAGGGGAATCCACAAACCCCTGGTACCTTTAGAATCCTGAGGATGTTGGAAGAAAAGGACGCAAATTTGGCGTGGATACCTTATGTGGACAAAACATTATGGGGGCTTAAGCGTGAACTACCCCAAATAGTCAAAAAAGGGAGTGGCGGGGGGGCAGCAAAGGGGTTAACTTTGAGCCTTACTTGGACAGGATTCGGAGTTCTCAAGCTAAAAGTTTGTATATAAAGTTCAGATTTGGTATTTTGCCGCAGGAATCCTCCACATGTAAATGGGATAAGAGTAGAGCTCTATTTTCTCATTGTCCGTTGTCCCAAGAGACAGATGAACACTTTCTTTACTTTTGTCCAATTTATGCTCTGCCTCAACGGAGGTGGATTATTCCAGTATGCAAGTTTATGGGCACAGAACATTACTGGGAAGCTTGCAGGATTCTTAGATGTGACACAAAGGAGCATATTGTGTTTGCTGTCTCCAGGTTTTTATTTTGGCCATGGAGAATCCGATCAAGCAAATTACCATTGAGGGCTAAGAGCATATCCTAAAAGTTGTATGGGTTTATAATGTGAGCTCTCACCCACAAGTTGCATCTGCACTTCATTTATTCCCGTTGCTAGCAAAATCAATTCTAAAATACTTATGTTAACATTGTTTTTAACAAAGCCTTTTTGAACTGTGCATTACATTTTTAATATGATTAAATGTTTTCATTATTTATGTATGTTACTTTTATGATTTTTATAAGCCGAAATAAGGCATTATTATTATTATACATAAATCATTTCTGATAGAGGAAACCAATATATTTCACACTTTTGGAGAGCTTTTTTCAAAGCACTAGAAAAAGAACAAGCTCTTTCTTCTGGTTATCATCCCCGGTATAATGGGTTAACAGAGTGATCTAGTCGGAGTTTGAAACAGTATTGTCATTGCTGACTACGAAAAGGACTGGGCTGATAGGCCATTCGCTTATTTTTCTTATAACAAATTGACTCATAGTGCCACAATGGTGTAACCAGTTTTGTGATTGCGAGGTATTCATCCAAATGTTTTTTCTTCTCTGCCTTGCATTGATTCTTTGGTTCCAGAAGATAACAATTATATGAATTGTAGGAAAGTAGGATCTGCTTTCATTGTCACCCCCACTTTTTGCTTGTTGTCAGTATGTTTTTGACCTAGTCTGACTGGGATCCTGCTAATGAGGACCCCAGTCACTTTGCTTTTTCCCTAAACTGACCATGGTAAGTTCATTTGTACACCCATAATTGGCTAATGGTGTACCCTTGTAAGTCCATAGTATATGGTACTAAGGTACCAGGGCATAGGTACACCACGGGTCTCCCATGGGCAGCAGCATGTATTGTGCCACCCATGGGAGTCCACTCAAACTGGTACTGCAGGCCTGCCATTGCAGCCTGTGTGAGTTGGTGCTTGCACCTCTCACTGCAGATATAAGTTTCCTAATATCTGAGGTCACTTCACCTGAAACCTATTTGTCACCCCTATGGCAGGCTATTCAGTTCTGAGGGCAGGGTTCTTGGTTATAACTGTGAGGGTGCCCCTTCATGAGCAGGACACCCCTACAAACCCCGGTGTTGATTCTCCAGGCTTTGTAAATGCGGTCAGCCATTTTAATACATTTAGTGGACATCAGTCATTACGAGATGTCAAACTATATTGTGGCTACACCGAACCTGGTCATGTTTGGTAATGAAACATGTTGGAATCATACCCCAACACTGATTCCAGTTTTGGAAGTATGATCCCATGTACTGGGGGTCTCCCTTGGGGTACCCACTTGTACTCCCAGTAACAGTCTTTCAGGATCTGCCAGAAAGATAGTGCTGCTGCCAACCACAGACACGATTCTGCCCTCCTGCTGCTGAGCCAAGCTCGAGCGGGGGAAGGTAGAACAATAGATTTCCTGTCACAGGGAGGTGTGACCATCTCCCAGACAGGACTCAGTGTATTGGGCTGGGGTGGGGGGCGCTTGCCAGCGCCACCAGACTGCTTTGAAGGGCACATTTGGTGCCCTCCTTGCATACTCCAGTTTGAGCCAGTTCAGGGAGTCCATGGCTCCCGCTCTGGTGCCAAACTGGACAAAGGACATGGGAGTATCCTCCCCTCTGTCCAGCCCCTCCTCTGGGAGGGACCCCTGAGTTGTTCCAACCCTTCCCTTAGGGTACTTAAGGACTTACCTGTGGGTGGGTCCTCAGATTCGTCGTGGGACAAGATTCAAGCCTGAGACGTCGCTCGTCAACCCTCTGGACACTTGGACTTCCTTGGACTTCGACTGGAACCAAAACTGCATCAAGGAAGACTCCTCCTGCTCCTGGTCTTTCTGTTCTTCAAGACCTCTTTGTCGTCTGTGTCTGTGCCTCTGCCAGGTTCTTCAACAGACCTGTGGGCTTCAAGGACACCCTTGGAGTGAAGGAGTCACTCCCCTGCATCTGCAGGCACCGCAACGAAGCTGATCGGTCTACTGCTCCAGTCGTCCCACTGACTTCCCTAGGCTCAGCAGCACAGGTGGTGGTTCTGCAACTCCCTCGAGGCTTGACCTGTCCTCTCTGCAATTTTGAGGCTAGTATCCCTCGTCAGAACCGCTGGAACGGAACCCCTGTGCAACGCGTCGACTTGCCTTTGCTAAGGCTTGTTGGCTCTGCACTCCGGAGATCTTCAGGTTACAAGAAGTTCTAGCCGCTAGCATCTCCTCCCTCCAAGCCTAGCATCTTTACCGCATTCTCTGCACCAAGGCCTTCATTCTTGGTGAGTTGCTCAAAGTCCTCTTGCGACTCCTGTGCTTCTGGCCTGCGAGTCCTCCTGAGGGGCTTCTAGTGCTTCAGTGGGCTCCTCTGCTTGCTAGGGGCTTGCTCAGACTCTCCTGCTGTTGGCGAGTCCCTTGGACCTTGCTGGTCCCAATGCTGCTCCTTCCGCGTTCTCCTTGCCAGTTGCGGCTACCACAGCTTGTTGGTGCTCCCGCCGGACACCAATAACCTAGTCACCGACATCAGACGTGGGACAGCTTGTGCATGGCTCCTGGTCTTCTTCATAGTGCCTGGTCCTCACAGATGCAGCAACAAGTTCACCGTCGACTCTTCTAAACCTCTTGACATCAGTGGGTATTGTGTCTTCCTGCCTCCTGGTCATGTCCGAGTGGCCTAGACTCTGTCCCCTCTGCTTGCAGGTTCTTCACTTCCAGAATCCACCCTTGGATTCCATTGGACTTCTTCTCCGTCTTCTCCAGAGGCATTTTCTTCCAAGTCTTCCATTGTCGTCTATCGAGGTTTCCAACGTCTCTTCACCCCTATGCACCTGGCATCCAAGGGAATTCTTCGGGGTCCTCTGGGAAGCATCCTTCTTCTGCAAGCGACTTCTCCATTGACTTCCATTGGTCACACGATGTGTTCCCACTCTGGCCACACACTCTGCGGGGTTCCTGGGTACTTACCTTGGGTGGTTCCTTGTGTCCCCCGCTCCTCTGGGTCCTCTGGTCCAAGTCTCGTCTTCCTTTGCAGTTCGTATTCCACTTTCTTAGTATATGGTTTGGTCTCACCCTGGAAACCACTGTATTCTATGCTACTTACCTTACTGCATCTGAAGTTTTCGTGTATATTGTGTTGATATCTCCGGGTAGGAGATATACCTATGTTTCAGTGAGTGATGTGTAATAAGTAGAAGTATTTTTATATAAACACTTTGTGGTTCTTTTTCAAATAACCTACAATATAAGATTAAACTGGTAAAACCAGCTGCTTAACACTCCTTCAAGATAAGCCTGAAGGCTGCTCTCCACAGCTACCACTTTGAGAGCTTTCAATGGTTATCAAAGACCACTAAAATCACCATAAGGGTTGCCTGGATTAGTGCAGGGTGCACCACTTGAATAAGTGTGCACCATATACTAAGCCAGTGTCCTACATGAATCATCTGCAGAATTAAGACAATTAGACAGTCTGAATCATTCTAAGGACAAGATGAAAAGATATGCAGATAAGTCTCAAGGGACTTCATCTTCTTTCGTTCGTGGTGTTAAGGCTTGGTTATTTTCTGATTTTTTTTCTGTTCACATTTTACCAGTCACAGTTTGTCCACAATGTTTTGGTCCTTTTCTCTTTATACCTTAGGCTAATGCAATACATTTTCACTTGAAAATTCCATGCACTATTCGACTTCAACCTGTTTTCATCCGTCACAATTGAAACCATATGTTTATGATCCATATTATCATCACAACCAACACTGGTGCAAGGCTAACTGCAACATGAGATTTAAGAACTCTATCTTTCTTCAATCTTTCGAGGTGTTCTTCAATTTTTGATACTTCAGAAAGATTATCAAACTATTGAATGCTCTTGGAAAGCTATTTCTTTAATCCAGGTCCCCTTGATGGTTTGTTGTTTTTTACAGTGGCACTTTGATAAACCTGGAGCTTTAGGAGGAGAGCATGCTGTTATATCTGGGGACCAAACTCACCAAAAGCAACGGTGTGCTCACTTGGTCTCGCATCCATGGAAGCGCACACAACATGTGGAGAGGAGCCATGGCCTCCATGGCTGCGGTCAACTGGAGAGTTGATCCACGTGTTATTCACAACACCAGACTAAAGAAATGACTGGAAAATTGCAGAAGCATGGAGGAGTGGATGAAAGTCAAGCATGTGGCACTTCTTCTCACACAGGCCAATTCTGGAAAACCACCACTCCCATAAATCAGACCAGCCTTAGAAGGCTCTGGTCAGAGAAGGATGTATTTCTTAAATATATTTATAAATAATGTTCCAACATATTCAAGCAAAGTTGCTAATGCTTTTTACTTGGTATCAGAGAGCATTTGCTACTGTGCTTCATGTGCACATCATCTATATTGATAAATATTTTTATTGCTATGTTATTATAGGTACCTGTGTGTGAAGCCAGAACCAGCAAGTTTAGAATAACCCCAAGGATATGTATCTTTGTCTATGGTAAGCTTCAGTAGACAGCCCTCGATACATTAGATTATTTTACAACCGTGCACAAAGACCTTCAAGAATACCTGCAGCTGTATGTTCATATTCTTTGCAAATGGCCCGTTGAGTACACTATATAGCCCAGTGGGTTAAGCATCTCCTCAACCTTACTTGGAGAACTAGGTTAGCTCGCTTTACTTGTTCGCTCAGTTCCATTCAATACATCAATTGATGGGGCAGTTGAGCACAAAAGGAGATACAAAAGTAAATTAGAGAAATAAATGAGGCAGGTGAAAACAGAAGTTGGAGAATGGAGCTATTTATTAGGTGGATTCCTAGAATGTGCGTTAGCAAATCGCAATCACTCACAGTGAAGGGAGCAAATGGTTGAACTTGGATGACCCATTGACCCAAACGGTATGCTGTGGTGGGCGGAAACAAAATGTGAATGATAGTTTATCCAACTAATGTACTAAGACTGTCAAACAAAAGCACGTACTAAGCAAATACCTTATAATAAAACCATCTACATCAATCGATCTATCATTCAGTATTTATGAAGCCCGGCTTATCATCCCGGGTGTATCCAGGTACTGAGGTATGGTGAGCCTTAGCCAAAGAGCCATCCTGAAGTCGGCGAGTGAAGGGGAGGTTCTGAGGTGGAGTGGAGGTCGTTCCAGGACTTGGCACGGTAGGAGAAGGAATGACCTCCACTGCAGCTCCTCTGGATGCGGGGGATGTGTGCGAGGGAGGCGGACCAGAATTGATGTAGCGGGTCCGGCATTGTGGAGGGCCTTGTAGGCCTGAGTCAGCAGCTTGAACTGGCATCTTTTCTGAATGGGGAGCCAGCTGAGGTTTCTGAGGTGGGGGGTAATGCTGGTCCGTTTTGGGAGGTTGAGGATGAGTCTGGTTGCAGTATTCTGTATGGTCTGTAGTCGTCTGAGGAGATAGGTGCTGGTTCTGGCATAGAGTGCATTTACGTAACCCAGTCGGCTGGTGACAAGGGCTTGACTCACTGTTTTCCTGGTGCTGATGGGGATTTACCTGAAAATGTTACGAAGCACATGGAGGGTATGAAAGCAGGAGGTGGCTACTGTGTTGACCTGGCGCTTAATGGAGAGATCACTGTCCAGGTTGATGCCATGGGTGCGGACATTGTTGGTGGGCATAGGTGAGGGTCCGAGTGTAGTGGGCCACCATGTGTCGTCCCATGGGGAGGTGCTCCTTTCTAAGAGCACTTCTGTCTTGTCCGTGTTCAGCTTCAGGCAGTTGGCTCTCATCCAGTCCACATCGTTGGTCATGGCGTTGTGGAAGTTAAATCTGGTGGTGGCTGTGTCTTCCGTGGTAAGCCTCCGATGGTGAAGTGGATGATGCTGTTGTCTTTCCAGGTGAGTTTGATGGCGTGGCTAAATTTTATTCTGTCGTTGGCTGTCAAGATTGGGTCCAGTGTGTGTCCTGCGCAGTGTGTGGGCTGGTGGCCAGTTGTGTGAGTCCAACGTTGCTCATGCTTTCCAGGAGGATGGCGGAGTTGGTGTCATTGGGGTCCTCAAGGTTGAAGTTGAGTTTGGCGATGAAGATGTAGTTCTTGGAGTCGATTGCTAGGGGAGCGATAAGATTGGAGATGGTGTCGCAGAAGATGGGGGGGGCAGGTGTCTGTAGACGCGGATTCCTCTGATGGTTGTGTTTGTGTCTATTTGGATTTGGAAGTAGAGGTGTTCCATGACTGATGAGATGTCGTCTGTGGGAGTGGTGCATTGGAGGGTCTCCTTGTGGATGATGGCAATGCCTCTGTGTATCATCTTGTAGCAGTGGGGGCGTTGCGGTCATGATGTTGGTTGCTGAGGAAGGTGAGACCCAGGTCTAAGTAAGTAACATCACATCAGGTGTGGAGATGAGATGGTGATGGTTTCCCAGATTTCCGTGGTATACTTGCAGAGGGATCGGGCGTTGAGCAGCATGCACTGGAGCTGTTCCTAAGGGTTTGATGGTCAGTTGAGTAGGCGCAGCGAGGGTTTCGGTGTTGCAGGAGAACCGGCAGCGGTGGCAGGCGAAGGGTCCTTCTGTGTATCTCGGTGAGGAAATGGAGCAGTTATTGTAACGGACCCTGGGCCAGGGCTCAGAGCTCGGAGGTGAAGTAGCGATGGATGGCAGGAGAGCCAGGGTTTCCGGCACTGGGTGCGGTTAAGGCATGGACGGCGCAGACTGGCTTGCCTCTGGCGCGCCTTCGGCATACATACATATATGTCTCAAAATAAGGCCTTTATGGAAATGAACCCCGACCATAGCATGCACTATGATCTTCTGCACATATATGCCTCTTACAGTGATATCCTCTTAACACAGGTTGTTAGCATTATCTACAGACGCATTCATCCCACAATGAGATCTTCTACAGACACAAACAGTGCAATAAGGCTTTAAAGAGTTACATAAAAAATATTATAAGATCTATTATTGACATAAACGGGGTAAATGAAAGGCATGGAAAACACTGCTTCCAAGCTCCTTCCGAGCAAAACGCCTGTACTTCTGTTGACAAATGTACACAATCATCTGAAATGAAAAGACCTCGGAATGCTACTGACAATAGTATTGCTGCAATTCATGTAACCTCATTGGTCTAATCTAATGCATGAATCACAGCTTTCCTGTGCCAGGAATTGAAGCAAGGGCTCACAGACCTAATAACCATAGATTGAATGTGTTTATGTGGCTTCAGTAGCTTAATGGAGAACGCACTGACTGTTAACATCGGGGTTGCTAGTAGGAAAAGCAGAAAAGGTGTATATGCCTTCTGCACTTATTTTTAAATGTTTGTTACAAATGCATCTACCTACTACCTTTTTTACATAAAATATTCAAGCACATCAAATGTTTGCTTAAGAACGAAAGAAGGTCGGGGCCGACGAGGAGCCAAAACATTGGCAAACAATGTAAAAGAGACTGCCGCAAAGGAAAAGTATTGCGAGCACTGCTTCCAGGCTCCCTTCTGGCAAAACGCCTGCGCGCCCTGATCAGACCACAAATGTAAACAGTGACGAGTAATGAAATTATATCAGAAAGCAATGAAGTAGAGAAGGGCTCAGCTTCATGTAGTTGGTGTGGTTTAATAAATATAGCAGTAGTCTATTAACATAGATATCAAAGGTTTGAGTTCCAGAATGATCCTGGAACTCTTTTCTTTCAAAAGCCTCACCCAAACTATAACTTTTAATACTATTTTCCGTGTACATTCAAGCCATAATTTTATTTACAGCGCATTAAATATTTGTAAGAAAGAATGAGGACGGGACAGAAAAGAATGCCAGGACTGCAGTGAGGAAGACGGGACAAAAAATATGAAACAAGCATTGGCATAGCCATTAGGTCTCGCCTTTGGGGCCTTATAAGTGTTTAGACAGAGCTATTGGCTTTGTTAACGTTTTTAATATGTGTTGTAGAGCATTGTGAATGTTGTGCAGCATGTTTAAAAGTTATGTTATAATAAACAAAAGTGTTATAACCATTGTCACCTTATATATAACCTAGAAAACATTATATACAACTGAAGTACCCTAATAAAAACCAGAATTAACACCCAAAATGTGTTCTAGTTTTTTTGATTATGCAATGCTGTCAATTTTTCCCTGCCTGTTCTAATGCTTTTTTGTTATAGTTTTTATTGTTAGGTGGGGGCAGTTCATCATAGTAACATAACATAAATTTGTAAAGCGCACTTTCACCCGCAAAGGGGCATCTTGGCGCTGAATAACAGACGTCTAATGGTTACCCAACTCAATAGTACTCATTTTCTCGACCTCAGAAAGGATGAAAGGCTGAGTGAATTTGCCGGGATTTGGACCTGTGACCATGAGGTCGAACACAGTCCCCTGCAGTGAGCACAAATACATGTAAAACTCGGGAAACATGGTGTAAGTTGAGCAGAGTGCATGTGTGTATAGCACAGAGTAAGTGTAGAACACAGAATATACACCACACATGGAGCACATGGCAATATGTTGTAAAATATATGCACAGCAGAGTTCACAGTAGGGCCCTGTTGTGGCAATACATACTTAGAGCTTAGTGTACGCAAAGCGCGGGGTAGAAAGGGTGCATGTAAAACACAGGTAAGAGGGCGGTAGATGTACAGCACCGAGACCACAGAACAAGGCATGCCACGAAACACAAAGTAGGTAGTAGTATATTGCACTTGTCCCAGTGCGGACAAACTGCTCAAGGACAATTTGCTGTGGCCAGCCCAGAACCCAGTTCCAACTCAAGAATAGCTTTCTCCATTCTAGCATTGCTGCGGGGCAAGGCATTATATGCTAAAACACCTTCTGTCTAGGTGTTCTGAGAGTGGAGTACAATTTACGGCTGAGAAAATGTGATTTTTAAACTGGCATGTAAAGTTTGCATTATATCATACAAAGACTAAAGGGCATTTGAGAAATTAAGCCAAATTATGAACGAATCAATGTAGCTAGTCTGAAACCTAATTTGTGTTGGGAGGAAACAGTTACATGCAACTTCACTAGCCTTATAACAATGCCACATTGAGTGACTGTCAATCTTCTTTTGAATTATTATGTGCTCATAAACCTGCAATTTAGTTGCTTCCTTGGTGGTTTTCGGTGAAAAGTGGAAAGACGAAAAATTATGTGGTTAATGAATTGTCAGCAAGGAATATTAGGTGACAAGTGAAATAAAGATCTTCATGAAACCAATAAGGGGGATCTAGGAGCGTAAAGGGGATTTTGGTTAAGTATGGACAACGGGTACGTGTTAAGAAGTCCTCAGAAGATGGCAGAGGTATGGTAAAATGGTCTGATCCATGAAAGTGGAGGAAGTCTAGCATAACTCTTTGAAGGCAGAGAACTTGGATTGGAAAAAGTATCCATTTACTTTTAATTAGAAGGTGGTTTGTGCTAAGCTATGTGATGCAGACAACGTGCCCACAGATAGACTTGAATGAGGTGCCAAGGCAGAATGTTGTGGATGTTTAATGAAGATGGATTTGATGGTAGAAGTAGAGGTTTTGATGGTTATATTGTAAGCACAAGAAGCGGTATGAGGGAAATAGTTGCGACCTGAGGAACAGCACTTGTGTTGGCGTTTAAGTTCAGGGTTTTCCTTTTAGGCTGTAAGGATTTGTCGCAGCGGTAGCTTGTATTTGGATGGCTTGTTTTGGTTATTGTTTTTGGGTATCTTCAATTACTTCAAATAGTTTGGATTTTGCGTTAGTTTGTTCGTACCCTATATTTTCCATTTTAGTATTAGACTGCGTACGCGTATTGGTAGTTGGTCCGTGTTCATTGTGGTGTACGTCATGGAAGGAGGCGTAATTCAAGATGGGTCAAAGGTGAGTAGAAAGTAGAAAGTTGGTGTGTGGAGAATGAGTAGAACACAGGATACAGATTGCTTAGTGGGTGTGTGTGTGCATTCAAAGGATATGTAGTATGTGCGGACTTCTGCGAGGTCCCCATTCCTATTACAATGCATAATGCCTTATATACTAGATTCAAATTTTCTTCAGCTTGTTCCTCTTGTCACAAATCAATACTTTAACTATTTATTACACAATATTGCTTGAAATAGCCAGGAGGTAGGACAGCAAACGCACACATCTACCTAATTTACGGAACGGTTTCCAGTTGCAATTTGTTGCTGGGGAGATTTGCAGCACTAAATACCAGAAATCATGTTTCTACAATTTAACCGCCAATAACTCCTGAAATATTTAACAATGTTAATACCAGATCTGCCACGATTAGTCATATTTTATGGAATATCCTAGATCAGATCCAAGCAACGCGTCGCGTCCAAGTAACAGGGACCCCTTAGACTCTAATGCAAACAGAAGGTTGAGTAATAATAGCCAACTAGGATATAGTGGGCACCTCTGACTTGTCCTCTAGGTTCAATGCACCATTGAGAGATAAGCCCCTGGGTCTCATCAGCACAGACTCTGTGCACTCTCAAAATACATCTTAAAATGTAGCTCCTTCAGATACCCCCAAAAGTTAATTTTCAACTAACTTTACTACTGCAACGAGACCCTTAAAATATACACTTATCAACACATTCTCACAAAACACCCACTTAACCGTAACCCTACATTTATTTCCGCCCAAAACTACACAATTCCCTTTAACGTCTAGAAGTTCGCCGGCGACCTTACCTGTACCGGACTGCGCCAGGGTGCCCCCTAGTGCCAACAGTAGCAAGCTGAGACCCCAAGTAGCCACCGCCATCCTGCCGTTCGACAACGACCTCGACGGGAAACTGGCAACTTTCAGGGGTTAAACGGTCACTGTCTTCTCGTCAGTTGGGACTCGGGTAAGTAAACTCGCAAGTTGACTTCTGACCTCTCGGGGGAAAGATTCCGCAACAGGTTCAGTACCGTTGATACTTCTGTACCTGTGCGATTTGCGGACCTGAGGCGCAGAGAGCAAAGTTTGGGGAACTCTGCCCAACACAAAACCTAACAAAACAGAGAGAACACGTGACCGATAGGAGGGAGGCGCGGCACCGGCTGGGCTCCAGGGAGCGTGCAAGCAAATCACGCGCAGCTCAGAAGCAAGAAACTGAAATACGGAAGGAAATCCCAGTGACTTTACCAGTATGTCGGCCATGTTGTAATCGGTGGCCAACAGGATCATAGTTTTAAGAGTACTCACCCACTCTCTTTGTTCTAGGGACACAAGCTTATACCCAAACTTCGGAGGATGGGAGCTAACACCAGGGGTTATTTTGGGGGGGTGGGGGGGGTGGAGAAATGGGAAAAAGTGTTGCGCAAAGAAGCGTATGTTTCCCCCCAAAATTCACTCAACAAAAGGTTCGCTGTTAGTATCATCATCTTCCCAGCTTTCAGGAACAACTGGAGCCGTATTAAACAAGCGCAGACAAGCGCGGTCTTTCGCGACCGCGCTGGGTTAATTAGTAACCCGATCCTCCTGGAATGCAGCTGGCACACTGCGCGCCGCTGCACGCTCCGCTCGCTCCCAAGACCCATAGGCCATGGGAGTGAACCTTTACAGAAAAGGCAGGACATACCCCCGCCTTTGGCCATTTGCGTGCTTTCATTTTTGAAAGCCCTACGCAATGGCCAATAAAATGTGTGGGTGTGAACAAAATCACACGGAGAAGTCTGTAGGAAGTTGGGAGTGCTTACAAGAAGCCTCCCCATAGAGCAGCGCATGCGCGCTGCGCTAGGCTCGACCTAAAAAGATGTGTTAGGGATGATAAGCTGGCTAACTACAGTGAGTCATAGACAGGAAGAACTTGTGGCAGAGAGGCTTGCTGGGAACGTGTTTAGTCATGGAGAGTTCATGGGGAAGTCAAGCACAAAAGGAGGTACTAAAGTAAATTAGAAAAATAACATAAAAGTAAAGAAAGAAAATTAACGAGGCCTGATAAAACAGAAGTTGGAGAAGAGAACAATTTTTTGGTTGGAGGCTCAGAATGTGTGAGCAAAATACAATCACTTATAGTGAAGGGAGCAAATAGTTGAAATGGGCTGACCCATTGAAACTAACTGTATGCTGCTGAGGACGGAAACACGTCAATAAAAGTTTATCCAACGAATTGACTAAGACTGTTAAGAAAAAGCACGTACTATATATCTATATATGTACATATTTTTATGTATGAATGTTTGAAAAGCAATAGTCTGGAGAGACTGCTAAACCTGTCTCAAAGTCGAGACCGAAAAACAGAAGACATCATTTTTTTTAAATCTGTGTTTATTCAAAATGTGAGGTTATTTAGTAGGCTTAGTAGCAAGGTATGGCAAGGTCAGGGAGGCATGTGATGAGCATCCATTCACTGAGCACCTTATACAAAAATGTACAGATTGTCATATCAATTGGCATCTCTGCATTTATGTTTCCAGGCGGAAAGACTTTGGACCTCATTTAGAATTTGAAGGACAGGATACTCTGCCACAAACATGGCGGGGGTACCCTGTTCATCCTCTCTATCTACAGCAAGGCTGACCATCATGTTTCTTCCGACTGACCCTGCTGGTGGAAACCTTACACCAATGGCTCTTGGGGTCGTCGGAGTAAGCGCATCAGACTGTTCTCCCTATTTAAGGTAGACAATCTGATGTACTTTATTTTTCTCTTTATGTTATGTTATGTTATAATAATTTGTATAGCGCACTAATACCCGTGGGTGTCTAGACGCTTCCGGTACTACATGCTGTGTCAGGAAAAGCTAGTTTCTAAAAAGCCATGTCTTGAGTAGTTTCCTATACTCAAGCAGGGAGGAAGTCCTCCTGAGAGAAAGTGGAAGGGAGTTCCATTGCTTGATGGTATTGTAACTGAAACTCCTCCCCCCCCAGTTCGTCCTTTTAAATCTGGAGGTGGGCATCAGGTAGGCATTGGCCGAGCGTAACGGTCTATTTGGAGCATACCAGCTGAAAAAGTCCCAAAGAAATTGTGGGCCTTCTCTGTACAGTGCCTTATGAGCGATGCAGAGAGCCTTGAATTTAACACGCTGACCAACTGGCAGCCAATGCAATTCCTGAATCCCTACCCTAATGGACTGATATTTAGGAACGTCCAGGACTAGTCTAGCGGCGGCGTTTTGCACCGCCTGCAGCTTTCTGAGTAGGTGGATTGTAGGTTGATATATAGGCCATTGAATTAATCCAACTTTGATAAAACCAGGGAGGTAAATACCGTTTTTCAGGTGTTTTTAGGGCTAAATGGGAGAATCTTACATAAGGTTCTAATGGTAAGGAATGAGGAAGACACCACTTTAGAGATCTGAGACTTAAAATTGAGTTTCTCATCTATAATGACCCCCAAATTTTTAGCTTTGGCTACTGGTGTGGGTGGGGGGCCAAGGGTGTCTGGCCACCAAGCTGGCGACCATCAGGAAAAAGCCTGTTGCCACTGAATAGAAAAAAAAGAAGAAGAAAACACACACACACACCCTGGTAGAAAATTCACAGGCTGTAAAGGACATACATTTTTTGGTTTTCAAAAATAAACTCCCCCTTTGGGAGTTTCTTTAAAAAAAAAAAAGTCCATATGAAAAATAGCAGCTGCTCAGCAAACTTACAGCGCAAAGCACACAAAGAGCTATTGCGGCTGTGGCTCCTCTAAAGGCACAGAGATTTCTGCCAGTCTGGCAGGATTCTCTAAATATAGAGGTGCCAGGGTAGCATAGATAATGACCTCTGCCACACTGGCAGAGGGTGGGCTACCCGCTTAACAGTAAATGAGGCACTTTGACTGCAGGTGGAGTGGTAAATTTTGCTGTCTTAACCAAGAGTGTGTTTGAAGCCACTGGCAGAGTTGCCATCCACGTTACTTCTTCAGCTTACCGTAATAAATCTCTTTCAGTTTCCACAGTGCTGTATAAATAAATACAGTTGTCCTTGCAGTAAACATATGATAAAAGATGTAAGCCAGTTAGAGGAGAAGTTTCAAATGTCAATGTCAATTTTCACTCAAGCCAAAAAAGGCAGCCCAATCTTTATTAGTAGTTGACGTTTTGACCCCTAAATGGATGGCTTCCCTTGAGTCTTCATCAGGATGGCAAAAATGATACACCTAGATCTGCAAGGGTTTGTACTGGAAATGGTACACAGCCACCTTTCCAAAATTCCAGTGAAAAGAGGCTTAGCTTGGGCATAAGTAGAGTGAAATATCGGCTGCTTGAGGTGCAACAGAATGAGATACAGAATTGTGACAGCCACAATAATATAGGAACAAATAAAAGTGAACAGGTGTTTCATAAAGAAACTTCCCTTCTCCCTTCTTAAAATAAGTCAAATATAGGGTCATCGATCAAGGGTCTCTAAATCGTGAGCATAGAAGGTGTCAGCATGATCAGACTTCTGTAGAAATCTTGGAAAAAGGAAATAAGTGTTTTGCGTAAAGCCTCACACTTGCAAGAAAAAGGCAAGCAGAGAGATCTGTACCTCTCAAAGTCTAAAGAGAATCTGCAGTGACTCTAACTGTGTGAATACCAACTTAAAAGTAACAGGAGATGAAGAAAATTTCCAATCTCCCTTCACACCACAAGGGACCAATCAGAACATTACTTAAGTGCATCTACAACATAGCTCTGAATTCCCAACGCATCGAACTGAGACTGCGGTTCTCAGCCTTGAACATCCTGCCATCCCGGTACATGATAAAAAGAAAGCTTCTTTCGACCATTGTTACTCCACGTTTCCTGATAAGTTTCCCTCCAGGGCTCTCTATCAGAAGTCTAATACAGACAATAAGCCTTTCTCCAACTACAAAATATTAAACCTGCAAGGAAAGAGAAACATGCTGACAAAGCAAAATGTGTTTCAACTGAGGCCTGTAGTCAGGTTAAGTTTAAATAAGCATTTAATGTGCACTTTGAATACATGATTATTCATGCACACATGTAACTTGAAAAATAAATGTAAAACGTGAGCAAAATAATATATGTTTACATATGCAAACATAACCTGAAGTGCAAGCATAAAACATGCATAAAACATATGTGATTTCATTTTTAGACTGAACATTAGTGCATAAGTATATGAATCTCTAGTCTACAGTGAATACATTTCATTAATACTTTGAATGCTTCACATGTTATTAAAGATAAGGCACACGGTGAATATAATGTCAAATGAACATATAAAATTGCATTTCTGTGACATGTAAGGATGGATTCTAAATTGCGCTGCTCCACCTCAATGCAGGGTATCATGAGCTACACCTAGAAAAGGACAGTCAATACATAACTTTTTTGAAGCATCTTGGCCTGAGGCGCTACAAACGTCTGAATTTCAGGATATCGTCAGTGGCTGAAGTGTTTCAAAACAACATCCGGAAGACACTGTCCAATCTGCAAGGCATCATGAACATCAGTGACGATATCCTTGTCTACTCGACAACCACTGAAGAACACCACACCCGGTTGCATGCAACGTTACAGAGGCTTGACAACCACAGGCCATGCTCCATCAGGAAAAGTGCTCTTTTTTCTAAACGAAGATAAAATTCTTTGGCTATATGTTCAACAAGAACGGCCTGTAGGTAGATCCAAGAAATCGCATGCCATACAGCAAGTGCCTGCACCCCAGAGTGCTACTGAACTCCAAAGCTTCTTAGGGATGCCAACATACAGTGGCTGATTCATCCCTAACCTGGTCACAGTGGTAGATCCACTCCGTTTCCTGACAAAAGCAGATGTGAAATGAACCTAGGGCCATAAAGAGGCCGAAGGGTTTGAAAATGTCAAAAGAGCCTTGCTCGACGGAATCAAAATGGCTTATTTCGACCCTGACAAAGCAACAGAGCTAATTTTAGATGCCAGCCCGGTAGGACTCGGGCGGTCCTGACACAGAAAAGAGAACTAGGCCGATGGGCCCCCATTGCGTTTGCTAACTCAGCGCTCAATACAACAGAGGTCTGCTATGCCCAAATCGAGAGGGAGGCCGTAGAGATTAAATGGGGCTGTGGACAGTTCCACTTATATATGTGCGGATGCTCATTCAAAGTAATCACCGACCATCAGGTGCTGGTCTCCCTCTTCATAGGAACTGCACTGCACCCTTCTCTATGGATTAAACAGTGGGCCATTAAGCTTCCCATTACCAGTTCACCATCATCTACAGGCTGGGAGTGAAAATGCAGATTTTCCACAGTTTTAATGGGAAGAAAATCATGATTTTATTAAAGGCACGTGCACTCGTGCAACAAAACAGGATCCTCCATTAACAAACTCATCACATCTGGGAACCACACTTGGGCCTGCCAAAACGGTGTCACCAGAACCAACTCTGCCTTCTCTCTCCTTACTTTCAACACTCTCTGATTCATGGAGAATGGTGGAAAGGCATAAAGCCTCCCCACACTCCACTCTTGAAGGAAAGCATCTATCCCCTTCGCTTCCGGATCCGGTCTCCAACTGTAAAAATCCACCATCTGCGCATTCAATCTGTCTGCAAATAAATCCACCTGCGGAGGACCCCACAACTGCTGCAACCTCTGGAAAACTTCCTTGTTCAATCTCCAATTGCTCACATCCCTCAAATACCTTGAATACCAATCTGCTTCTGTGTTGCTCAATCCCAGTATATACTGGGCCTGAACCATAATCTCTTTCTCCAAACAGAACCTCCAAAACTCCTTTGCTAATTCCGCTAGCCCTCTCGACCGAGGACCCCCCAGCTTGTTCACATAACGCACTGCCGAAATGTTGTCCATCTTTAACAGAACACAACATTTCACTTGATCCTTCATGAAACTCTTGATCGCAAACGAACCTGCAGGAGCTCCAGACAATTTATGTGAAGCTCCCTCTCCTCCTTGTTCCACTGTCCCCCAGTCGACAGTGTGCCACACCTGCTCCCCAACCGTACAGACTCGCATCCGACTCTATCTCTATCTCCGGAACTTCTCCAAATATTGCTCTTCCATTCCACACTTCCAGGCTCATTAACCACCAATCCAACTCCTCCTGAGTCTCCTGATTCATCCTCACTTTCTGTGAATATTTAGCCCCCTGCCTCAAATGAAAAGCCTTCAACCTCTGCAACGCTCTGTAATGAAGGGGAGCTGGAAAAATCACTTGAATAGACGCTGATTATAGACCCAGCAGTCTTGTCAACTGACGCTAACGTGATCCAATCCGCACTCTCCTTACTTCCTTCCGAATCTTTTTCACCTTCTCCATTGGTAATTTCAACACACATTCCAATGTCTGAATCTGAAAACCTAAAAACTGCATCACTTGTGCCGGTTCCACACACGACTTCTCTCTGTTCACCACAAAACCTAGATCCTCCAGAACTCTCATTGCAAACTCCGTTTGCTCTTTTGCCAAACTCTCTTCCTCGGCCATAATTAGAATGTCGCCCAGATAAGCAATCAGTCGAATTCCCCTGGATCTCAACCACGCTACTACCGGTCTCATTACTTTGGTAAAGCACCAAGGTGCTGACGTCAACTCGAACGGGAGACTTTTGAACCTTCATCGAACTCCTTTCCATCTGATTTGAAGCAAATCCCTTTGCTCCACACACATCGGAACAGTCAGATAAGTGTCCTTCAAATTGAAAACAGGTCATCCAATCTCCTTTCCTAAACAAATCCCTTAACATATGGATTCCCTCCATTTTGAAATGGTTGTAACACACCCAATCGTTCAACTCTCTCAGGTTTATAACTGGTCTCATACCCTTCTCCTTTTTTCCACCAAAAATATATTGCTCACGAAACACCCTGGCACCATCCTCGCAAGCTCTATTGCCCCTTTCGCTACCAATGCTTCTACCTCCTTTGTAACTAGATCCTCCAGTTCCCTTGAGAATCTTAAAACATCGGGACACCTCTCTTGAACCGGTGTCTCCATAAAATCTATTCGATAACCTGCCACTGTTTCCAAGACCCACAGATCTTGAGTTATCTCTTTCCATCTTGAAACAAACTGGGCTAGTCTGAAGCCCAATTTTACATGGATAGAAATAGGGTCTGTGAAACATCTTACCTGATGAACCTCTTGTTCTTCTCTCCGACCGCATACCACGAGACCTCGACCTTTGCCTCTGTGGGTAGACATTACTACCTTGTTCTGATCTCGAGAAGCCATATCCAAAATTTGAACCATATGGTCTATAGCCTCTACCAAAAGATCCTCTGGTAATCCCTTGACCACGGCCGGGGAATCGACCCCGCACTTTCCCGGCCGTACCAAAAACCTTCCGGATATCCTTTTGTGCCTTTTGTAATGAATTAAAGGTACCAACGTACCTAGACATGTCCTTGACAAACTCCTCACCGAAGAGCATTCCTTCGCTTTGCTCCCCAAATGCTTTATTTGCCAGGTCTGCCAACTTAGGGTCAATTTTTAATAAGATGCTCTTACGTCTCTCTATACATAAAGCTGCGTTAGAATTACCCAGCAGGTAAATTGCCCTTTGCACCCACTGACGTAACTCCACAATATCCACTACTGTATCATTCGTATGTGCTTCCTCACATAGATCAAATACTTTTGTTAGTGGGCCAAGCACGTCAAGCAGCTTATCCTGGCATCCCTTGAGACCCTTATTCAATCCCCTTCTGGGATCTCTTCCTGACTTATTCAAGAAAGTCAACATTTTAGGGTCCAATTCAGGTGTATAAGCCACCTTACAATCCAAACTTGGTCTTGGGCACTCAGACCTTAATCTTGTCCGCACCTCCTTAGGAATTTCCTCCTAATCCAGTATCTCACATACTTTGCAACATGGTCCGCAGGAGTCCACTGAGGAGACAGAGGATGCTGAATCAATAGCAGATCAAACATTTCCTCACCCTGAGGATCCACAAAATCTCCCATCTCCAGTTTAATTTTTCTCTCTGCCACTTTCCTCCTTTTACGCGGAACTTGTTCCTCATCCGAGTCCTCAAAACTAGTAGAGCAACTCAACTCTACATCCCCACTGGCAGAGGACGAGTCGCAAGCCACAACACTATGGCCTCTCTTATGCGCCTTAAGAAAAAGGCAAGCAGAGAGATCTGTACCTCTCAAAGTCTAAAGAGAATCTGCAGTGACTCTAACTGTGTGAATACCAACTTAAAAGTAACAGGAGATGAAGAAAATTTCCAATCTCCCTTCACACCACAAGGGACCAATCAGAACATTACTTAAGTGCATCTACAACATAGCTCTGAATTCCCAACGCATCGAACTGAGACTGCGGTTCTCAGCCTTGAACATCCTGCCATCCCGGTACATGATAAAAAGAAAGCTTCTTTCGACCATTGTTACTCCACGTTTCCTGATAAGTTTCCCTCCAGGGCTCTCTATCAGAAGTCTAATACAGACAATAAGCCTTTCTCCAACTACAAAATATTAAACCTGCAAGGAAAGAGAAACATGCTGACAAAGCAAAATGTGTTTCAACTGAGGCCTGTAGTCAGGTTAAGTTTAAATAAGCATTTAATGTGCACTTTGAATACATGATTATTCATGCACACATGTAACTTGAAAAATAAATGTAAAACGTGAGCAAAATAATATATGTTTACATTTGCAAACATAACCTGAAGTGCAAGCATAAAACATGCATAAAACATATGTGATTTCATTTTTAGACTGAACATTAGTGCATAAGTATATGAATCTCTAGTCTACAGTGAATACATTTCATTAATACTTTGAATGCTTCACATGTTATTAAAGATAAGGCACACGGTGAATATAATGTCAAATGAACATATAAAATTGCATTTCTGTGACATGTAAGGATGGATTCTAAATTGCGCTGCTCCACCTCAATGCAGGGTATCATGAGCTACACCTAGAAAAGGACAGTCAATACATAACTTTTTTGAAGCATCTTGGCCTGAGGCGCTACAAACGTCTGAATTTCAGGATATCGTCAGTGGCTGAAGTGTTTCAAAACAACATCCGGAAGACACTGTCCAATCTGCAAGGCATCATGAACATCAGTGACGATATCCTTGTCTACTCGACAACCACTGAAGAACACCACACCCGGTTGCATGCAACGTTACAGAGGCTTGACAACCACAGGCCATGCTCCATCAGGAAAAGTGCTCTTTTTCTAAACGAAGATAAAATTCTTTGGCTATATGTTCAACAAGAACGGCCTGTAGGTAGATCCAAGAAATTGCAAGCCATACAGCAAGTGCCTGCACCCCAGAGTGCTACTGAACTCCAAAGCTTCTTAGGGATGCCAACATACAGTGGCTGATTCATCCCTAACCTGGTCACAGTGGTAGATCCACTCCGTTTCCTGACAAAAGCAGATGTGAAATGAACCTAGGGCCATAAAGAGGCCGAAGGGTTTGAAAATGTCAAAAGAGCCTTGCTCGACGGAATCAAAATGGCTTATTTCGACCCTGACAAAGCAACAGAGCTAATTTTAGATGCCAGCCCGGTAGGACTCGGGCGGTCCTGACACAGAAAAGAGAACCAGGCCGATGGGCCCCCATTGCGTTTGCTAACTCAGCGCTCAATACAACAGAGGTCTGCTATGCCCAAATCGAGAGGGAGGCCGTAGAGATTAAATGGGGCTGTGGACAGTTCCACTTATATATGTGCGGATGCTCATTCAAAGTAATCACCGACCATCAGGTGCTGGTCTCCCTCTTCATAGGAACTGCACTGCACCCTTCTCTATGGATTAAACAGTGGGCCATTAAGCTTCCCATTACCAGTTCACCATCATCTACAGGCTGGGAGTGAAAATGCAGATTTTCCACAGTTTTAATGGGAAGAAAATCATGATTTTATTAAAGGCACGTGCACTCGTGCAACAAAACAGGATCCTCCATTAACAAACTCATCACATCTGGGAACCACACTTGGGCCTGCCAAAGCGGTGTCACCAGAACCAACTCTGCCTTCTCTCTCCTTACTTTCAACACTCTCTGATTCATGGAGAATGGTGGAAAGGCATAAAGCCTCCCCACACTCCACTCTTGAAGGAAAGCATCTATCCCCTTCGCTTCCGGATCCGGTCTCCAACTGTAAAAATCCACCATCTGCGCATTCAATCTGTCTGCAAATAAATCCACCTGCGGAGGACCCCACCTCTGCTGCAACCTCTGGAAAACTTCCTTGTTCAATCTCCAATTGCTCACATCCCTCAAATACCTTGAATACCAATCTGCTTCTGTGTTGCTCAACCCCAGTATATACTGGGCCTGAACCATAATCTCTTTCTCCAAACAGAACCTCCAAAACTCCTTTGCTAATTCCGCTAGCCCTCTCGACCGAGGACCCCCCAGCTTGTTCACATAACGCACTGCCGAAATGTTGTCCATCTTTAACAGAACACAACATTTCACTTGATCCTTCATGAAACTCTTGATCGCAAACGAACCTGCAGGAGCTCCAGACAATTTATGTGAAGCTCCCTCTCCTCCTTGTTCCACTGTCCCCCAGTCGACAGTGTGCCACACCTTGCTCCCCAACCGTACAGACTCGCATCCGACTCTATCTCTATCTCCGGAACTTCTCCAAATATTGCTCTTCCATTCCACACTTCCAGGCTCATTAACCACCAATCCAACTCCTCCTGAGTCTCCTGATTCATCCTCACTTTCTGTGAATATTTCGCCCCCTGCCTCAAATGAAAAGCCTTCAACCTCTGCAACGCTCTGTAATGAAGGGGAGCTGGAAAAATCACTTGAATAGACGCTGATTATAGACCCAGCAGTCTTGTCAACTGACGCAACGTGATCCAATCCGCACTCTCCTTACTTCCTTCCGAATCTTTTTCACCTTCTCCATTGGTAATTTCAACACACATTCCAATGTCTGAATCTGAAAACCTAAAAACTGCATCACTTGTGCCGGTTCCACACACGACTTCTCTCGGTTCACCACAAAACCTAGATCCTCCAGAACTCTCATTGCAAACTCCGTTTGCTCTTTTGCCAAACTCTCTTCCTCGGCCATAATTAGAATGTCGCCCAGATAAGCAATCAGTCGAATTCCCCTGGATCTCAACCACGCTACTACCGGTCTCATTACTTTGGTAAAGCACCAAGGTGCTGACGTCAACTCGAACGGGAGACTTTTGAACCTTCATCGAACTCCTTTCCATCTGATTTGAAGCAAATCCCTTTGCTCCACACACATCGGAACAGTCAGATAAGTGTCCTTCAAATTGAAAACAGGTCATCCAATCTCCTTTCCTAAACAAATCCCTTAACATATGGATTCCCTCCATTTTGAAATGGTTGTAACACACCCAATCGTTCAACTCTCTCAGGTTTATAACTGGTCTCATACCCTTCTCCTTTTTTTCCACCAAAAATATATTGCTCACAGAAACACCCTGGCACCATCCTCGCAAGCTCTATTGCCCCTTTCGCTACCAATGCTTCTACCTCCTTTGTAACTAGATCCTCCAGTTCCCTTGAGAATCTTAAAACATCGGGACACCTCTCTTGAACCGGTGTCTCCATAAAATCTATTCGATAACCTGCCACTGTTTCCAAGACCCACAGATCTTGAGTTATCTCTTTCCATCTTGAAACAAACTGGGCTAGTCTGAAGCCCAATTTTACATGGATAGAAATAGGGTCTGTGAAACATCTTACCTGATGAACCTCTTGTTCTTCTCTCCGACCGCATACCACGAGACCTCGACCTTTGCCTCTGTGGGTAGACATTACTACCTTGTTCTGATCTCGAGAAGCCATATCCAAAATTTGAACCATATGGTCTATAGCCTCTACCAAAAGATCCTCTGGTAATCCCTTGACCACGGCCGGGGAATCGACCCCGCACTTTCCCGGCCGTACCAAAAACCTTCCGGATATCCTTTTGTGCCTTTTGTAATGAATTAAAGGTACCAACGTACCTAGACATGTCCTTGACAAACTCCTCACCGAAGAGCATTCCTTCGCTTTGCTCCCCAAATGCTTTATTTGCCAGGTCTGCCAACTTAGGGTCAATTTTTAATAAGATGCTCTTACGTCTCTCTATACATAAAGCTGCGTTAGAATTACCCAGCAGGTAAATTGCCCTTTGCACCCACTGACGTAACTCCACAATATCCACTACTGTATCATTCGTATGTGCTTCCTCACATAGATCAAATACTTTTGTTAGTGGGCCAAGCACGTCAAGCAGCTTATCCTGGCATCCCTTGAGACCCTTATTCAATCCCCTTCTGGGATCTCTTCCTGACTTATTCAAGAAAGTCAACATTTTAGGGTCCAATTCAGGTGTATAAGCCACCTTACAATCCAAACTTGGTCTTGGGCACTCAGACCTTAATCTTGTCCGCACCTCCTTAGGAATTTCCCTCCTAATCCAGTATCTCACATACTTTGCAACATGGTCCGCAGGAGTCCACTGAGGAGACAGAGGATGCTGAATCAATAGCAGATCAAACATTTCCTCACCCTGAGGATCCACAAAATCTCCCATCTCCAGTTTAATTTTTCTCTCTGCCACTTTCCTCCTTTTACGCGGAACTTGTTCCTCATCCGAGTCCTCAAAACTAGTAGAGCAACTCAACTCTACATCCCCACTGGCAGAGGACGAGTCGCAAGCCACAACACTATGGCCTCTCTTATGCGCCTTAAGAAAAAGGCAAGCAGAGAGATCTGTACCTCTCAAAGTCTAAAGAGAATCTGCAGTGACTCTAACTGTGTGAATACCAACTTAAAAGTAACAGGAGATGAAGAAAATTTCCAATCTCCCTTCACACCACAAGGGACCAATCAGAACATTACTTAAGTGCATCTACAACATAGCTCTGAATTCCCAACGCATCGAACTGAGACTGCGGTTCTCAGCCTTGAACATCCTGCCATCCCGGTACATGATAAAAAGAAAGCTTCTTTCGACCATTGTTACTCCACGTTTCCTGATAAGTTTCCCTCCAGGGCTCTCTATCAGAAGTCTAATACAGACAATAAGCCTTTCTCCAACTACAAAATATTAAACCTGCAAGGAAAGAGAAACATGCTGACAAAGCAAAATGTGTTTCAACTGAGGCCTGTAGTCAGGTTAAGTTTAAATAAGCATTTAATGTGCACTTTGAATACATGATTATTCATGCACACATGTAACTTGAAAAATAAATGTAAAACGTGAGCAAAATAATATATGTTTACATATGCAAACATAACCTGAAGTGCAAGCATAAAACATGCATAAAACATATGTGATTTCATTTTTAGACTGAACATTAGTGCATAAGTATATGAATCTCTAGTCTACAGTGAATACATTTCATTAATACTTTGAATGCTTCACATGTTATTAAAGATAAGGCACACGGTGAATATAATGTCAAATGAACATATAAAATTGCATTTCTGTGACATGTAAGGATGGATTCTAAATTGCGCTGCTCCACCTCAATGCAGGGTATCATGAGCTACACCTAGAAAAGGACAGTCAATACATAACTTTTTTGAAGCATCTTGGCCTGAGGCGCTACCAACGTCTGAATTTCACGATATCGTCAGTGGCTGAAGTGTTTCAAAACAACATCCGGAAGACACTGTCCAATCTGCAAGGCATCATGAACATCAGTGACGATATCCTTGTCTACTCGACAACCACTGAAGAACACCACACCCGGTTGCATGCAACGTTACAGAGGCTTGACAACCACAGGCCATGCTCCATCAGGAAAAGTGCTCTTTTTTCTAAACGAAGATAAAATTCTTTGGCTATATGTTCAACAAGAACGGCCTGTAGGTAGATCCAAGAAATCGCATGCCATACAGCAAGTGCCTGCACCCCAGAGTGCTACTGAACTCCAAAGCTTCTTAGGGATGCCAACATACAGTGGCTGATTCATCCCTAACCTGGTCACAGTGGTAGATCCACTCCGTTTCCTGACAAAAGCAGATGTGAAATGAACCTAGGGCCATAAAGAGGCCGAAGGGTTTGAAAATGTCAAAAGAGCCTTGCTCGACGGAATCAAAATGGCTTATTTCGACCCTGACAAAGCAACAGAGCTAATTTTAGATGCCAGCCCGGTAGGACTCGGGCGGTCCTGACACAGAAAAGAGAACCAGGCCGATGGGCCCCCATTGCGTTTGCTAACTCAGCGCTCAATACAACAGAGGTCTGCTATGCCCAAATCGAGAGGGAGGCCGTAGAGATTAAATGGGGCTGTGGACAGTTCCACTTATATATGTGCGGATGCTCATTCAAAGTAATCACCGACCATCAGGTGCTGGTCTCCCTCTTCATAGGAACTGCACTGCACCCTTCTCTATGGATTAAACAGTGGGCCATTAAGCTTCCCATTACCAGTTCACCATCATCTACAGGCTGGGAGTGAAAATGCAGATTTTCCACAGTTTTAATGGGAAGAAAATCATGATTTTATTAAATGCACGTGCACTCGTGCAACAAAACAGGATCCTCCATTAACAAACTCATCACATCTGGGAACCACACTTGGGCCTGCCAAAGCGGCGTCACCAGAACCAACTCTGCCTTCTCTCTCCTTACTTTCATCAACACTCTCTGATTCATGGAGAATGGTGGAAAGGCATAAAGCCTCCCCACACTCCACTCTTGAAGGAAAGCATCTATCCCCTTCGCTTCCGGATCCGGTCTCCAACTGTAAAAATCCACCATCTGCGCATTCAATCTGTCTGCAAATAAATCCACCTGCGGAGGACCCCACCTCTGCTGCAACCTCTGGAAAACTTCCTTGTTCAATCTCCAATTGCTCACATCCCTCAAATACCTTGAATACCAATCTGCTTCTGTGTTGCTCAACCCCAGTATATACTGGGCCTGAACCATAATCTCTTTCTCCAAACAGAACCTCCAAAACTCCTTTGCTAATTCCGCTAGCCCTCTCGACCGAGGACCCCCAGCTTGTTCACATAACGCACTGCCGAAATGTTGTCCATCTTTAACAGAACACAACATTTCACTTGATCCTTCATGAAACTCTTGATCGCAAACGAACCTGCAGGAGCTCCAGACAATTTATGTGAAGCTCCCTCTCCTCCTTGTTCCACTGTCCCCCAGTCGACAGTGTGCCACACCTGCTCCCCAACCGTACAGACTCGCATCCGACTCTATCTCTATCTCCGGAACTTCTCCAAATATTGCTCTTCCATTCCACGCTTCCAGGCTCATTAACCACCAATCCAACTCCTCCTGAGTCTCCTGATTCATCCTCACTTTCTGTGAATATTTCGCCCCCTGCCTCAAATGAAAAGCCTTCAACCTCTGCAACGCTCTGTAATGAAGGGGAGCTGGAAAAATCACTTGAATAGACGCTGATTATAGACCCAGCAGTCTTGTCAACTGACGCAACGTGATCCAATCCGCACTCTCCTTACTTCCTTCCGAATCTTTTTCACCTTCTCCATTGGTAATTTCAACACACATTCCAATGTCTGAATCTGAAAACCTAAAAACTGCATCACTTGTGCCGGTTCCACACACGACTTCTCTCGGTTCACCACAAAACCTAGATCCTCCAGAACTCTCATTGCAAACTCCATTTGCTCTTTTGCCAAACTCTCTTCCTCGGCCATAATTAGAATGTCGCCCAGATAAGCAATCAGTCGAATTCCCCTGGATCTCAACCACGCTACTACCGGTCTCATTACTTTGGTAAAGCACCAAGGTGCTGACGTCAACTCGAACGGGAGACTTTTGAACCTTCATCGAACTCCTTTCCATCTGATTTGAAGCAAATCCCTTTGCTCCACACACATCGGAACAGTCAGATAAGTGTCCTTCAAATTGAAAACAGGTCATCCAATCTCCTTTCCTAAACAAATCCCTTAACATATGGATTCCCTCCATTTTGAAATGGTTGTAACACACCCAATCGTTCAACTCTCTCAGGTTTATAACTGGTCTCATACCCTTCTCCTTTTTTTCCACCAAAAATATATTGCTCACGAAACACCCTGGCACCATCCTCGCAAGCTCTATTGCCCCTTTCGCTACCAATGCTTCTACCTCCTTTGTAACTAGATCCTCCAGTTCCCTTGAGAATCTTAAAACATCGGGACACCTCTCTTGAACCGGTGTCTCCATAAAATCTATTCGATAACCTGCCACTGTTTCCAAGACCCACAGATCTTGAGTTATCTCTTTCCATCTTGAAACAAACTGGGCTAGTCTGAAGCCCAATTTTACATGGATAGAAATAGGGTCTGTGAAACATCTTACCTGATGAACCTCTTGTTCTTCTCTCCGACCGCATACCACGAGACCTCGACCTTTGCCTCTGTGGGTAGACATTACTACCTTGTTCTGATCTCGAGAAGCCATATCCAAAATTTGAACCATATGGTCTATAGCCTCTACCAAAAGATCCTCTGGTAATCCCTTGACCACGGCCGGGGAATCGACCCCGCACTTTCCCGGCCGTACCAAAAACCTTCCGGATATCCTTTTGTGCCTTTTGTAATGAATTAAAGGTACCAACGTATCTAGACATGTCCTTGACAAACTCCTCACCGAAGAGCATTCCTTCGCTTTGCTCCCCAAATGCTTTATTTGCCAGGTCTGCCAACTTAGGGTCAATTTTTAATAAGATGCTCTTACGTCTCTCTATACATAAAGCTGCGTTAGAATTACCCAGCAGGTAAATTGCCCTTTGCACCCACTGACGTAACTCCACAATATCCACTACTGTATCATTCGTATGTGCTTCCTCACATAGATCAAATACTTTTGTTAGTGGGCCAAGCACGTCAAGCAGCTTATCCTGGCATCCCTTGAGACCCTTATTCAATCCCCTTCTGGGATCTCTTCCTGACTTATTCAAGAAAGTCAACATTTTAGGGTCCAATTCAGGTGTATAAGCCACCTTACAATCCAAACTTGGTCTTGGGCACTCAGACCTTAATCTTGTCCGCACCTCCTTAGGAATTTCCCTCCTAATCCAGTATCTCACATACTTTGCAACATGGTCCGCAGGAGTCCACTGAGGAGACAGAGGATGCTGAATCAATAGCAGATCAAACATTTCCTCACCCTGAGGATCCACAAAATCTCCCATCTCCAGTTTAATTTTTCTCTCTGCCACTTTCCTCCTTTTACGCGGAACTTGTTCCTCATCCGAGTCCTCAAAACTAGTAGAGCAACTCAACTCTACATCCCCACTGGCAGAGGACGAGTCGCAAGCCACAACACTATGGCCTCTCTTATGCGCCTTAATTGCACCACTCTTTGCCTTTATAGCATCATCCAAAGCTTGAACCTTATGTTCAGCAACCTTTTCCTTTCTCTTTCTCTCAACATTCTTTCTTTTTTGCGTCTTTTTAATTCCCTGACCTGAACCACCAGCAACAACTTCCACTTCTTCTGTTGTCCAAAAACGTTCTTCTTCACCAGATCTCTTTTTAGAGTCTCTAGCCTGCAAACTTTTCTCAACACTACTCTCTTTGTTCCTATCAAATGAAGCAGACATCTCCCCAAACATTTTCTCCATATACTGCTTCATCCTTTCTTCAAATCCTGTTCCTTCATTAATTTCCATTTTAAATAATCTCCTTTAATTAAGTCCTACACGCAAGGAATGTCTTTATGGTATTCAAAATTTACCCTTTCAAGTTTAACAGTTAAACACACCTTAACTGTGTCTTTCCTAACTATTTAAACACTTTAAATCAATTTACCATGAACAACTTCAAATTACTTCACCCTTCGCTCTATAACTCGACCTCCTGAACTCTAGTCAACATCTGACTGAAACTGACAACCGTTCAGTCAGATTTCCATCGTCATATTTCCCAAAATACGGCCGTTTACCAAAGCATACTCTAGCCTTATGTTTTCCTAAACTATCAAAATGGCCGCCGTACATTGTGTGAGTACGGCGGCCTCTACTTTCCCAAAAATAATCTCCTGCTGAGATCTCTTGCGCCCCACAATACGTGAGACGCGAGAGGATTAACTCGCGCTTTTGCGTCAGCAAAGAATGCTGTCTCTCGCTCGTGTGCTCTTCAAACTAAGCGAGAGGATTCACTCGCGCTCGAGTGTCAGACAAAGAAAGCTCTAACCCGCTTGGGCGCACTCCAACAATATGCGTGACTCGCACCCTGCTTCAACTGCACGCGCTGATATTCATAGCTCAAGCGGACACACAGCGGTAAAATCCTAATGCCCTCAATATAAAACGTTTACACTCCTGCGCCGATCTAATCGTGAAGCCCAAAACTACACAAGACAGTCTAAAATCCTACTACTTGCTCATTAACATATCTATTAATCAATTTCAATAAATTCAATATTCCAATATATACCAAAAAAACAGATATGTCTGTATTTAAATAAATTCACACATATCCCAAAACTCATTAACCTTCATTTAAATATGTAATTCCATCCAAATCATACCACAATCAATCTCCAAGTACAAAAGATATGAATGTACTTATCTGTGCTTGAGCAGCAACAAAAGAGGAAGATGGCTGCCTGTTCTGATGTTATATGCATGTTCAGTGTTCTAGAGTTCTATTGTTGTTCTAATTCTAGTTTGATGTTGCTGCTGTGTTTTGAGAGCAATAAAGGTTTGTGCATAATATTGGCCTCCGGGCCTTACCATAAAATACCTGCAGACTTCCTAATAGAACACCCTGCACCTCAAGAGAAAGAGCCGGCTGACGACGTCACACAGTGGGAAGACTGCATGTAAAGAGTGAGCGAAAATGGGTGCCCTAAAGTGCTGACCGTAACTGAAGTCAGCTTTGTAACATCAGAGACGAGGCAATCCAGAAAGTCGTTCACACTCTCCATGAGGGTACATGGAGGAATTTCCTGCAAGATACCAATCAGCGGGTAACAACTGACAAGGAGAGACTATCACAGCTTTGGCAGATCAGAAATGAGCTGAGTTTAATGCCAGATGAGCTATTGCTGTGCAGACACTGGATAGTCTTGCCTGCATCACTTTGCCAGAGTGACAAGCTGGTGCATTCCAGCCACCAAGGCGCATCAAAAACGAAAGCTACCTGAGGGAGAAGGTATGGTTCCCGGGTCTCGAAGGAGCCGTTTATGAGTTAGTGATAAACTGTGTGGCATGCCAACTTATGAGTGGGGCCAAAGCCCCCACTCTCGTAGCCACCGAGAAGCCCTGTGACGTCCCTTGGTCAAAAGACAGCCTTGACTTTGGCAGTTTTCCAGATGGGCGCCTCACAATGGTATTGATGGACAGACACTCAAAAAAAACCATAGTGGAACTGGTTGAATCCACAGCATTCTCCAAAGTCGCCCCGTTGCTGGAGAAGATACTTCCAGGAATAAATAAGGATGGACAACGGACTCCTGTTCCAAGGGGCAGAGTTCAAATAATTCCTGAAACACCTCAGAATCCGACACAGGAAAATAACACTGCAATGGCACCAAGAACGTTGAACAGGATACTGCGCGTACTGTGGACAAAGGATCAGCCTTAGAGGTCAGCCTGCAAAAGTTCCTCAAAGCGTACAGAAGAACTTCCCACTGTACGACATGGTGCTCTCCGTGGTCCCTCATACTGAAAGTGTAGAGACGTGACACCATTCCCACTTGCCCTGGCTGGAAGGCACACCGCGTACAATCCCACAAGGTCGCACCAGAAAAGAAAGCGAAACAATGATGATGCAGCCAGAGAAGGAGAGCCCGGACAACACCGATAGTCCCAGGGGACCAGATGCTGGTCCGTGATCAGCACCCCGGGTGGAAATTCCACACTCCCTACAAGAGGGGACAATGGACAGTCACAGCAGTGAAAGGCACCATGATATTGGCCTGCCGTAGCCACGAGACAGTTACAAGAAATGTATCATGCTTTAAGAAGGTTGTTGCAACACCAGAAGGTGAATGTCATGCTGATGACTACAACAATGCTGAAGGCATCCCCAATGGGGTGCTGAGACACCGAAACAGTCTCCCAAGAGCCATTGAAGAAGCAGCTCATCAAGACAGTCAGCAGAACCCCGCGCCACTCAATGAGACAACATCATTCGGAGTCCAGAGTGGTCCTAAGGTTGCCTGCAGCAAGCAATATAAACTCCAACCCAATCCCACTCCATATCTGCCAAGGTTTCAAATTGATATGTGTGACATTTTCATAATTTCAGTGTAATTATGAGTGACATTTTAATGACTAAGAGTGACACTTTCTTGGAAGCAAAGACCATGCAATGAAGACGAGGGAAACATATAAATATCAGAAATTACACCCATTTGAGCAACGAGAAGCCCTAAGAGCTTAAAAATGCTGCAGAGCACCAGAAATAGAGGGGCACTAACCTAGTGCCCCGGTAACCTGGTTGCCCTGTTAAACAAATGTGTAACCATGATATTAAATATTAAACAAGTCTTTCACAGGCAGAAGTTTATTAAACTTCTGTGCACATATGCAGACGCGCAGTTAAATACAAAAGAAGTGTGTCTAGCATCACAGTCACAATGCACACTGGTGAGAGAAGCTCTCAGTCAACTGGAGCAAAAAAAGAACAAATGATGGACGGAATGCTGAACAATGAAAACATTCACCACCAATCAACAGATCTGCGGTTAATTTATTGTTTTTTTACCCACCACACCAGCCCAGTTTGGACCCAGCCATATGCAAATCAGTCTTGACCCGGCTCCCAATGGGGCAGTCCAGTTCGAACTGCCAAGCCAGGTCCTCTCTGGACCAGAAACAAGGATCTTAGGACCGGTTTCTGGGTATCAGCCCTCATCAGCTGCTACTACTGTGAGTTCAGACAGTTCAGTTGCACCAGTCATTATATCAAAAATAAGTCTCGCCTTGCGTGCTCAGGTCGGAAGATTGGCTCTTGCGGCTTCAAATGAGGCACCATACACCATGTTTCCTGGGATTTACTCTTCGCAGTGGGGCCTGGTATTCCTTTAGTGAGAATCTCCCTGTGTGGTTTGATCCACAGGGAAAAAAAGAAAATAAGGGGGTGCCTGCTTGGGGTGAAGCTTCCCTTACTTGTTAGGGAGGAGACTTCAGTCCGAGCTACGTCTTTCGGGCTGGTTTTAGCTTCACTCTGTGTTTTGGGGGCAGGTCACTTGATCTCTCCGTGCCTTGGACGTTTGCTTAGCTCAGCATCTGAGTCAGACGTCGCTGGCGCTCGGGTAGGGTGAGCCTCAGAGGGTCCGGTCCACCCGCGAGATCCATTGCACCACCGCCGTGACTGTGGTGCAAGCCTCGTGCTCAGCTGCACTGCCAATCCCACGTACACTGCAGCTGATCAGCCCAGCCATACTAAACTTAAAATGCAGCCCGCTCGCGCCACCCTATTAAAGTGAGTCTGACAACTCAGTGAGAGACTAACACACTCTCTGACCAAAAACCATTGGGCACCGACAGGGACCCCTCTCCTGACGTCATAGTCATGCCAGCCTCGTGGTGTCGTGAGGTGTTACACTGTAGCACAGTAGCTAGTGAGCACATGACATAGCCCCCAAGCCTGCAGGGAGCAGTACGCACTGCGCTGCCACTGCAGCTTTCGGTATGCATTAGGAGCTCCTGCTTGACAGCTGAGAGGTACTATAATGAGTGATTTTTGCATTTGATTGCGGTGATGCAGTCCCCACTAAAATGCGTTAGTCTAATGCCTGATGTGTGGTACCTGGCAGGGCTGCCACTCCCAGCAAACGGCTCCATGACTTTGTGCCTCACTCAACACGTCTAAGCAAAGGAACTAGTTGGGGGGGAATGTAGTGAGCCACCCGGCCGTGTGTATGACCCTGTGACGCTCACGCAACCCTATGGCTGGGCGCAGCCAAAGGGTATAAATAAACGGGAGTAGGACCGCTCATCAGGAGGAGTCTGACAGTCAGACAAAACAAACAGGCACTTGTGACATGACCCTTCCCAGATAGTCAGTGTGTGGTCCTTCCGAAGCGTGACAACCGCACGCCAGACATGTGCCACTTAGAGGCCTGGGCCGGTTACAGACAGAGAGATGTGTTCTGTTTTTGACCTATTAAAGCTTAAGAAAACCCTTTCACCATGTAAAAAACAAAACTAGCGGCTATACCAATGCAGCCCTGGCAAGTGCCACGCATCAGGCGTTAGACTAACGCATTTCAGTGAGGTGATCCGCATCACCGCACTGAAATGCAATGTTACGCATTATAATAGCGCCTCCTCAGTTGTCACATGGAGCGCTGCTATAGTAATGCACTATACAACCTGCAGTGACAGCGCGCTGCTCCCAGCAGGCTTGGGGGCCCTGGCTCAGCTCAGCCTGCACAGTGGCTTAATCATCTAACAGCACTATGCACCTGACTGGACGCAGGCGCGGCATTAGCAATCACATCAGGACGATCCGCAATGTTTGGTTTTTTGAAGACTTGCACAGTGCAGCTGCTGCTGGGCAAATGGCAGCTCATCTCGCCACTGGCACCACGGGCGACCGATGGCGGTATGATCTTGTGATGGACCCGACCCCGCCGGCTCGTTGTGCTCCACTGTGCTGCTGGCACACACTGTGGCAATTATGAGGAACCTCGGGGGCTTGGCTCAGCATGCACTTACTTGCCTTATTTTCCTTTTTTAGACATTAGCCTCTGCTGTGGCCAGGACTGGCCTCAATCTCTGGTCACTTGAATCTGGAGGCAGAGACAGAATCTGTCTCTGCAAATGCGCACCAGGCCCAGCGCAATTTGAGTCGGTGGTGGAGTTATTTTGAAATATTCCAGACACCATACTCCACAGCTTATGGTTTATGTGACCATTTCAGCTGCATTCAACATTTTCTCGGCCTAACAAGTGGCGCTTCTCTTGCCCTGGGTGGTCAGAGTGGGCATTGCCTGTGCAGTTACTTAAAATCACCTTGCCGCTCTCTGTCGGCCCACCAGCCTGCAAACTTCATGTTTTCACCTGACCGTTCCTTTCCGAGTGGAAGCTAATTTAAGGTAAATATCTATCCCTTGTGGTGCTTGGTAGAGATGGTCTTTGTGGGGTGGTCACTTGGGTGTTTTATCTGCATAAGCAGTAAATGGGTTTCCTTTGTGTTAACTACAGATATGTTGGGCCCATTTCATTTGTGTGTGCTATCTGGTAAGCACCTTTGCTTTGTGTGTTAGCATATGTAATACACACGTCCCTTGTGTGTGTTATCCGCATGTCTGGTGATACAACTGCCCGTTCTAATTTGACCCTTCGCTATTTGAAGGACTTGTAGCCTGATTACAAGTCCCAGAATGCACTGTTCCTGCCGCAGCCCGCCTGTTGTGTCTGGCACAGGCCGAGATTGAGCCCACCCACCACAACCAGCTGATAGCTCAGACAGGAATTCACCACTCCTGACAGGATCGGAGAAGGACACTTCTGTCCTGCCAGCCCTGGCAGTCTCAAGGCAGGTCAGCTGCATGGCAGACAGTACAGAAGCGCCGCACTTCTGAACACAATGCCAGGTGTGTTCGGGACTCACTTTGAATCTCATCTATATTGCATTTATTTAAGCTACTCTACTAGGAAGCTGTGTTGTACAAAAATACATACATCAAGCACAAATGCTCTAGGGCAGTCCACTGTAAAGCAACTGAATATACATATCAGCTTCCAAAAAAACATTTGATTCCTTAAAGTGTTTGAGATTATTGTAACACCATGGTTTGTTCCATGGCATATTATGGGAAGTGATGGCTCGTTATGAGGAAGGAAGGCAACCAGACACGGTAATCCACAGCCCTGCTTCTGTTGCTCTTAGCTTGTATCATACTTGAGGGACGATTTTAGGGAAGTGGTGGTGGTCATGTCAGGCAGTTTATTTTGTTATTAGAAAGTTGGTGAAAGCCACACTTGTAGAATGCTCACCTGGGGACAGAGTGCACGGCTACTTATTAACAATCAGGAGGCATGACTGTATTTTATTTAATATTGAGCCTCCCTTACATAGATGTGCTGCCTTTTTAGTTTCACTGGTATTTTAATTGCAGAATGTTTTTTTTATTGAGGCCTTTTTGTGTTTTTATAATGTTTTAATTCTGTGGGATGTACTGTTGCAACAGGACCAACCCGAACAGGAGGGTAATGGAAACATACAAAATATATCTGGTAGTAGTCAGGGCTGGTCAGGCCTTTTATTCCACTGGGTATTTCTCCACAGCCCTGCTATCTGAGGGTAGGAGTTGGCACAGGAATAGAACAAGCTGACTTTGGACGCCGCGGTGACTGCACAGGAGAGACAGCAGGTAATAGTGGGGGGAACAAGTGTCATAGAGATATGTTATCTAACTTCCTGAGCCAGTAGCCTGCCCTGTAAGTAGTTACAGCACAAACATGAGTTCAGCGTCAGTGAGGCTAGCTCAGGCTCCGTGCTGGCCTCTCTCACATCCTAGTGCCCTTCCATTTCTGGTGCTTTGCAGCAGTTTTAAGATGTTCTTAGAGTTGCCAGTCGCGACTCCGGGGGGGAGTGCTGCGGGGCGGGGGAGGGGCAGGGTGGGGGTAGTAAACTCCGCCATACGGCCGAACGGAGTTAAGTACATAAATAAATAAATAAAACAAATTACATTGCGCGCGCCGCATCGCCATTTGGCGTTGCAGCGCGCGCAATGTAATTCGTTTTATTTATGTACTTAACTCCGTTCGGCCGTATGCCGGAGTTTACTACCCCCCACCCTGCCCCGCAGCACTCCCTCCAGGAGCCGCGACTGCTTGTTGCTCAAATGGGTGTAAGTTCTGATATTCATTGCTAAATTTTGCTCCCGATAAAGTGTCACTCATAGTCGTTGAATGTCACTCATGATTACACTGAAATTATGAAAATGTCACACATAAGCAATCTGAAACCTTGGCAGCTATGCCAATGACTGGTATTAATATACTCCCTCAAAGAGTTAATCCATCGCTTCAGATCCTCTTTAAGACCTCGCTGGCATTTAATGAGTTCAAAGGCCACTTTGTCTAAGGTGTAAAAAAAAAATTAAGAAATATCAAGGAGCTTGATAGAATTTATGCATTTTTCCGTAGACTTAATAAACGTGCATATCCTATGAACGTTTTTCGGCAGGCTGTCGCGGAAAAACCCATAAAAGTTAACAAAGCTCGTACAAATCTGAAAGGGGCAATTTTTATTTATTGACAATTTAACCTCGAGTTTCATTCGAATTTTCCATATTCTCTTCCAGACACACAAGTGCTTACAATATACTCCTCAAAACAGCGTATGTCGAAAAACTGTAGACTCTAATGACAAATTCGCTTACTTTCAAATGAAAGGGTGACACCTACCGGCACTCATTCTGTACACAGACCGTCCGTGGCCCAATAGTTCGGCTGGACCCCAGGAGAAGGCGGAGTCCTCACCCAAGGTAGGATTGGTCCCGAAAAACGGCCGAGACAACGCTTTTCTTGTTGGTTCATTCGAATGTTACGGCTAGCTCGCCGCCTGAAAGAACTCTGGCTGCACGTCATCTGGCACGTGAGAAAGTAGATCGACGTGTCTTGTTGCCAAAAGCCTCCCATGCCCTTGAACTGCAGTGGCGCACTCACCACAAGGGGGTGCGCTGAAACAATTTCCCTGAAAAGGCGATTGAGCCAGATTTGCTCTCGTCGGGCCGAGAGTTTTTTAGGCTCCCAAAGTTAGCGATGTTCTGGTGGAAACTAGCTTCCAGTTGTTTAGTAGGAAAACCATTGACTTCGCATACTCACGCGGTTTGGTGTTAGTGCTGCTTGATAATCGTCAAATATATAGCTTTGCCTAAAGTAATTATATCAGAAAGTAAAAAGCTAACACCCATCTAACTGCAAATAAGAGGCAAAATTCGATTGAAAAAACAGTCGTAGCAAATCTTGATGCTGCGCGTTGTTAATGTCAAGTGTGCGTTCCGATTTGGAATCTTTTTTCAAACATTAACTTGAAGTCCAGAGTTGCAATTGCTGAGCCTTTTCGGCCTGGGAGAGCACATTTGAAACGGAGGTGCAGAAGGGAGTGCAATCGAGTTCCTCGCTATGATAATGTCCGCTCAATACGAGCTTTTGCTTGAAAACGCCGAGCAGGTAGTTCTGGTGTGTACTAATGGCGAACGGTTTTTGAGAAAAGAGAGCATGCAAAATCTAGCGGTTGTGGAAAAAGCTAGCGTGGTTATTGGGAAGTAAGTGTTTTAAACTCATTTGTCCTTTTAAAATGAATTGTGGTATGCTAAGTGTTGCTTTGCTTGTTTATAGAAAATGCTCGTCCTCAGGAGATGAAATACTGTTCCAACCTAAACTGTCGATTGATGCATAACTTTCACGGAATCAGTGCTTGACAAAGGGGCATCTCTTTTTCCCATAAGAAACGAATGCAAAATAACTTTTTTGAAGGTGGGGGGTTGAGAGAGTTATGAGACTTTTCTCAGGCAAAATAAATACATAAAAACTCAAAACGAACTAAGGCTGTCAAACACCCAGTAAATTAGGGATAACTCTAAAGATTTCATACTCCATTTGCTAACGGTCAGGTATTTGGGTCATAGATATTCTTGGTGGAGACGGTAGAAGACGTGAGAGAACTTTTCTACCGTGAGGTCTCAGCACTGTTGTTTTTTCCTGTGTATAGCCCTGTTTACCACACAATACATTCAAGGTTACAAACACCAGGATGGAATGGAAAACAAGTGCTGGAAAAGATACACATGGAACTGAGGAACGAGTTCCAGCCAAATTGTGATATGGGACGTGTTCTTGTTTTTGTAACGCACAAAGAAGGGTGAACACAATGTCTCCAGTGTCAGAGCGAGGTTTCGTAGGGGGAGCTTATTTTGTGAAAAGTGTGTTCCCTCTACTACTAGTCCGGATGTCCCTGATATCGGGTTACGATACGACTCACATGTCGCCTTGTTTCCAGTGCTGGTTTTCCTTGTACGAATCATTTTTATTTGTTATATAATTGAAGTTAAACTAAACCAAAACTATAAGTCCCAGGATGCACTTTAGTGGTAATTGAAAGGCTAGGACTGGCAACAGTGTCATACTGACATGGAGCATGCGTTCTTAATTTGTTCCTGTGTTTGTCGATCTTTGGCATCAGCACTTATTTGAAAACATTGGTATGCATCGATTAGAATCCACCACATAGTGTGCATTTTGTTTTAGCAGAAATAATTAGTGGAGCATTGAGCTATTTCATATGCCTAAAAAAAAATAAGGAAAGTAACACTTACACTCACAGTTTAAGGTGACAAGTGAGTGGTAGCAGCTGCAGTGGTACCGTGTGAAATACCTTAGGCCCTGGCACTTAAAAAAATCAACAATAAATGTTCAAGCACTGCTGCCAATCATCAGTTGCCTTAGCCCTCATTTCAGGAGGATATCAGATATCGGGGCTTATTTATAAGCTCCTTGCACCGACGGCGCCAGGGGCTTGTAAAAAAGCACCATCGAGTTCTAGGTTTTCATGTAACAAACCAGTACATCCTGGGACCTTTAACATTGTTTGCTTCAACTGGACTAACACCTGATATCAATGATCTATAAGCAGTTGTCACCACCCTCAACAGGTTCTTAAGGGTCCCCTCAATGACCAGGCTGCATTGTCTGTGCAGGGGCACATCAGTTTGCCTCACACTCCTGATGGAAGGTACTTAAGAACCTCTGTGACCTCTCCAAAAAGACACCTTGAGGGACGTGCTGACATTGTTCCACTTCATGGATGACTCGCATTTTTGTACAGCATCGAGGGCTGCCTTGCATAAGCGTATGCCCTGGGCAATATGAAACCTAAGCAAGGGGGGGGTTTCTCATTTTTCTAAGCGACCCCATAGGAGATGAGCTAACATTCCTCCATGTCTTAGGTGGCAGATATTTCTGTGCAATATCCTACCACAGTTTTTCTAAATGCAGGTTTTGGCAATAGCAAACCGTGGAAGGGGTTGCTTTGATTTTATATGGACACATTCCCTGTTGAATTCTCCATGTTTGGGTGTTCTGCTTTGTGTTGTTTCCACTGTCTGCTTCTGTAACTTCAGCTGCTGTTTGATGGGTTAAATGTTCATCTCCGTTGGTCGTGTCAATGATCTATTGGATTGTTAGTAATTGAGATTTCTGGTTGGCAGAGTATACAGCCTGTCCAAGCATGAGCCCCAATCCTAGTCCGAGTAAGTCATATTCACACCCTAAATTAACCTGTGCTCATCCTTTGGTAGCTTGGCACAGAGCAGTCAGGCTTAACATAAGAGGCAATGTGTAAAGTATTTGCGCACACTTTAATTACAGTAACACCGTGAAAATACCACAAAAGACTGCACACCAAAAAATAGAGACTATTTATCTGAGTAAAACGGGGCCAGAATGACTAAAATCCAATAAGTAGAACTTGAGATTCGCTATCGCGATGGACCCGTTGACCTGTACACTAAGTCAGATCCTCAGGGGCTGGGATGTGCAGGTAGGAACTATGGAGCACTTGGTATCACTGCACGCTGATGATGCCATGGTCAACTTGCGACAACCAGATTTATCCATCCCAGTAATGCTCAACGTAATGAGTCCTGGGAATTCTCAGGACTCCGGATTAATACGACCAAGTCTGCACTATTCCAGCTGGGTCAACTCGCGGGATTACCTGAAGAACAGCTACCGGAGTCAGGCTTGCCATGGACAGCAGGAAAGGTCAAGTACTTGGGCATACACCTCACACATGACGAGCTTCAGTTCTACAAATATAATTTGGGGAGAATACTGAATGGTTTACGTCCCTCAATTCGGTTCTGGAATTCCTTGCATTTTTCTTTGATGGGAAAGATACCGCTCATAAAAACGGTGGCACTGCCAAGGTGCTTGTATATCATGCAGGGAACCTTCTATGAAATACCCCAGAGTGTGTTCCGTGAATTAGACTCCATCTTAGTGGAGCTCCTCTGGAATGGCAAAATATGTAAAATTGGACTTGCCACTTTTAGGATGGAATGGGACAAAGTGGGAATGGAAGTTCCTAATCTTGAACTATGCTACCAGGCAGCCCAATTACAGCATGCTGTGCACTCGCTGGACGGAGAACTCAACTGGGAGAGGTCCCTGCTGTCAGGGCAACAATGAGGGACACAAGCTTGGGATACTATTGATGCGTGGTGGGGGACTGTCTTAATATTTCCCATACATGATTTGCCTGATGGGTAGACTTTGGGAATAGGCAGTGCAGCGAGTAATAAAGCGGGCGCCCTATACCCCCAACCTAGACATGTGGATAATCCATCCCTTTGAACAGATAACTTGACTAATGTTGGTTGCAAAGTGGCAGGAACGGGGTGTATCATGCTATCTGACCTGTACCAAGAGGGTTGATTAATTAAAAAGCAGGACGCAATGGATACATTTGACTTGGGTCCAGGTCAATTTCGTCAATACGCGAAAATCGCTGCCATGGCGTGCCAGCTATGGCCGATGTTCTCCGAGGTTCCCTAAGCCACACATACACTCGTAACTATGCTGTTAATGGCAGGGGGCCGAAGACTTATTACTCTTCTCTATCGTGCACTGCTTACAGATAGACTATTGAAGCTGCTACACATAGAGGAAACATGGCAGTGTTTAAGTGTTAAGCGTTTAAGTGACAAGGACTGGTCCAAGATACAGGAGGGGGTCTGGGGAGGTTCAAGCAGATACAGTATAATATAGTACATAAGACCTACCTTTTCCTTAAACAACTGCACACCATTTTTGCATCTAGGGATCGGCGTTCCCCTCTGTGGAGCTGGCACTGCCTGGTTATATTCTCCTACTGGCTTGAGATTCTGACCCAGCTTAAACGCACGTCTGGGTGGGATATCCCACACGCAGTTAATAAGTGTCATTTGGAGCTCCTCCCAGAGGACCCGAAACAGCAATTGAGCAGGCGCTTCACTATACTAGGACTCACAGTGGCGAATAGGCGCATAACAGTTCACTGGTTGGGCCCTCTACCCCCGAACAGGGAGGCTTGGGAGAAAGATATGCTACAGAGGGCAGGGGCGGAAGAGGCACACACGAGGAGGAACAAGAGAGATGAAAAGGCACAAGATGCCCAGCTTGCCTGGAGTGCAATGACTCGGGCACTGCCGGGAGCCCCATGGTCAGGCTCAACCTACACCTGACCAATTGAGTGGGATGGAAGAGTGTCTGTGTGAGGCTGGCCTGGTATATGATGTACACTTATGTAAGTGGACACCCTGCACCAGTCCAGACAACCCTTATGGTGATTTAAGAGGTCTTTGACAACCTTAGAAAGCTCTCTAAGTGGTAGCTGTGGAGAGCAGGCTTAGTCCAGAAGGAGTGTAAAGCAGCTTGTTTTACCAGAATGCAACCTTATAGGTATAGATTAAATGAAAAAGAACCACACAAGGTATTTTTTATTTTATTTATTTATTATATAATACTCTCTAACACGGTTAGATATCTCCCGGAGATATGCACAATGCACACAATACTTTGCATAGAAATCACGTAAATAGCACAGAATACACAATGGACCCCAGGGGGGGACCAAACCATATATTAAGAAAGTGGTATAAGAACCACGACTCGGGTCAAGACAAGGTCTAGAGGACGTAGAAGTGCTGGGGACCCAAGGAACCACCCAAGGTGAGTGACTAGGAACCCCACGGAGATCATGTGCAGTATGGGAACACAACTGTGTTCTCCGTACAAATCAACGTGTACAATATGGTAGCAAGTTTAAAGATTAAGGACACTTCCCAGTGGACCCTGAAGAAACCCTGTGGAAGACAGAAGGTTGGAGAGCCATCCCACCCGTGGATACCCTAGTACCCACGTTAACTGCACCAGGGAAGCTGGGTGCATAGGTGTGAAGTGGTGTCGGAAACCGCTGTCGAACCCAATGGAGGACTTCAGGCAAGTGCCGCTGCTGGAGAAGGAGAAAGTGTCTGGTGGAACCGGAAGGTGGATTCTCGTTGAGAGGTACTGGCAAGCAAAGGGGACAGAGTCTATGTCACTCAGGAGTGACCCGGAGACCTGGAAGACGAATGCCCGCCGATGTTGGATGTTGCAGGAGAGTTGACTGTGACCTTGACTCTGCAGCTGTGAGGACCAGGCGACGCTGAGGAAGACCAGGAGCCGTGTACGAGCTGTCCCACGTCGTATGTTGAGAGCTGAGGGGTCGGTGTCCGTCGTGAGCACCAACAAGCCTTGACCACTGCAAACAACGTGGATGTCGAAGAAGGTGCAATGTTGGAACCAGCAAGGTCCAGGGGACTCGCCAACAGCAGAGGAGTCAGGGCAGGACCGAGCAATCGGGGGGGGGGGAGCCAAAAAGAAACAAAGGTGACCCTCAACAGGACCCACAGGCCGGAGGCACTGGAGTCGCAAGAGGACCTCGAGCAGCTCGCCAAAAGATGCAGGCCATGATGCAAACGATGCGGTGTGGTCGAAGATTCTGGTCACTGGAGATGCTTGAGGTTGGGGCTACTTGGAGCCCAAAGATCTTGATGGAAGGAAGCCAACAAGCCTGTGCAACTGCAAGTCGACGCGGTGCACAGGGGTTCGGTTCCTGTGGCTCCCACGAGGGATACTGGCCTCAAACTTGGTGAGAGGGCAGGACAGGCCCGAAGAGCTGTGGAGAACCACCACCTGTGTTGTTGAACCTTTCCGAGTCCGTAGGAGCTCAGGATCAGCAGACCAGCTTAGTTGCGGTGCCTGCAGATGCAGGGAAGTGACTCCTTCACTTTAAGGGAGATTCCTTCAGGTCTCTTTGATGCCCACAGGCCTTGGAAGGGTCCTGAATGGTGCACAGGCAAAGACGATGCCGCAGGCTGAAATGGGGATAAAGTCGAGCCCAAACAAAGTCCAGAGTGCCAAGGCGGTAGAAGTTGAAGTGGTGTCTGAATTGAATCGTGTCCCACGACGAATCTAGGGACCCACCCACAGGTAAGCCCTTAAGTAACCTAAGGAAAGGGTTGGGACGATTCAGGGGACCCTCCCAGGGGAGGGTTTGGACAGGGGGGAGGTTACTCCCATGTCCTTGGTCCAGTTTCACGCGGGAGCCAATGGCTCCCAGAGCTGGTTTGAACTGGACTATGCAAGGAGGCACCAAATGTGCCTCTCATGAAGACTGAGTGGCGCTGGCAAGCGCACCCACCCGGCCCCAATACACTAAATCCTGCCTGGGAGGTGGTCACACCTCCCTGCGACAGGATACCTATTGTTCTGCCTTCCCCTGCTCGAGCTTGGCTCAGCAGCAGGGGGGCAGAATTGTGTCTTTGGTCGGCAGCAACCATGTTGTGCTGTCCGGAGGGCTCTTGCAGTGCTTGGAATCATACTTCCCACACCGTTTACAGTGTGGGGGTATGATTCCAACATGTTTGATACCAGACATGATAGGATTTGTTGCAGCCAGTTTCGAGATGGTCATCGCGTAATTACGCTGTGACCCTCTATATGGTATATGGCTGCTTCACTTACAACCCGGGAGAATGGACTCCAAAGGCTGTAGGGGAGTCCTGCTCATGTAGGGGCACCCTCACACTTAGAACCAAGCACCCTGCCCTCAGGATTGTAAAGGCCTGCTATAGGGGTGACTTATAGGTTTTAAGTGCAGTGACCATAGATATAGGAAACCTATATCTTTCGTAAGTGGTGCTAGCACCAGCTTACACAGGCTGCAATTGCAGGCCTGTAGTTACAGTTTGAATTGTCTCACATGGGTGGCATCATACATGCTTCAGCCCATGGGGGACCTCTGGGGTACCTATGCCTTTGGTACCTTGGTACCATATACTAGGGACTGATAAGAGTACCCCAGTATCCAATCTGGGATGTACCCATGTACTGAACATAACAATTTAGGGGATAAAGCAGAGAGACTGGGGTCCTGATTAGCAGGATCCCAGTCAGACTAGTCAATATTAGCTTAGCACCAGGCAAACAGTGGGGGTAACCATAAAAGCAGATCCTACTTAACTACAGTGTCGCTGATGCGTGATGGGATTACTTGTTAACTTGGCTCCAGTAGATAATGCGCATGGAGGATCTGTGATGAATGGGTTCAGAACTGTGATGAGGATTTCCCACGAGATGTGAATCATCACTTACATAGAAGTTAAAGGGGTGGGTATGGGTTGGAGGGACCACTGGTTACACCATCACCATTGTCTGGTAACTGTGATTGCTGTATAAATAGAATATGTTGTTTTTGCTATTTCTTTGTTGTGACTAAGATACTGCACCATGCTGTACCACTGCTGACTGGAACGCTTGGCTATTATACCTTGTCAATGTTGGGATCATTTATCCTGAGCAAAGTCTCTGCTGTTCCAACACCTTGTGGTATGGTTTAGCCTTATTAGGTCTCGGCCTGCACCAGCGCTTGCGCTGGTCTGGCCGAGAGTTTTAGTAAGCGGGTTTTGGAAGTGCAAACACTGGCTTTCGGCTGGCGACCAGCTTGAGTTCACAATGGCGTGCACGCGCAGCTGGCATCTGGGTTTCCTATCTCTTCCTCATTTCCTCGTCATGGCTCATTAACTCTCTGGACTCTGTTTCAATCGCAGCAGCAGCTCACATTGCCAACTGAGGGCCCTGGACTACAGTCACATGAAAAACAACAGCGATTAGCATTGAAATGCAAGCTTTTTTGTCTAGTTAGAAATATTGCTTCGGTGGGTTGATTTCACCTTATATCGCTATTTGTTTTATATTGGGAGTCGCAGCCTAATTACCAGTATTTTTGTCTCTCACTGTTTTTTTTTATATTTATTCAGCACAAAGCACAAAGCTATATTTAAGGTTACTTTTTCGCGTCACTTCTTCACTCTATTTAAACTCCACACCCCCACTCTTATTGTCTCTCTCCTTCTCTCTCTCTCTCCCCTCTCTAATTCTCTCTCTACTTAATTAACTCTCCCTCTCTATCTTTTTAGCCTTTCATTCTCTCTCACCCCTTTATCTGTTTCTCTTTCAAACTCCTTCATTCACTCTCTCTCCCCTTCTTTCTCTCTCTCTATCCCGCTCCACTCTTTATTCTATGTACACCCTTTCTCTCTCTCTCTCACCACCCTCTCTAATTGGGCATTATATCTTCACTCTATCTCTCACTCGGCAACACCACAGCATCACTCAGCGCAACCACAGCATCAATCAGAGCCAGCACAGCATCAATCAGAGCCAGCACAGCATCACTCAGCACCAACACAACATCTCTCAACGCCATCACAGCATCACTCAACGCCATCACAGCATCACTCAGCACCAACACAACATCTCTCAACGCCATCACAGCATCACTCAGTGCAACCACAGCATCACTCAGTGCAACCACAGCATCACTCAGTGCAACCACAGCATCACTCAGTGCAACCACAGCATCACTCAGTGCAACCACAGCATCACTCAGTGTAACCACAGCATCACTCAGTGCAACCACAGCATCACTCAGTGCAACCACAGCATCACTCAGCGCAACCACAGCATCACTCAGCACAACCACAGCATCACTCAGCACAACCACAGCATCACTCAGCACAACCACAGCATCACTCAGCGCCACCACAGCATCGCTCAGCGCCACCACAGCATCGCTCAGCGCCACCACAGCATCGGCTCAGGCGCCACCACAGCATCGCTCAGCGCCACCACAGCATCGCTCAGCGCCACCACAGCATCGCTCAGCGCCACCACAGCATCGCTCAGCGCCACCACAGCATCGCTCAGCACCACCACAGCATCGCTCAGCGCCGCCACAGCATCGCTCCGCGCCGCCACTGCATCGCTCGGCACCGCCACTGCATCGCTCAGCACCGCCACTGCATCGCTCGGCACCGCCACTGCATCGCTCGGCGCCGCCACAGCATCACTCAGCGCAACCACAGCATCAATCAGAGCCGCCACAGCATCACTCAGCGCCGCCACAGCATCACTCAGCGCCACCACAGCATCACTCAGCGCCACCACAGCATCACTCAGGGCCAACACTGCATCACTCAGCACCACCACAGGATGACTCAGCACCACAATAGGATGACTCGGCACCACCACAGCATGACTCAGCACCACCACAGCATCGCTAAGCACCACCACAGCATCGCTAAGCACCACCACAGCATCGCTAAGCACCACCACAGCATCGCTAAGCACCACCACAGCATCGCTCAGCGCCACCACAGCATCACTCAGCGCCACCACAGCATCACTCAGCACCACCATAGCTTTACTCAGCGACACAACAGCATCACTCGGCGCCACCACTGTATCGCTCGGCACCACCACTGCATCGCTCGGCACCGCCACTGCATCGCTCGGCACCGCCACTGCATCGCTCGGCACCGCCACAGCGTCGCTCGGCACCGCCACAGCGTCGCTCGGCACCACTCACTGGCGTCGCTCGGCACCGCCACAGCGTCGCTCGGCACCGCTCACAGCGTCGCTCGGCACCGCTCGGCACCGCTACAGCGTCGCTCGGCACCGCTACAGCGTCGCTCGGCACCGCCACAGCGTCGCTCGGCGCCGCCACAGCGTCGCTCGGCGCCGCCACAGCGTCGCTCGGCGCCGCCACAGCGTCGCTCGGCGCCGCCACAGCGTCCCTCGGCGCGCCACAGCGTCCCTCGGCGCCGCCACAGCGTCCCTCGGCGCCGCCACAGCGTCCCTCGGCGCCACAGCGTCCCTCGGCGCCGCCACAGCGTCACTCGGCGCCAAGACAATATCACTCAGCACCACCACAGCATCACTCAGCGCCAAGACAATATCACTCAGCGCCAAGACAATATCACTCAGCACCAAGACAATATCACTCAGCACCAAGACAATATCACTCAGCGCCACCACAGCATCACTCCGCGCCACCACAGCATCACTCCGCGCCACCACAGCATCACTCCGCGCCACCGCAGCATCACTCCGCGCCACCGCAGCATCACTCCGCGCCACCGCAGCATCACTCCGCCACCGCAGCATCGCTCCGCGCCACCGCACGCATCACTCCGCGCCACCGCAGCATCACTCCGCGCCACCGCAGCATCACTCCGCGCCACCGCAGCATCACTCCGCGCCACCGCAGCATCACTCCGCGCCACCGCAGCATCACTCCGCGCCACCGCAGCATCACTCCGCGCCACCGCAGCATCACTCCGCGCCACCGCAGCATCACTCCGCGCCACCGCAGCATCACTCCGCGCCACCGCAGCATCACTCCGCGCCACCGCAGCATCACTCCGCGCCACCGCAGCATCACTCCAGCGCCACCGCAGCATCACTCCGCGCCACCGCAGCATCACTCCCGCGCCACCGCAGCATCACTCCGCGCCACCGCAGCATCACTCCGCGCCACCGCAGCATCACTCCGCGCCACCGCAGCATCACTCAGCGCCACAGCAGCATCACTCGGCAACACCTGAGTATCATTCAGCATCACCTCAGCATCGTCTCCGCAACAGTCACCACCACTACCACCTCAGCATCACTCAGCACCACCTCAGCCTGCTCTCGGAATCTGGCATCTGATGATTCTCCCCTAGCGTCTGGCCGCTGCTAGTGTTATAATACAGGTACTAGTTCCCAACCTTCACCCTCCGATTGTTTATGCCCCCTCAAAAAAAAGCTTTAACAAACAACCATTGCAATAGGCAGAAATAAGTTGCCAGCATTGCAAGAACAAAAGAAAACTGAGAATTTTTATTGTAAATACTTTTTTAATATGGTCGTTCAGTTTTACATGCCTTCTTGGTCATATATAAAGTAACAAAAATGCTTCTGACACTTTTTTATTATAACTTTTCAGCATGCCGCACAGCAGCCACACTTCTCTACAGCACAGCTTGAAGACGTTGGCAAAGTCAATAGCTCTGGCTAAACACTTATAAGGCCCCAAAGGCGAGACCTATTGGCTATGCCAATGCTTGTTTTTGCCATTGTAAGGAATAGTACGATGTTTGCTATAACATCCTGTATGTAGCTAAATAATGTTATTAAAGAAATATTTTTTTTAAAAGTACTAATTGGTAACTTTCGATGCGGTAGCGATGCTCTCTTGCTCGATGCCCTTGATTCCCAGGCCTTCTCCAGTGAGAATGAACACCGTCCCATGTTATCGGTACTGCTTGTTCAAATGTATCCTCTCCTCCCTAAGCCTAAACTCCTAAAACAAAAGTGTTATTCTAACTAACAAAGATGAATTTCTCCACCTGCAACAGAAACGTGAGAAAAGACAAACTCCACATACACATGAATTACATTAGTAAACTCGCCTAGAGAGCCAGGGAGAAATACACATGAGGCCTACAAATTCGGCTAACATAAAGGTTTCATTAAGCACGTGTATACATGAGCATTAATACTGTGCACGTTTAAATTAATGTCACATTACAGTGAATGAATTTCTCATTAGTCACTTGTAAAATCAAAACATTAAAGCTTCATCATGTAGATCACGATTACAATGTTAATTTCTTCACGTTGTACTGAAAATATCTCTATCAGTTCATTTTACACGTTCTTACATTACACATTTGTTAGAACTGGCATCCTTGGCGTGGTTTTCCCTGACTTTTTGCCTCTACCTCCTGTGTTTTTGATGCTGTGCTGGATTTCGTTTTTGCTGGCTTAGATGCTTTGCGCACTTTGCCACTGCTGATCAGTGTCAAAGTGCAAGTGCTCCCTGTATAAATTGGTATTGTGATTGGTTATCCATGTTTGGCATGTTTGATTTACCAGTAGGTCCCTAGTAAAGTGCACTGAGTGTGCCAGGGCCGGTAAATCAAATGCTACTAGTGGGCTTGCAGCACTGATTGTGCCACCCACATGAGTAGCCCTGAAAAGATGTCTCAGGCCTGCCACCGCAAGACAGCCTTGGGCAACAAGTTCATCTTGGTCTTGGTGGGCCATGCCACCCGGTACCCGGATGCTGTCCCTCTCCTGACAATCACAGCCCCCGTGGTGGGCCGTGCATTGATGGTGATCTTTTCCCGCGTGGGGTTCCCCAGAGAGGTGGTCTCTGACCATGGTACAAACTTCATTTCGAAGTACATGACATCTTTGTGGGAGGAGTGCGGTGTGGCATACAAGTTCACCACTTCTTACCATCCTCAGGGGAATGTGTTGGTTGAGAGATTCAACCGAACCCTTAAGGGCATGATAAAGGGTCTTGCAGAACCCATGAGACCGAAGTGGGACGTCTTTTTGTCATGCCTGTTGTTTGCCTACAGGGAGGTACCGCAGAAGTCCTTAGGGTTTAGTCCTTTTGACATGCTGTATGGTCACCCTGTGAAAGGACCTCTGAGTCTTGTGAATGAGGGTTGGGAGAGAACTCCTGGTAAGACCCCACAAGATCTGTTAAGCTATATGCTGGCCTTCAGAAACCAGACTCAACGCTTCAGGAAACTCGCTCAGGCGAACCTGGAAACTAGCCAGGAAGAAATGAAAAGATGGTATGACCATAATGCCACTCTGGTCGAATTTCAGCCTGGCCAGAAAGTGTGGGTGATGGCACCAGTGGAGCCTTGTGCACTTCAAGATAAGTGGGCTGGTCCATATGTGGTTGTGGAGTGCAAGAGTGAGGTGACCTATTTGGTTGACTTGCAGACTCCTAGGAACCCTTTGAGGGTCCTGCATGTAAACTGCCTTAAGACGCACTTTGAGAGGTCTGAAGTAACTATGCTCCTTGTAACAGATGATGGAATGGAGGAGGAGAGTGAGCCTCTTTCTGACCTCCTGTCAGCGAAGGAACATGATGGGTCAGTGGATGGGGTAAACCTCTCTCCTACCCTGACCCCAGAGCAGCAGAGGAACTGTCGCCAGGTGCTGGGTCAGTTCGCCTCCCTGTTCTCCCTGACACCACGAGTCACCAATTGGTGCGTCCATGATGTGGACACTGGAGACAGTCTACCTGTGAAGCAGAAATTTTATAGGGTAGCTGACCAGCATCAAGGAAGAAGTTTCCAAGATGTTGGCGTTAGGGGTGATAGAGCTCAAGCAGCCCCTGGGCTAGCCCAGTGGTCTTAGTGCCAACTGCTGCTGCGCCCGGTGCCACTCCAGAACTCCGGTTCTGTGTAGACTACCGTGGGCTCAATGCGGTCACCAAGACTGACGCGCACCCCATCCCCAGAGTTGACGAGCTCGTTGATCGGCTGGGAGCTGCCCGGTACCTCAGCACATTTGATTTGACGTCTGGGTACTGGCAGATTGCCTTAACCGATGGGGCCAAGGAGAGGTCTGCGTTCTCAATGCCAATGGAGCACTACCAGTTCCAGGTTATGCCCTTTTGGTTGAAAAATGCCCCTGCCACCTTCCAGAGTCTGGTCAACCGGGTACTGTCCGGCTGGAGGAATTCAGCGCCGCTTACCTGGATGACATTGCTGTGTTCAGCTCCAGTTGGGAGGAACATTTGCAGCACCTTTGTGAAGTGTTGAAGGCTCTGCAAAGGGCAGGCCTCACTATCAAGGTTAGTAAGTGCCAGATAGGGCAGGGGTCTGTGGTGTACTTGGGACACCAGGTAGGGAGCGGCCAGGTGGCGCCCCTACAGGCAAAGATTGACACCATTCTGGCTTGGGAGCCCCTCAAGACCCAGACGGAGGTGAGAGCCTTTTTAGGTCTCACCAGGTACTACCAACGGTTTGTCAAGGGGTATGGCACCATTGTTGCCATCTTGACAGAGCTGACTTCAAGGACGCAGCCTAGGAAGGTGATGTGGACTGATGCCTGCCAGATCGCTTTTGATGCCCTGAAATCTGCCATGTGTACGGCGCCCGTGCTTAAGGCACCTGATTTCTCCAAAGAATTTGTTGTGCAGACAGATGCTTCAGAGCATGGTGTGGGAGCAGTACTCTCACAATTGAACGACAAGGGCTTGGACTAACCTGTAGCTTTCATCAGTAGGAGGCTACTTCCCAGGGAACAGAGGTGGAGTGCAATTGAAAGAGAAGCTTTTGCTGTGGTCTGGGCGCTGAAGAAGCTAAGGCCCTACTTGTTTGGGACTCACTTCCGGGTTCAGACAGACCACAGGCCCCTCAGATGGTTGCAGATGAGGGGTGAGAATCCAATACTGTTGAGGTGGTACATCTCCCTACAGGGAATGGACTTTACGGTGGAACACCGGCCCTGCTATAGAAAACGCCAATGCTGATGGTCTGTCCAGATTCTTCCGCCTTAGTGATAAGAGCTCCCAAGAGGGTGGGTAGTTCTCCCCACTTTTCAGCTGGAGGGGACACATGTTAGACCTGGCATCCCTTGGTGTGGTTTTCCCTGACTTTTTGCCTCTACCTCCTGTGTTTTTGATGCTGTGCTGGATTTCGTTTTTGCTGGCTTAGATGCTTTGGTCACTTTGCCACTGCTGATCAGTGTCAAAGTGCAAGTGCTCCCTGTATAAATTGGTATTGCGATTTGGTTATCCATGATTGGCATATTTGATTTATCAGTAGGTCCCTAGTAAAGTGCACGGACTGTACCAGGGCTGGTAAATCAAATGCTACTAGTGGGCTTGCAGCACTGATTGTGCCACCCACATGAGTAGCCGTGAAAAGATGTCTCACGCCTGCCAACGCAGTGCCTGCGTGCAGTTTAACTGCCATGTCGACTTGGCAAGTGCACCCACTAGCCAGGCCCTAACCTTCCCTTTCCTTACATATAGGGCACCCCCGGGCAGGGTGCAGTGTATGTGAAAGATCAGACATGTACTGGTGTGTGTAACATGTCCTGATAGTGTGATACTGCCAATTTAGTTTTTCACTATTGAAAGGCTATCTTGCCCCATATTGACAGAATGGGGAATGCTTTGTAACATTTTACAAGCATATCTTCCCATAGGGATAAGGTAGAAAAATGGAGTTTGGTATCACTGAACTCAGAATTTGATAACTCCTCTTTTAGTAAAGATGGTTTTTAAATTGTGTACTTGAAAATACCACTTTTAGAAAGTGGCTATTTTCTTGTTAAACCATCCTGTGCGCCTCTGCCTGTTTGTGGATTGACTGTCTGGCTTTGGAGTGACAGGGGCTGGGGAGGTGCAGTGGCTTCAGGAGTCTGGATGAGTCAGCACTAGGCTGAATAGGCCTGATCTGCATTTGGAGTGGTGGGAGGAGTAGCACCTGTACCTGAATAGGGCTGTGCCTGCCTTCCACAATGCTGGCTCTGCCCCCCTGTGGTGTGTCTGGAGCCAAGGCTCATACTGACCATGGATGTTGTTGTGCACTTGCAGAGTGCCCCCCCAGAACAGGTTTGAACTAGGCTCAGAGCCCCTTGCAGAAAGAGAACAAAGACATTTTGGGGTATAAGTATCAGACCCAAAACCCCAGACGTTTAGATCATTCCTGGAATTCAAGAGGAGCCTTTGCCAAGGAGAAGAGCTGGAGAGACTGAGGAGAAGTACTGCCCTTGCTGTGTGTCTGGGGTTGGCCAGCAGTTGCTGTTTCTGCCAAGGAAAGGAGAAGGACTTTGCTGTGTGCTGTGTCCCCTGCTTGAGAGAGATCTCCAAGGGCCTGAAGTGAGCTTGCCTCCGGTTCTGAAGTCTCAGGAACACAAAGACTTCACCCCCAGCTCCCCTGAACTCTGCTGCTGTGAGTTCTAGCCTGCCAAGAGGTGCCTGTGCCAGTTTTGGGCCTCTGGAGGTTGTTGCTGCTGTTTGGGAGCTGGAAGAAAGAAGAAACGTGAAGAACTGCTAAAATCGACGCATCGCTCTTCATGCGGCTGATTTCTCGACGCAGCTCCACGGCGCGAGAAGAATTTCCACGCATCGCTGTGCCGCTGCGAAAACCGTCGCAGCGCCTGTCGCCGCTACAAGAATCGACGCATCGAGGGATCGCAGCTGAAGAGGACCGACGCAGCGCCTCTCGACGCCGCTGCATTGATCACCGACGCATCCCGGATTTCCACGCATCGTACTTGTGCGGCACGCTTTCCAAACGCATCACCTGCAAACTGGAACCGTCACGAAGAATCAACGCATCACTCCCCATACAGACAGGATTCGGGCAACTCGTCCTCTGCGTGTCGCAGAACTGTCGCATCGCCTCCCCAAGGTCTCAGGAGTGTTGCATCTCTTTGTTTTCCGACTCTGCAGCTGTTTGGCTTTTGGAACTTCGACGCATCTACAGGTACTCTGGTGAAAAGTCACGCATCCATAGTTTTCTATGGTACAAGTTCTTGAAGCCTTACGAAAGTCATATTTTTAACTGTGTATGTTGGATTTTTGTCGTTTTGGTCTTGTTTAGCTTAGATAAAGATACTTTATTTTTCTAAACTGGTGTGGTGTCCTTTTGTGGTCTTTTCACTGTGTTACTGTGAGTGTTGGTACAAATACTTTATACATTGCCTTTGGGATAAGCCTGTCTGCTCGTGCCAAGCTACCAAGGGGGTGAGCAGGGGTTATCTAAAGTGTGTATCCCCCTTACCCTGACTAGAAGCAAGGGTCCCTATTTGGAAAAAGGTACCTACCTCTGCCAACTAGAGACCCCCATTTCTAACAACATTCTAATAACCAGATGTTAACACGACAAAGGATTATATGTGTAGGTGCGAACTACCCATGATTGCAATTAAGGCTCCCTGATTTCCGTTTTTTCGGATTTTTACAGATAAATACAGACAGAAGACTATGAGTTTTCTTTCTGCATTTATTTTTAAAAGTGGATTAATACAGAAAATTTGCTTGTTTTAAGTGACTCTTCGTGCTGTCTTACATGAATTATAGCCCAGCAGCTGAGTAGATGGACAGCATGGGAAATTAAAAAGCAAGATGACATTTCTTTAAACAACTGCATGTGTCAACATACATTTGTGGTATAATGCTAATATATGCCAGTGGATGTACTATTATGTAATATTTGGCAACTTAAATAGATAAAACACGACAGACATCAAAGTATTACCGCGCGTCTATCATTTAAATAAGTATGCAAATGTACAGTTTTACAACTACATTTATACGCAAAACACAAAATAAATATGGATAAATACAGATAAAATGGCCCAAAAATTAAATATGGATAAATACAGACGGAAATGTTAAAATAAATACCATAAAACCGGGAGCCCTAATTATAATGCACCCCTACAATTTAAAGAGCACCATCGCGCTCTATCAGTAGTAAGATACAGTTTTTGCTCTCTGTGTTAATTGCTGCTGGCACCTGCTCTCATCCTTTCCCGTACGTCCCATATGCATTTCCATACATTCCATAATGTCGTGTTGTAAATATTAAAATCTTGATCCACGTTGTGATGCCGGTGGTTGTCAGTTTTTATCTGGGGCTGATGTTTGCTGCATGTGGGCTTTCTTAATAAAACATATTGCTTGTTCAGAGTTCATGGCCGTCACTACTTTGTTTGGTGAGGCGTCGTACTTGTACCTGCCTATGGTGAGCCCACTGACAACATTAAGCACCTCTCAAATACATTGAGGTTGTTGTGCTGCGACCCACATCTTGATTGCCACCTTTAGCACCGACATTGAGAACCCCTGGAGATTTAAGCCATCCTTCGGCAGAGGAGAGAAACCACTTGTAGGACTGCGTTTCTCTTGGGTTTTTCTAGGACCCGATACGCCGACACGCGGAGAACCTCCAGGGCCAGTCAGCTACTATGTCATCTTGCTGCTGAACATTTATTCAATTTGACAACATGCAGACCCTTTTCACTTTCTCTGTATTACGACATGTTGAAAACCGTCTGCATATCGTCAAATTGAATAAATGTCAAACCTCTATGGTGGACGAGGGTCTTTTATTTTGTGATGCTTAGAGTAGTACCCCTACCTCCAATCTCCTAAATCAGATCAGGCTTGTTACTGAGGTAACTCTCTTACTGCTTAGCACGCCCTCACTGCTGAGAGCCACACAACTTTGGCATGGCTTGGGTGGCAGTCCTTTTTAGGTCGAGCCTGGGCATCGCATGCGCTGCTGCGAGGCATGCAGTAGTGGAGTATGGCTTTGAAGCCCTGCCCTTACTCCTCCCATATTTTTAATTGGCTTGTGCCATTGTCCTTCGTAAACGCTGGCTTCCGAGTCATTATTAGACTTGTTAGTCCCTCCTTGGTACCGCCTTGTCTGCATATGTTACCTCCCATAACGAATGGACCTTTTACTGGTGTTGTTACATGGTCTGCTTTATAAGTCGGTGAGCACTATTTTATTTAATGCGCTTCCCCTATTCCACACACCACCTCGCAGCACGCTGCCCCCTATTATTTAAATTTCTACTAATGGCGGTCTGCTTTAACTATAGCAGCCGTGTTTTGTAATTTATTTATTTTAGCATTGCGGTCTGCATTTAGCGGCCACACTTATTTATTTAGTTTACTAGCGCCCATACGGAGCTTTCACATTAATAGAGGCCGCGCCCCTTTCTTTACGCAAACCGCATCCAAAGAAAGGTATGCGTCCGACATTAAAGTGAAAGCGCGGCATTGGCGCTTTCACCCAAAAAAAAACATCCGTTTGTCAACTTGACAAATGGATGCTTTTTTTTTTTTTTTGTCACAGCCTCCATGCCGCAGTTTCACTTTAATGTCGGACACGCCCCTTTCTTTGAACACGGCTTCTTTAAAGAAAGGGGCACGGCCTTCATGAATGTGAAAGCGCTGGACGAGCGCTGGTTAAAAAAAAATATATATATCTGCAATGCAATAGGTCTCGCATTTGCGAGAGTTTAAGCTATTGCATTGCCAATAGCTTAAACTCTCGTTAATGCGAGACCTTTTGCATTGCAAATGCTTGTTTCTTTTACAACCAATTGTTAAGCAAAAAAGATAAATAGTTCAGATTAAGTGCAGTGTTCTCTACACGCATACAGAGTCCGCATCAAGTACGATCATTGTGACTAGTAAGATGTATGGTATTCTGCAATAAGCGAGTACATATATGCATACAAGCCTTGCGAATCTAAACAGAGTGTTCATCCTCTGGTGTTTGGCCAGGCATCCCCTCGCTAGGTAAATATTTCTCCAGTTTGATAAGAGTCCATTTTCCCCAGACATTATGTAAAGGAACGGGCTCTGCCAGAGCCCCAATGTTGCACAATGGTAAGTCTGGCAAGAAGAAAGCCAAGTCCTACCAAGGACCACCAAGCATGAAAGCTCCATCCCTCCATGATGCCCAGAAACCGTACCTTAGGCATGAGTTCCACAGGACATTGCTTAACATTGGAGAGCATTTCCATAACCTGTTGCCAGTAAGCCTGACTAACCAGACAGTACCAAACAATGTGACTTAACCCACAACCTCTGAATATCATCTCTGACTGTTTTGTGCATTTTCCGTAGTCTTTCAGGCAGAGGTATAACCAAACTTGAGGGGGCCCCCCTGTAAAGTACATGGAGGCCCCCCCATGCTCCAGGCCCAGTCAGGAGCTCTCAGGCCAGGGTCCTGCCACCTGTGCACAGTGCCGAAGGGGGCCCCTTGGAGCTCTGAGGCCCCCCTGCACCGCCAAGGCTAATGGCGCGCCACTGCTCTCAGGGGTATAATGCGTTCAGTGCAGGAATTTTAATTTGAATCATTCACAGCCGTGTTGAGATTGCCAGCTCTCCAGGAGCGATCTTGGCTTCCTTTTATTCCTCCTCTTCCATTTCCCAGCGATTCCTCATGCACTTGAATCAGACTGGTGCATTCATCACCAAAGAGCTGTAAGTACGAAAATGCCTTGCAGAAGGAGGACAATTACCTCTTCTGCCTCTATGGGATTGAATTCCGCAAGGGCATTTTACACCGTGCTATCTTGCTCTAGAGCATACCTCAGCTGGGAGTACCTAAATAATTGGGATTTGCATGGGCATATAAGAACCTTGGGTTTGCCACTCTGCAGGCCAACGGACTCCGGTAGCACAGAGAGGACATTTGCTTTGGTTTGCCTTCCCATCAGATCCATTGCAGCAAACTGCGTCAGCACTTCAATGCAACACATAAGGCCTGGGTTAGTCTGTGCTTTCTGGGAGCCATGAAGAAGTCCTGCTAGAGCAGGATCCCTGAATAGGACAAGCTCTTTTCTATAGTCCAGGCCATCTCGAAAGCCAAAATTACAGTCCTATACAGCTTGCAGTGTGGCCATGCAGTTAAGTAAACGTATATTGGCAATCACTAGGCAGCTGTCATATACCAATAGGACACATCTGTTCATCGAGACCCAGAGTGGTTTGCCTGACCAGAGAAATCAGCAGAAAAGAGCCTTCGGTGTGTCAAAGAAACTCTTCTGAAATTCGTGGAGATATTCTAGAGCACTTAAAGGACTCTCAGCAATGCATCCATTATGTTTAAGGAAACTGCACCTATGTTAGTAAGGGGAAGGCTACCCAACCTCACATATCCCTGTGCAGTGTCAAGAAGTGGACCAATATTGAGTTCCCAGCTTAGCTTATGATGTGGGGTGATCTGAATCCCTAAATATTTGAAGCCTTGTGTCTGTATGTGAATCTGTTCTTCATGGTTTTGCCTCTCCAGGTGGAAACCATAACCAATATGCCCTAGTTGACTATAGGCCAGAAGCCTCACCATATTTCTTTATCAGGTCCACCAGTTTCTGTCCAGTTCAATGGAGAAATAGCCACATATTGTCTGTAAATAGTGAGACATTGGCCTCAATATATTCCTCCCACTAAAAGGCCCTTCATTTGTATCCAGGTGGCCAATGGCTCGATCCCTAAGACAAAAAGTAAAGGAGAAAGGGAACCAATTGTGAATGCCTGGACGCACACATCGTTTACCAGGACTTAACTGTATGTAGGTGATAAACCTGGGACCAAAGTTCATCTTCTAATGAATCTGATATAGGAACTTCCCTCTTGCAGAGTTAAACGTCTTCTCAAAGTCAACTAGCATTAGAGCACTGGACTCAAAGAAGGTATGAGCTATGGGCCAAGAAAATCTGCACCAATCTCAGGCAGTGAAATGTCCCATGACCAGGATTGAAACTGCATTGGTTAGGGTTAGTGTGGAACAGAGGGCCTGGGGGGGGGGGGGAGAAACAGCTGCTGCCACGCAGAGCTGATTGGTTGGTGGGCGAAAGGGGAGTAGATAATAAGCCACGCTGGAGCGTACGTGCAGCGAGATAGACACGCCATAGATCTGAAAGCGGTCTCTATGGCATGCAAATTGTTTGGTCTGTGAAATTACTGTCTGAAGCTTTACTTTACTGCTGTAAAAACGTTATTCTGCTGCTAATCACTTCGGTGTTGGGTTAGGAATTAAAATACTGTTTTTAAAATTGCACGGCACCTTTTTAAAATTCATTTAGAACTGCTTTTTAATTTCCGAACTGCACCTTTTTAAAAATAACTTGATTTTGAAGTGCACATGCGTTACCTGCTCCCCGCCGATACCGTCTCCTAGGCTTCCGCACTTCCGCTCTGCTAAAGCGGTCTAGTGCCCGGGGGGGGGGGGGGACAGCTGCTGCCACGCAGAGCTGATTGGTTGGTGGGCGGAAGGGGAGTAGATAATAAACCACGCTGGAGCGGGCGCGCCTAAGGCAAGCCTGTCTGCGTCTGACAGGGGCCAGAACCCCTGGTCTATGTCGGACTTACACAGGGGCAGAATTGCAGACTATAGCCTCAAGTAGTCATGCCCTTAGCAAAAAGGTAGCAGGTAAATTGAGAGCTGAAAATCTGCTGAGAAGCAATAATGCAGGAAGTCCTACTACCCTGTGCCTAGTCCCCCATAACATCACTACACCTAGTAACCCACCTGGCCTGAAAATGGCAGTTCTTAATACGCGCTCCCTACAGAAGCACCACCTGGAAGTCTTCTCACTTCTCCAGGATGGAGACATAGACATCCTAGCACTCACTGAAACCTGGTTGGGCGACACTTCAGTGCCAGATATTATCGCTGCCCTCCCGGGGAACTTTGACGCTTTCTGGCATAATAGACAAGGGAAAACCCGGGGAGGGGGAGTAGCCATTCTTTTTAATAAGCGGATAATGTCCACTAAAATAGTGGCAGAGAGCATTGATCATGCAGACATACTAGGGGTCAAAATCTCATTTAAATCATCATGCCTAGTACTGATGGTTGTATACCGCCCCCCACGGTCAACCCCAAGCTTTAACGATCTTTTTACGGAAGTTATTACTGATCTCTGTTCACGGTACAAACGACTCTTAGTGACTGGTGATTTCAACTATCAATGGGATAAAGCTCCGAAAGAACCACCCGCTAGCCAGTTTGAGACCGGAATGTGCGCGATGGGGCTCCACCAATTGGTGGATGCCCCTACCCACTCAAAAGGGCACATCCTGGATCTTATCTGGATCTCGCAACCATGGGCCAGTCTAATGGCTATCAGCCCCTGTGCATGGTCGGACCACGCGCTTCTTAGCTGCTGGGTCCCAACGGATAGCCAACTATCGCAAACACCCCCAGAGTGGAGGAAGGTGCGAAACTGGAAGAAAATTGAAGCTGATAACCTAGTAGAAACCCTACTTAGGTTCCCCTCCCCTAAACTCAAATCAGGGAATCTTGATCAGGAGAGTGAAGCACTGACTAACACTCTATGCGGAGCCATAGACAAAGTGGCCCCGGAGCGAAGAGATAGAGTGCGAGACAAAGGGAAAGGGGCCCCTTGGTTTAATGAGACTCTGAAGGAATTGAAGCAAAGCCTCCGCCACGCCGAGAGGCAATGGCGGAAAGCCTACGACCCTGCGGAGCTGGCAACCTATAAATCCCTACTTACCTCATATAAAAATTCCATTACTGGCAGGAAAGCCGAGTACTATGAGGCGAGAATTACAGACGCGCCTAACAAGCAGAAAGAGACGTTCAGAATATTGAAAGAACTCAGCCAAAAGTCTGAGGTGAAATCCCAGCCGCACCCTTAGACTGCAATACTTTCCAGACCTACTTCCTGCAAAAGGTTAGGGACATCATTTCCGACATTGACAATACCCCCATTGATCAGAGCTCCCTAGTTCAGAATCAGGCCCCCCTTCTTCCCGGCAAGCAACTCACTACCTTTCCTTTGCTGCATTCTTCGTCACTGTCACAATCGATGAATCGCATTAAATCGGGTTCTCCTGCAGACCCATGCCCTCCGAGGATCTTCCGAATGGCCCTTCCTGGTCTGGAAAAGCAGCTTCTAGCACTACTGAATAAGTCCTTGGAGACCGGCCACCTACCCTCCAATCTGAAGGAGGCCAGAGTCACCCCCCTCCTAAAGAAACCTGGAGCAGATGCCGCTAGTCTCAAGAACTATAGGCCCATTTTGCAGCTCCCCTTTCTTCGCGAAAGTGGTAGAACAACATGTTCTCAAAACACTTTCATCCTTCCTGGAGGAACACCAACTACTCCAGACGCGACAAGCGGGGTTCAGAGCTCATCACAGCACGGAACTGATGATGCTATCTGTTCTTGATGACCTCAGAATTATGGCCGACAATAAAAAACCGAGCGCCCTGATTCTATTAGACCTTTCAGCGGCGTTCCATACGGTCAACCACACTCGGCTGTTGGATCAAATAACGGCCCTGGATATTCATGGGCCGGCACACCAGTGGCTAGAATCCTTCTTGACGGAGCGGTCCCAGAGGATTCAGTTAGGGGAGCAGGTATCAGACAGAGGCATCCTCACCTGCGGCGTCCCTCAAGGTTCTGCATTGTCCCCGCTCCTCTTCAACATCTACTTACAGCCCCTGGTGACAGCCCTAGCCCACATGGACTGCCGTGTTTTCAATTATGCGGATGACACTCAGCTCATCCTCCGGATTGATAATTCCACTTATGCCCAGGATGTGGCACAAAACATCCTCAGATTCACAGTGAATTGGATGACTGCAAACGCATTAAAAATCAACCCTGATAAAAGGGAAATCCTTGTCATCCCCACAAAAGACAACCCTTGGAGCGATCGTTTTTGGCTCCAGGAGTTGGGTGCCACACCAGCACATGCCGTGAAAAGCCTAGGCATTAAAATTGATTCAGAGCTCTCTATGGCTAACCAAGTCACCACAGTGGTCGGTACTTGCATAGGGCTTATGAGACAGTTACGGAAACTTGTCCCCCTCCTCTCAACTGCCTCTCTACAAACAATCGTATCGGCCACAATCATCTCCAGACTAGATTACGGCAATGCCCTATATATAGGCCTTCCTCAAAAGCTTATCAATAAACTACAGGTGGTACTTAACGACGCAGCCAGGCTGATCTTTAGGCTACCAAGACGGTCCCACGCCTCCCCTCTGCTGGGCAAACTGCACTGGCTCCCCATCAAGCAAAGAGCTAAATTTAAGGGCCTCTGCATTGCCCACAAAGCGATCTACGGCAAAGCCCCGGCCTACATTAAGGAACGCCTGAAGAACTATGTTCCGGGCCGCATACTGAGGTCTTCTGAGGCCTGCCGCCTGGCCACCCCAGGATGCAACACTGCATCCAAAGGGGGCACAGCCTTTTCCGTCTTGCTCCCACAACTTTGGAACCAACTGCCCGATTACTTGCGCAAGGAACCGGTTCTCCTCCCATTCAGGAAACAACTTAAAACGTTCCTATTTACAGAGGCATTGGACACTGCTTAACTTACCTCACTGTGCGGCCATACTCCCGCTTATGACCTCTGGCAACTCTCTCAAAAGCGATTAGAGACCCGCCGGTGATTAGCGCTATATAAAAATCAATTAACAATAACAACAACAGGGAGAAAATCACCCTGACCATACAGTTTATCAGAATTTTAGCCAAGATTTTGGTATCCTTGTTGAGCAGAATTATGGGTAGGTATGATTCCCTTATTTTGGGTGGTTGTCCTGGTTTCACAATGACATGGTTAAATCTTTTGGGAGAGTACCATTGTGCACAGCATGATTAAACATGTTTCAGAGGTGGGAAGTCAAAAGAGTGGTTTACATCTTGAAAACCTCTATCGGTATAGTGTTGGGATTAGGATCTGGGGCGTTTGCCAAATTGCATGGACCTCAGTGCCTCAGCAGTCTCTTCCTCAGACAGAGGAAGGTCGAGATACTCCTGGTCTACATCCTGTAGCATTCAAACCTGTAGGTGTCATGACAAGGAACAGCGATCTTGTGGGTGGACACAGACCACACAGTGTAAAGCTCTTGGTAATATTCTGCAGAGGTGGTCCACCCTAGGGAGAGGTGTGGCGCAGCGGGCAGAGCATCTGACTCCGGAGCATGGGGCTCACTGTTCGATCCGGCTTCGGGTGCAGCTCTGCATCATGTGTCTCTGAGCAGTAGCTCACTTAATCTCCCCGATGGCCCCCAGCGCCTTGAAACCCTTAAGGGGGTGATATGTTCGCGCTTTACAAATAGGAATTATTATTATTACCATCTTGGAAGCTAACTCTTTGTTAGCGAGCCAGTAAAGAAGCTTGCATGATTTGTCACCCATTACATAAATGTGCTTCTGCAAGCCCATCCAAATTGTCTAGGCCGTGTGAAGAGCAAAGATCCTAGCCTCCAGTCTGACTGCTTCAAGTAACTTGGCAGCCGTCTTGACTGACATCGAGGAGCATATCCGCTCTTTTTGCACCACCATAAGGGCCACTTGTTCCCTGCTTCCTAACATGGTTACTGATAGCCCTCTGAATTTTCTGTAAACACAGCGAGGATATACATTGAATGTGCGAGCCTAGCATCCTGCCTTATGTGGGGTTACAACTAAGTGGCATGTAATAATGTAAATACACACTGTTTTCCAGCCTTTTCTCTGCAAATTGTGGCGGTACAATTTGAATACTTTAGTTTGCCTATTTCTAATTCTTTTTCTTTACAACAGTTCACCCAGCATGCTCTATGGCAACCAGTCGCCATTGAATGTGAGGGGAAAAATGGCTAAGACTGTTTAAAAACGATATGTTTGACATGTATGGCTATTTATTTAATTAAAGAATAAAATGGTACCTTTGCTGAATTTGTTAGGTATGAAAGGTCAAGGGATGTTTAAATATATTCTGCCCTTTGCAACTTCTAACAGGTGTAGATGCAGCGGATTATAATTCATTCATTGGGGCACTAGAAGGACTTAAAAATAATTTTACTGAGGATCCACACGTTTAATGGAACGCTTGAATTTTTAGACAAAGTGTCAGTTGGTTGACAAACCTGTGGATTCTCATAGGGTTGGTAGCGGATTGTGATTTTAGAAACATGGCAGGCTTGTACATCCGTGATCAAGTAATTTATACATTGTTCAAATAAAAAGGTGCAAGAACAATTACTTTGCTAATGTAATCCATTGTTGTCAGAAACAACCTGCATGACAACAAGTGTGGAAAAGTCTATAGCTTATTCGGGGCTTTAATTCTGGAAAATGGTTTAAATGTAGAAGTGGCAGCTTTGTCCAACAAGGTTGTCAATGAGGGCTCCTGGGGGTGGCATTCAAGGAATGTCCACCCCCGGGCAGCTGATTGGGCGGATGAGGCGCCTACCTTGGAACGTGGCAGTTGGTACGCTGCGTTCTTAGTCAGGCGAGTGGGGTCCGAGGTAGGAGGATTGTTTTTGTTGTCCCTCCCACCCTCCATACAGGTTTGTTAAGGTTAGCCTGGCGATTAATTAGATAGGTTTTTAAAAAATTGTAATTATTGGGTCTTTTGTAATTGTCGCTTGGACAGGTGGCAGATTTGGACGAGATTGAGGCAGGAAGGGTTGGGGCAGTCAGAGTAGCTTAGGACAGAGGGAAAACAGATGACCGAGGAATGAGGCAGGAGGTAGGCAGGTGGCGAAACGAAGGGGTTGGGGAGGAGGTTTGGTGGAACAATATGGGGAAAAGTTTTCATGGGGAATCAATTAGGGGCGGCGGGGGGTGTTAGACTTGATTTTGTATTAGTGAGGCCTTGTCAAATTTGTTGTAAATGACGTAAGCTGCATGCCTGTCCAAATAAAGCGACCTTTTACCTCATACGGACTGTGGTGTACTCATTGCCCGATGACACGTATGCCAACTACGAAACATTTAAAGAAAAATAATTTAAACAACCAGGGAATGCAAGGTTCAGATGTTCGCTTTGCCGTTTGACAGACCAGCACAGCAATACAATCAAAACGGAACACAACAACCACAGTACAGCACAATGCAATATTGGAATAGAAAACAACACAACACTTCACTACTACAATAGAATACAACACAATAGCACACACTAAAAATACGCCAGCACAACGAAATAGAAACACAACATAAAAGCTCAAAAATGCAGCAACAAAATAGAAAATAACTCACTAAATGAGAATAATCACACAACACAAAATAGAGATACGAGAAATACACCAATACAGTGCCTCGTAATAACACAATGGCACACCATTTACAGATTTATAAAATCATTAGATTCTATAGATCAAAGATTCTAACTTTCCATAGGTCCAAAAGGTGAGCAAAAAATAAACATGCTGCGATAAATATCTTTCTGCTTGGCACTGCAGAATTGAAAAAACAGCATAAGAAAGCATTTTCGTTGCTTTAGGATGAAATAATTGTGTTTTTCCTCAAATATCTTTTTATTAAGTTTTATACCACAGTAAATTTTAATACAATCTCTACAATAAGACCATAGCCTAGCACTCAGTCGCTATATTCATGTTCAGCAGTCCTTCATCTCTTGTGGTCTAGAGCTATTTGGAATCCTCTCTTGTATCCTCAAGTATAAGAGCCTAATGGAACTTACTTTTACCCCCTAACAACTCCCTCCCACTAATCCCCTCCCCTCTCCCCCCTCACGTGAAAAGAAATACTAAACTAAAATGAACATAGCAAGGTACTCAGTTGAGCTCAGCGGAGCACGCCTTGTATGGGGACATCTTCTCCAAACAGAAATGTTCTTTGCAGGACTGGAAGAGAGGCAACACTTGCAATCTCTAGGGATAGGCCACCGGAGACTCATCCCCTAATAGGCAAACACCCAGATCACCCACAGATTCCCCTCCCATCCACACTCTCTCCCTGTATCATGCCCCCCTCCACATCGCAGGGTAGTCGTATGAGGTCAAGGGGAGCGCACATCCTTGGGGACTGGTTTCTGAGTTGAGGATAGCTATTCAGAACTGGAAAAGATGTAATGCCCGTACTCTGGAAGGGCAGGCTATAAGAGGGAGCCCTCTGGAGAGGTAGCTGATTAGGGAACCCCAGGAATATTACAAGTTTTTAAAATCATCCCTGAAGATGCCACTCATTCTTTCCATTGTGACTGCCTATCATAAGCGGGCATGCCACTGTGTTAAGGCTGGTGCTTCCTTTTTCTTCCATGCTGCAGCTATCGCGGTCTTCGCCGCGCCCAGGCAGAGCCAAAATACATCTTTGTCTGCGTTCGTTTAGTATTTCTAAGAAGAATCCCTTAGCCCCAAAAGTGCATATTTCGGGGTGTCAGGAATCGGATAGCCTAACATATCTTTAATCGGGGCCAGAATTTCTATCCAGAAGGACCGAATAATCTGACAGTCCCACCATATGTGACAAAAGTTGCCTAAGAGACCACAGCCCCTCCAGCATAGATCGGACGTGTCTGGGAAGCATTGTTTCAGATTGGTAGGGTAGAGGTATCAATCGTATAGTATTTTGTAATGAGCTTCCCATAGCCTAGGGAGCGATTATGTCGGGGTATGTCTTTTCAGAGTGCTCTCCAGTTCCCCTCTGAAATGTCGTGTCCCAGAGTGCGTTCCCAAAATGTAATGTGGCGTGGTGAGTGAGAGGGTAGTGTGTGAAGCAGAAGGGAGTATAAAAAGGAAATGGTGCCCCTAGTGGCTTTGACTCTCTTCATAAAACTCTCCAATTGAGCGAGGTCCCTTGTCGCCACTTCCTGTGTATCTGGGTGTGGCGCCCAGTGACGCAGTTGCTGATATCTGAAATGCTCAGCTCCTGAGAGGAGGAAGTCTCGCTTGCAGTGCTCAAAGTATGTCTGAATTGTCAAAGAGGTGCAATAGTGTGAGACAGCCCCCCTCCCTCCATGCATCAAATGGGCCTGGTTGCATAGTCGGGGGAATGCTGGGTTCTAATGAATTGAGGTGGGAGGGGAACGTTGTCCAAGCAGCCCTTTTAACTACCTCGTCCCATGCTCTCAGGGTCGTTCTCGTGGGCGTGCTAAGATGAGCATTAGGGGAGTAATCCGCTTTTGGTTTCCACAACAGGTCCCATATGACCCATCCTGCATTCGCTCTGTCCATATGGAGCCAGTGCTTATCTGACTCTCTGTGATGACTCTTAGTTGGGTGGCTTTATGGTAGAGAGTAAAGTCTGGAAGGGCCACACCTCCTTCAGTTTTGCAGCGTTAAATCGATTTTTATTGACTTTTTGGCAAAGAAAAAACAAATCCCTCACCTACAACTAATGGCTGGCAAGGGGCAACAAGGTGGAGAGGGCAGAGAAGAGAGAAAAGGGGGATGGGGAGGAATCAAGGGATAACAAGGGTATGGGAGAGAACAAGAAGTAAAAAACAATCTGGTACAGATGTGCAGGTAGTTAACAGCCATATTTTAACATCTTTTCAGTGCAGTGGGGGATCAAGGCGGTGCGGGGTCATCTACAGTGAGTCAAAGTATATTTTTGTTGCTTTAAACAGCTGCTCCGTGACCTGACCTGCCTTTCACCTGCCATTGTGACGTCAGAACTCAACTGTAATAACTTATTATAGTTGACTCCTGGCATCTTTTCTTTATAATAGGTGACTAAGTGTGTGTCAAAAGTCGCCTAATATAGAGAAATTAGAGACGGACGTTTATATATGGGTTGCAGAATTATAATAAAGGACTGCACAATGTTTATGGGAAAACAAGGAAGAATATGTGTAATGCAACGCGAATTGCACGTAGCACAGTGCAAACACGCGTAGTGTAGCGTAGCGTAGTGCAGCGGTCATTTTTTGCTTGCTCGCGGTCCTCAACGTCAAGTTGGCGACCGCGACCGCAAGCAAGCAAAATGACATCCCGGCGAGACTTTTTCCTCGTTCGCGATCAGCAACATCAAGTTGCCGATCGCGAGCGTGGAAAATAAACCTCCCGGCGAGATTCTCAACGCGGGAGGTCAGGTTTCTCATTGCGAGTGGTCGCGTATGCTCGCGACCGCTCGCGATGAGAAACTACCAGTCCGCGTTGAGAAAGCTGCCGCTCGAGTAAAAATCTACTCGAGCGGCAGTAAGACAGCTCGCACTGTGCAAGATGCCGTTTTCAATGATTGCACAGTGCGGACAAGCATCCGGCACTGTGCAATCATCGCGAACAGCGCACTCGCAGTTCGCGTAGTGCTACGCGTAGCTCGCGTAGTGCGAACTGCACTTCACGTAGCTTCGCGTAGCGCTACTTCGCGAACTACGCCCAGGCTTACAATTGATAAAGTGACCTCCGCGCCTGTCCTGACCCACTTTGATGAAACAAAGCAACAAAGCCTTTCCCATCAGATCGCAAATGCCATATGAAATGATGGAAATGATGGTCTCTGGTTTTTGTAGTATTTCCATACAGGACACCAAGCAGTAAAATGATTTTAAGTAGATTCCTTTATTTCCAGCCCCTGCTCAGCAGGCACAACCAGTATGAACGGTCTCTTAGCAGGAATGACTAACAAACAGAATACTAACCACATCATGCAATTCTGGGATCTAGATAAGGATACACAGTTCTAACGATGACTTAATGCAATTCTAATAATGGAACACAACTTACCATGTAAGCACTATACTACAGTTTTCTTCTAATTATTGAAGGAAGTTGTTAATCTGAATAAAGGAATATAAGATTTCTTATACCTCGAAACGAGGACTTAGGATTTTTTTTTAAAGAAGAATGAGAGATGACTTGTCAGCCTAAACAACGATAACCCCACCCCTTAATGATATTGAAAGTTTTTTGTCAGCAAATATACTGAAGTTAATAGATCCGACAGAGGTAGAAAACTTTGCCGGGTTTGGCAGGGAAGATAAATGAGGGATCTTTCATTGCACAAGTCCTTAAAGTAATGAAAGTGAAAGCCTTGTTATAATGGGCTGCATAGAAATGGCAAATAATACTATTGACCAATGACCTGCATGTGTGGCTATAGAAAAGAGAAGTTAGAAGTCCATTTGTGAGATAATAAGAATATTTGAAGGCTGAATCAAAATGTCCTGAAAATAAATATATATAAACAATGTTTATATTTTAATGAATCACTGAAATTACAAGCATTTTTAGAAAGATTTTTGGTTGACCTTTCCTGCTCAGTTTTGTGAATCGTATTTTTACATTTGAGAATTCGGAGAGGATTAACTGATATACTTCTATATGGAAGACTTCGGCAAATTGTTGTTAAATATGTGCTTGTTGAAAGATACTAGAGCTGTAATGCATATAATAGTACATTTCCCACATTTGTCACTTTTGATGCACATTTTTAAAATCGATTTTAAGAGTATTTGGAACTAATAGCGGAAAATATAATTTATTTTTAAGTAGTCAATCAAATACTTTCCATGTCACACTGATTTAGACTTCTTGAGGAGTCTTGTAAGAAATCATTATCACAAAATGTATATTTTTAATAAAATGTTTCTAGATTTTAATGCTATCCTGTATATCTGTGTTTACAATGTTTGCAGTAGAGTTGACTGATCTAAATATAAATTAATAATGTACAAATATTTATTATGCACAATTAGAAGTCAGATTTTAAATTTAATGCAAACAGTAGAAGTTGTTGACTTTCTGGTCCGTATTCTTAGAGATTATGGAGTTCTCGTACCTTAACAACATCCCGCATGTTTCTAGGAGATAATATAGCCTCCAAAAATGTGGTTTGAAAGAATATGAGAATGGGAAGTTAATTCCGTATTTTAGATATCCATGCCAGTTTGACAATGAGGAGTGCCTTTGCTTGTGTCTTTTGATTGTAAATGATGTCAAGTTACAAGTTGGATCCTTGTTTTTGTTGCCCTTCCTTAGATAACGAAGCACCTTACCAACAGCTGAAAGTATTCTAATGTAATATATAGTACAACATTATTCAGTTTTTTTTCTTTACAGAGATGGATGCATAAAGGCGATTGGTCCAGCAAGCACAATCACTGCACAATTCTCAAAGTCCTCTTTTGAAAGAACAGTTGACTGCTCTGGAAAGTGTGTACTGCCTGGTAAGTAAACTACGTACTATGTGAATTAAAAGGGTTAGTTGAAAGTCCTCTTCTAGGACTGTCAACTTTCAAATTAGAACGCAGAGTGGCACGATCGTTCACCAGGAAATCAGTTAGAATTGGGAACTCCGTTCCCCCAGATAGAAAAACCAATACATTCCTGAACATTTTCAAGTCTGAGCTGAAATTGTTTCTGTTTCAAAGGGGCCTCCAGTGTGCTCTAGTTAAGTCAGCTGTATGAGAACCTACATGGTTCCATCATTTTCTTTCTCACTTCCTTCTCTTAGTGAACCTCAGGTGATATCTTGGGTGCGTAACTTCCTTACCCTGACTAGAATAAGGGTCCCTGCTTGGACAGGGTACAAGCCACCACCAACTAGAGACCCCCATTTCTAACAGTAGCCTTTAATGGTAAAGGCCACTATAGTGACATATAAGCTTGCACTTATGCGTCCACAACTTTAGTATTCTGCACGCTGCCTCCTGGGGCTTAGGAGGTTTTCCTTTGGGGTGACTGGTATATGTTAAAAATAGTTAATTTACTGTGCCACACATGGTGAGGGCAGAGTTGGGTTTGAACAGTTTGCACTGCTCCAGTAGTCTGCAGTGGTAGGACTGCTGTCAGTAGTTTACTTGGGTCACTCAGGCCAGCACAAACAGTGCTTCAGGCGCTGGTGATCCCTTTAACACCCATGCCCAGGGTACCACTGGTACCTTAGGGACTTATAAGGGGGATAAAGTCCTTTGCCAATTGGGGTTACCAATTCGCACATATCAGTTTTAGGGAGAGAGCACTGGCGCCTGGTTAGCAGGCTTCAGTGCACTGTCAGAGTCGAAACCCAGCATCTAGTAGTCTGAATGGGGGCAAAAACTGGGGGGCATCTGCAAAAAGGCCTGTATTCATACACTTGGGAGACATCTGCTCTGTCAATCCCCCACCATGCACAGACCATCCAGAAACAGCACAAAGGAATGTTTCTCAGACGCATAGTTATTTTGTACTAGTTACCCATTCTGTAGTATGTAACTCCATGTCTTGTGACACCGTCATATGATAGGATCACTGATGTTTGTTAGGCGTCCAAAATGTCGTAAACTAGGAAAACAAAAACTTGTTTAACACTTGTGGGTCCAAAAATGATCTTTGGAAAAAGGTCTGATTTATAAGGCAGTTTATGGCAACCTTGATTGTAGCAGCGATCCCCCTCTTCTATTAGTGTTTGCAGTGTCTTTCATTTGTGTAACCTTTAGTTCATTTGTATTTGTTTTTCATTTTAGGTCTTGTTGATGCACATACGCACCCAGTCTGGTCTGGTGACCGAGTTCATGAATTTTCAATTAAGGTAAAGTATATGTGCTGCAATGAACTCGAAATACCTCTCGTACTCTCCCTCTGCAGTTCTTCAGAAGGGGACTCAAAATCTACGGTTTCTCTTTGTTCCTACCATCAACAAACTGAGTACTCAGACTTGCACCAAGCACTTCCTAACAGCAATTCATTTATCTCATTAAAATGTTATGGTAAAGTTTCACTTTTGGGTTCTTTAAACTTTGTTTCAACCATAAGGCCAAATTCCTTATCCGAACTTGGTATGGCGCTATGTGGTCCTTTCATTTCTGCCTAATAAGCATTTTGAGCGATTGGTCACTGGTGATTATTCAAATGGCGACTAAGAAAATTGTGGTTTTGGTTGCGTTTGCTTCTCCTCAGAGTTGGCAAATGACATGTTCTTTCCTGTTTTAAAGTGTACTTTGCTTTTATGAGAGAATGGTTGCCATCATATACCGTCATTATTCCTCCTAATGTTTTGACAGATTTTTATCTCAACCAGAAGTGTGCTCCTTACTTTCCATTTTCCCTTGACAAAATCCTCCAATTTGCCCTCTGGATGGAACAGGGAGGCCCAAGATGGTGCCTATTGCATTTGAGTACTACCTCCCCTTGGCTGTTAGCTGCAAGACAGCCTTGAGGTCTGCTCCATATATGTTCTATTAACATTATGTGAAGGACAACAGCTCCAAAGATGACTCTGTTTATTCGAGCCTCATTCCTAGCAATAGTCTAGCTTTTCCATCTTCAGGGGGCAGGAAGTCCTAGTAAGGACAAATTGCTCACCTTGTGACTCTTCAACTGGTAGTTCTTAAACCCCCGTGCATGGGCTTAAGATTATACAGAGAATAAAACTATAATGTGGAAGTTGGTGGGGCGCATACAGGCACAGCCTGTGGTGGGTATATCCTCAAAACCCACAAGTGAAATTTTCACTGTGCATGCTTGTTCCGATGCAGCTGCTACCTACTTGTGAGGTTCCATGGTTATAACATCATCGGGGGCTCAAGAGTACCAGAACAAAAGTCCACATAGTGGGTAACGTCTACCTATACAATAAATGACCATTGGTCTTTCCCCGTCAACGTAGCTTTGTTTTTAAATAGTTTAATCTATTTTTCTCTGGTTTTCCTTAATTGAAAATGCAACGGGTACCTTTACAGTAATTATCCGAATTTGTAACCATTTCCTATATTTGTTTTATGGATTTAAATACCAATCTCCTGTTTTAGCTTGCAGGTGCCACGTACATGGACATTCACCAGGCTGGAGGAGGAATACATTTCACTGTAGAGCGCACCCAGAACAGCTCTGAGGAGGAACTCTTCACCAGCTTCAAGCGCCGCCTTTTGCGCATGCTCCGTGCAGGGACCACGTTGGTTGAATGTAAAAGTGGATACGGTTTAAATCTGGACACTGAACTGAAAATGCTGAAAGTGATTGAACGAGCTCGACGTGAGCTGGACATCGGTATCTCCTCGACTTACTGCGGAGCACATGCAGTGCCCAAGTAAAATACATTTTCTTTTTAATAATGCTGACCCACAACTATCTCTACCTTTACAATGTATGAGTAAATGAGAAAGGTCTTCTCTTTCTGATTGATTTACATTGAAACTAAACTCTGCCTATTGGAGCATACCATTCCCTGCATGTGCCACGGTGCAAGAATATTCAACCAAAAATTATAATGACCCAGTTACCAAGGAAACCATAACCACGCATTTATATTATATTGCAGCGGAATGATGAGATGTAACTTGCAGAGGAGTGTGGAGTTTGGGCTGGCGGTCCGGGGTGGGGGAGTTCTCCCTTTCCCAAGAAGTAGAAGCAGTGTAAAGAAGATGGATCAAAAGCTGTGGTCATTGTTTCTTGGCAAATGGGTAGTTTTAATGGGTTTATTGGTCAGCGCCTTGAGACCCTCACGGGTGAGTAGTCACACTTAACAAATACTGATTGATTGATTGATTTATTGATATAGCCCTTGAGATCACCACATAGATCCTTGTGAAAGTCCCAGGGACCGAGTAAAGCCTATTTATTTTTTTGCCCTGGGTTACCTCAAATTACGGATAAGTCACATTACTATTAAGACTCCTCGACAGGGGCATAGCTTCCAGGGGTGTTTGGGGTGTTACACCCCCTAATAAAGTATTTTCTGGTAAATAGTTAGGTACAGGTGGTTGCAGTCGGGTATGGTGAGGTGTCTGTAGGATTTCACCAGGAATGTTTACAAACGGACAGAAACACACACACTCTCGCTCTCTGCTTTCAAAGTCCTAAAAATGTGGTTGTTTTACAAAATATTGTGTTTTCTCTCACTCCACATTTGTCTCCCTGTCTACTGCCCCCATAGCCACTCATGTGCCCTTCTTGTTGTACAATGTATTTTAACATTATATTACAGTATGATTGTTGGAAAATCTGAAGCTCAACCTCCCCCGCCCCACCCCCCTTCTTACTGACCAAGCTACGCCCCTGCTCCTCGAGTCGGGTAGAGGACCTTAATCCTGGGTCTGCAATTTTTAACTGGAAAACCAGAGGTTTCTATCAATAAGCCTGTGGTACCAAACCTTTGTATCCCCTGCACGATTCTTTCTTCAGTTACAATACTTTCCAGTTCGGAAGAGCTGTAACATATATTGCAAATATTTTTCGACTCTGTCACTGAAGATGGTTTTCGTTAATGCAAATGTAACACTTTTATTTTCAGATGGCTACAAAAACCTATCCTTTAACCAAAAACAATCCCTACCGGGGGGGGGGGGTGTGTGTGTGTGGTGTGTGTGTGTGTGTGTGTGTGTGTCATTTCATATCTGCCATGTAACTCGATGTCATTTGTAACACCATCCTCCAACCCTGACATTTTAGCCAATGTCACTTCTGAAGCCTGTAGTTTCACATTTACTAATAATTATATGAGCTTATTAATTGTAGAAGCCGAGTCTGGCTGAATGTGTCGCACAAAAATGTCTCATGAATGTCCCACATGTTACTGACTCTTCTCCAGACAAAAGAAGCGCAGTCTAGTTTTGAAAATGCATCGACTTCCAAATAATGAAACTTTGACTCAGAGATTGCGCAGCAGATACACTAACCTGCTGATATATCCTACTGCAGGGTTTAATAAGAAAAGAGTGCAAAGACCTGCCTATCGCCCTTCGAAGTTTGCAAAAACCTGAAAACCACTTGACACAAAAGCTTGCCCATGCCAAGCACTGACCTTTAAAAAGGGGCAAGATGGCCTCGGTAGAGTCTAATGCCTTGTAGAACTCGAGAAATAAATGGATTCCTCTGTATTCAAATTGGAGCATAGGAGAAGGATCATTTTGCTATGTATTACATCGAATGAAACCCTTGCAACTGCATGTTCACAGATCCATTTAAGACCACTCCTCCATAGCAGGACTTTTGGAGTAAGGGAAATGGGATGCTGTTTATGATCCACTCCCTTCAAATGTGTCTGTAGCTAAGTAACATGCTATTGTTTGTATCGAACCTTATGCGAAGAAAGTAGAGTTTCGGGTGTGGTAACCTCTAGACTGGCAGTTGAGACAAAGTTTTGCATTTGTTTACATCAGATGTCCTAAACCTGCCTTCTCTTTGGGCGGGTCACCACTCCCAAGCTTGTATTAATAGGTCACAGAAGTTAAGATAGGGCGGCTGGACAGAAGCCTGGGACCAGGTACCCACAAGGCGCTATTGATGCACTTTTTTTATTCCCATGTTGCTGAAGACCTCCACGTTCACAAGCTATCCCCATCAATTCCTTCTGTTGCTCTCCTTGTCCGCCCTTTTCAGCTTTCCTGCAGCCCTGCTTTCTACCCGAAGTGGTATAAAGTGCTGTACAAAAATGAACTCAAAGCCAGTGGCAGTTTTCACAGCTGAAGTATCTAATGGGGTCACTTAAGAAGAATGGGTTGCAGCTGATCGAGCTGATAGGGCACTCTAAAAAGGGTAAATTTCACAGTGTTCCGTTTAATCGTTAACTGCAGTACAGCACAGTAAGACTACCATTGTAGCCTTCTGCTGAGGGCTGTACCAGTCGTCGAAGGACCAGTTAGATACATGAACCACTTTGCTTAAAGGGTAAACCTATCAATGCTTGGGGTTCAATTCTATGATTTCCAGGAGTCCCACTTGAATATTCCTACACTCAGAAATACTAATACCATGCGTACAGGTATTTAGAAGATACACGAGTACCAATCCGAATTGTTTGAGCCAAAACTAAACCGTGATCTCAACTTAAACTTGTAATTCACGATTTGGCCGGTAAATGCTGTCACTGGCTGGCACCACCCACTACTGATCGCTTCAGGAATTACTCTGCCCTCCGAAGGAAGGTCTTGGTGTTTTACCTCCCTATTTTGTGCTACACCTAATCTCATTGTACTTGGGTATAAACAACACTTCTCAGTCTATATCTCCACTTTAAGAATCTCCTTGGTCTGTAATAAGTACTCTAATACACATAACTCCTTCTCCCGTTCCCTCCTGTACTTATGAAGACTTGGCCAGCCCATAGCTTTGCAATTGCCGATGAGGGTTGTAAGATGGTGACTTGGAGCCGTGTATCCTTGATGACTGCAGTTGACAGACTTCGGGTCATCAGAGCCTCGTTTCCAATGCAAACTATCTTCTGGATCCTCACTTATCATGAAGACTCCATGTGTGAAAGCCAATTACTGGCTAAATATAGGTGTTACTGAGCGGCTTCTAGTGAGCTTCGCCTTCTCTTTCCATTAGGGGGAAAACTGCTAAGGAAGCTACGGATGATATTGTTGCAAACCATCTCCCTAAACTGCAAAAGCTTATGCTGGCTGGTGAACTTCAAGTGCATAATATCGATGTGTTTTGTGAGAAGGGTGTTTTTGATCTGGCGTCCACCCGAAGAATTCTCCAGGCTGGAAAAGATGCAGGGTTACAAATTAACTTCCACGGGGATGAGCTTAATCCAGTGACCGCTGCAGAGGTACCAACCAATGCATTGTATTTGGCATGTTTGTGTAGGGTAGATTTGTGGTTCTCTTTAAATGTAGTCAATCACATTTTATGCATTGTATTTGTCATGTTTGCATACAGTAGATTTGTGGTTCTCTTTAAATGTAGTTAATCACATTTTTTTTAAAGGATCGTTTTGCAAGTGCTGGGTGAACTAGACAGTCCAACTGAATGCTTTGGAGTGTATCTGATAATTTTTGATTATCTTATCCTTAACCTTTTGTTTTCAATTAGTAAATAGGGTGGTGCCTGTGCAAGGGTGGCAACATGCTTGGTGTGTGAGTCTAGGGCTGAGGTAGCCATGCAAAGAAATACAAGCAACTGGGAGCTGTTGTAATGATATAGAGGTTAATGGAGGAATGGAGCACGGCACTTCAGAGAACGAGAGAAGTCTTGATCTAAACTGGGTTCTAGTTTGTACAATTAAAAATCCTGCACAGAAGCTATTACACCAGGGTACCGATTAAAAAATGTGGATTAGTCGACTCAGATAAGTGCCTTAGGGGCTGTGGCCAACCAGGGACATTAATTCAAACACTGTGTGATTGCTCCTGCTCGAGACCCTATTGACAAAGGGTGGCCGGGTGTTTGACCAGGGCCTCAGGGGTTGCCACGAAGTCAGTTGCAAACTTTTTTGTCTTGAGAATGTGGAATGATGAAACACCGCCCAGATATCAGAAAATATTTTTTAATCTCGGATCGATGGTAGCCAGATGTAATGTGGGCAGATTATGGGATATAAAAACCCCTCTGGCCGCCATGTTTTAAACAGTAGAAAAAACATATGGGATTGTGCATGGAGTGGAAAAATGTGTATATGAAGGCAGAGGATGACAAAACATGTTTGAAATGAGATGGGATCTGACAGACATTCAGAGGGCTCGGTTGGATCAGCTTTGAGACACAGACAGATGACTCCGGCCTCTAACTCCTCCATTGCTCAACAAACACCTCCCTTTGAGCGAAAGACATTAATAGGACCGGCTGAATGTAATCACCAAGGCCAGAATTCCCTTTCCTGACCCCAAGATGGCTGCCACAGTGATCCTTTCCTCGTTGTGCTACTGCTCTGGGACAAAAACTGAACTCCAACCTGACCTTGAACCTATTCCCCCATCCTGCTTTTCCCATCAAATCTTTTAACCTGTTTGAACTTACCCATGACAGTGGAGACCTAGCTTCTTGACTGATGCCCGGTGGAGCTACCTGATAGCTATAGAGGAGATGGCTGTGGATTTCCCCCTCGACCATCACCTACCCAGCCGGACTTTGGGCAGACTTTCCTTTGTCTCTCTGTCATATCTCCCTACCCCTTTACCCTTCTACGCTCCATTCATCTCGTCTCTTATGCCCTTTTTATGTTTTTCTGCTGATACCTAGTTATTTGGCTGATGCCCGGTGGAGCTACCTGATAGCTATAGAGGAGATGGGCTGTGGGCTTCCCCTCGGCCGTCACCTACCCAGCCGGTCCTTGGGCAGACTTTCCCTTCGTCTCTCCTTTCGTATCCTCCTCCTACCCCTTTACCCTACCCCTTTACCCTACCCCTGACCCTTCTTCTCTCCTTTGACCTCCTTCTCAATGATCTTTAAATGTTTTTTGCTTGCAACTATTTAACATGTAACTGCAGAAATTTGTGTAACTTTGTGGAACCTCATGTAAAGCGCTCTGATACCTCCGGGTCTAGCCAGCGCTATATAAAACTCTTCAAATAAAATAAATAAAAAATATGTACAGTTCCCTACACGTATGTTCCTCATTCTTCCCTTCGCTGATCAATAAATAGTAAATTTTCTAGACCGAGTTCAGCCCTGAGCAGCAGTCCTACTCTGAATTGTGTTCTTAATTAAGGCCAATTGATTAGTAGGACCAAATCTATGTGTTGCACATAATATGAGCCATACTCTTGATGACTTAGTGGGACTGTTGTATGTTCACCAAACGGAAACTCACGTTTGAACTGCGCTTTGGAGTATCACTTTGCAGATTTAGAAACTTGTTGCAGTTGTGCCAGTGAACAGATTAAAATATACCTTGCATATCAGTCTAGTACCCTAGTGAGAGGTGCAACTCAGTCTAAAACTTAAAGAAGTTTGGATTGAAGGGCTAGTGTTCTTCATTTCAATGTAGTCCTAATGCAGGCGCCATAACTGGTATATCTGCAGATACACCAACTAGGGAGCATCTGGCGGATTCCACCATGGCGGGCATGCCAGTGGATGCCACTTCTTGTGGCATGCCAGGTGACCTGTCTTAGAAAACGACCAAAATATCTCTGTTTCATCTCATTCAGCAACTGTCGGTTCTAGTTACTCCACTTGTCTAAAAGCAGCAAGTAACTTTAATTTCAGTTGTCGCTCCCCTATTCTGTTCTCATTTTGTTTCCTGCCGTCAATGGGCTAGGCCTTTGTAGGACTTTTTTTCTCTTGTCAGTTTTTCATCTTCTCATAACAGATCAGAGTTGCTATGCTTTATCTCGGATTACCTACTCATACACCCAGAGACTGTCTCACTTTCTCTTGACAACTGTCTTGGTGCATCTCCCCCTCTCTGTTTCTCAGACTCTTGGCCCTGCCCTTCGTCTATATAATTTTTCCATTTCCCTCTTACATTACACAAGGAAGGGGCAGTGTGGGTGAAATGTTAATTTCTGCAAAGCTTAATTATGTGGCCACCAGCAAAAGGGACTGAAAAGAAGTAGTGGCTGATTGAAGCCCATATTTGCTACCAACTTGCAAGTTAATTATCTCTCTGGGCGAATTTCCCTTTAAGGCTTAGTCGCTTTCCCTTCCTGTCTTTCTCTTTAGCTGTCTCTGCTATCTCAATAGGCAGCTTAAGTCTGTTTATGAAGTTCCTATTTCAAGTCTGCAACATATTCTATCATCTATATTCCCAAAAGGTGTTTCTCGCGTCGTTCATTTATCTCACTTTATCCTTTCTGAGGTATCCCCCACCTGATTTCACACTTTCTGTAACTGATGTCCTTCAGTCTGATCCTCTGACTTGGAGCCCCTTCATTTTCTCATGTCCCCTGCACCTCCCTTCTTTCCACAAATGCACTTCGAATTGGCCTTACCGTGGTTAAACACCGCAAATCTCCTGGTTTCAGAAGGTAGTGTCCCATTATTGGCCCGATTGATTCCATCCGTGGAAAAGATGAGGATGCAAAATGTAATTCCCAGGAAGGGAGTTGTTTAGGCAATATTTCATTTGCAGGCAGATTTAGTCCCAGATGTGCCAAAGAAGACCAGCTACACCACCACCAAAGTAACATGACTTACTACCACATTATTCACCATCTTCTATAACCAACCAAGCTACAGGAAATTATTGTTTTCACCAACTACAGAGTTTTGTTGAGTATTATAACATTGTACTTGTGGTACAGAACAATTTTCAAAAAGTGCCTCATTGTTCCAGTTGTTAATCACATAATACAACAATTGGAAGCTGACAACTCCAGGTTCCTAATCGGGTTGATTGCTCACTGAATGCTCACAGACCGTGTGCACAGTCAATCTCATGATCCCCTAGGTGGAATTAAGACAAATCACACTTCTGAAAATGGGACTAGGTTTGTCTAGTTTGTTCATTGCCAGCATGCAGCAATGATGAGGTCTCCATTTTACTCTCCTTTTGCCAAGTTCAAGTGTCCCGTCCCTCTGGAGTTAATACTGTTAACTTTATACGTTTGCTTTGGACCGGCTTGTACGCTGATGATATGCATCTTTAAACCCAAGTATGCAGTTTGGCAGCACCGTTTGAGTGGGATTACCCAACCTGCCCCCCATCTTGAAAGTCTAACTGAGGGACAAGAGGTTGCCTGGCAACTGATCTATGTGAACAAGTAGGTTTGTATTTCTTGAATTGTGAATAAATGAATGCAGTGCCAGAAGACGAGATTAAGACATTTAAATCTTATTATTGAGGCTACAAATAGGCCAGTAGTCCGAGAAGCTGATGTTCTATGTTGCAGGCCTGAAAGAAGCCTATCTGCAGTATTTGGAATTATTTACAACCCAATCAAAGAATGGCTTGCAAAGGGCACAATACATTAGTTCACGTAGTCTAGGTGAGATTTGACAATAGCCTGAATTTGGGTTTGTGGCCCTGAGTGGACAGTTGTGATGGAACTTTTCTTAAAGAAATAAAAGAATATCCATATAATCTTACTAATCTTTGGTTTGAAGGAAACCCCATGTTCTGAAGAATATACAGATTCCTAACATGATATATTGAAAAAGACAGACAGCCCCTCAAAATGGGCCACTAGATACCTGACCATCGTGACGTGATTTTACCTACATTTAAAACCACTGATTTATTGTAATTTTTACTTTTTAAACGTTTCTTTATTCAAATGTGTCTTGCTTTACAGAACCGATAGAACCGCATTGAAACTGGAGAGAGAAAAGCAGAAAGATAAACATGTTTGTGCTGCCTCACAGTTGAACTTCATCATTGGTCCTCTGATTAAGTCTGCCACCCAAATTGGTAATCGGGGGACACTGATGGCCCATATGTCCCTTCCCTGTCAAACAAGGGAGTGTATTGGAAAACCTGCCAAGATTATGCCAGACTCCCACACTTCCAATGGGAAATTAAATATCTAGATTGGAGGGGTTGGGTCAAGGGTGGAGTCTTGGGTGAGGGGGATAACCCAAAAAAGGGGAAATGGGGCGGTAAAAGTATGGGGAAGGGCCCTTGGGCCAAGTTACCAGGTAATGGTGGGGAGATGGCAGACTCATAGGTGGGATTCTAGTTATGGGTAGCTGCTGTTGGGATAGGAGGAGTGATGGCATGGTGGTGGTGGCACAAAATAGGAGAAGGACCAAATGAGAGATGCAAGGCCTCTGTGGGGAGGGTGTATGTGCAAGGGAAGTGTGGCTTACAACCTCAGATCTATGAACACACACGTGTGTTACTCTCCTCATATTGAATCTCCAGTAATTGGTCTCGTCTCTCCCAATAATGGCCCAAAGGGGCGGTTCTTCTTTACTACTCAGTAAGGCAAAACAGTCTTAGCTCTTTTTGGGGGACTTTTATAATGTGTGCTTAAGCCAACGCCCAGATACTCTAGACTGATGACCCCTCAAAGATGTCTCCATGGGTCCTTAATCTGGTGATTTGGCTGTGTGATAGCTCCATGTCACAACGTCCCTCCCAAATGTTTGATTCACACCTCTTCATTTACTTTAGTCTCCCAGGAGGCCACTCTGATCGCACCCTTTATTTTGTTCACCATCCATTCATCACTCAATTCCTGAGCTGTCTCATGCAGGGATGTGCCATCCTGATGTCTCCAGATGGATCCCGCTCCTCCTGCAGTGTTACTCTCCACTTGTCATGATGTTCGTCTGTGCGTACACCTCTGTTGTCCTTTGACGTGTTTTTCTATGCCTTGTGACTTGTTTTCTTTGGATTGTGCTTTCACTTCAGTTATGCCTTCATCACTCCTTCAATGCCGTTATCATAACTTCCAAATTACACCTTCCGTCGATAAAGCCTCCATATTGTCAAATCTAGCAGTCAAATTGAGGTCTTCTATTCCATGGGGGAACCAAGAAGAATAGATGTCCCCAGTTTTCTTTTTGGTCAGTAGCATTGTCTCCATTCCACCAAACTTCCAAAGTCATTCTCAGCATTGTGCGCAGGGTGTCTTTTGTGTAGATTGCTCTGATGTCTCCAACCCCTCAATACCCAGCGCAAGATAGTCTTTGCATTACAACTTTCAGCAGTTTTTGGAGGACTAGCAATTAGACCGAGTAGGACATTCCCGGATCCCCTTTCATTCTTTCTTTCTTTGCTTATGGTGTTGTCCTTGATGGCGCAGACGTTGCATCAGTTGTGTTTCGGAGTGGGAAAAGGAATTCATAACCAGTGTCCCAGCCATAGATGCTGCCTAAGTCCGTCTACCCCTGTCAGAAATGGGTTATCTGGGCAGCCATATTCTCTTGTTGGACAGCGGGAGTAAGGAGGATAGGTCTGCGGCCTCTGTTATGTCTCAGATCCATTGTTTTCCATAAAGATAGCTGTATTTTGCCTCCTCTTTACTCGCTGCATAGATTGGGACCACTCCATGGAGGGTATGCATTACCCTGAGAGTGCAGCAGCAGCTCAGTTCATAAATCCGGTGATATGTCAGCCATGTTGGGAACTGGACCGCAAATCAATTTTAATGAGTTTGTCATCCAGCCTGCTAAGGGAGAAAGGTGCTCCTCAAACGCAGAGGAGGATGATGTTGTTCTTACCAAGTCGACCCAGCACATGAGCATCCTCAGTACACCTGGAAAAGTTTAGTCCAAAAGACTGTCAGAGTTGGCAAGGGTTATCCATAAACATTAACTAGTGCAGTGCATAGCTCTAAGCCCCGGGGAACTCCATTTGGCTTTTGTATGTTTTGGAAGAAAGATTGGGCTATGCCACCAGTACTTCTGTTAAAAGACTGTAATGTGCCACTGGATTACCATAAAAAGTTTCAGTACTTGCACAACATGGATTCGGTGCTCCAAGGTTACACCAGTATGTAACAGGGTAAGATGCACAGCCTTGCAAGTGCTGTTTGCGACTAGGCAGCAAACGTTAAGCGTTGTTTCACTTCCTGCACCATGCCTTGCCTTCTGAATCCCAGTGCAATACTTTCTTCCTATTGGCACTAAAATGCCACTGTGCCACACAACACCACATAATGCAATCTTCGTGAACGCCTGAGGATTGTGAGCCATCACCCTTAAGGATATGCCTCATGACCCATATCTATCATACTCTACAATGGACTTTTGATTTTCTTACAGTTCGTTTCACTAACCTGGCTGTTGAGTTTGTGATCGAATAGGAGATGCAATGGGGCATGAAAATATCATACGTTTTTAATTAACTTTCTTTCTAAACTGGGTATTGTCATTGTTTCAGTAGGGTCTAAAATACAGTGAATGCAGCATGCTTAAAGTCCTTTCGTATTTAATTTGATGTTTAGAGTGATTGGTAAGTTTTAAATGCATTTGTTGTAACTGTTTTTGTTTTGAGTTTTAGCTTGGAGCTGAATTAGGGGCTCTAGCAGTCAGTCACTTGGAAGAAATTAGTGATGAAGGCATTACCGCCATGGCGGCGGCAAAGTGTTCTGCTGTCCTTTTGCCAACCACTGCTTACATACTCCGGTAAGACAAATAACTTACTCTTCTACGTGCTGACAGCATCCACGCTATATTATCCAAGAAATGTCTTATGATAAAATTATTATTCTAGTTTCATAACCATCATTACATTAGGCTAGTTGTGACATTACATGAAGCCTGTAATAACTTATTAGAATTGGGTTCTGATGTCATATGCCTTCTTTCGGTTCTGTCTGGTTAAGCTACATTTCCTGGGGAACAACTACAACATTTTAAGAAGTGTGACTCTTTCTGTTGAGATTCCTTCACTTGTACCTTCTCTGACGCTTTGAAGCTGTCAAGGGTCGCCTATGTCTTTTTCCTAGTGCTGACGTTCAGTACTGGTCAGTCGGATGAACATCATGCTGGCTCTCGTGCATTTTACTTAAGGAACCACTTCTGAAACTTTCCCAATTGGAACCTTTTCAAAATCTTCTTAACACAAATGATGCACTATATATTCATTTACTTTATTGCAAATGTACCGATTGCGTGTTTTTATCAAACATGCGCCCCAGCAACATTTCTTGCGGGGGGCATGGCCGTAAGTATTGAAGGCTGGATGGATAGTACTAGAAATACCATATTTTATAAAGACTGTAGTGCTTATGTCATATCTAGAAGGATATTGGAATGCTGTGACTTTATTAGTCAACTTCTGCACCATTCCTGTTGTACTCTTATAACGCACTATAGGTAGTGCTGTACTTTATCCAATATGTCATATAGGAATATACACATGATAGAGCTCAGTATACCCAAAGTGCATTTTAGACTGGTCGTATATGAAAGGTGATCTCTCATCTATGCTGTGAGGGTTATGGCACTGCAAGACAACCGGGGCAATAGGCGATTGCATGAATAGCTGTAATAAGCCTATCACAGTTTTTCAGATACCATTTGCCTATGTGTGCCCAAGTACTTCTAGAGATCTGATGATGGTAGGAAGGCCCCTCAGAATGCATCTTAAATGTATTATTTGACATAAGATTGTGCTTCTTTTCGGTATTTCATAACACGCTGTCTACATTTAGGACCAGTGGATATTTTCCAGGTATAGTGAGGAAGCTTGAGCAGCCTCTTCAACAAACTAAAAAAATTAAGTAAAGCCCATTTGTATATGTGGCTTTTACTTGGAAGCAGTTCTCAACATGCCCACTAGGCACCCTGGATCCCAACCTCTTTCTACTGAATATGAAATACCTGTAAGGATTCTCGTGGAAAATGCTGGACTGCACTCTAGCCCTTTATAATAGCAAGGGAATTTATACTACATAGTTGGCAAACTTAATGATTGCCTCGTGGCATTAAGAGCCAGGCAGACAATTGCCTAGGCTTACTTTGTTAGCACATACAACTGGTTAAGGTCTCTAATGCTCTGTTGTTTCTCAAGTGCAGATGAGTGTGCAATCATTTGGCTCAAAATGGTGAACATGTGCATAAGTGCATAAAACAGCAAGCACCACTGCACACAGTTATAATAATATAATTATAATAATAATTTGTGACTTATAATTCGCACAGCTACCCCGAAGGGTTTCCCGAAACAGGACAGATGCAGATCAAATGTCCCAGAACGATGACTTGGACCAGTCAGGTCTTCGGATTTTTGTGGTGATGACTTGCAGTTTCTAAGAGCATCAGGCAGAGAATTCCACAATTTTGGACCTAGGTAGGCAAAGGAGTGGCCTTTCATACGGGCTAGACAAAACCTTGGTACAGTAAACAAAGCTTGATTTGAGGATCTCAAGGACCGAGTAGGCTGGTAAGGAATTAGCAGTTCCTGTATGTAACGTGGTGCCAAGCCAAGTTTGGCCTTAAACATATAACACAGTGCCTTAAACTCCATACGTTTGGAAACCTTGAGCCAGTGCAGTTCTTGAAACAAGTGTGAAACTGAAGCATTTTTAGGTAAATGAAAGAGCATCCTAGCAGCAGCATTTTGAACAATCTGCAAACAATGGACAGAGGTCTTATCCGCACCCAGGTACAGCACATTGCCATAATCAAATCTGATATGGCTAGAGCCTGAATTACAGTCCTTTGAGCCGCTAAGGGAATTAACCAAAGAATCTTTTTCAGCCATTTAAGGACTGCAAAACAGGTGGTGGTTACGTTAGTCACCTGAGGTTTCATAGAAAGCTTTTCGTCAATAAGAAAGCCCAAACTTTTCACCTAAGTAGATGGAGTGGACAGAGTCCCTAACGATTCCGGACAGTGTCTCGGGCCCCAAAGGGAGGTGTTGTTACCCAGAACCACGACCTCAGTCTTGTCACCATTAAGTTTGAATGAATTTGCATTTATCCATGACAACATTTTCATCATGCCCAGGTGCAGCAAAGACGGGTCATGGTTCTGTGTCGATGTAAGAGAAAAGATGATCTGTGTATCATCGGCGTATGAAAAAAGGGTAAGCCGGCAGCTCTGTATTAGGTCTGCCAAAGGGCAGGCATAGATGTTAAATAGCAAGGGGCTCAGAACAGAACCTTGTGGAACTCCAGAAGTCAAAGCTAATTATTTGGATCTTATATTAGCCGAAAAGACCTGAAACGTACGGTCCTTTAGGAAAGAAACAAGCCACCCCAAAGCTGAACTTTCAAAGCCTAATGACTCCAGTCTGTCAGCTCGGATAGAGTGGGACACCGTGTTGAATACTGCACTCAAATTCAGCAGAATGAGCGCAGCAGTACCTCCCTCATCCAGATATTGTCTTAGATATTCTGTCACGCCAAGAATGGCGGACTCAGTACTGTGCCCGGCCCTGAAGCCCGACTGTGAGGAGTGGAGAAAATAATGGGCATCCACAAAAGCAGTGAGCTGGGTGTTGACATGTTTTTCCAAGACTTTGGGAAAAAAACGGTAACAGGGAGATAGGTCAAAAATTCGACAAGCAAGAAGGATCTAAATTGACTTTTTTCAAAAGAGGGAGGATCAAATCGTGCTTCCACCTCTCCTTCCCTTAATGATGAATTAAGGATCTCCAAAATCAGTTAAGACGGTCGTATCCAGTAATCTAAGCTTATCTGGTGGAAAAAGATCCATAGAAGAACCTGATTTAATAGATTGTAAGGCAGCCTGGAAAAATGCGAAATCCAAGGGGGACATTCACTTAATTTGGCGGCACGTTCTGCCTTAGTTGCCAAGTGATTAGCCTTCACTAAAGATGCATTAGTGGTATCCTTATTAAGGTTGGAGTCTGTCTTCACAGAATCTTTAGCTAAGTGTAAGTGAATATTTTCTGCTTTTTGAGTGGAAAAAAAGGGGTAACTCATCACATTGGCATTGTGAAAGAGAAGGCGTGGGTGAAATGTTGCTGGCATCTGATAATTCTTTCACCACTTCAGAAAGTGTCTTCTGACAATTCTGGGCCTTGGTTATTTTTCCTGTATAGTACGTAGCGCTGACAGACTTACAGAGAGCATGATAACCTTTTAATGATTCCCTATATTCGGACTTGGCCTCTGCAGCATATGAATTCCTCCAGCATCTTTCAAACGCTTTGCAGCGTTTCCTTTCTGATCTGAGGACATCGGTGAACCAAGGAGCAGGCGGGTGAGTTCTGCCCATACATTTAGTGGTCGTTGGTAGAGTGATATCAATAGCCTCATCAAGCCAGTGATGAACTATAGCTTGATCCAGATCAAGCTGTTGTAGAAGAATAGGCTTAGTACTAAGTAACTGCTCATTTAGGGTTAAGAGGTTAAGTTTTGACCAATTTCTGACCTTTGATTTCAGGAAAGGCCGTACTGTGGGGGAATGGAAAAGAACCTTAATCTTGAACGGCACAGCAAAGCGGTCAGACCAGCGAGCTGAAGTGGAGGGTCAAGTCCTTTATGTTAGAAAAAATAGGGTCCAAAAGATGCCAGCAGTATGAGTGGGCGATGAATGCAAGAGAGTCAAATTAAGAACACCCAAATCCTCAATAAAGGACTTATTTTGATTGCTATTCAAGTCCTTAAGATGGAGATGAATGTTCCCTAGTAAAGTCAAATTAGCAGGACGCCAAATATGAGGGGCCAATAAGTCAGGTAGGGAGTTACACCACTTCCCAGGGTACCCAGGAGGACGATAGATCAAAGCCCCAGAGAACGTACATTTAGGAGTAAGGGAAAGTGTGAATGTCAAAGCTTCACAGTCGGGGATTAGAAGTTCATCAATTTTGTATTTATAGTCTTTTTTTTAAAAAAATAATGGCAATTCCTCCGCCTATTTTTTGTCTTATCTATCTATCTATCCTAGCTAAACAAAAATTAGCAGGTCGTGCAGCAATAATGTCCGGGAGAGAACCTGCATGTAACCAGGTTGCAGTCATTGGTCTTTACTTACTAACACGGAGAGAGGGAGCAAAAGGGGTTACTTTTTCTGAAATTATTTCTGTTCTTCTGCTCTATGTGATGGACTTGTCTTCATTCGAGCTGCATCTTGAAACCTCTAATGCGGCGCAAGTTGTGCAAGGCTTAATACAGATAAGTTAATAGTTATGTATCCTTTACCAGCAGTGTCTGGCAAAGCTGTAATAACCAGCGATCTTATTCCATGCCAATGGTATTCATTTTATTAGCTGTGGAAGGATGCATGACCTAGTTGAATCTGAGACCTTAAGGTTTCCCCTGATTTACAGTAGCCCCAGTCACCTCACAAGAAGCCTTCTTCATCACTTCACCCGAGCAGGCTGCTCTAGGTAGAAAATCTTGTGTATCGAGTTTTCTCAAACCACAAAATGCGTCCATCTCGCATCACGGGTGCAGAGCGCCAAAGATAATCTAAAATATCATTATTGAGGAGGATGCTAACTGAGCAGATCAGGCCTAGTTATTGACCTTGTAGTCTTTGATTTGGGTAAGTTAGCAAGAAGTAAATGTATAGTTAGTTTGGACTATTATTAACATTACAACGAACCCAATTGCAGTTCAAAAGTCGTTTTTAAACATCCCAATAACGTAAACGAGTGCTTAACCGAAGTGTCCCAATAAAGAAAAACTCCCCAGTGAAGCGAATTCCTGCGGCCAATGGCTAAACCGGGTGTGTACGGGTTCTAAAGGTGGCCCCGTGCCAGAGCGCCTCCCCGGCCTTCAGAAGGGTTATCACCTGTTTATGTGGCTCACAGCAGGAGATACCGGCGATAGGTTATCAGCAGCTGTGTTTGGGGAGGCGTTTCCGAGGTTAAAAAGTTAGCTATTTTCTCTTGGTGTAGTGACACTGAGTTTTGACTGATTGGCATTATTATTTCAGAACCACATGTGAAGTTCCCTGAGCCTGTGAAAGTAGTTTATTGTGTTTATTTTGCACCTCGACCAGCTTCGCCGGAATCTCACTTGGTGATTGTGACACTGGCATGAGGAATCCCGCCCCGAGTGAACTCATTCACATATGGCTGCTGGGTCTCACCCAGCTCTATCACAGCACATTTAAAGCAGACAAAAGTTAATGATGATGCGGGTTCCTTCTTGAACCCTTGGCTGCATTTCATACTACGAGGCACGCAATAACATTGCACCGACTTCAATCCTAAACCAAGTTCTGGAACAGACTCTTCCCTAGAACATGATTAACAAGACAAGAGTCACCTCTGCCCTCAGCGATTGAATATGTGGGGCCTAGTGATCTCTTATTTGTCAACATTCCTATTTAATATTCATAGCCCACCTTTGTCACTGCTTGATGTAGGAAGTTAGAAGCGTGATGCTTTTAAAGTTTACGCAGTCTAGAGACGGATAAATAGCCCTGCACTCTTTCCAGAAGGCATTCCGAGCCCAAGGAAGTAAACTGTACTAAAAGTGAATGGTTTCAGCGCAGACTCCTGTTCATGAGGGCAGCCATCACCCGCGGTACACTGTCCTTACGTGGTGATACTATCCGACCGAATTAGAGCTTAGAGCAGGACTTGACATTAAACAGACAGGCAGACCCGGGCAGTTTGGTAAAACGTTGACTACTGAATACTGGCTGCAGGGGAAATCGATCCATTCACCAACAGGAATGGCACCAAGGTAGTTCTAGGTATCTGAAGTTAAAGCACCAGTCCACTCAATTCATCAATCCCTTGCAGAAATGAGTCAATATTTTGCAAATAACACTGCTTAGTTGAGCCACACGCCCAGCATGCTGGATACACATCTTTGTTCAGCAAAGAATGCTTTGGTTGCCGCTCAGGGCATATCTACAAATCCAAGACCTCTAAGAATGTTTGAGAATCCTCACCGCAGACTAAGCATGTCCATCAAGTTCATTGGCGGAAAAGCCAAGATTTGGACTAGTAACCGCTCCGTAGTGTATATTCGCCATAATAGACCACGTGTCAAAGGAACTTTGGTGTCAAAGCTGTCATCCTTGGCCCCAGATCTTCCACTGCCAGAAGGATGCCCAATGCACAACAAGGACCAAGGTGGTAGGTGGTGCAGAAAATAGAAGACAAGTGTCTTGCTTCTCTTTTCTAATTTGTGTCACCCCAGGTTGTACCCAAATGGTGGACATTAGTGGCCTCTGCTTGGGCGCACACAGCATGTGTTCTGTGACGGATGAAAGATCAGAGACTATGGATTGTGGCACTAGTAGTTGTAAGGCACCTGAACTTAAGCCTGTGGCAGCAGTGACTCACAAGGGCAACAGGTAGCCCTGTCCCATCCTCAATGGTTCCTCTCTAGACCAACTATGATAGTTTAAGCTAAATTGGTGTCTTTCCCTGCATGAGACTCAAGGCTGGACTGGTCGGACAGTGTATTGGGCATTTCCCCAGAAGGCTGGAAGGGTTGGGGGCCGCTTTTGTTACTGGTGACCACTTTTGTAGCAGTGCAGCAGTTTTAAAAGCCCTGCAGAGTTCCTTGTATATCCAACAGTTTTCAGGCAACAATAAAAGTGACAAGATAACTGGTGATTAATGTACCTTATGATCGAGTTTTGGCTAGTGGCATCTTTGACTCATCTAAGGTAGCATAGAGGGTTAATATGACCTGCCGCAAAGAGTGTGTACTATGCAGATCACAGAACCGTGTGTTATGCCCATAGCTCAATGGGTTATTGCTTTTGTCACAGATCTTTTTGTTACTGTGCAATTCATAAGTTACAATCGTGTTCTAAATTAGAAAGTTATGTTTTTCCCCAGTTTTTTTATTATACAAATTTTGCTAAAAGGGTTTGGGTAGAAATAAATTCTTATTAGTAAAGTCAAACCTAACCACTGTGTTATGTTCTGAATCCTGAGTTTGTGCTTTCCATACCAAGCACTCTTAAAAAAAAAAAAAAAATGCCTACCAGTATGGATGACATGCGAATCTTACAACTTGTCGTCCCATTTGTCTTATGTAAAATTTTCTATACACTGATTTACTTGCGTATGATTCATTCTCTGTATGTATGTGTGATGTAAAATGCTCTTACATCCTACACTTGTTTGAGAGGCGCTATAAAACAAATGAAATACATGGGAGAGGGGCTATGAAGAGATGAGAGGCACTGTTGGAGGGTTACAGTGAGGGAATAATTAAAGATCCACTTTAAAAATTGATGTTTCCTGGTACACTGCCAGGTCATCATTTACCATGCTTCAAAAACGAATTCAATTGAATACATAATGAAAAGTGTGTTGTAGAATGCACAATTTTTGCAATTTTTTCTCAAATTTTCTTTGGGTGGAGAACCCCTAGACCACCCTTGTAGTAGCTCACTATGCACCATATGCGGGCTGGTCTGACAAAATTTGGCAGGGTTGCTCTGGGAGTCCCAATTCGGCCCTGATGAGACTGAATGTTCATTATGTGCTAGTTTGGCCTTTTTGTGGCAGTGTTGGTTGGGGTCTGATATCATTGCTTAATTTGTACTATTATAAAAGCCAGTCCACACAAGATTTAATGAGACAGTCCTTACCTGAAGCTCCAACGGCACTACCGCTCAAAAACTCCTAAAATATCTGTCAGTCACCCATCTGTTGGCTGTACAGTCAGCATGCACACCACCCGGGAGGCGGGCCATACTCCTTCTTTTATTTCCATTGCTCTTTATGAAAATAGAAGAAGAGTTACCAATACACCTAATAGTGAAAGGAGAATGTATTTCCACTGCTCTGTAGTGGAAATAAAAACGGGAAGCTGCCTCCAACTGTTGTGAACATTAAAGTAGCTTTAGACCGGGACCAGAACAGCAGCTGTGCATGAGGTGCACAGTCACTTTCCTGGTGGTGCGCCCCGGCTGCCACCACCATAATTTTAACACTGTTTGATATGTTCTACTAGAAAGGGGAAGGCATAAGATTTTTATTTGTTAATTATCCACCAGGAGATGTAGAGCAAAAGTGGAGCATCATGGATGTGAAGGGGAATATTGTTGTGATAAAAAGGCAGATCTGGCCATGTGTGTGTATTTGTATAAGGGACTGCTCTTATTGTGGCAACGATAAGAAACTCTTCCACTAAGGGAAAAAATGGACATTTAAGTAGCAGAAGGGTTGGCTAGTTCTTACTCTTTTTCCTTGGCTAGCTGTGGCTTCTATTATCAAGCTCCTTTCTCCCATTGCTGACGTATGGTTCTGAGTGGGCAATGGCTACACTATTCGATAGGTTTGCACTGCAGCTGTGTAAGTACATGCCAAATAATTGTGAATTTCAGCATTTTGATGGCATTTTCTTTATTATGGACATTCTGTATGATGGAAATACGGCTCCGGGAAGTGCTGCAAAGATCTTAATTAAGGAAACCAGACAAGTTGGCTTGATTGAGCGATGGGATTCTTTATAATGGTCAGCAGAAGGGGCTACTTATTATACTCATGTGTGAACAAGCCGTGTAGTTGTTCTGCCTTTACTTTAATCGGGGCAGAATATACGCACCTAATCGCATAAGCCGAATATATGGATTTCCTCTCCAGCGTCTTCTTGTACTCATTGATTTTGTCTTCAGTACGCTAGTGGACACTGCTTAAAAAGCCATTACTGGATATAGCAGTTAACAGAAAAATCCACTGCCATGTGTGTGCTTGCAGCGCTATATTTTTCGATTTGCTTTAGACTTTAAGTGGCCTTCATACAAATATGGATATTGAAAATCATCTGAGAGGGAGTTTTATTACATTACCAGGATCCTGCACCTCATGAGAAGGTGAAATTCACATAAAGCAACAAACTTCTTCCTATAATAACAGGAAGCTCATCCACGCCCTAATATGCTGCAAGGCAGATGTGACAACCCGAGGATGAAGCATGCCACCTAGGTCTATTGCTGAGGGATAATCCTGACACACTTACATTCGACACCAGTGGGTTCCCCAATCCGGGCAACGTCCTTGCGCCCACCCCCGAACCAGATACCTTTGTGTTGTTGCTAAGCTGCCAGAGGCTACTTTGAATGTAATGATGGTTCACTGGTTATTGAACATTATAGCGGGAAGCATTAGAGGAATGATATGGGAAAAGTGCTTTGGGGGATACTATGGCAGCCAGAAAGAACTAATAGAAAGGTAGGCAAACTTGGGAAATGGGTGGGGGATGAGGAAAGTAGTCACAATTCCCGATTTGAGTGGTGGAATAAATTAAAGACAGACTCTAGAGGCCTGATTCACAAAGCTATTAGTGTGCTTCAGTTTGGCTGATGGGGTTGTGGAGGAAACCGTTTCTCTACTGGGAAAAGAGTTCTTCCCGATGGACAATTTGCACTGTCACGGGTTTCCTCTTGCAATAATATGCGTTTATATTTTTGTTTGAGAAAATGAAATAATTGAAACTTTTAGGACTGTCTGGAAAGATTTTCCTTGGAGAGGTTCTAAGGTATAGTCTGAAAAAGTTTTGAGAATTCAAAAAAAATGTAAACCAGCACCCATGTGAGGTACTAAATCAGTGGATGTAAATTTATGAATCTGGCCAAAAGTGCTCATATTGACCAAGAGAAGTAGGGTTGCTAGCACTATGGGATCAGATATCGTGCTGAAAGATATAAGGCAGGTCAGGGGAGCACGTGGTTGTTGATCGGAGTTGTGCTGACAAGACAAAGGCAGTAACTAAAGTAACAGGGTCCCTGGTGCAAGACCTGGCTTGGCTAAATCAGATTTTGAGCCATTTTACCAGGACATTATATTCACAAAAGATCAGGGTTGAGAAAGTGTCTGAACTCTATAAAGAGGGCAGACAGGAAGGGTCTTGTCTCCCCCACAAGTAGCTAAAAATACATAGGCTATTTTTAGGTCTCGCATAGGCAGCGCATGCGCTGCCTCTCCGAGGCATCGAGTAATCTGTATATTGGGTGAAACTCCGCCTATTGCCGGGTAATTTGTCCTGCCGCTTGCCATTTGTTTAACGTTGGCATAGCTTTTCTTATCGGGCTTTTATTGGCTGTAGATGCGATGCGTCACTTCCGTTTATTCCGGAAGCAGCACCGCCTAACTACAGTTTTCGTCCGCTTTCGTGGACTTCCCTTCTTCAGCTCTTGTGTTTAAGAACTCGTTTTTAAAAATTCTGACTTTCACCCGATCCTTCAACGTGCATTACTTTTATTGACTTTCGCTGTCCTGCGCCCCACACACAACTCGCGGCATTGGGGGCGCTTCTTGTGTTTATTTTCTGCACGCATTACTTTTATTGACTTTTGCTGTCCCGCGCCACACACACAACTCGCGGCATTGGGGGCGCTTCTTGCGTTTATTTTATGCACGACATGCAAGCTTTCACTTTTAGTTGTAACAATGGCAGAAATTTGACTTTCGCCCTCCCTTAGTGCAATGGCAGCGGTGGGCACCATACACACCACTCTCGGCAATGGCGGGCGCTTTTGTTTTTTATTTTCTGCGCGCCATGTGAGCTTTTACTTTTATTTCTTTGTTGCAATGCCGGCAATTTGACTTTCGCTGTCCCGCTCCACACACACAACTCGCGGCATTGGGGACGCTTCTTGTGTTTATTTTCTGCACAACATGCAAGCTTTCACTTTTAGTTGTAACAATGGCAGAAATTTGACTTTCGCCCTCCCTCAGTGCAATGGCAGCAGTGGGCACCACACACAACACTCTCTGCAATGGCAGGCGCTTCTGGTGTTTATTTTCTGGGCGCCGTGTGCGCTTTCAATTTTATTTCTTTGTCGCAATGGCAGCGATTTGACTTTCGCTGTCCCTCGTCAGTGCTGTTCATTTTCAGCGCACCATGACTAACCCGTTAAGACTGGCCCTAGAAGCTCCTAGCACTCTTTCCAAACACGGGGCTGAACACTCCCTCACATTTCCGAGACATAGATTTGAAGAGACAGACTACTGGGATTGAAGGAACCCGCACCCTCCCTCGCCTCCTCCTCCTGCTGGTGAGAGCCAGACACCCCGTCTCCCCCTCCTTCCTTAGTGCATCCGGACATAGTGTGCGCCCTGCCTGCAATCGGCCCTTCCTCCGGTGCCACCTCCTGTCTGTTGGGTACCAACATACGCTGCTGTCCCTGTCAATGGACAGTCTAGTTCCCTGCCCCCTCCTGTGAGGTGCAGACAAAGTGCTCGACCCCCCTTTCTCCGTAAGGACAGCTCCCACCATGAGAAGTAGAGCCACCGTTATGCTGCTGTGCTACAGAGCTACCTCAGGCAGCCACATAGCATTTCATTATTTAATTACAGGTATGTTTTACATAGCTGCAGAGGGCAGCACAGCGCTGCAGGAGAAACCGGATAAGAAGTCAACATGTGCAGATTTTACGCATTAAGGTACTCCTTGTACTGGCCAAGATTATGTGACCTTTAACCTTTGTTAACCCTTATCTGACATGCCTGAAGCATCAGAAGCAAAATACAAGGGGCTTTAAAGCCAGCTCAGTTTACTTGCCCGGAGCAACTCTGCTCACAAATAGGTCTCACATTTACAAGAGTTTGAGCTATTGGCATTGTAAATGACAATGCCTTTTATTTATGTGTTAATTAGCAAAACAGATAAATAAAAGGCATTCTCATTTACAATGCCAACAGCTTAAACTCTCACAAATGCAAGACCTATTGCATTGCAAATGCTTGTTGTTATTGTTAATTAGCACTTGTGCAGCAGACTGTTAGTTTGGGATTGAGGTGCTTTTGGTAGTCTGGGTTACAAAGAGGGAAGAACACAGGAAGTAACTGGTCATCATAGAAATGTATAGAACATACATGCATTTGTCACCTTTTTACTGCTGGTTCCCACTGAGGAAATGATAAAAACACATTTCCTGAGTTCGTGTGACATGGATTCTCTGACCAAGACCCAGATTAATATTCAACAATGTGCAGTAATTACTATCTATCATCCATGATCTGGGTTGGGTAATTAGGTCATTAGCAAGGTGCTGGCTGGTAGGTTGTAATGGATAATAGAATTATATCATGGATACACTGGTTGACAGATGACACTTGACCAATTGTTTGCTTTGATTTTCCTTTGTTATAAATGGCAAGGCAGACATCTTCGGTGCACAGTTTTTATGTGGTTTTCGGTCTACCGACTACCGCCTGCTGTGCATGCCATTGCTTTTTGCCCACCCGATCGCTGTTCCCACTGATCCCGATCGCTGTTCCCGCTGATCCCGATTGATGATCCCACCTCTTTGCTGCAGGTGCCAGGGACTAGGGGCAGCTTAAGCAAGAGTACGTTGCTGGGGGAGGTTCACAGGAGGTTGAGGATCCGAGAAGCTGAGGAGCGCGAAGGAGCACCATCTACCACCATCTTTGCTACACTCATGCAAGGTAGCGTTTTTCTTCTTCAGTTGCCTAGACTTTCGTATTTGGTGGCATTGGTGCATGTCAACTTTCCCACCCCCATATCTCCTCTGCCTTGCCTCTATTCTGCCTCTGTCCTGCTCTGATGCTCTAGTGGCTTGAACTTTGCTTGTAAGTTTGCATGCCTGCCTTCTGTGCACTGAGAGAAGGAGTGGCCATGTCTGAGCTGATGTGTAGAGTGCAGCAGAGATCAAGCGGGGGGGGGCTGCAGATGGTGCAGACGGTGCAAGGATAAATTAGTGAGGCAAATCAGCAAGAAAGAGCAAAGGAGCGATGCGCAGGAGTGGAAAGGGAGATTAGAGAGTGCGTTGAAATGAGGCCTGATGGAGTGAGGCAAAGCTAAAGCAAAGACTTCTGACCGCTACTAAATTTGCTGAACTATCAGCCTTCACCAGAAACTAATAGGCTTCTAGTAGTGTGGAGTGCAGAGAAGAATTCTAAAAGTTAGCAGCCACATTTTTTAAAGAAAAACAGATATAGTCTAAAAGGAATCTCAAACGTATATAAAAGGACTCTACAAGGGTCAAGACCTGACCAAGACTCTCCGATTTTGGATAGAAGCGGCTGGGTGCACTCATGCCCTCGGGAGGCAGCATTCATCCCCGCCTTGAACGAGCTGCCATATCCTGCCGGTTGCCCTCCACTTCCCTGATTCCAGGTAGCTGGTCTTGTGTAGTGTTGGGCCCGACCGGCGAAGCGGCTGCTCTGTTGGCTCAGATGGGGGCAAGCATCCCGAGAAGGTGGCTCTGGTGTGGCTTTTAGCAAAGGGCCCTGCAACAGTAGATATGATCATAGACAGGAGCCTGGTAAATTGTTTTCTACATTCTTACCAGGTAGCAGGATTACCTGGTTCTATATGTTCTAATCAGTAAGGCGCAACGTCACACAAAGCCACAGAGCCCCTACACTAAATTTCTACTTTGATAGAGGATACTTGTCCCATACGTGGGGGAAAGAAGTCCAAATTTCGAAGAATATCTTAAGCAGTCCAATTTACAATAATGAGAGCTACCAGACAGAACTCTAAATCTAGAGCACAAGCTGCCCATGCAGTATCTTCAAGCGACCCTATAGGTGATCCTGGGCTTCACCTGCAGAAGGGAATAGACCAGGGGAATGATTTGGCTCAAGCCAACTACCATAGGCTACAAGCTAAGGCAGAAGCTGATATGAATGATTATGCAAGTGACGAACCGAACAAGGCGAAAGTGGGTAAAATGGAAAAGGTAGACAACCCCATTGTAAAGATGAAGGCAAAAATTGTATTGCCTAGTTCTCAGTCACCTACACCTACACTTATAACTGTTACTTCTAACAACCTCTCAGTTGTCCTCAAAAGAATGGAAAAAGGAAATGCTGCGTTATGCAAGTCAGAAGCTCTTGCGTACAAGTAGACTTATTGACCAACAACTAGGTCAGTACAGTCCCTGGCGACATCTAATAGAATTTAGGACACAATGCTAAATGTCTGAAATTAGAATGTTGGACCACAGGTGCCCCTATTTCCACCCCCACTTTTATCTCTAAATTAGAAGAAAAACGTTCATCTATTCGGCAAGGGGAAATTGTAGTTCTGGGGAAGACGAGTTGCCGTCACATGTGAAAGTTAATCCACTGGATGAACCTTTCAATAGCTGTGACTCTTGTACTGAAGGAGATTACAGCAGGCCAGTGGCTAAAAATACTGTTTTACAGGAACAACTCAAACCCCTGTATCAGTCTGTAGTGAACAATATCCTTACTACTGTGGCAGTAGTGCATAAGGAACAAGAGCATGTTGATTGCAGCCTACCCAGCGTACTATTAAACTGCAATGTGCCACATCAACTAGATAGGGAACCTCTATCTTCATGTTCTCAAAAACTTCTTTCTTCAAGAATTGGCAGTAGCGCAACCAAGAGGGAAGAATGTGCCTCAGTAGAATTCGACGATGAAATACTCGATCCAGTAGACACTTATCGTTTGCCCTCTATGGTACATGCCTAAACAGTACAAGGAGGTCTAGTACTTCTTCTCCCCTAAATACTGTTACTCCATCTCCAGTAGAGGGCAGGTCCAATCATGTCCCCCCTGAAAATCCTCCTGCACAACCAATCCTTGTGATTGTGCGAAGCAGGTGTCAGACATTAGATATAGTGGCCACTGCCCTGATGTCCCAATCCACTAAATTTGATGAACAGATTTCAGTGACGGTATGTCTGCAAACATTGCAACAATCAAAGTGCAGGCAATGGAGGAAGCAGTAAAGGAATCATTTTAAAAAATGCTCGTTTACCAAGCGAGTTTCGGAATTGCACCAATGTTTTAACCAAATTAGCTAAGGTGCCTGAAGTGATCAACTCCACTGTGACAGATTGCAAAAGGAGCTTTGTAAAATATGAACTATGTAGTCGACCTATGTGCTGTATAGGAGATGCTTTCTCCCGGACGATTAAAAAGGATCTAACCTTAACCACAGACCAATGTGACCCAACTACAGCTCTACTTACACCTAACGAAGGAATTCACAGCGATGATCTATCCAACTGCAACATATCAACTCACATATTGAGTCCATCCAAACCTCAAAACAGAAAACAAACTTTGAAACAACGTTGGTATAAAAGTTTAGAAAAATCTCAAAAAAGGAGACAAAGAAAGGGTGTTGTTAAAAGGAAAATATGTGACCTGGCAACTGAGGCTACATCAATGCTTTTGCATGAAGAAGCAGAGGGACTGGCCAGGCACTCTAGTAATTCCCATGGACTAACTGCCTCTGCTCCTTTAAATAAAACAGATGCTATCACAAACTTGAAGTACCAACTTCAGTGTCGGAAGCCTACGCAGAACCAAAGAATCCCTAGGGGCCCAAGGCAGCCTCCTAGTTCATCTAGCCTGATGGTTGACTTTTCGCTTCAGGACCCCTTACATAGGTGTGTTCATAAGTGGTCACACTTATGATTCTGGAACAGTACAATAAACGGAGGAAATTTCTGATCCCAACCAAAGTGCATTAACGGACTATACAATAGCACAACAAAAGAGTGACATTTTTTAACCTAATCCTATTGCGATCATTGAAGATCCCTCTAGCCGAAACCTGATTTACCAGTATACCTCCTTCTCGTAAGATTCTACGCCCCTGATGTTGGCAGAAATCAACCTGAAACAGTTATTCAGCCGACCATACCGACGCCAAGGAGCCTCGTAGGGAACTTTATTGATCCATATTTCATAATTCAGCTTCAAGGTCCATAAATAGCCTGGGAGGAGCTACCGCTATCATTGAACCTACTTCTTTTTCAGTTTAGAATGCTTTATTGAAATAATAAATGGAGTAAAACATCAGTACAAAGTCATGTAGCAAGAGGATGAATATGAAATGAATATATGACTTTGTAATAAGAGAAAATAAAGAAAACATCCTCCAAGGGTAAACCTGTACAAAGAATAAATGCATTTTAACAATTTTAAGAGAAAAAGAAAGAGGGGAAGAAGGAGGGAGGGAGGGGGAATAGAGAAAAAAAGTGAAATCCTGTAGAAGAAATATGCACAAAATAAAAATGATTAACAATATAAAGTTATGGAGAGCTAGAAATAAGTGTTGTGTATAAGCAAAGTCAATTATTCAACCTAGAAAGAAAACATGTTAGTGGTAACCACAACAAGTCTTTTTGATCAGCAAAGCAGTAGAAGTGGCATAAGCACGGTCCAGTCTATGATGATGACAAAGCAAATTCCACCAAGCTTGAAATAAAATTTTTGAAGTATCCTTCCAATTGGTCGTTATAATCTGAAAAGTGATGGCTAAAAACAAATCAATAAATTTACCCACATTGCTGTGAGAAGCCCAAACAGACGAACAGCTACCCAAAAAGACACGTGTGATATCAAAAGGAACATTAGTCGATAGAATTTCATTCAGTTTCAACCAAATACGAGACCAAAAAGAATTAACTAAAGGACAGTGAAACAACATGTGTAAAAAATCACTGTGTTCATGGGAGCAGGACCAACACTTTGGGGAATCTAGTAGTTTGAATCTATATAGGTCTGTAGGAGTGAAAAAAGTCTATTGTAAAAGTAATATAAAGTCTGCGTTGTACTAGCGGAGCGTGAGGAAGTATGAATTTTGACCAGAGGGAGTCCCATGTTTGAAGGGAGAGATCTAAGGCCAAATCCTTTTCCCATAAAAGCTCCAGACTGGATTTAATTCTAGCCTTAATAGGATGAGATAATATCTTGTAAATAGCAGCAGCTTTAAGTTGAGTGGAAAAGTCAATAGAAGGAAAGGGAATTTGATCAGGTGTAACACTAGGGTTCCCCTGGAGGGAGAGATGAATAAGAGATTCCTTAAGTAAAGGGTAGTGAAAGGCATGTGAAGAAGAAATACAATAGGAGTTTTGAATCTCCGAGGTGTTCAGGTGTGACAATGCCTTTGTCAATCCATTCTTTCCAAAATAGAGCTCTATTGTGAGTCTTTAAATGCTTATTGTACCAAAGTGGAGTACGTGAGGTTATATCTGTGGAAGAGAGTTGGGTGTTAAGCAGAGAAATAGCTAGTGCTTTGGAGTGAACAAAAATAGGAGAGGAGAGACGCTTCGGGGGTTGGGAGAGGTGAGTAGCTGAAATAAAGGAGAAAGGAGAGTATTGGGCCTGTTCCAGCGAGCTCCATGCTGTTATATTTGAATCAGTGGGTTCAGATAAGAAGGGCCATATCTGCTTCAGGGTAAATGCGGAATGATAACATTTAAGGTTAGGAAAGTGAACTCCACCCAATTCCATGGATAGTTGTAGAGCGAGCAAGTGAAATCCTGGGTTTGCGATTATTCCAGAGAAATTTGGACAAAGAACTATTAATGGTACTAAAAAGGAGTTAGGAAGAGAAACAGGAAGCATAGAAAGATAAAAGTTAATAATTGGAAGAAGCATCATTTTAATTGTGGCTAATCGACCCCACCAAGAAAGGAAAAGTGGAGACCAACCATCAATCAAAGTAGAGAGTTTTTTAAGTATGTCAACAAGGTTCATTTTAATAGTTTCCCTGATATTATTAGCGTAAAGGATGCCTAAACATTTGATGTTTCTGGAATTCCATTCAAAGCCTGTATCATGAAACATGGAAGGAAGGCAGAACTTATTTAAGGGCAAGATTTCAGATTTGTCTATATTCAATTTATATCCAGAAACTCAAGAGTAATCTTGTAACAAGGAGAAGAAGGCCGCCAATGAGGTGGACGGATTGGAGATATATAATAAAATATCATCTGCATATGCAGTAAATTTGATATCAATTTTATTAAATTGAAAACTTGTATAGTGTGGTGAGCGTCTAATTGTTTCTAGAAAGGGCTCTAAGGCAAGAATAAATAGGAGGGCGGAAAGGGGACAACCCTGTCTAGTCCCCCTACGGAGGGGGAAGTATCGAGATTGACAACCATTCACCCAAACAGAAGTGGTGGGAGCAGAATATAACAGGATATATTTAATGAAAGGAGGGCTAAAACCATGCCACTTTAATGCACCAAAGATAAATTCCCAATTAACCCTGTCAAACGCTTTTTCAGCATCTAATTTGATAGCGGCGACAGGTGAATCAATTTTAGAGGCCAGGTGAATGATATTAAGAAAAGTACGTGAGTTGTCAGTAATAGAGCGTCCCTTGACGAAGCCAGATTGGTATATATTAACGAGGTCGGGATTACTTTATTGATACGAAGGGCAAGTAATTTAGCAAAAACTTTACAGTCCGTGTTAATCAAGGAGATGGGCCTATAATTTTTACATAAGGAGGGGTCCTTATCTTTTTTGGGTATTAAACAAAGCATTGCCTGGGTAAAAGAACCTTGCGATGCGCCAATGGTGAGAAAATGATTGATCAAAGAGAACAGCTGAGGGACCAGAAGTGATTTAAAGTGAAGAAAAAAATCAAACAGTAAAACCATCAGGGGCCGGTGTCTTGTCTTTGGGCAAAAGAGTGATTGCATCAATGATCTCCTGTTCCAAAATGGGAGCATTCAAAGATGTGAGATCAATGTGACTCTCTGGGGGTTTAGGAATATTTTGGAAAAAGGAATCAATTAGATCAGGAGAAGGGGAGGACTCCGGGGTGTAAAGGGAAGTATAAAAATCAGTGAAGCAGTCAAGGATCTTAGCATCTGAAACATGCCGAACTCCAGAGTTATCCATAATAGCCACAATTTTAGATTTTTGTTTTTTGATTTTGAGATGGTTGGCTAAAGATCTACCAGCCTTGTTCCGCCCACCATACATTTTCGCATTGAATTTGAGGAGATTATTACAAGCGGAGTCCCAAGACTGTTTATTATATTGTATTTTTGCCTTAATAAGATTTGACAATGTGTCGGGGCAGTTAGTAGTGAAGTACTTATGCTGTAAAGTTTTAATCTGCTTCAGGATAGATGTTGAGTCAGAAAAGGCCTTTTTTTTTTTTCCGGGACACGAAATCTATTTTGAAACCCCTGGCAGTCGCTTTAAAGGCGTCCCAAATAAAATGATATTGAGAGACAGAGGAGAGATTAGTGTTAAAAAATTCCTGCGCAAAAAGCGTGAATTGTATGACAAATTGAGAGTCTAGGAGAAGGGAATTATTAAAACGCCAGCGCCGAGATGTAGGTGCAGACGAGGGATAGTCCATGTCTAAAATAACAGGGGCATGATCTGAGATGAGAATGGAGCCAATCTCTACATTAGTCATGAATTGCAAGGTTGGTTGTGTAAGAAAAATGTAGTCTATACGAGAGTGAGATCTATGAACTGGGGGAAAAAAGGAAAATTCTAAAACATCAGGATGATGTGTTCTCCATGCGTCAACAAGTCCTCTAGAGGTAATAGCCTTATGAAAAGTCTTTTGCATCTTATTGGGGATGTATTTGGTTTGGGATTTCCGATCAAGGAAGGGGTCCATAAGTTGATTACAGTCGCCTCCTACAATCAAATTTTCAGCAGCATGGGAAGAGAGAAGAGTAGAGAAATCATTCCAAAAGATAGGTCAATACCATTAGGGCCGTATACATTGCAAAAAGAGAATTGGGTATTATTAACTTTAGTGTTTAAAAAAAAGCCATCTACCATTAGTATCTTTAAATTCATTTTGTAAGAGAACATTCAATGATTTATGAAATAATATAAATACACCATTTTTGTTATTCACAGCCGGAGAACAAAAAATCTCACCCACCCATTGTTTACGTAGTGAAGGCAAGTCATGTGACTTAAGATGCGATTCTTGTAACAATGCTACATGACATTTCAATCTAGCAAGGTGAGACAACAGCCGTTGTTTCTTGACAGGGTTACGAATACCTTTGACATTCCATGAAATGATACGTAGACCTTTCATCAATAAAACTTATGTCAAATTAAATAAAAGTAAAATATAACACTTAGAAAGTGAGTAGTAAAAGAGAAGCGAGGGAGCACCAGAAAGTAGGATAAACCAATAAGAAAGAGAATAAAGAGAAAATATGGGTAAAGAAAGACCCAAAAATACTCAGAAAACGTAAATAAGAGAAAGTGACCAAAAGGAAGGAAAATAGAGAATCTAGCTTGATATATCCATAGTAATAAGCTAAGAAGAAAACAATAGAATATCATAGGGGAGAAGTGGAAAAAGTTAAGCACAATAAGTGCGGGGCCGGATCCACAAAAGAAAGGGAAGTAGAGAGAAGAGAAGTGAAAGGAAAGGAAGAAGAAAAGAAAGGGAGAGCATAGTCTCCCAATAAGAATTATGAGAAGAAGATGACAGAAAGCCAAGTGGCTTTAGTCATAAAGTACAACAAAAGGAAGAACATTAAGGTGGGAGGGGGCGGCGAAGAACAAAACAGCCACTCCTAAAGGGGAACACCGAGGGAAACAAGTCTACCATACTTATAACAAAATAGGGATGAAGGAAAAAAAAAGTCCAAAGACAAAGTGGTAGACAAATATAACAACAAGCATTTGCAATGCAATAGGTCTCGCATTAGTTAAAGTTTGAGTTTTTGGCGTAGGAAATAATAATGCAACACTAATTGCTCGATTTTTTTTTTTTTGTAATGGAGACCTATAGAGTGTAGTGTGGTACAGTGAAGTGGTGTAGTATTGAATAGAGTAAAGTATTATAGAGTGTAGAGGAGTGGAGTAGTGTAGCGTGGAGTGGCGTAGAGTTAAGTAAAGTGGCGTGTATTGCAGTAGAGTGGCAGAGAGTGGTATAGAGTGTCGTAGAGTATACTGTTATAGAGTAGGGTGTTGAAGCGTTGAGTGGTATAGAGTAGAGTGTATTAGAGTGGCATAGAGTAGAGTGTGTTAGAGTTGCATTAAGTGGAGTGCAATTGAGTGTGATACAGTGGAGTGTTAGAATGGTATTGGGTGTTGTAGAGTGGAGTGTGATAGTGGTGTGTGCTGTTAAATGTGGTGGCGTTGATTAACGTGGAGAGGAGTTAAGTGGTGTGGAGTATAGTATGTTGGAGCGGTTTAGAGTGTTGTAGAGTGGAGTGGCGTAGAGTGTAGTAGAGTGTTGTAAAGTGAAGTGGTGCAGAGTGTTATAGAGTGTAATATAGTAGTGTTATAACGTGGAGTGGCTTGGAGTGGCTTGTAGTGAGCTAGAGTGAAATATAGTGGTGTAGAGTGGATTAAAGATGTGTAAAGTGGAGAAAAGTGTAGCATTAGAGTGTTTTAGAGTGGAGGTTGAGGTGTGGAGTGGGATTGAGTGGAGTAGAGTGTAGTGGCATAGGGTATTATAGAGTGGAGTGTTATAGAGTTAAATGAAGTAGTGCGTTATAAAGTGGAGTAGAGTGGCGTGTAGTGATATACAGTGATATACAGTGGTGTAGAGTGTATTAAAGATGTGTAAAGTGAAGAATAGTGTGTGTAGTGGAGTGGTGTAGAGTAAATGCTATAGGTCTTGTATTTATATTATTATGAGGTCTTAGCATTGTATTACTTTTAATGATTAACGTATATTGAAAACATAAGAACAGGTTGCTATTGTAAGGGAAGTATACAAGAAAGTATATGTTGCTTGTGTGAGTTTGTGGGTGCTTACTAACATTTACAGAAATGTTCTACAAACACTTCCATAAGAATAGATTTGCTCATGGCAATGCAATTTTTACTAAAGTGCCGAAGTTTTAATTTGATGAAATTTCGTTTACAAGATAGGTGCCACCCACTACAATGTGGTAATAATGAGCAACATATGTTTGTGGTTTATAGTATGCACTATGGTAGGATAGACTGCAGAGCACCTTAGTGAGCTTGAGTAGCGGACTCCTAAAACTGAATACTTTAATACGCTAGGTATTTACCGAACACTGCAAAGGGGTGTGTGCTATTAAAAATTGTCCACTTGTAAAAAATTTGAGTGAAAGGCCGCACACAGTGAAAGTAAAATAAGTACTAGTATGCAACAAAAACAGGATGCTTTGAAATAATTGCAACTGAAATGAGTAATATCTTGGGAATATTACAAGATGGGTGGTGTATAGTTTTACGACAATTTAAAGCGCTATTGTGTGGTAATGCGGTCATAACTATATGGGTAACAATAAAAGAAAGTGTCAAAGGGGACGTGTATGAGTGTGTAAGATAGTAAGGCGTTATCATATAATAACAAGCGGGATGTTCAGTTGAAAGCAAATGATCACCCAAGTGTCTTTTACCAACTCTGTTTATCAACTGAAGAAATGTGGTGCTTTCCCACCAAAGCCAACTGGGGCTTGCAGGGAACCTTAGAGAAGGGTCATCGTGGTGAAGCAGACATTTAGAAAATTATAAGATGGCGCCTTGTGTACACAGTTAACAAATTATTTCTGTGTAATTAAAATTTCAACAATGTTTCCAGCATAGCCTAACTTCACTTTCTGGCCAGTATGTGGAACCAAATGACCTGCTGGCTAATACATGGAAAGCCATCTTATACCTCTCCAGGCATATCACGGTATAAAAAACCGATATCGCAAAAAGCAGCAAGTCCATCTTGTCTACAAATTTCCCTCTGGACACTACACACATTGGTCTGTCCAACAGCTGAATCCAGATTGATTAGGGATGTAGAACTATTAATAAGCACTGGGCCTGTGTCCCAAAACACCTCAAATAACTTACAGTGCACTTTGGGAAATCAGGCCCGCAGCCGATTCGGCAGCAGGTTCCTGGTAGAAAAAGCAAAGGACCATCCAGCAGAAGCTGCAAACTCCTTTGCCGAGATTCCAATCGACATGAAAATCTGGGCTTTCAAAACGCTTTTGGTAGTAAAATCTACATTATCACTATGCCTTCATGTGAATTAAAGATTTCGCATGCTTTTACAATGCAACTGTCCACTGTGGGGGACACATTTCTGCTCGAACCAAACACCCCGCAAGAGAAAGCTACACAGTTGGCGTAAGGAAACAAGAAACTACGCATACAACAGTTTGCCCAATATCAAACACGTATTCTAGGCATACTCCAAGGTGTCAGCATCCTTCCTGTCCTGGTCATTGGCGCGGGAACCTTCAATCATTTGCTTCTGACATAGTCAACAATCAAGACAGGAGTATTTTGTTCTTACCTTCTTCCTATTGGCTGTTTGGGTGTTTCATCTTCCCTCTATTAATATGGAAAAGGGTCTATACCAGCATACACATTGTATTCTAGGCATACTCCAAGGTGTCAGCATCCTTCCTGTCCTGGTCATTGGCGCGGGAACCTTCACTCATTTGCTTCTGACATTGTCAACAATCAAGTCAGGAGTATTTTGTTCTTACCTTCTTCCTATTGGCTGTTTGGGTGTTTCATCTTCCCTCTATTAATATGGATATGGGCCTATACCAGGAAAGTACACTCTGTCATCGCGTTTAATTGTTTATTTCATCCGTGTCTCATCTACACATTCTTTTTACACTGCTGGCGGCATTTTATTGCTTTTATCAGCGTTCGAATTGGAGCTTCAAACCTATTGGCTTTGCCAGTGCGTGCAATGCTTAGCCCAGATAAAGTTAACTAACGCTTAGGATGAATTATCAGGCAACGAATTGGGTGATTGTTTTGCTCATGAGCTGTGCCGCGTGCACCGTGTAGCGCGGAATGCTCCATCTGTTCAGGAGGCAGCACGCTTGAGCAAGTCTTGGCCGCGGTACGCAACACCCTGTGCCGGGAAAAGTCTGCATTTCTGAAAGGGTAATTTGTAAACAGAGAAACAATGTGCGGCTACTACCACTCCAGCCTGCCTCTGTACTGCATCCCCCAGCTGACATTCCAGGGATGCCTGGGAGGAAGGGAGGGAGGGGGAGACGGCGTGCTCAGCACTGCAGCAGCAGACAAGGCAGAGCCTGCCAGGGCTCACCTCGGCTGCGAGCTCCGTGCCCGGCGCTTCCCTCTGACTCACATGGCACTGTCTCCTCTGGGCGTAGACCGAGCCCGTTTTAGCGCGCATATCCTGCTTGTTTGTCTTGGTTGAAAGTGCACCTTGGTGCTGCAGGGAAGCAGAGCAGATAAAACCAGACGAGACCGTTGGCTGGCCTACAAGCACACTTTCCCACAGACGATGTTTTGGTGTGTTTTAAATTAGAAGGCAGCTCAAGGGCGCAGTCAGGATAAAAACATCCCTTCCATGCTAAACACGTGTATGTTGGTTGAGAATCGATTTTTGGATTATCTTGTCACCCCCTCCCCCCCCCCTGGTTTTAAAGGGATGTTGGAGGAGCCAACCCATTGGTTTCTTGGGAACCTCCCATGTCGGACTACAGACTGAAATTAAAAAAAAACTCACCAAGCTTGCACTGCCCGGGCTCTCTGTCTGGGGAAGCAAAGCGGCGCTGCCGGTCCAAGAAGTAACCAGTGGTGTGCGCGCGCACCACAGAGGAGCGGGGGGAGGGAGCGCGGCAGCGAGACGAACGCGCGCTGCTGCGCGTGCTGGCCACCGACGGGAATGGGTGGAGCGAAGCCAGGACATGCGCCCGCCTTTGCCCAATTGCGTGCTGTTTTTGTAAAAAAAAACGCACGCTACAGCCAATGTGGGCTTTCCAAAGCAAAACCACACGCACGAGCGTGTGGGCAGCTTTCATAAGCCCTTTCTAGAGGTCTCGCGCTGCGCGAGCAGGGCTGCGCACTGCAACGCTAGGCGCAAGACCTAATAAGGAAGGGAACTTACCAGACATTAGGGAAAAATGCAGCAGAGTGAATCATACATTACAAACATAAGGGCAACGTGGGTATGAACATCGGCAGCAACTCTACACAGAGGAGACCTAAGAAACATGGGAGGAGACAATAAGAAAACTATTAAGATTTACACACTACATATTAACAACCAAAGGAACAGTAAAGAGAACAAATAACATAACAATTAAGGTTTGCTCAGTTCCATAAGTTCTCCTTTATGAACATGTATGAATTTCCGAAGGTCAGCTGGATCATCAAAGGAAAAAGTTATTTCTTTATAAGTCACTTTGAAAAAGCAGAGATGAATATGACCATAATGGGCATTCATGGATCTCAATGCTGGTCTGAGGTCGAGAAACTCCTTTCGCCGGTTGGCAGTTGGTTTGGAGACATCCTGACTGAAGAAGATCTTGTGGCCAGACCAAAGCAACTGCTTGTGTTGTTTGACAGCGTTGAGAATCGCCATGAGATCAGAATATAGTAGAAAGTAGGCAATAATACCTCTTGGTTTATTTGAAGAAGAAGAGTTCTGAGGCCCTAATCTATGCGCCCATTGAATATTGAATTCCGTAGACTTTGGGAGACCAACGATCTGCAGGACTTGAGTCTTCAAGAAGGAAATCATATCCGAACCTTCAGAACCTTCTGGAATTCCATAAATGCGTAGGTTGTTGCGGTTTTCCAAATCCTCTGTAGTCTTCTTAAGTTGAGTAACTTCCTTAGTGAGACTATCAACTCTGGCGACAACATCCTGTGCATCACTCCATTTTTGTTCAACGTCTGAAAGTCTCGAATCCAGGCAAGACCACTTCTCCTCAATTCTCTGGAGAGTAGCAGTGGTATCCGTCATGAAAGGACGAATGAGACGCAGTTCATCCATAATGTCTTCTAGCGTGAGAGGAAGTGGTGATTTTGATGGAGAGGATGGGTCTTTCTTGGGACGCTTGATGGTGCTTACAGCTGAGTCCTTACGACCTCCAGAAGTGGCCCCCGCAGACCCGTGAGGCTTATTTGAGTGTGGAGAATCCATGGTGAAATACCGTGTAAAACGCAAAACTGGGTATAATCACATAAAGCAAAAAGGATACTCCAAGGTGACCAGTATTAGTCAATGAGAAAATGTTTTGCTGAATAACTGTAGTGCTACCGTCTAGAACAAATGCTATGGTGAATTTGACCTCAAACCAGAAGCAGCACAACACCACTGAAGAGAAGAAAAAAGTTCAATAGGGTAGAACCACCAGCGAGCATATAACCAAAGTAAAAAGCAGATACCAAGCGAGGTCAATTAACTGAAGGCATAATACTGCAGCGTCAGAGCCTGCGCGCGATTATTACATTGCTGTAAGAAAATTGCACAAAAATGACTTTAATCGGGAGGCTTTATATAACCATTGGAGATGTGACTCTTCAGCTCACTAATGCAGTTACTGACGAAGAGAAGTTTTCCTTTGGAAACTGAAGAGGAGTCATAGTGCTGAACCAAAGTTGAAGTAAGAATGGCGAAATTTTATAAGGAGTTCCTACCCTTTCGTAGTGTAGACCAAAGATTCAGGCTTAAGGAAATATAGGTGCAGAGAGACAAAAAGCTGCATTGCGGCCGTAAAAATTCCAGCGTCAGGAGTGCACAAAATGGCGGCTGCAATATGGAGCACTGAGGCGAGGCAGAGTGAAGTGAAAAAAGATGTCAAACGGACCGTTTTTCAGTCAGAAAACTTGCCTCATAAGTCCCTGCCACTTCCGATGCACGGGAACATCCTTTCCGTGCGGTAGCGCTGGGGAAAAAAAGCTTCCTTTATCTCTGAGCGTAGCTCGATGTCACGGAGCTCTTCAGGTGGCGGCCATCTTGCGTCGCCGCCTCCGCACCTCATTGAACCTACTTCTGATGTGAGAAATGCTCCCCTGCAAGTAGAGCAAGGCAGCAGTCCTTTCCACTTTGCTGAGCAGTATCAAAACGCACAATTTCATTGGTTACTCATACTGCTGCATTAAGAACCATAGCTGAAACAGCTAGAGGAGCAAATCTGATGAGGAGAGCTAAAACAATAAAAGTATTCAGCCTTGATGCATTCAAGGAAGGTTCCCCCACAAATAAAACAAGGTATTCAATTTTACTCCCTGGCTGAACAGTACCCAAGATGCTCATTACCTTTGGTCACAGGCACCACCGGATTGTGCAGTATTGCAGAAACAGACCAATGCATTAATCTCAGAGTTGAGACATATTCTGGAAGCATAAAGCAATTGCAGCCATATTGCTGCACATCTCCTGATCCCAGCAAATATATCATCTTATTCACTCCAACTTCTTTCTAGAGGGCACCATGATGTGCTGAACCGAAACAACCTCCTAAGGGCCATAAATTCTCTACCTGGGCTTCGAAATGTGTCTACAAATGATTTACTTCCAGTCGGCTTTATTTCTTCAGCTACATCTGACAATAGGGAGACCTCCATGTGGTGGTCTAGTAAAAATGTAATAGAGGCAATTTTATCCAATGGTAACTTACTTGCTAACTGGGAAATGCATCGGAAGGAAGACCAGAAACATATCCAGCTATCTTCGAGGCCCCCAATGATCTGAGTTCAGTGCAAAATAGAGGCAAGAGCTCCTCTTGAGGTGCTTGGTGAGGCTCAAAGCTGTACTAGCGAGATTTTAAGAAAGGAGTTCAGAAATATAATAGTCTCATTCATTTATGACTAGTGGCAACTGCCTGCAAAATTGCCGCTCACAAAGCTTTGCACCAAACTGTAGTCATGATAGTTGCAATTTCCCAACTAATGGTTAGTACCTATTGGCTCAACAGCAAGAAGGTATTGTACCGTCTTTAATTTACCTCCCATAGGAATTTTCATCCATCCATGTGCCCCGCTATCAAGTAAGAATCCTAAACTGGAATATTGCCAGATTAAAAGCAAAACCTAAGGATGAAGCCTGGAAGTCCTTCATCAGATCTAGCAATATTTGCTGTTTTCAAGAGACCTGGGCACAGGATGAGATTGAATTGGAGGATTACTCTTGTTGTTCTATTAATGTAATAATAGGATCCAACGGCAGACCGAAAGGAGTTCTGACCATTTGGGCCTCTGTAACCCTTGCAAAGCAAAACCCAATCATGTTAAAATCAACAGTAATATTCAGTGGCTCCAAATATCTCATAAACTGTGGAACATTAACATCTACATGCCACCAGGGAACTCTGCTGACTTTCTGGTTAACACACAAGAACTTGAGAAATGTATCAGTACTATTCACCAGGAATCTGCTACATGAATGCACGGCCTGAAATCTAACTGAATGCCAAACATTATATTGGTGTGTGGGGATTTCAACACCAAGCCTGATGTGTCATGGGTGGTCCTCGAGTTATACACGGATGAGGCAGCTTGTGTGCTCGCAGATCCCATTTATAAATCTTTTTGGAAATCAAAATGTGGGGTTATTTTAAATTGATTTATGTTAAACAATGGTTTTTGCCCACTTTATTTGATGCACTGCCTCCGAGTCCCCAGCGCACACTACTTACTGATCAGGGTCCCATAAGAGCCTCATCAACTATATTTTCATCAATATGGAGGCCTGGAATATGGCAATTGATTTAAACATCATGAAAAGAATCGAAAGTAACTAGGATCCTTTATTTGCAATTCTCAGGCACAGAACTTGCTGCGATCTCAGGACCTTCAGCCACCTCGCCAGTAAAAACCTGACACTAAAATCGAACAGGAGTAGAATCGCCTGGTGTGGTACTACCATCAATAAACTTAAGAAGCGGCTATTGTTTGAGCTGTGGAGCCATAAATATGAGGAATTGCTAAACTTAAGTCATCCCAAATTCTTCCGTACTCCAGAAACTGGAAGTATTACTAAAGATAACACACCGGCTATGTGGTACTGACTTTTGTCCTGAATACAAGGCTAAGGTAGAATTTTGGTATTCTAAACTCGAATGGTTCGACAATGAATGCCTAAAGCAAAAGAAATCCCTAACAAACTGTCCAAAAAAGCGGCGTTGAACAACAGAAGGGGGTCACACCTAAAATCTTTAAGGAAGGAATACAAATGTCTTATTAAAGTCAAGCAAAGCCAACTCTAAGTAAAGGCATGGCAGGCCCTCAAATAATCTTTAAGGAACAAAAACACAGAGCTTTTTGTACTTGGCTCCATGGGGTTGGGAAGGTGCGACAAAATCCCTGGTAACCTGCATTGCACCAGACGCCTTGGTTTAACACTTGTCAACTTTGTATGACTCATCCAGGTTAGATTCTCCGCCTCTCTATACTCAAGCCACTGGCACAACTAGAAGTTCATATGAGCCTGAAGATTGCATAGTAAAGCAATCAGCTATTATTGCAATTGACACATGCCCTGTATAGAGTTTACCAAGAGGGAGGTACAAGCGGCCAGTCTTAGTCAAAAACAGCAAAAAGCACCTGGCCCAGATTATGTATCAACTGATATGTACCATGCCAATTTGCCAGTTTAGGTTCCTATTTTGACAGCAGCTTATAATGCAGTAGGGGATCAAGGGGGAGGTACCGGTACTTTGGAAGACAGCAGTTGTACCTCTGTACAAAAAAAAGCTCCAGTAATGATCCAGCTATCGTCCAGTCTCCCTACTGGATAGAGCCGGAAAGGTCTAAGGCAAATTGCTCCTCAGTCGTTTAAAAGAGTGGGTCTAAGATAAAATAATTTCACCACTACAATCCGGCTTCATGAAATCAAAAGGTACAATCGACCAAGCTATGAGACTATACAATATTGCCATAAAATATACACTCATAAAATTTTTTAGGCTGTATAATGTTTGACATCAAAACGTCATTTGATTCTGTAGCGAAGTCTCTACTCTGGTGTAACTTGCTAGAATTGGGCCTCCCAGAGAAGCTTGTGACTGGCATAAGACTACTTCTCCAGGAAAACTCTTCTGCAGTCAGATATGGTCCAGGTGGAGAAATCATAGCAAGATTTGGGATTAATGTTCGCGTCAGACAGGGTTGCACACACCAGTCCTATTACACATCTGCATCAACAACGTTGATAAATTTCTATTGTCCGTAAATTTGGATGTACCAGCCTTTGAGGGGCTAAAACTTCTTATCGTCCTGTTTGCCGATGACGTGGTGCTCCTGGCCCATACTGAACTGTCAATGCACAAATTTTTGGGGAGGATTCGAAGATTATTGTAAAGTGCCTCACGATTAATACCGAGAAGACTAAGTTTATGGTTGTAAACTGTAAACAAAAATCCAAAGAATATATTAAGAATATACGGTAGACCCAAGGAACGTGTGGGTCACTCTATTTTCGACAATTTTGACAAAAAATTGTCCTGTACTAAGCAGCTGATGGTGAGGCTACTTTAAGCCAATATGCAAATGTTTTCCTTACGTTCTCCTACAAATGCGGCCTTAGATTAACTGACCCCCTACAGGAACCATATTGAATGAAGGCTGTAGCCACAGAGTCCTAGGAGGCAGAGCTGTGGGGCTATAAAAAGGTCAAATGCCTGAGGAAATGTGAAAATAATTTTCCAAGATGCCTTTTTATGTCCTGGACCTGGCACCCCAATGGTTGCACTTAGGATGGATGTGGACATGGGCCTGCAGCAAATCTGTATTGGCTACGCATATCTTGTATTGGTTACGCATATGGACAAAGTCGAAGCTTGCGAACTAACAGAGAGCTATATATGAATCATATAAAACCAACAAGTGCCATAAATTGCCTTGGTATAATCATGTTGCAATCAACTTGGCAGCCGGCTGCCAAGATAATTAGACACATCCTGAGTCAATGTCGTCCTGAAGTGTGCAACTAATAAAATAGAAGTACTGGTCTTAAATCATCTCATAGTTCAAGGCTAATTAGTACTGCAATTTCACGAAATTAAGCTATGCTGTTTATATGAGCGATACGTGGACCAGTTATTTCCCAAATTGAAAAGATCGCTCTTTATAAGATTTAGATTAGGCACACTTCCTGTACTGTCTTACACTAACAAATGGTCAAACAAATCTAGTGGCACAACCATTTGCACTTGCAAATTAATTTTTTTATTTATTTATAAAGTTTTATTTAGCGCTAGCTAGACCCGTGAGTATCAGAGCGCTTTACATACACAAAGGAAAAGAAAAAATTGCATAACGTCGCAGGACATGATGCATAAAGATATAAGCAAAGACAGAATACTTATGTATACAGTGAGGGGAGAAAGACGCAGGTGGTTGAAACAGTCAGATAACCACCATCCTTAAAGGTCAAAGTGAGGTGGGAGTCCAATAGGTTATTGATGCCTAGGTTGGTTGACTTGGTCGGTAAAGTATTGGTTGAGGAGAAGGAGTTTCAGGTCCTTTTGAAGCAAGAGAAGGAGGGGTTGCATCTGAGGTCAATAGGGAGTGCGTTCCACATTCTGGAGTACGTTACCAGAGAAGGATCGGCACTGGGTCGTTTTCCTTTTCAGTTTCGGAGGGATGAGAAGAAGTGAGTTGGTGCTTCTCAGAGTTCTGGATTTTCCTGCTTTTACCAGTTTGCTGTTTAGGTAGTTGGAGGTTTGGGCGTGAAGGGCCTTGTGTGTGATGCAGGCCAGTTTGTAAATACATCTACCTTCCATGGGAAGCCAGTTGAGTGCGTTGAGGGTTGGTGTGATGTGTTCAAATCGTTTTACACCAGTTATGAGTCCATCTGCCATGTTAAGGACTGACCTTAGTGGGGCTAGGTGAGCTTTTGGTGACCCTGTTAGGATGGCGTTCCCATAGTCCAGTTTAGAAAGGACTAGGGATTGTACTATTGTCTTGAGATCATCTTGGGGAATGAAAGGTTTAATTTTCTTGAGGTGTTTTAGAGAGTAAAGCGCACCTTTTGCAGAGTTCTTGATGTGGTCCTTCATTGACAAGTTCTTATCCAGGGTAATGCCTAGTGACTTTACCGAGTCGGATAGGACGAGGGAGCAGTTTAGAGCATCAAGCTCCTTGAGCCAGTCTTGAATTGGTCGGTGGTTACTTTTCGGAGAGAACAGTATTAATTCCGTTTTGTCCGGGTTCAGTTTTAAGTGGTTTGCGTTAAACCAGGTTTGGATCTTGGTTAGCGTGACATTGAGGTGTCGGACGTCACTGGGTGATTTGATTTTGTAGTATATTTGTGTGTCGTCTGCATATAGGTGGTATTGAACCCCTGCTTGTTTCAGAATAATTGCAAGGGGTTACATGAAGAGATTGAAGAGGGATGGTGAGAGGATCGATCCTTGCGGGACTCCAAGTTTGACTCGTGTTGGTACAGAGGCAGGAGTTGATTTTAATTTGTTGCGAACGGTGCTGAAGGAAGGAAGTGAACCATTCTAGTACTGTGCCATTAATGCCAGAGCACCTCTTCAGAGTCTCGTAAAGCTAGATGGTTTATTGTGTCGAATGCCGCTGATAAGTCAATAAGGATTAGGAGACAGGCTTCACCTTCATCTAAGGCTCTGTGGATATCGTCTGCAATATTGAGCATCGCTGTTTCAGTGCTACAACCTTTCCTGAAACCCGATTGAAAGGTGTCGAGGAGGTTGAAGTCATCAATATGTTTGTTAAGTTGTTGGAGAACGCACTTCTCCAATGTTTTAGCTAGGAACGGAAGGTTGGAGATAGGTCTGAAGTTGTTGAGCTCGTTGGGGTCGGCCCCTGGTTTCTTGAGTATAGGTGTGATTTGTCCTAGCTGAAGGGAGTCTGGGACACAACCTGATGTGAGAGAGGAGTTGATGATTTTTGTCCAGAAAGGGGCAATGATGTGGTTGAGTTTTTTTACTATTGTGGATGGGAGGGGGTCCATAGAGTGGGAAGTAGGCTTTAAGCTTGCAATTATATTGAAGACTTCGATTTCCGACATGAGTTCGAAGTTCGACCAATTACCGTCATTTTTCAGTTGGAAGCGGGCCTGGTTGTCTGTGGTATGATTTCTATCTGTTTGGTCAGGGGTGGTTAATGGGGGGCAGGTTGCGAGGGAGGGAGGATTTGAGGTTTGGATGAAGGATTGCTCAATTTTTGTGACTATCTGTGAAGAAGCTGGCGATTTCTTCGCATCGATCCTTGGTGGCTCTTATTTCTTGTGGGGGTGTGCCGTTTGTTTGACTTTTAACAATGTTGAAGAGTTCTCTAGGTCTATTCTTCGCCTGGTCTAGTTGGCTGCGGAAGAAAGTGGCCTTTTCTCTAAAAATGTGTTTTTTATATGCCAACGGGTTGATCTAAGTTGCGCTAGGTGAAGAGTCGAAGGGTTTAGTCTCCAAGTCCTTTCCGCTTGTCTGAGTTGTCGTCTTTCGTTATTAAGATCCACGTTGAACCAAGATTTAGATTTGATAGATCTCAAATGTTTGAGTTTGAGTGGTGCTACTTGATCTAACACCTCTGTCATTGTGGAATTAAAGTGGGCTGTGAGGTCATCGGCCGTCATAGTGGCAGGCTGGGGTTGTAGATGGGCATGAATCCTGGATTCCAGTTCGGTTATGGTGACTCCTTTGATGTTCCTGGTCCAGTGCTTAGGTTTGTCAGGTCGTATTGGTTGGTTTCTGACATGTGAGTCAATATTAAACAGTATGAGGTGGTGGTCAGACCAGTCAATGGGAGAAATCGATCTCAAAGAGACCAGCTCATTTTTGATGATGATCGTATCCAGTGTTGCTCCTTTGGTGTGTGTTGGTTCATTGCAGAGTTGTTTGAGGTTGGTAATTTCAAGCAGGTTGGAGAGGTTCTGGGTTGTAGTGTCTTCTGGGTTGTTCCAGTGGATATTGAAGTCACCCAGGAACACGTCTTCCGTGTCTGTTAGCGAGAAACGAGTTATTAGGTCGGTTAGTTCTTCAGCGAAGAGGGTACGTTCACCAGGAGAATGGTAGATGGTGTGAAATTTGATGGGCGTGGTGCCTTTGACTGTAAGTTCAACACCTAGGTACTCAAGAGTTAGGTATTCTGTGGATTTTAATCTGGTAAGCTGTATTCCTTCTTTGTGAATGATAGCTAGGCTGCCACCTGTTTTGATCGGTCTGTCGTGTCTGATGATGTTGTAACCTGGAGGGGTGAGAAGGTCTAGGATGGGGGTAGAGTGGTCATTGAGCCAGGATTCTGAGAGGAATGCGATGTCTATTTCTTCCGCGAGTATGACTTCAGCAATATCTGTGGCTTGTTGTACTGCTGATCTACAGTTGAGGAGCATGCACGATAGAGGACGGGGAGCCTCCGTGTTGGTGTGTGCTGTATGTATAGAAGTGTATTGAGCAGGGGGTCTGGGCAAGAGGACAGGTCTAGGGATTCTATTAGTGCTCACTAAAACTGGGATTGCAAAAGGGGCCGTGTTCTGGCTTATTGCGAGTTAAGAGTCATTGATATCATTTGCTTCTCGTTCTGAAATGGGGCGGAGAGCTCGGCTAGGTCGATGTGCCTGATTCCTCATAGGATTGGTGGGCCATGGGGTGCCAAGTGGGGCCATGGAAGAGGCTGTATGGGGGGAAGGTGTGTAGCTACCCGGAGTGTGTGAGCAAGGTGGCATAATCCGGTTGGGAAGGTCTTGTTGAAGGTGTAGGATATCTGCCGCTAGGGAGTCTATTTTCTGCTCCATTCGGGTCAGTAGTTGGGTAAGTGCGCTGAAAGAGCATATTGCCTTCGTCGGGAGCAGTGAATGACTAGGGTCTGTGGAAGGAGAGGGTACTAGGTTGTGGGATTGAGTGGCATCATTGGGATTAGGAGTGGGGGTAGATTAGACGTGAGGAGTCTGGTCGTTGTTGCTTCTGGTCAAGAGGTTATGAGGAGGTGTTGTGGGTCTTGGGTCCAAGGGAGGGGAGTGAGCAATGGTTAGGGGGAAGTCCGTGTCCAGGGGATTGGCAGTGTGATTAGAAGTGCGGGCGGTTTGGGCATGTGGCGGTGAGTCGGGGGAGGGAGAGTGTGCACTGGTTTGAGGGAGGTCAGTGTCCGAGGGATTATCGGTGACGTTGGATATGGAGATGGTTTGGGCAGGAGGGGTAGGGACAGTAGTGGAGTTGAGGATAGTTTGCGAGGGTAGAGTCGGGTCTCCTGAAGTCGAGGGGGGGGGGTGCCTGTAGGTGGTTCAGTAACGGAAAGACTGTCTGAGTCCGATCCGCCTAACTCAGGATCAGCCTTGCGGTGTTTATTAACTGTGCGTTTTCTGGACCTGGTAGTATCGGTTGAAGCCATTGTAGAGGGTGTTTGACGGCGGAGTGTGATGATAGGGGTAGTGAGATTATAATTAGTGATGGTGGATGTCCATGAGTTGTAGCGTGGGTCGTCCAGGGAGGGAGGAGAGGAAACTATAGTGCACTTAGTTACTTTGCACTATTTCCTTGCAGGCTATAAAGTGCTTCCAGCAGCCTTTTTTTATTAATCATAACGATGGACATTGCAAGGCTGTAATTCTATTTTGTCTCCTGACAGGCCTAGTGACGTCATACATATATACAGCTGTGACGGCCACTAGGCCTGTAGTGGTTATTGTAATTGAGGGCAGAGGGGCTTATCTGTACAACTTCTCCTCACTTGCTAGTTTTACTAGGGAGCATCATCCCATACCGTCGGGGGCCTCCTGATTTTGGGTATTTGTTAGTTAGGTTTTACCAAACATGTGAGTCGCTGGTATTAAACTTAATCAATTCTCCTGACTGGTGTAGGTCATAGGTCATCAATAGGAGCACTTTTGCACTTTACCTCTTTCCACGTATGGCCATCTAAAGTAGTTGATAGCTCGCTAATTTTTTATATCTATTTGTGCGTATAAGCTAAGCTAGTACAGAGACTTATGCTTGCAAGGATGATTTTACATGGCATAGCAGGAAGCACTTTAAATAGCTATTAGCACATCTCGGGACATTGAGATTCAGCGATATCTTATACTTAATTTTCTTTGCGTGACTCTTTACCAGGCCATGAGGTCTAGAGTTGTTTTACATGTTCTCAATACATAGCACTCTATCAGTCAGTTTGCTCAGTGAGGATCTTAAAGATGCATCCGTTTCTGTCTTTATATAATACTTTGTATAATAACCTGTAATTCTTATCTATATCCTTTTAGCAGCCGGGCTACATCCATTTGGTTTGTTTTTTAATGCAAGAGATACAATATTCATTTAATTTTTTTTTTTTTTTTTTATTTTCCAAAACCTTTATTGACAAACTCTGCATAAACAAAATACAAATTTGCATCAATTTAGAGCATCATACATAGCCGGTTGTTCACTGAATTATATATCAGAAGGCAATCCCATTCAGATAGACTCGTTATTCTGCACTGCACGACTATGGCACCGTGAACAACATTTTGCAAAAGGGGGGGGGGGGGTGTCAGCGCCACAGGGAGAGGGGCAGGCCCAGTCTGAGGGAAAGATGGGGTTAGGGAGAAAGGCAATCACGGTCCAACACCGGCGCCCGCCGCGGGCAGAGTGCCGGCGGGGAGCGCGGGAGAGGCAGCTCGGCTCAGCTGAGGGCGGGAATGGAGGTACGACACTAAGGGACCCCATATATCAGATGGGCGGGATCTTGCAGGCAGTAAGTCCCAAAATTCAGATAGTAAGGTCTGACATCGCGAAGCATCCTCAAGCCAGTGAGTGAACTTAGGCGCCGGTCTACGGCCCCAACACATAGCCACCCTGCGCCGGGCGAGGACGAGCAGCATCGCGATCAGGCGACGTGAAGCATCCGGGCAGAATTTAACAAAGCCCAGCAGGCACAACGGGGGGTCAGGCCGAACCTGCGCAGCAGTGATCTCAGATATTGCGGCACACACCGCCAGCCAGAAATCCGATACCTTAGGGCACAACCACGCAAGGTGAGTAAAATCTGCGGCAGGGGCAGAGCACCGCATGCATCTATCGTGGGGAATAAGTCCCAGCCTATGTAGCTGAACCGGAGTGCGATACAGCCTGTGCAAATATTTAAAATGAATGAGACGAAGGCGATAGTTGGGAGATAGCCTCTTCGTCTGATTACAACAATACCGCCAATCTGCTTGTGCGATGTCCATGCCCAACTCATCGCCCCATGCCGCGCGTGCACGGTCGGTGGAGATGGAGGTGGTCGACAGCGTTATGGCGTATAATTTAGTTACCAATTTGCGGGGAGTGGGGGACGTGTATATGTAGTCAAGAGCCGGCATTGAGGATGGAGGTTGGGGAAACGTGGGGTGCAGCTTCTTGCAGATAGCCCGCAGTTGGTAAAAGAGCAGTGGTTCCATCGTACCCGATGAGGCTGGAGGGGAATAAAAAGTGTCTCCGGGGTAAAGGTCCGCCAGAATCGTCAGCTTCATACGGGCAGCATGTTTAGCCATGCCTGTGGGTTGGAGAGGGGGGAAGGCAGGATGTCGCACAATAGGCATAGCGTTAGCCGATAACGACGGTGCATTGGATAGACGGCGCAGTCCCAGCCAAGCCCAGCGCAGTGTCTCGACCGTGTTCACCTCGGCACCTGGGCGACACTTCGGGGCGAACAGGGCGGTAGTCAGCGGCCAGGGAGCCGCCAGGTCAGCTTCAACCGCCACATGCGGCTGATAAGGGGTGGGGTGAATCCAAAAATGTAGGAAACTGGCCTGGGCACTTAAGGCATAGAGTTTGAAATTGGGAGCGCCCATACCGCCCGATGACATTGGGAGAGTAAGGATGTCATATGCAATCCGCGGCTGTTTGCCCGCCCAGACCAAAGAAATGATCAAAGAGCGGATTTTGCAAAAGAAATGTGCAGTGAGAGGTATTGGAATGTTTAAGAAGAGATAAAGGAATTTCGGGAGGACCACCATCTTGGTAATAGCTATGCGACCCGCCAGAGACAGGGGAGTCGGTTCCAATGGGGTATTCTAGATTCCAGCCAGTCCACTGCGCGCCCGAGTTGGCCCTCCAGAGGTCGTCCAAGTTCCTGCTCAGCCATATTCCCAAATAACGGGTGGGACCAGAGGCCCAGACAAAAGGAAAGTCCGGAGTGAACGGGCGTGGTGGCATCGGTAAGAGGGAACAACACTGACTTGCTCCAGTTCACCTGGATACCAGACAGTCCACCAAATCGAATTATTTCACGGACTAGGGGGCTGAGGTTATCTTGGGGATGTCGGACATACAGCGTGATGTCGTCGGCATACAAGGAAACCAAGAGGGCGCGGGCTGCAAAGCCAATACCCTTCTGAGTATGGTGTTGCCGGAGCCGGGCCGCAAGCGGCTCCATCGCAATCGAAAAGAGCATAGGGGAGAGCGGGCAACCTTGTCGAGTGCCTCGTTCAATCAATATGGGTGCTGATACCTGACCATTAATTCGTAGGCGGGCAGAGGGGCGAGTGTAGAGAAGAGATATCTTACGAATAAAAACATTACTGAAACCTAGGCGAGGTAAGAGAAAAAGAGGAAGGGCCACTCCAGCGTATCGAATGCCTTAGTGGCATCGAGTAGCACGGCTACCGCGGGAGGTTAGGGTTTATTTGATGAAGGACCGAAAAATAGTGCGAAGATTATGCGAGGTGGCACGGCCCGGAATGAAACCGGACTGATCGGGAGGGCGATAAGGGGCATGAGGTGGAGAAGACGGGAGGGCAATAACTTAGCGAAGATCTTATTATCGATGTTAATTAAAGAGAGGGGGCGATAGGAATCCCTACTGTCAGCAGGTTTGTCCGGCTTGAGGAGTAGCGTTATCATTGCCTCGCGGAGTGACAACGGGAAGAGGCCTGTATCAAAGGAGTCGTTATACATGGCGGCCAAATGTGGCACCAGATGCGCGGCAAAAGCCTTGTAGAACGAGGCGGGTAGGCCGTCCAGTCCTGGGGCCTTATCGCTGGGTAGACTATTTATAGCCGCAAGTATCTCCTCCTTAGAGAAGGGCTCATCTAAAAATTCACGATGGCGGTCCTCCAGCCACACCAGCGCAAGGGTATCGAAATATTGTTCAAAGGCCTCGGGCGAAGGAGAGGGGCCCGCAGCGTAGAGTTGCGAGTAGTAGTCCATAAAACTGACCTGGATTTCTGCAGGGGAGGTGGTTCTGGCTGGACCACCATCCCGAAGAGCCGCGATGTACGACGACGCCCAGGGGGGACGTAGAAGGTTGGCCAGGGTCTTGCCGGGTCGATCGCCCTCTCCGAAGCGACGGGCTCTGGCCTCCCTACCCAGAAAAGAGTGTTCCCTGTCGGCCTCCGCAACAAATTCAGAGTGCTTAGCACGCAATATCGCAAGGGTCTCTGACCTGGGGTGGGCAGCATATTCTGCATCCAGGGCCTTAATCTCCGATTCGATCTTGTCCAATAACGCGCGGATGGAGCGGAGGACGCCTGCCTGTTTGGAGATGCACTCGCCTCGTATAACTGTTTTAAAGCCTTCCCACAGGATGGACGGGGATTTCACCGAACCGACATTTAAATCAAAGTAGTTAATAATCGCCGTTTGGATCTCGTCGCTAAAAACAGAATCACGGAGGGCATTCGGAGGGAGCCGCCATGTGAATGAACGCTGTGGGGAGTGGGGGGGGGGGGCGAAGACAGAGCTGGACGGGAGCGTGGTCGGAGAAAGTGCGCGCCATATGGTTAACAGAAGTAAGCCAAGTGAGGACATCCGGTGAAGTAATCCATAGATCAATACGGGACCAGCAACCCCGGGCGCCGGTGACGCAAGTGCCCTCACGGGCATCAGGCCACATGTGCCTCCAGGCATCATATAACGAGTTGTCAGTAAGGATGGACTGGAGGAGAGCTGTAGAGCGAGGGTGCGATGAGTGTGAGCCAGAGCGGTCCTGGACCGCGAAAAGTGTAATATTGAAATCCCCACCCCAGACGAGGGCCGCCGGGCCCAGGGAAGAGATGAGGTGCCATATATGTGTGAAGAAATCAGGGTCGTCCGAGTTAGGGCCATAGACAGCGGCAATCGTCACTGGCTGGGACATCAGGGAACCTTGCAAGATAACATACCGTCCGTCCGGGTCCTTGAATACCTGAGTAGTCTGCCAGGGGAGCCCCCTGCGTATCAGAATGGAGACTCCCCTAGAATAGGATGAATAGAAAGAAGAGTGCATTTCCCCCCAATATCGCGACTGGAGTCTGGTAGCTGTTTCGGGCAGCAGATGGGTTTCCTGCAATAGGCAAACGTCGACCCTGTGACGTTGTAAGTGAGAGTGAATGAGCCTGGCCTTACGGTGATCATTAATTCCAGGTCCAACATATGGTGTCAGTCATGGTACTCTATAACTGAGTAAAGCTAGGACGCAGAGCAGGGGGCCAGATGGCAGAGAGAGCCAATGTAGGCGCTGGGACAAACAATACCCGACCAGGAGGGGAACAGGACATTCGCCAGAGGCAGATAGTGGGGCCAGCCAATAGCCAGCCATTCGAGAAGGCCCAACCTTGGGGGGATCATCCAGTGCGCTAAGAACAAAAAGGGAAGGAAAAACAGTGCCATCCAGGAGGAGGAGGATGTCGTGAACAGTCGTGCTAAATTGAACATGACTAGCAGTGGAGTGATGCATTCTGATGAGAAACGGAAGTTGAGGACACAACAACAAAACGATCCCCATAGAATGATAAACAAAACCCACAAAAAACCCCCCACCCCGACCCAGCCCGCCGCACAAAACGCAGTCTGGAAACCAATTCCTGGCAAGTCAATAGCATACAGAGTGCAGACGACCACATTCCCGAACACACCCCCACCCACCCGACCCCCCCCCCCCACCCTCCCTACTAGAGACACCCCCCCCCCGCACCCACACCAACCCCCCAATCAGGCTGAGATACCACCCACTCCCGCCCCAGGAACCCACAACTAGGAAGGAAACCGTGAGCAGCCAACAAGGGAATTATCCTGTGGGGGCATGGCGGCGCCCGGTGTACACACCTGCCAATAAGACAGGGTGGCCAAGCCTACGTGGTCAAGCAGACAACAGGTAAATACACCCAGAATAAAGAAGTGCACCGCCCAGTCCCAAGCATCGAACATCAGTGCCAGTGGCGGTACGGAGGACCCGCAGTGCCCAGGGTCGGCCAAGAGTCCGCAAACACAGAGATCAAGTCAATCTTCAGGTCAGTCATTGTCACTGAGTAGGGCCTCGGAGGCGGCCCGGGAGCCTGCAAGAGAGGAACGATTTGGACGGTCAAGCTTCTTAGCGAACACCAGCCCCTCCCTAGGATCCGGGAAAGTGAGAGTCTTGGAGCCCTGACGGATTCGTAGCTTGGCTGGATAGGCCAGGGAGTAAGAAATGTCGTGTTTCTGAAGGAGTTTCTTGGCAGGCAGGAACTCACGACGCGCCGCCTGGACAGCCTGAGTGTAGTCTGAGTAGAACGAGAGGGAATTGCCCTGGTGGCGGATCTCGCCCTTCTCTCTAGCCGCCCTGAGGATGGCGTCCCGGTCCCTAAAGTTCAAGATCTTGGCGATAATGAGGCGAGCCGGCAGGCCCGGAGCAGGGCGAGGACCAAGGGAACGGTGGGCCCGCTCCACGATGAACACGGGCGAGAGGGCATCTCCGAACAGCTCGCGGACCACCTGCTCCACGAAATCCTCCATACGGGATATGTTGGTGGACTCTGGCACACCCGTGATACGGAGGTTGCTCCTCCGGGAGCGCGCCTCCAAATCCTCATTCTTATTGCGGATTACGTCCAGGAGTTTGTCCATGTGTAGCAGTTTCTGACGATCCTGGGTGGCCGCATCCTCCACGTCCGACACTCTTGTTTCCACGTGAAGCAGCCTAGCGTCATGCATGTCCACCCGGGCCTTCACAGTGTCCAAGCGAGTAGACAGTTGGTCTAACTGGGCCGCGATGCTGGTGACGGTAGATTTTACATCCAGCATGATGGCTTTCAGGTCGTCTTCGCAAGACTGCGGTGGGTCGGGTGGCGACGCAGAGTCCTCCCCTTCCACTCCGCGACCCTCCTGGCGCGTCTGGCGCCGTTGGTCAAACGTGAGTTTGGGCTGCTTGGGATCCGTTCGACCCATGGCGAACGGGCAGTGAGGAGCAGACCCAAGTGCGGCGGGGGGCAGTCAGGCCCAAACGAAGACGAACCAGCGGGGCAGGGGCGATGTCCAGGCTCAGGAGTGGCCAGCGCCCGCACTCGTAGACACGATGGCCGAGTAAGTAGCTGCGTCGCAGGCCAGCCGCCCTAACCCCCTGACCACCAGCACAGGAATAAGGTGGCAGAAGCCGGCGTACCAGTGGTAAGGTAAGGCAGCGCCCCCTCGGTACCCACAGTCCGTGTTGAAAGCAGCCGGTGGGGGTCCCAGGATGAAGGACCGCGCCAGACCGGGGAGAAGTGCCACCCGGAGGTTGCCAAGCAGAGTAGGTGGCAGCACAGTGGCAACACACGGAGGAGGGCTCACAGGAGCGGTGCCAGGCAGAGGAACAGAGCGCCGGGCCAGGTGGTACAACTAGCAGGCACAGAATGGCGGCCACCCGGTCCGAAGCGTTTAACGGCAGCAAGCTGTTGGCAAGGGGGGCCCAGCCGGTGCAGCGCCGTGAAGTCCGCCCCCCCAAGGGTTCCAGGGGCAGTCGTGGCAAGGCGGCAAGTCCAGGCACGGCGGGCCAGTGTGGAGTCAGGGCCACAGTCGGGCGTCACTCCCCGCAACAGTGTCTAGGCAGTAAAGGGCCGAAGAGGCTGTAGGCCAGGGCCCAGCCCACCACAAAGAGGGCGCCCGGCTCGGGGCAGCGAGGCTCCGTGCAGGCCGGGGGACCGGCGTCCAAGGCCCAGCAGCAGCCCCCCGGGAGCAAGGGGGGGCGAATGCAGCGAGGAGTCGCGGGGGGCGCGCCGCCCTCCTCGCCAGGCCTGGAGGAGGAGGCCGGGGCCGCAAGTGTATGGAGGCAGCAAATGGCGCCCAGGCCTGGCGGTACAACGGGCGCCCCCCCAGCCCCGCCACAGAACGCCCCCACAAGCACGACACTCACCGGATCAAGCAGGCGAGAGCTCACCGGCAGAGTCTGCAGCCGGCGCTCGGATCCCCATCCGGTCCCGGGAGGACAGCCCAGGAGTCTTCAGCAAGGTAGCGCGGACCAGGCCCCGGGCAGGCTCAGCAGCGTAACTCAGCTCCCCAATGTCGCAGAGGAACAGGAGCGGGCTCGGTCTGCTCCAGGAGCGCTGGCGAGGAGCAGCAGTAGCGTCTTGGGCGGTAGCAGGTAAGATCTCTGCAGGATTTTTGTGGATAATGCGGCTTGGCCGGCAGAGCCCACTCAAGGTGCGGCCATCTTGCAGCCGGCTAAGCCACGCCCCCCCCAATATTCATTTAATTTAATCCTGTCTTTAGTTGTCATACCATGTGGTGTTAACTAGAAATCGTGCACTTTTTATCGATGAAAATGCATTTGTAAAAACGTTTTTTTCCTTCTTCCCGTTCTTTAATATGTGTATTGTCGGTATTATTTTTTTGCTCTTGTTTATGTTTTATTATATTGATTCTGTGCTCGGTTATTGGATGGCTTTTTGTAAAGCTGAAACAATTAAGCATTATTGCGCTTGGAGGGCTTGCTGTGAGATTAAAGACGTCTTCACTTAAATCTTCAACAAACCTGGCATATGATGAATAGAAGTATATTGGCACTTGGAATTAGGAGTAGGCACGTCACAGAAGTATGCAAAGTGTGCATGACACAAAACATGGTTTTGGTTCCCAGAAGTAGGAGAATATTATATGCACTACACTGCAAGTCATTGATTGGAGCAAACAATGCAGTATCATGAGTGAAATCTCACTCAGTGCATACTGAAGTTTCATGATTACGTTCGACCTCCTGGATGCCTATCTTCATATTCCAGTGGCAAAGAAGGATTGACAATTTCTGAGGTTCACAACGGGAGACTGGCACTGCTAAATCATGGTCTTACCTTTTGGGATCAAATCAGCCCGAGAGTCTTTACAAAGGTGATGGCTCCAGTAATTGCACATCTACACCTGATGGGAATCCCAGTCTTCCCATATCTCAACAATTGGTTGCTTCTAGCCTCCTCTATCCTGAAGCTATTCAAGTTTCTGGAGACCGCTATGGAAGTGATGAACAGATTGGGTCTTCTGTTCAACATTTGAAAGTGTTACCCCTCAAGGGAAATAAGTTCAACACAGAGGTGGGGAAAATCTTCCTTCTAAGGGAAAGAATCTTACACAAAAAGAACAAATGATGGACAGAATGCTGAACAATGCAAACATTCACCCCCTGTCAGAAAGATCTGGGTTTAATCCATAGTTTGTGTGCTTACCACGCCACCCCAGTTTGGACCCAGCCATATGCACATCAGTCTTGACCCTGCTCCACATGGTAACAGTCCAGCCCAAACAGCCAAGCCAGGTGCCCCCTGGACCGGAAACAAGCATCATGGGACTGGTTTTGGGATATCACCCCTCATCAGCCAGGCTAGCTTGAATCCAGTGGCACAGTGAGCATAGGACCCATGTCTGTCTGGGCATACCCTTCCCACTTAGGGCGACAAAGGCAAAAAAAATAAAAAATTATGGATGGAATGCAGAACAATGCAAACGTTCACCCCCAGTCACAAAGATCTGGGTTTAATCCACTTTTTTTTTGCTCACCACGCCACCCCAGTTTGGACCCAGCCATATGCAAATCAGTCTTGACCCTGCTCCTCATGGGGACAGTCCAGCCCTAACTGCAGAGCCAGGTCCACCCTGGACCAGAAACGAGCATCCTGGGACGGGTTTCGGAGTATCCTCCCTCGTCAGCCAGGGTAGCTTGAATCCAGTGGTACAGTGAGCACGGGACCCAGAATTTTATACCTTCAAAGCCTGATATTCCTTATGCTCTCTAGCTTGAAGGTTCCAGCCAGGTTGAGTAAGGAGGTTCAAGAACACATGGCAGCTTGTGTCTTCACAGTTCCATGGGCACGTCTTAATCTGCGCCCCTTCCTTTGGCATCTGCACAGATTTTATTCTCCACTGGATCATCCTTTGGATCATCTCGTTCCCTTATCGAGGCAGGTGAAGCATGACTTGATATGGTGGATGAAATCAATCAATCTGTCAAAGGGTATGCGCATGCATCCACACCAGCCTCTAGTACTCACTACAGAGCAAAATTGGTTGGGGACCATAACTCCTAACACAGTTGTGCCCGCAGAAATGGTCCCTTTTGGATCAGAGGAGATTATCCAACTGGATGGAGCTCACAGCAACCCATAGAGCTCTTATAAGATTCAGAGATATGACCTTTCGGAAGGATGTTCTAGTAAGGACGGACAATGCAGTCTCGGTAGCCTATATCAATCATCAGGGAAGCACCAGATCAAGGACCTTGAATCTGATTGCTACAGCAATAGGCCTTTGGGCAGAGAACAACCTATTGAGTTTGTCAGCAATCCACATCCAGGAGAAAGACATCGTTCAAGCAGGAATTTTTCCTTCCTCAATGAACCTCGTCTTATCCTGGAGAGTCTTCAATCAAATTTGCAAAATGTTTTGAACTCCCTTTCTGTACCTCTTTGCTTCAAAGGACAATGCAGTAGTCTCAAGGTTTCGTTCCAAGTTACAGAAAAAGGGAGCTTGGGGAACAGATGCTCTGCTGATAAGTTGGCTCCATTAACTTCTTTATACCTTTCCCCCGTTTCCCCTAATCATGAGGACTCTGTCAAAAATCCAGAAGGAGAAAGCGGACGGGATCCTAGTTGTGCCCTGTTGGCCTTGACGATCATGGTTCCCAACCCTGAGCAGACTGGCAATCTCTCCCCCATGGATTCTTTCCCCAGTTTCTTCTCCCATTGAGTTATTCTTCCCTCCTCCTCTCAACCTGGTTCTGTTGTTCTGAAGGTTGAAAAGTTGACCTTATTGAGTAATAGTCATTCTCCTCAATTGGTTTAGATGGTCCAAAATTCCAGAAGACGCTCTACCTTGAAGGTTGTATTTGATAAATGGTGTTCTGTGCATGACCTTTCAGGACTCTCCTGTCCTTTTTCACTTGTGTTACAGTTCTTGGCGGAGGGGTTTCAGAGTAATCTAACTCTTTCTACACATAAATCAGTGATTTGCGATCAGTGCTTTTTAAGATTTCTCTGAATCTCCCAGTAAAATCGACTCCATAGTCAAGAATCTTCAAGTGTTTCGCAATCTAAAGACTTGTGGTAAAGTCTTCTGCTCCTTCTTGGAATTTCCCTACAGTTCTAAGATCACTTCAAGGGCCTCTTTTTGAGCCCTTAGAGAAAGTACATTTTAATTTTATTTCCTATAAGGTGGTTTACCTGGTTGCCAACACCTCTGCTCGTAGGATTGGTGAGCTTATTACCTTGCTCTGTCGCCCACCTTTCCTTAGGTGTTTTGGTGATGGGGTGATTTTAAGACCACACCCTTCTTTCTTATCTAAGGTTAATTCTTCTTTCCACAAGTCACAGGAGGTGATCCTTTTTTCCTTTTTCCCATCCCCCTACCTCTCAGGAAGAAAGTTCTCTTTATGTACTGGATGTTAAAAGGGTCCTTTCCATTTATCTTAGCAGATCACAGCCTTTCAGGAAGTCAGATCATCTGTTTGTAACTTTCGGTCATGCAGAAAGAGGACGAAAGGCAACCAAGATGACTTTGAGTAGATGCTTGAAGGCCACAGATCCTCTGAGGGTGGCTCACTTCAGGGCAGATCTCCCAGAGGCATGGCTACTTCCTGGGTGGAGTTCCTAGGTGTCTCTATTCAGGAGATTGTAGGACTGCCACTTGTGCTTCGGACTCTAACTTTCTCAGACATTATAGACTGAATAATGTGGTTGACTACGATGCAAATTTTGGTTTTTGGAGTTTTGAAGTCTGTTTTAGAGAAATCTTAATCCTGTTTGTTTCTGACATTAGTATGTATTAAACCATTGGGCGTTCATCCTGGTGCAGACATGTTTTATTTTTCCTGTGTCGGAGGCATTTGATTTGGCTTACCTCAATTTGTAATGACGGGGTGAAGGACATAGAGGTAATGTCCCAATTACTTTCCGATAATTTTAATTACTCTTAGTTCTACTCGTTCTTGCCACAGTCATAACAGGTCCCACCCACCCTGCCTCCTTGTCCTTGATTGTGCTTAGACATTACAGGAGGATTCTGGGTAAGCTAACCTTATATAGCACCAAGGTGGGTGGGTAGGGCTTACATAGAATTCTCCTGTTTTTATTCTGTCCGGGAACCACCTCAATTTGTAATGACTGTGACGAGGAACAGTAGGACTAAGAGTAATGAAGATTACCGGCAAGTGATAGGAACAATCTTTGATGTAGATTTCATGCTTTTCACAGCTAAAGCAACTCCGAAATGGTCTCTGTGCAATGCTCTTTTCTCTACAATAACACAAATTACAAAGCTGAACAGTTGCAGGGTCCCAATACCTGCATAGTTTTGTTACAGGCAAGGATAAATAAACCTGTTAACTGATTATGACACTTGTGTAGTCATGGAATAAAATAGTGCAGCCTATTAGAAGTTCATGGTTATGCAGAGAGAGAGTGGCAAAGAAAAATATTTTTACACTCTGCTGAGTTTTTTACTTTATGCCAAATAGGAGAAGTGCTTTAGTGGCTAACTACTGACTTTGAACCTGGGGACCAGAGTTTGAATCTTGGCATTGGCACTTGCCTAAAAATCATGTGGGCAAATCACTTAATCTCTTTATGGCTAAAATGTATATATGTGAAATGCAATTGTTAAAATATATTATAATTCAAAATGTAAATCTATACTTGATGTACGCATTCCTATATTTTTCCTGAGCAATGTTGGAATGGTAGATATATGAATACATTCCTACAAATGCGCCTCTGGTGAAGTTGTAAAACCTGCAAAACCAGATTTTAGAAAAAAATTCTCCTGCAGTTTATTTTTCAAAACTTTCATACAGATCTACACATCTTCATACAACCCTAGTATTTTCATGAGTAGACCTGATCACCACGAGTTTTTAGAAATGTAGATGATATTTGGAAACAGGTAAACCATACCATTTTATAAAGCTTTATTTACTTCATTATGGCATATGCTACTCTGATTATGCTTATTATTTTCTCAGTTATGCTTTAATTCTGATAAACGTGGCACATCTTTTTTTTTTTTTTGCAGGCTCAAACAGCCGAGGGCCAGGGATATGTTAGATGCTGGAGTCATAGTTGCTCTTGGCAGTGACTTCAATCCCAATGCTTATTGCTTTTCAATGGTAAGCAAGAAAATGTGTTAATATTGCTTATGTTTTAAATATTCGTTTTCAAAACCTGGAATTTTTAGAAACATAGGCAAATTTCCTATTCAGTGAATGAATGAATGAATGAAAGGGCTCTTGTAAAGTGCACTCTTACTCCGGGAAGTGTCCTGGGGCTCTGTACAGTCACTTAGCAGTGTTGCCTAAAGGGGTAGAGCAGAAAGAGAGGGTATAATGCGGTCTGCTATTTATCTGCTAAGAAATGTCAAGCCTGGGGCATCAAGCACTATCCACGTTGAAAGTTACTTTTATGATCATACTCTCTAAATAAGTAAGTGTGCACTTACGCAGGGGTTTCACAATGTATACAGCATTAGACATCTAACAGTCTTTGATTTCAGGAATTTGAAATAGACGATGTTTATGAATCTCTCACAAAAAAGCAAAGGGAAGAATGTCTCATTGCTGCACTCAGCGAATTCAACCACTGTACCAAATTAAACCGGAAGAAAGGATTTTCAGGAGGAGGTTGGAATATCACCTAGGGCTAAAAGTAAGGATGGAGGTTAAGAAATCTGCAAGAAGAAAAGAACTCCGTTCCAGAAAAGCTGTGTGCGCCACTCAGGAAGGTTTAAACATAGCCTTCTTATGAGCAGCCAACCACCTACCATTGTCTGGAAGTCAATTAAAGATTGTTTGGTCGGGGCGCTAGAGGGCGCACGGCAAAATGGCCGCACTTTAGTGCTGCTCCGCCCGGCCGAGCTGACATCCGCCAAATATTTGCCTGAAATCGCGCCATCTCACACCCTGACTGGACCGGTTGGTACTGGGGTACCGGTCTGCTGGTGCTGGGATCTTAAAATTTCACTTTGGATCACCACTGCGCTGTAGATCTGCCTCGCTGGTCTGCCCGACCCGTGCTTCCAAAATGGCGGCTCCCGGGCGCTCCCGCTGATCCAGCCTTGCGGCCGCTGTGGTGCTGTCATTGTCGGGGCACTCCTCTGTGCTCAATTTGCGGACTTGTAGTTGCGGAGCGAGCGCGGCGCCTGGCTGATTGTCGGGCGGCTGAGAGCGGTGGGATGCACTACGGAGAGGGATCGCTTGCCTGTGCCCATTGGGACCGGAGCTGTGCGGTTGGGAGCTACCGGCGGTCTGCATCGCTCCTGGGACTGGCTGTGGTAAGAGGAGTGCGGCGCCTGCAGGGCCTGCGGCTGCGGAGGTGGGTGGGGGCCCTGGCGGGTGCGGCGCTTTCATTGCTGCTGCTGGAACCGGTGGGAGCGCGAGATTGGTGGTGCCGCGGCCCGGTGAGGAGCTGAGGCCTGGACTGCAGGGTTGTCCGTCCCTGTGATTCTGTGTATCCTGCTGGGCCTGGGTTACCGCTGGGGTGCTGGGCCCCCCCCCCCCGGGTTACGAAGTCTGTGAACGCTGCCCTGTAACTACTATCCTGCAACTGGCCTCCTCATTATCTGTGCCCTGACCTGGATTGCACTGAGGGTGGTGGTGCACACCGCTGCATTGCTTGCGCGGCCCGCCGCCTTATTGGGAGCTGCCCCTGCTGCATTACCTGGCATTTCCAGTGCCCTACGCTCTACCGAGCTGCCAGGGGGTCTGTGTGTTTTCTGAGTGGTCTGCTAAATTGGGAGTCACCGCTGTACCTTCGCTCTCTAGTGCTGGCTGGGTGGCTCCTCTGTGGCCTTTACGGATCCCTAATACGCTCGCCCCTGCTCAATCTTCGTCCTGATTTGCGACTCTACCAGGGTCTTACTTGCATGCCTGGGGGGTGATTTCTTCCCGACCCACCATGGGGAGAACTGACAAAACGCAGCCACGTCTCACCTTTGAGGCTCGCAAGCCTGCGAAAGCCTCGCAAAAGGCGGCATCGGACTCGGAGGCAGAAGCCCGGGGCGACAGCCTCCCCCCCCCCCACGTTAGAGACCACCCTTCTGGCGATGCAACGTAGCCTCCAATCTATAGAGGGCACCATGGCTTCAGTAAATCACCGCCTGGATCACTTGTCGTCGCAGTTGGAGAAGCAAAATTCCCGCATGGGTGAGGTTGAGCAGCGTGTGTCGGCAACCGAGGATGGTCTGAGCGAGGTTGCTGGCAAGGCACTCAATATGGAGAAGGTGTTACTCCTCATCCAGGCCAAGAACGAGGACTTGGAGGCGCGGTCCCGGCGCAACAACGTTAGACTCACGGGGCTGCCGGAGTCTACAAATGTGGGGAAAATGGAGCACTATCTGGAGAACTTAATTAAGGAACTGTTTGGCGCTGAACACCTCTCCACGATGTTTGTCATTGAACGAGCTCACCGCTCCCTGGCGGCACTGCCTGTGCCTGGCGCTCCGCCTCGTCCCATAATAGCCAGGCTTTTGAACTATAGAGACCGTGACACAATTCTACGTCTGGCTCGCGAGAAGGGGACTATCGAATACCAGGGCAACACCTTGGCTTTTTTTCCTGATTTTTACTGTCGCTGTTCAATCTGCCAGACGGGAATTTGCCGCAGTCAAGAAGTTTTTGCAGTCTGAGGAGGTCCCCTATGCAATGCTTTATCCAGCAAGATTGCGCATAGGTCCGGAGGGTGCCTCAAAAATCTTCTCCAACCCTAAGGCAGCCCTCGAACATGCAAAGCAGCTCAAGCGCAGGCGTCCCACGCCGGGCACGCCTCAGGAAGAAGACGACTGACTGCTACACCAGTTTATTCTGCAATAGTATTGCTTACCCATTTACCTTGTTTTTCTTCTCAGGAATGCTTTGTTTTCACGCTATTATGTGCCTACTGAATGATTGTGCTTTGGTTTAACACTTGTCTCTCCCCGGGGGTGACTCACGCTATATTGTTTCATGCTGTGTGAACTGAAGTTTGCTTGCTTGGCACGTTTCTAGCTTTGCTCGGCCACCTCCTACTAGTTGGGAGGCTAGTAGCACTCTGCGCCCCTTACATGGGTGTTCCCCGAATGCATATTATTCTTCTTTTGTTTTGTTGGGAGGGGGGTTTGATGGGTCGGGATGGCTTTGGCGTGTTTGGGTTGCTGAAGTGGGTGGGGGGTGGTGTGTTTTTTTTTAGGCAACGGCAGACTGGTATTGCAAGTATTTTTTGTATGTCCTGTACATGAGCAATATGATTCCTCAGGGTTGCACAGTGTACTCTATGGTGCGGGTGGCTCCTTGACACTGACTAGATGGTATGAGTGGTAAGATTAATTTCCTCACCTGGAATGTGCGTGGGCTTAATAATCCCAAAAGATAAGATCGGTGCTCGCATACCTGGATCGGATGGAGATACACATAGCCTTTCTTCAGGAGACCCACCTTACTAAGGAATCAGAGCAGAGAGTGGGTGCACGGTGGGCGAGTGCGAGGATTGCCTCCTCGTATTCGACCTACTCTAGCGGCGTGCTGATTCTAGTAAAAAAAGGTGTCCCCTTTACTGTGGATCGCACTGACATGGACGAATATGGACGTGTGGCGATAGTATATGGGCAATTGGGTGGCGTGAGTGTGTTGCTGGTTAATGTCTATGGACCAAACACTGATGAACCGTCTTTTTTCCTGACGTTTGGCGCAGAATCTCTGTTCCCTCAAGCTGCAGTGATATGGGGAGGCGATTTTAATGTTTGTCTTGATGCTACATTGGACAGGGCTGGCAGTGGGACAACTAGGACTAAACAAGCAGCGGAGGTGCTTTTGGGGCTGCTAGATGCTGGCCACCTACATGATGTTTGGCGTCTTCGGCACCCTGCCGGTCGAGAGGGCACGTTTGTATCGTCCGTGCATGGGACGTGGTCCCGTATAGATTTCTGGCTTGTTTCGGAAGCTGTGTGTACTTGGGCTGTGAAAGTTGGGCATATGGCACGCACGCTCTCTGACCATCCTCCTGTAGTCCTTGAGTTGCAGGTACCCACATGTGCACGCCCGCCCTTTATGTGGAGATTGCAGCCGACTGAGTTGACTGACCCAGTTTTTCGGCATACGATAGGAGAAGCCATTCAAAACTTCTTTAAAGAAAATGAGGGATCTGTTGAAAGTGCCGGAGTGCTGTGGGAAGCATTTAAAGTTACTATTAGAGGGGCTTGTATTGGGGTGCAATCCGGTGTGCTGCGGGATCTTCGTCGTAGGATTTATAAATTGGCGTCTGACATTTCGACCCTTGAACGCGCATATGAACTTGATCCGTCCCCAGATAAATTGTCTAAAATAAGGGTTTTAGTTTCGGAACATAACGAAACTGCAGACCAGGAGGTGCTGCACCGTTCCCGCCGTAGTTCTGCTCGATACTATGGGGAAGGGGGTCGACCGAGCCGCTCCTTAGCGCAGAAATTGGCAGCACCTCATAGCCAGGAGCCTATAACTGAATTGTTAGATGAGGAAGGGGTTGCACACTACTCTACTCCAGAGCTGTGATATATAATTATAAGATTCTATACCAAACTTTACGCAGCCAGGGACGGTCCACCATCTGTCGAAATGGATGCATATCTGGATGACGTTGCGCTGGGGTGGCTTTCTAAGTCCCATCGGGAATATCTTGTGCAGCCGTTTGATGTCGAGGATGTGAAACTCGCCATAATGTCACTGCCTACTTGTAAGGCCGCTGGGATGGACGGCCTTCCCAGCGAGTTCTATAAGGCATATGTATCGGAGCTTGCCCCCAGGCTTCTTGACGTATATGCGGAACCTTATGAGAAGGGTCGGCTGCCGCCTTCTCTTAAGGAGGCACTGCTGGTGACTTTGCTAAAACCAGACAAACCCCCTAACATGTGTGAGTCCTATAGGCCTCTTTCTATTATTAATATAGATGCGAAGATCCTGGCAAAAATGATTGCCACTAGGCTCCAACCGCTGGTTCCTCTCCTGGTCTTACCTGACCAATCCGGATTTGTAACTGCGCGCTCTACGACTCATAATTTGCGCACTGTCTTCTCCACTTTGCACTACTTTGAGTCTGATTTCCAGGCTGTCGCGGTGCTGCTTGACGCAGCGAAAGCTTTTGACTCCCTCAATTGGGTCTATATGTTTACTGTGTTTGCCAGAATGGGTCTCCCCCCGTTTTTACGAAATGGATTAGAGTGCTTTATGAGGAACCGGCTGCACGTGTGCGTGTTAATGGATGGGTTTCCTCAGTATTCCCTATAGAAAGAGGCACCAGGCAGGGCTGCCCATTATCGCCTATGCTTTTCTCGCTCGCATTGGAGCCACTAGCCAGCAAACTCCGTCAGGGGCATGCAGCAGCTGCGTTACGCTTTCGGCAGAGACCACTTTCGGTCTCCTTGTATGCCGACGATATGTTATTGTATGTGCGCGAGCCAGCCACGTTTTTGCCTGCAGTGCTCCGGGAATATGTTAAATTTGAGCGATATTCGGGCCTTGGGATCAATTGGGCGAAGTCGGTGGTGTTTCCGCTCACAACGGGCACGAGGGAGGTGGAGATGGACTTCCCACTAACTTGGACGTCGGAACCGGTGAAATATCTGGGAGTTTGGCTCCATAGAGATCCAGATAAGGTAATCTCCGAGAACTACGGCCGCGCCATTACGCGTGTCACCGAATTGGCTGAGCGATGGGCGCGCCTGCCCCTCTCCCTTGCGGACAGGATAGCAATCTTGAAAATGACCTTTCTCCCCAAGTTGCTCTACCTTTTTATTAATATACCTATTAAATTGAATGTGGCGACGTTCAAGACGCTCCAATCGGCACTACTTACATTTGTATGGGGCGGAAAGAAACCCAGATGCAGCTGGGATATTCTAGTTCAGCCCTTCGACCGGGGGGGGTTCGAGGCTCCTGACTTTCGGCTATATTACCTATGTGCACAGGCGCAATTTGCGCACTATTGGCACTTCCCGCAACGGTTTCAACCGCACACGGCTATTGAATCAGATGCTGTTTTACCTATGCCATTACAGGCAGCGACCCTCTCTGGGGGTTCGGGTGATCCCCGTACTGAGATAAATCCGGTGCAGTGCACGGCATGGGCCTGGCGAATGTTAGCAAAACGAGCGCAACTGCCGTACTTGTATGCTCCTTTGCTGCCTCTGGCCTCGCACCCTGACATCTCTGTGGCGTGGGAGAAGTCTGCCCTCCAAGTGCTGGCAAAGGTCGGTATCTCCCGGATGGGGGACCTATATGCGCAAGGCCGGTTCAGGACTCTGCATGCAGTACAAGGGGATACCGATCGCGGATTTATGTTGGGCTTTACTTATGTCCGGGTCCGACAAGCTGTCAAGACTATCTACCCAAATTTCCCGGAGGAGCCCACGTCTTTGCGA